>CM074719.1:31596726-32319226 GCA_037306005.1 Rhinophrynus dorsalis
ATATATATATATATATATATATATATATATATATATATGTGTTTATGTATATATATGTATGTTTATATATATATGTGTGTGTTTATGTATATATGTGTGTGTGTTTATGTATATATATGTGTGTGTTTATGTATATATGTGTGTGTTTATATATATATATATATATATATATATATATATGTGTGTGTTTATGTGTATATATATGTGTGTTTATATATATATATATATATATATATATAAATATATATATATATATGTGTGTGTTTATGTATATATATGTGTGTTTATGTATATATATGTGTGTGTTTATGTATATATATATGTGTGTTTATGTATACATGTGTGTGTTTATGTATATATATGTGTGTGTTTATGTATATTTATGTGTGTTTATGTATATATATATATATATATATATATAAATGTGTGTGTTTATATGTGCATATACAAGGCTGTTACTAGTTCTTATGTATAAGTGAAAGCGTGGGAAGTTAACACTTTTTTGCTGTGATAAGTGAAAGAAATGAGGAAGCGATATTAACTAACAAAAGTGCAATAACTGTAATCCTAAAAATGCTAAATCATACAAAATATATAGTTACTAGTTGAAAAGCCTGTGTACACGGGCTACAGTGCCACCCAGCAACCTCAGCTGGTGGCCAGATCTGCTGCAGTCATGCGCATAACCGACTGCTGGAATGCGCTGCGGCTGATACAGAGCGGGGCGCTCCAAATCCAGACCATATTCCTCTCTGCGCACCTCCCAGGACTCCGGTCTGTATTTGGAGCTCCCCGCTCTGTATCAGCCGCGGTGCGAGCAGTCTGTACTGCACATGACAGCAGGGCGCGCAGCTGTCTCTACTGCGCATGCCAGCTTCTGACAAACATCCTTAGCAAATTATTATATAGGGTAATTAGCATAATAAGTGTTGATGATATTATAATGAGGCTTAATCCACCAGAGGATATTTACACACCTGTGGGTGTTAGCAAGAGCTGCAGGATGGAATCAGTCTGCCTGGGCTTGATTCTGTTAGGTCTGGTACAATCATCCAATCATCCAAATACCGAGCAGCAAATATACCCTTTCCCTACATATATTCTATTACTTCACTAGTTAGGGTGACCACATTTCCATTCTGCCATTCAGGGACATTGTCCAGATGACAGCAGCAGAATATGTGTCCACTTTCAAGATGAGAGCAGCACAATACATGTCCTCAGCTCTAGGGCAAATATACGGCAGGGGACATTATATATCTGGGGGCAAACTTGCTTTTTGTCTGGCACATAAACACTGCTATAACAGAAAGCAATGCCTGTTTTTGGCTACAAGAAAATGCACAGCACTGCCAAAGCCTTAGACTAGCATTACACTACAACAAAATTGCACAAAAACTCATGTTTGATGTCAGGATCAAAGCTCACGTCTGCCTCTAGTGTTTAGATCTCTGTCTGGAGGCCATTTTCCTGTAGCCCAGCAGAGGTATAACTTCCTATTATAATAGGCAATGGGCAGTGCTGTGCCCTGGAGTCTTCATTCTGGGACTTTGTATTGTCCCTGAAGGGGGCTGCCAGGGACATGGGACACACTTTTAAAATCAGGGACTGTCCTGGGCAATCAGGGACATGTGGTCACCCTATGACTAGTAGGCTCTGCATCAAGCAAAGGCTTCACAAAACCACAGAGCCAGCAAAAGTGCATCACTGCTTCTTTTTTTTTATCAAGCATATATTGTTTTGGAATAGAGAATACCGTGAGAATCAGGAACATCAAAGGAAACTTGCTACTTCCAGTGTAGTCTGAAGTTGTTAAAGAATGATCAAATCGCAACCAATCAGCACAGAGTAATGTTGCAATTTCAAATTAAACCACTATATATAAACCCAAAAATAAGCTCCATACCATGCCTAGGCCCAGAAGCGGCAGATAGGGCTAGAGACAGAGAGAGGAGCATTCATTGGGGAGATGTAGCATGGAATTGGTTAAAGGAGGAGAGTGGTTTGCTGTACACCTTCTCATAGCAGACCTTGCACATATTGCTCACATTACATTCATAAACTCTAACTAACCCATCACATATATACACAGCACATTTTATTTACAAGTGTTTTATTTTTATTTCATAAATTGGGACTGACTGTCAGGGTTTGACAGAATGAGAGGGTGACTACCCCTGTGTGTGTGGGGTGGGGGTGGAGAGAGGTAGGGAGATGGCAGGGACAGTGGTATAGGATGAAGGTATGGGGAGAGGAATGGGAGCAGAGACAGAAATAGGAGAGAAGGTGAGCAGAGATGTACCCAACCACAGGTGGGTAAGCAAGATGCAGGGGTGGAGTTGACAGTGGGACAAGGAAGGTTGGGGGCGGCCAACACACATCCAAGGACAGTGCACTGAGGTCCAAACAGCCAAACAGTGTGTCCAGACACTTGGTGGAGGACAGACTAAGAGACCCCATGTACACCTATGAGGAGAACATGTCCCTAGAATGTTGCATCCTTCAACATGAGCACATCCTGTTCTACCTGAAGAAGGCCAGGAATAAACAGTCCTGAAGGCAGGTTGAGGAGGCAGTGTACTACATTTCCAGCTGGAGACAATAGAGCAGAATGCAACCAGGGGTGTTGGAACTGGGGGGATGGGTGGAATGCATCCCCCCCCAAGAAACCACGCAGAGGGGACAGATAATATAGACCCCCCCAAGTATGCTTGGCACATCGGCCCTGGGGTGCTCAGGCTCTGGGTGACAGGCAGACTGGAGGGGAATGCACTGCAAGGTGCTCCGTCCTGCCAGTCACCTCCTTGTAGTGTGGCCGAACAGAACGGACCGTGGGTAGAGGAACTTCTGTATCCCCTACCCCAGTCTGACAAGAATCTACTTGCCAACCGCAACAAGCAGCGTCCTGTCAGACCGGGTAGAGGATCAGAAGCTCCTCTACTGCTGTCCGCTCAGCCACGCTACAAAGGAGGTACAGAGGGGCAAAGTGCTATCCCCCCAGATTTGTGGTGGTTCCTATGCCTCTGAATGCAACTAGAAAGTAAAAGCCAAGATGATTGAAGTGGCACTATATGCAAAGGCTACGGTGTTACTTTCAATGGCAGGCAGGAGATGCTGAGACAGAGCCTTGCCTTGATGGAGATGGCAGGGATCAAAGGCAGCTGTGATCCTGCTGCATAAAACAAGGCTACTTCCTCTGTTGATAGATGTCTATGACAGATGTTTTGTCGGCTCAAACCTGTATATTTTACATTCCATGGCATGTTTGTCTTTTTGTTGGTGCTGTTGCTACAACCATGTATGGACAGTGTGGTCAGTTGACCATAGACTTCCATAGGATGGGGTTGCAACAGCACCACTGTAAAATGTAATGCCATGAGGTAATAATGCATGCAAAAATGCAAGTTGGAGCTGCAGCAACGTTTGAATAAAAACATCTCTCAGCAGTGAAAGTACACTTGCTTTAGCTAAATATTGCAACATATGTTTTTGCAATATTAAGCATTACCATCCCTTTAAAATAGTTATATTTGTTCCTGCTGAAAAGCATATTTCATTTATTCAGAATCCACAAGGTCAATTCCAATATCTTTGTTGTATCCGATGAAATGTCAATGTACCATCCTTACAGATAAATATCACATCATATCAGCCATGTTTTATTTGGCCATTGCGCTAGTCATCTATTCCCGAATTGATGTGCATTTTCCAGCTTACAGTACAGCAACACGTGTAGCAGGAAATGGCAGTAGCTTGATGCTACCATTCACCTCACATGAAAGGTGGCTATCATCTACCTCACATAGGTGCCACCACCTACCTCCCAGCAATGGGTGCCACCACCCTCATCACAGCACCCTCATCACTGCAATGGATGCCACCATCTGAATCCCAACACTGGGTGCAACCAAAATGGGAATAGTCTGTTCAGCTCTACAGCACATTTGACCCCTCTCCTCCCTCAAAAGGTTAAAGGTGAATGCCACAACAACAATGTTTTAGCCTGCATCCACATCAGATGGATGGAGAAACAGGAACACAGTGATCAATATGTGACCAGTGGCCAATTTACTCACAGCACACTGGTCTGGTGATTGGGACCCATAGGAGAAGACCCAACTGCAGCATCTACACTGTCTGCAACAACACAAACCTCAGCATCTGCAGCAGCAGCAGAAAAAACACATGCAACCTCTATATTGTCTGTAAAAGCAGGTTCTCCAGCATTTAGAATACGTAGTTGCAGCATTTACAGCTTCTGCACCAGTGGAAGCCACTGCAGCTGCAGAATATGCTTAATCATGAGCAGAATCAACACAATTTGCTTTAGATTCTGGCTCCAGCACAATGGCCATAGACAGTTAGTACATGAACATCTAGAGAAGTCTTCTGAGGTGGTTCCACAGGAGGTGTCTACACAGCTTTGAGGGCACTGCTGTCACTCTAATCTGTGTAGAAAATCAACAAATCACTCTGAATACCAGTATCCAGCAGGTCAGAAATACCATGGTTGACATGATTGGCCAAGTACCAGTAGAGTTTAAAAATAAAATTTAGAGGCTCATGGCAGAGAGATGGGACCAGCATACAGAGACCTCAATGACCTGCCATCCTCATCTGTCATCTACAGTTACCCTTGCACAAACTCCAGTACATGCAAGAAGGACATACGGTCTCTGATGCAGGCGTGGTCAGAGGATTGTCTGGATCTGCTCCACTCCCACAGCGTTATAGTGGGGATCCTGAGCTGTTTAGCGGATTCCTGAATCAGTTGGGCATATACTTGGAAATGATTCCGCATGCTTTCCCTAATGAGCGCAGTAGGGTTGGTCTTATGATTTCTCTCCATTCTGGCAAGGCATTGGAATGAGCGAATGCTTTATGGGAGACCTACAAACCTATAATCTATAACTTTAAAGAACTTGTGGCCTCCTTCAAACGTGTTTTTGACTTGCCAGGTCGCGCAACCTCTGCTTCTAAACACCTTATGACCATGCGCCAGGATAACCGTAGTGTGGCGGAGTATGCTAGCGAATTCTGTACCCTGGCAACCTTGCTGCCCGTGACTTACCCAAGGATTTGGAGGAACTGATAGTATTCGTCATCCTTATCGACACACGGGTCCGGGAGAGACCCTCATTTAAGGAGCACCTGCGGAGGCATCCTTCCAGAGTTACATCCCACTTAACTTGCCCACCCAGTCCTCCCTCACCTCCTATGCCTCCTGGTTCCAGCTCTGGGGGTAGTGAACCTATGCAGGTTGGGGCTACCCGGCTTTCTGTGGAGGAGAGAGCCTTCTGGAGGAGGGAGGGACTGTGTCTGTACTGTGGGAAACCAGGACACATATTGAGGTCCTGCCCGGTATGTCCGGGAAACGCTCGCACCTAAGATCCTGTCGGGGACAGATCGTAGGTGGCATATCGCAGTCCCCCGAGATCGCACAGGATAAACCCATTCTTGAGTTGGTCCTCTTGTGGGCCAATGGGTCTATCTCCGTTCCAGCATTGTTGGATTCTGGTGCTGCTGGCAGAATTTGCTCCTAAGAATTCTATCCCGTTGCAGTCGCGCTCAGCTCCTTTGGCCGTTGAGGCCATTGATGGTAGACCTCTTCTACCTTCACACATTACGGATGAAACCTCCCTGCTAACCCTGAGGGTGGAAGCCCTCCATAAAGAGACTCTGAAGTTTCAGGTAATTAAACCTCATTACACCATATAACCTTAGGATTGATTGGAGTACATGTGAGATTTTGTCTTGGGCGCCGCAGTGTGATGAGTCTTGTCTCTCTCTTTCAGTGAGACTAGCATGTGCCAATTCCTCTGGTCTACCGGAGGCCTACTTGAGTTTCGCTGAAGTATTTAACAAAGTCCAGGCCGGGGCATTACCTCCTCATAGGCCGTATGATTGCTCGGTGGAGCTACTGCCTGGTACAACCCCTCCGAGGGGCCGGATATACCCTCTGTCTATGGAGGAGAACAAGGCCATGGAAGAATATGTCTCTGATGCCCTAGGTAGGGGTATTATTCGTAAATCCACGTCCCCAGAGGGAGCTGGATTTTTTTTTTTGTCAAAAAGAAGGACGGAGAGTTACATCCATGCATTGACTTTCGTCGCTTAAACAAATTGATGGTTAAAAATGCTTATCCTATACCGCTGATTACCGAGCTATTTGACCGACTTAAGGGATATAAGATATTTACGAAACTGGATTTAAGTGCATCATGCAACCTGGTCAGAATTAAGGAGGGCCATGAATAGAAGACAGCATTTAACACCCGGAGCGGGCATTATGAACACCTCGTCATGCCCTTCGGTCTCTGCAATGCTCCTGCTGTCTTCCAAGAATTTATTAATGACGTGTTGAGAGATCTATTACAAACTTGTGCGGTGGTGTTCTTGGATGACATCCTTATTAACTCTCCTACGTTGGAGAGCCATCATTCGGATGTGTCTAAGGTATTACAGTTGCTAAGAGACAACAATTTATATTGAAATTTGGAGAAGTGCGAATTTCACAAGCCCCAAATAACCTTCCTAGGGTACATTATTTCTGCATTTGGCTTGGCCATGGACCCTCAGAAGTTGTCTGCTGTATTGCAGTGGCCTCGTCCCCTGGGACTTAAATCAGTTCAAAGATTTTGGGGTTTTGCCAATTACTACCGAAAGTTCATAAAAAATTTTTTCGACTATTGTCAAACCACTCACCGATATGATCTGTAAGGGGGCTAGGGCCTTGGAATGGTCTCCTAGTGCGGTGCTCGCGTTTGAAAACCTCAAGGCAGTGTTCGCAGCAGCTCCCACTTTGGTGAACCCAAATCCCGCCCTGCCCTGGAGGTTGACTCGTCTGAAATTGGAGTAGATGCCCTCCTTTCTCAACGCTCAGCTCCAGGGGAGCCTTTACGTCCTTGTGGTTATTTGTCTAGAAAACTGTCCAAGGTGGAGATGGTGTATCAGATTGGGGACAGAGAGTTACTGGCCATCATCCTGGCCTTGAAAGAATGGCGGCATCTCTTGGAGGGCACTAGCTCTCTGATCTCGATTCTGATAGACCACAAGAACCTTACCTATTTGTTGGAAGCTAAGCGCTTGTCGTCCCGGCAAGCCAGATGGGCATTATTCCTCTTCAGGTTCAATTTTGTGGTTTCCTACCTTCCGGGTTCCAAGAATGTTAAGGCGGACGCCCTATCACGCCAGTTTTGCAATCTATCTAAGGAGGAGGTTCCGCCATCACTTATTATTCCGGCTGATCGAA
The DNA here is from genome assembly GCA_037306005.1 of Rhinophrynus dorsalis. Taxonomy (NCBI): domain Eukaryota; kingdom Metazoa; phylum Chordata; class Amphibia; order Anura; family Rhinophrynidae; genus Rhinophrynus; species Rhinophrynus dorsalis. The sequence continues at coordinate 31,603,979 of CM074719.1, forward strand.
TTCTGGCTACTATACGTACATGTATCACCTCTCCTCTGGGAGAAGAAATATTGGCTGCTCAACCATCCACTCTGGCAGATAAACATTGTGGAAAGTGCTCAGCTGCGCATTAAATTATTGGAGACTTACCATGCTTCCAAAATAGCAGGTCACATTGGGCGAGACCAATTGATTTGGTCTTAATCTAGACTATTTTGGTGGCCCACACTCAGATCCGATTGTGCTGCTTTTACTGCGGCATGTACACTTGTGCTCAAAATAAGTTGCCTCAACATTTGCCAGTTGGTCTCCTCCAACCTGTGGCCAACGGGGAACGCCCGTGGTCACATTTGTCCATTGATTTTATGGTAGACCTTCCGGCATCCATGGGATTCACGGTCATTTTGATGATTGTGGACAAATTTTCTAAAATGGCTCACTTTGTACCACTCAAGGGCTTACATCCACGCAGGAACTGGCCAGTTTGTGTCGCGTTTCTGGAGGTGCTTTTGTGCACAGATGGGGATCCAGTTGGCATTCTCCTCCACTTACCACCCACAATCTAACGGTGCAGCTGAAAGGTCTAACCAAGCCTTAGAACAATTTCTCCTTTGCTACATTTCTGACCACGACGATAATTGGGCTACCCTGTTGCCTTGGGCAGAGTTTGCCAGGGATTGTGCCATGAACTCTTCCTCACAGAGTTCTCCATTCTTGATCAACTATGGGTTTCAACCCTCTATTCTTCCTGAGGTTTTTGAGGCACAAGAGATTCCAGCTCTGGGTGAGCATTTGAGGGTGCTCCGTTCCTCTTGGGTTCGGGTACAACAGACCCTACGTGGTACCGCTCAACGGCAGAAAAGGCAGGCTGACTGAAGATGGTTGCTGGCACCTACCTTCCAGTTGAGGGAACAAGTTTGGCTGTCATCCCATAATCTGAACTTCTAGGTTCCCTGTAACAAGCTGGCTCCTCGATTTGTTGGGCCATTCCATGTGCTGCACAGGATTAACCCTGTGGCCTATGCTTTGGATCTTCCTGCTTCTATGCGCATTCACAATGTGTTCCACTTCTCCTTGCTCAAACCCTTGGTCTGTAATCGGTACAGCTCCAGTACAATCAGGCCCGCTCCTGTCAAGGTCAGTGATCATGAGGAGTATGTGGTAGAAAGTATTCTGGACTCCTGAGGAGCGCTCCTGGATGTTCATGCCCCTCTTCTGGTGTGCAAATTTCATGCTTGTTTCCCTAACAAACCCCGACCTGGCCCACAGAGGAGGGATCCGTAAGGGGGGTACTGTCACAGCCTACCTCAGTTCCAGCTCGCTGCATCGGGCGACGTTGAGAGTTTGACGCTCGAAATTACTCTTTGGCGTCATCCCATGTTTCACTCCGATGCTCTGACCTGGGCACGCTAGATACTTGCAAGGGCCGTCTGTGTTCTTTTCCAAGGCGACGCAGCGGTTCAACATGACACAGAATTGGAGACTGGGGTGGACACATCTCTGCTAGTTGCGTAAATTTCGGGCGCGAGACTGCTTTAGACGCAGGCCTCAGTCTTATACTGATGGGTCAGGTTAGTCTCCTCCTACCTACTTCCTGTCTGGGGCTAAAATGGGAACTGGTTCTTGGCTTAGTTACCCTTACATTGTTGCCTAGTACAGTTCTATTTCTCCTGTTCCAGTTATCCTGTTTATGACCCAGCTTGTCTTACCATCCATCCTGGTGCTGACCTATGGCTCTGTCTGACTATCCTCTTGTTCGCTCCCTTACCTAGTGGACATCCAATCTGGTGCAGACCTGTGGCTCTGGCTGACTACCCATTCCGTGTATGATCCTGGCTTGTCTGACTATCCGATCTGGTGTTGACCTGGGGCTGTGTCCAACTCTTCTCTCTGTGTTGTCTCCGATTAGTAGACATCCTATCTGGTGCAGACATGCGGCTCCTGCTGACTACCCGTTTCGTGGATGACCTTGGTTTGTCTGACTATCCCATCTGGTGCAGACCTGGGGCTCTGTCCAACTATCCTCCCAGTGTTGCCTCTTGACTAGTGGACACCCTATCTGGTTCAGGCCTGGGGCTCTAGCGGACTTTTTCCTTACTGACTGCAGGCGTGAGTCAGTAGTCTCCCTTGTTGCCACCTCTCGGGAGACAGGTCTCGTCCTTACTGACTGCAGGCATGAGTCAGTAGTCTCCCTTGTTGCCACCTTATGGGAGACAGCCAGATCATTACTGATTGCAGGCGTGAGTCAAGGGTCTCCCTTGTAGTCACCTTATGGGAGACCGTTTGGGGCCTTCTTCAATACTCTAGGGTATCTGAGACTACTATTGGCTTCGGCCTAGTCTCTAGCAGTGTGGTTGACATTGAGGTAGCCTCCTATTCCTGATAGAGTTACTAGCCTCTCTAGTCACCTTCTGCCTCTTCCGTATTCCATACTGTTCATTCTAATAAAGGTGTTTTAACTATACCATCTGACTCCTGAGTATTCCTTGGTCTCCGTGACACAAGGTAGCCCAATTATCGTGGTGGTCAGAAATATAGCAATAGAGAAATTGTTCCAAGGCTTGGTTAGACCTTTCTGCCACACCATTAGACTGAGGGTGGTAAGCAGAGGAGAGCACAAAAGCACCTTGAAAAACGAGACACGAGCTGACTCCGTCTGTCTGATTTAATGACCCTGGGTATGCCATGGAGCCGAAAGACCTCTCGAGCGAATACCATCGCCAATTCCTGCGCAGATGGCAAGCCTTTAAGTGGTACAAAGTGAGCCATTTTAGAAAATGTGTCCACGATCATAAGGAAACTGGAAGATCAACCATAAAGTCAATGGACAAATGAGACCAAAGACGTTCCCCGTTGGCTATCTGTTGGAGGAGACCAAAAGACAAATGTCGAGGTGACTTATTTTGAGTAGTGCATGCTGCGGTAAAAGCAGAACAATCGGATCTGAGACTTGGCCACCAGAATAGTCTAGATAAGGACCAAATCAATTGGTCTCGCCCAATGTGACCCGCTATCTTCGAAGCATGGTATGTCTTCAAAAGTTTAGTCATAGTGCATAATTGAGCAGGAACAAAACACTTGCCGCAAGGTCTCTTCGCTGGAGCGGATGTTTGGGCGGCCAATATCTCCTCCCCGAAAGGATAGGTGATACATGCTCGTATGGTAGCAAGAATCTGATCAGCCAGAATAATAGGTGTAGGAGGAGTCTCTTCCTTAGATTGGGTACAAAACTGGTGTGATAGGGCAGCCGCCTTAACTTTCTTAGTGCCTGCCGGAAAGGCAAACTTTTCGCCTCAGAATCAAGATTAGAGAGCTGGTGCCCTCCAGGAAATGCCGCCATTCCATTAAGGCCAGGATAATGGCCAATAACTCTCTGTCCCTAAACTGATATAATCTCTCCGTCTTGGACAGTTTCCTAGCGAAATAGCCACATTCACGTAAGGCCTCCCCTGGAGCCGAGCACTGAGAAACGAGGGCGCCTACTCCTACCTCAGATGCATCCAACTCCAGGGTAAAGGGTAGTGCGGGATTTGGGTGAACCAAAATGGGTACAGCAGCGAATGCTGCTTTTAGATTTTTGAAGGCACATAATGCACCAGGAGACCATTTCGAGGTCTTGGCCCCTTTGCAAGTCATGTCAGTAAGTGGTTTAACCACTGTAGAGAAATTTTGTAATGAATTTGCGGTAATAGTGAATCCCAGAAATCGCTGTAATGATTTGAGCCCAACTGGAAGAGGCCACTGTAACACGGCTGACAGTTTCTGTGGATCCATAGCCAATCCAGAAGCGGAAATAATGTACCCCAAAAACGTAACCTGGGTTTTGTGAAATTCGCTCTTCTCCAATTTACAATAAAGGTTATTCTTTCTCAGTAGTCGTAATACTTTGGACACATCTACGTAATGAACCTCCAGTGAAGGAGAGTGAATCAGGATAGAGTCCAAATAGACTACCACACAGCTCTGTAATAATTCTCTCAGAACGTCATTGATAAATTCCTGGAAGACAGCATGAGCACTGCAGAGACCGAAGGGCATTACTAAATACTCATAATGCCCACTCCTGGTGTTAAATGCTTTCTTCCACTCATGGCCCTCCTTCATACGGACTAGATTATAAGCCGCCCTCAAATCTAGTTTCATGAAAATCTTGGACCCAAACAAATAATTCAGTAATCAGAGGTATCGGATAAGCATTCTTAACCATCAGCTTATTTAATCCACGAAAGTCAATGCACGGACTTGCCGTCCTTTTTTTTTTTTTTTTTTTCAACATCACTGAAAATAAGCCTCAGGTAGGAATGAGGAATTAGCACATGCCAGTCTCACCGAATGGGAAAGACAAGACTCGTCACACTGCGGAGCCCAAGACAGAATCTCACAAGTGAGCCAATCGATCTTAGGGTTGTGCAGCCAAGGAAACCCCAGAATGATGGCATAATGAGGGGAATTGGTCACCTGAAATTTCAGGGCTTCTTTATGGAGGGCCCCCACCCTCAGGTTAATCAAGGAGGTTTCATGCATAATGTGTGAAGGTAGAAGGGGTCTACCATCAATGGCCTCAACGGCCAATGGAGAAGATCGAGGCTGCAAGGGAATCAAATTCTTGGCCTCAAATTCTGCATCCATAAAGTAACCAGCAGAACCCGAGTTCAACAATGCCGGAACTGAGACAGACTCGTTGGCCCAAGTAAGGACCACCTCAAGAATAGGTTTGTCGTGAGTGACTTCGGGGGACCGAGAGATACAACGTAAAATCATATCACATGTTTCTTGCACAAACAACACATAACAACATTTTTAGCTTTTGGATCGTTAGTGAAGACTTCATAGAAATAGGGGTTCCTGAGGGGCGAATACTACAATTGCACTACGAGTAGGTTTCAAAGGTGAATATAAAATGCTTCTGAAGTATTGTATTACTAGTTTAAAAGCCTGTGTACACGGGCCACAGTGCCACCTAGCAGCCTCGGCTGGTGCCCGGAGCCTTTCTGCTCACCAAGCAGTCCCAGGAAGGTGCACAGAGAGGACTCCGGTCCAAGTTTGGAGCGCCCCACTCCGTATCAGCCATGGCACATTCAGGCAGTCTGTACTGTGCATGACTGCAGAGAACGCAGTCTCTACTGCTCATAATGGCTTCTGACAAACATCCCAGTGAATTATTATATAGGATATGTTGAGCAGAGATCTTCCATTTTTTTGTTGTAGATTTGTTCAACTAAAGATCTGCTTATACATGTCTCTAGCTTTAGACTGTCGCAAAGTTCTTAGGATCCTAAATGTCTTTTTCTTTGCCAGTAATGGGTGCCATTAGAGGAACATATTTTTGGACGCTTATAAGTAAAGATGTTGTCCTTTTTACCTCTCCCATCCTTATGGACACTCTGCAGGCAAATACCTTTCTTTGTCTCCTGATTTAATTTATTAGTGTCCTTTGCTCTTGTGGGAAGGGGTATGGGTCTCTTGTCTGTATGTTGGATTCGGTGAGGCTTCAAAAATCTGTTCCTCTAACGGCACCCATTATTGGCAAAGGAAAAAGACATTTAGGATCCTAAGAACTTTGGAGACAGTCAAAAGGTCGAGACATATAAAAGTAGATCTTTAGTTAAACAAATATACAACAAAAAACGATATCTGCTCAACATATAATACAATAATTCAGAAGGATTTGATGTTCATTTTAAGATGTTGGATATCCATATTATGTTCTTATTTGTATTATTATAATTAAAGATATTATTATTATTTTTATATAGTATATCCAGCATTGGCACTCTCTCCTTTGTCTTTGTATATATAGTGGGTGGTAGATGCAATGTTAAAAAAAAATTTGACACACCAGTCAAGCCATAAGACTTGCTTTTCCCACAGAAATCTCACATAAGCAGTGTTACTACTGCAAGGGATTCTGGGTAGGCATATGCAAATAAGTTCAACAAGGAATCACCTTGTATGTAACAACATGTATAAAGTGGAATCTGAGGCAATAAGGTGATTCGTTGTTGAACTTATTTGCATATGCTTACCCATAATCCCTTGCAGTAGTAACACTGCTTATGTGAGATTTCTGTGGGAAAAGCAAGTCTTATGACTTGACTGGTGTGTCAAATTTTTGTTTAACATTGTATCTACCACCCACCAAATTCAGGTGGATGGGGTTTTCATTCAATTTTTTCCCCCACCATAACCTTTTTAGTCTGTGCTCCTATATATATATATAACTAGAAATGTACCCTCAAAATGCTGAAAATGCATCTGGCCTTTATGATTTAAAGAAGCACCTTTTTAAGGAAAAAAATATATTGTAGGGGTTTTCTTGTTGAGTAAATCAAAGGTACAGCCACTTGAAAGAGATGCATATTTGAAGAATTGGTGTAGTTGTTTATATTTACAATGCCCTCTAATCATCAGATTCCAATTAGTTATTCTGTTGAATTCTCTAGGAGAGGTGAGTCACTGATAAACAGTTCTCCAAAGAATGTGATAAAAACTGCTTAGTCACTTCCTGTCAGTTAAACTTTCAGAAAGTAATCACACTGTAATTCACTTCCTGACAATATGAACTGTTATAAACTCTGAATAAACCAACTGACAGCATTGGGAATGCTCTTGTTTTTCTCATCCGAAAACATATAGGTTTTCATAAAAAATGTTTACTTCTCCCTTAAGTAATGGTCTAATCCCATAACAATGAAGAAGTTGGACAGTAGTAGTTGAATTCAATTTTCTATAGCAACAGTAAGCTTTGACATCTACACGAGGTAAATGTTCTTATGCCAAAATGAGAGATTGTTGAACTTTCTATGGGACTTTCCCCCTTACCTTCTGGTTTATTACTGTTGTGGGCTACTACCAACATGAAAATCAGGGTCACCGTTAGTGGGTACAAACACTTTTAGCCTTGCTTACTAACCTAATGGATACTATTAGGTTGTTTTCAGACATATTTGTATTAGAGAATACATAACACAAATAAATCTGAACTATATCACTTCGCTCCATCTTGTTTTTCAGGTGAAAGAAGAATCTGCCTCTCTTTTCTACGTTTTCTGCTCTGTCTGTTTAGTGTCTGGCTCATATGGTGAGATTTGGTAATAAAACATCAATGTTTATGTTCAATCTGTCCATACATTAACAAGTTGCAATAAATAAGTAAATACAGTAATTGCGTTTTCAGTACCTAACAATTCCCAACAAATCTTTTCTGTGCCCAACCAAAACAAAATTAATATTGCACTCGTAACCCTTCTGAGAGGTAATCAAACACTTCACACTCAAAGGGTTAACTTCATTAGGAAAATAAGGGAAAGATTCACTAAAGGTCAAAGAGGGCTCAAAATGTCTATGTCCTGTTGGAGCAGTGTTGAAGGCACATCGACAGTATGCACTAAAGTGTCTTCAACATCACAGTCCCATTACTCCGACAAAAACCTTCCCACATCGACATCAATCTGACATGCCTTGAACAGGTTTACGAATTATTACTCATCACATCGACAATGGCCTATTTCATTATGGAAATTAAGCATTATGATTCATTTCCATATGGAAAAGCAATGAGACAGTTTTGTATGCAAGGAGATGGTTTGATATGTTAATGTGGCACTTAACATAGCATTCACTAAGCTTCAATAGCAGCCTCTGCTGTCAGAGTTCACAGTCTCAAGTTTGCCTACCTAAGGTTGGCGAAGTTGGAATCTCCCTGTACTTTCCTATGCAGTAACAACCCTCAATCAATTAGTAGCATGGGGGGTTGTGAACTGCTGTCAGTGTGGAAAAGATGCTCTCCTTCATATGTCACCAGCAATACAACCCTGAAGTCTGACAGGATTCTTTCTGCTTCACCACTTGACCAGTTGGGGAGTGGAAAGGACAGTTTCAGCACCATGGACAGCATCACTCGCTTATCCCTTTGAGTGCCATAGGGATGTGCACTGCTCAACCCTGTGGCTCTCAAAGGGTTAATATCACACATATACTGCTGCATAAACTATATAATAATGTTAAAAAAATAATGTCCATTTTGTTTGTAATAAAAAAACAGACATTGCAGGGGACACCAGGACCCCTCCTGATGTCTCCCTGGCATCCAATAGGATAGGTGATCACTGCAGCACAGAATAAAGGCCAGTCTGACAAACCGGTGGCCTGACATTGATTGGGAAAGGGACACAGCTTGGCAAGCATCAAAACTACACTCCTAAAACAAATCCCTCCACTCAAAGGGATAGTAATACTTCATTTTTTCTTTATTTTATTTTGTTAAAAAAACATGAAGAACGATATAAGTCTTGTCTCTCAAACCTTTATGGTTTGAGAGATATTCACAAGCAAAGTTTCCCCTCCTGCCCCTTTTACCTAGTGTAAGCCATCTCTTCTCAGATGTGGAATGCAGTCCATAGACCAGACAGATAACAGCAGGGGACAATCTTCTTCCTATGAGAACAATGAAAGCCCTGCCCCCCTTGACAAGTTTTTCAGGTTTTTCCCTTATCTTAATTGAAGATTGTCCCTCTCTGCAGTCTACCAGGGCACCTCCCTTCTGATCTGGCTGAGCAGTGTTACATCAGTAAAAGGGGTGGGAGGGGGATACTTTATCATTGAATCACTCTTGAACTACAACTCTGACAGAATTGAAATAACACTCTCCAAAGTCCAGATACTATGATGATTAATTAGAGCTGCTTTAATTACTATCCCTTTAATGAGACACTGCCCCTTTCATGTTTCATGTAGGTCACTATGCATGTTTCAGTACATTTTTTCATTATGCGGTTTGTTTTTTTTCTGTGATTTTTCTACTTTTCATTACGTTTTGCAATTTATTCTTAAATTATTAGTTTCCAGCATTTATTTTTTATCATTTTTCATTTTCTTTTATTTTTATTCATAAAATGTTCTGTTTTTTTTTCATTTCTTAATCTTTCATTAATCTTTCATTTATTAATTTTTGGTGTTTATTGTTTTTCATATTATTATGAATGTTTTTGCTTACCGCTATTTAAAAGACCCACAGGTGCTGCCCATTGTTCTTGGTTGTGTGTGTGCACGTGTGTGTGCTGGCTTTTTATGAATGAACTCATCTACTGCTCTTCATGAAAGGACTGGTTGAGTAGGAGGATTCTCAGCCCTGTCATTTGTAAAAAGCAGCCAACGTCTGTAGGAGTAGTTATGGGAAGGTGCAAATCGCCTTCCTGGTCGCCGCATTGATCACCTATCCTATCAGAAGGGGTACTAATGACCCCAGCGAGGTCTGATTTTATTCCAAACAAAACTGACATATTTTTTTCATTATTGTACATGTGGCAGCATATTTGTGATATTAACCTTATGAGTTCCAGAGGGGTACGCAAAGCAATGTATTGCATATTATTCTGGCACTCAAAGGGTTAACTGTGTGTGGGCAGCATTTGTCGAAGTCGAACTGTGTGATGGGCAGTATATGTCAATGTGGAACTGTGTGTGAGGGGTGGCAACGTATGTCAAATTTTAACTGTGGGGCAGCATGTTGTGTGTATTGTGGGGGAACATCACATACACTGCCTGACATCCCCAGCCTTCTTCCCTTGCCTAAGCAGTGCCCATGGGGATTTGTGTCTAGCAGGGCAAGGGGAAAAGACTGGAGAGGGTCAGACAGTGTACAATGGGGATCTGTGGCTACCAGTGGGCAAGGGAACAAGTCTGGGGGCCAGGCAGTGTACATGGGGCTCTTATCATGGTACCCGTGATTCTGGCTCTCTTACTGGTCTATTCGCTTTCTATGTTTGCCTGGCGACAGCATTGCGGGTGACTACTTCCTGGTCACTCACACGTCATTCTAAGCGCTCGCTATTTTATAGTTTCCACCTTAATTGACCTATGTGACTCCGCCTCCTAGTGAGGCCTTATATGCTGCATTCTATCATTGCCTCAGTGCCCTTTCATGGTGTACCTGAGCTCTTTCTGAGTCTTCTGTTGTGATCCGTTCCTGGCTGCTGAATCTGATTTGTGTATGACCCTGGCTCTGTCTGACTACAGATTTGTGCCTGAACCTTTTGCCTAGCTGATTGTCTGCTCCATACCAGCCTTGGCCTTGTCTGACTACCCATTCAGTGTATGACCTTTGCCCTGGCTGACTAACCGCTCTGTGCTGACCTTGGCTTGTCAGATTACCCGCTCCGAGTATGACCTCTGTCCTGGCTGACTTCCCGCTCCATGCTAAGTACTTTGGCTTGTCTGACTACCCAAACCGTCTGACCATTGGCTGTATAGTCTCTGTCTCTCCCTGAGGCCTGGAAGCCCTTGCAGGCTCTCATTCTCAGTCCTTGGTCGGGTAAGTCCTGTCAGTAGTGCAGCAGCTCCTAAATCCTCCGGGGTTGTTGTGCCTCTAGTGTTCTAGGGTGCATGGTGTTCTGTTACCCTAGCCTTCTAGGGTATTGCAGTTGTGTTAATAGAGCGCGTTTACCAGTTTCCTCTACCTCAGTGGTTCTGCTCTCGCTCTGGTTTGCTCCTAGCTGTTGCCTCTGTCTGGCTAAGGTTCAGTGTCAGTTCCTGGTAGTGGACTGTACACTGTCCCCACGCCTGACCCCGGGAAGGTTGGGGAAGTGTCTTATTTATTTGCTTGTGATTATTCTTAATAAAGTGGAAATTGATTTTATGTACCTGTCTGAGTGTTTATTTACAAGTCTCCCGTGACAGCTCTATGGCTTCCTGAAAATGTACTAGGAGATAAATATTGGCGAGTGTAAGTGCTTTTTTGAGACATATTTACATCCCACTTGTAAAACAGGTTGTAAATGTATGTCTGCTTTTAAACTGGTAACAGGTGTTTAAAGGGATAGTAAAGTCCCGAAAAAAGTATAAGCGAAATGATAGGTGCAATAAAAAAAGACTAAATACCCTTATTCCTATCTCTCAAATAGGAAAATAAAGTTTTCCGCTCCCTCCCTTTTCTGCCTGACGAGCTGTAAAGCTGTCTGAAGCAGATTATGGTCGCACGACCAGACACGGCTCTTCAGTAGCTCCGACAAAGCAATATCTAAAAATAAATATTTAATCGGAATGGTCTACAATGTGTGCTTGCAAACCAGGCACATGTTGAAGACCTTTCCGGTGAAGTATTTTTCTTTAGATGTTGCTATGTCCGCACTCCTGAAGAGTCACCGTCTGATCCAGGAAACAGGATCTCATGCCGTCAGCTATACAGCTGACACAGGAGAAAGGGAATGGAGCGGAGGACTTCATTTTCTTATATCTCTCAAACCATAAAGGTTTGGGAGATAGGAATAAGGACATTAAGTCTTTTTTTATTGCACCTATCATTTCGCTTATACTTTTTTCGGGACAAAATCCCTTTAATTATTTTCACTACTGAATTAAACACTACAGGGCATACTAAAAATAACCTTGTCCAAGTTCACTTGTTTTTTTCTTGACTGAATTATTTAGGAGTTTCTTCCTAATTTTACCTTTTGCAAAGAGTTCAGCTCTATCATCCAGTCTGAATATCCTCTTTCAATGAATCAATTTTGCAAATATTCACACGATCACTCAAAAAGTGTGTCTGTGGTACAGTTCTGTCACATCCTCAGAAACTGTCCTACAGGCACACTTCTGACAACATGGGCAGGATGGCAACTCAGCTTGCCAAAGTGAGTCGCTAGAGATCAGTTTTCTGTTTCTTGGCCAAAATAGTCCAGAGGTGACAACAGAAAAAATATCTAAATCAAGAAAAGCAATATGATTTGAATGATGAGCCAATGTGAAGTGTAAGTTACGGTGTTGAGATAAGTCAAAAAAGTATGATCTCCTCTTCACACCATAAGGATATAGTCAATGTATCTCTTGTAGTAGAAGACGTCCTCTCTAAATGGATTACTAACTCCAAAAACACGGGACTCCTGTAATCCATAAAAAGTTTGGTGTACAAGGGGGAAAACCTTGCTCCTGTTGAAGTCCCATATCTCTGGAGGTAATAAGAGCCATCAAAAAGAAAAAAATGTGAGTCAAATGATATTAAATAATTTACAGTAAATAATCGCTGAGAGCCACAAATGTCATCTTTGCCTTTAAGACAGACATTCTGGTTTGTCTGTGTGCTGTTGGAGCATAGCTTGATATTTGGTGAGAGAAGTAACAGCACATCCCAAAACTCACCCCCCCCCCCCCAGTGGCCATTTAGATGTCCAAAGAGCACTAGTGTTTGGTGGGAACCAGACCTGCTTATTGCCTAGAAACATATTTTTGCACTGATATTGCATCTGTACCACATTTGTACATCAACTGTTTTATCTTGTATATCAGGAGATTGAGCACATTTCATCATAACAGTAAACTTTATTTAGAATGCCTACACACACTCACACACACAGTGCAAGTGACTACTTCCTGTTCCTCCTATACCATTGTGCACATTACAATCACACGTTTCCCTTTTTCTCTTTTAAACAACAGAAACCTTAAAGCATATTTTAAGTCTGTATTCTATATAAAATAACTTCAGATCCTTTAACATTGTTCAATGAGACAATTTGTTTTTTAATATATTGACCTGACATTGTTTGCTTTGCGTCACTGGACGATATGGCTAGCAATCAGTTGAACTTTGCAAAGTTTCTCTGGCATCTTCATTCTCCAGCTGCAATGGAGTGTTCAATGTATCCTCAAAAGTTTTCTTCTCTGTCATCAAATTGTTGGGAACTGATGGAATAGCCATTGAATGTCTATGATTCCTATGTAAGCATTGCCCATCCTTGGTCTGAACTAAGCAAGATCTTGGAGAATATTACTGGATAACTGTCCCTTCAGAATTCCAATTCTTTGAACCTTGTACTCATACAGGAGTGTGTACCTGTAGGTTCTCCAAAGGCTTTGCAGCTTGATTATTGTATTCATTCCCCTTTTCCCTGACTATCAATTTGTGTTCTATTACATGTTTTTGTGGAGATCTTTTCCAAGGTTTCAAGACTGGTACTTGTGTAACCAGCTCTCTGCCAAATGATAATTCTCCAGGTGACATCCCACATTTTAAGGGAGTAGCTCTATAGCTGAGAAGAGCCAGACATGGATCCTCATCTGCCTCTGTTGCTTTATGAAGTATGTTTTCACTATCTTTACTTCAGCTCATGCTAATCCATTTGCTTGTGGATATCCCGGGCTAGATGTTCGATGTTCAAATTCTTAGGTACTGGCAATACCTTTAACTCTCTACAACTGAATTGATGATTTTTGTCTGATATTATTACTCTTGGAATTCCATGTCTTGCCAAAATTACTTTTTTGATCACTGTACTTGCTGACTCATCTTCCAAAAATACCATCTCTGGCTAAATTAGAGTAGTAATCCATTATTAAGATATAATGCTGGGTTTTGAAAAGACACTAGTCCATCCCTAACTTTTCCCATGGTGCCAAAGGAAAGTCAACATCCAGTATAGGCTCTTTAGGTAATTGAGGTCTGAATTTTTGGCAAGAGCGAAACTGAGTAATCATTGTCTCAATGTTTTCATTCATCTGTGGCCAGTACAAAATGTCTCTAGCTTGTCTTTTGGCCTTTTCTATACCTGAATGACCTTGATGTAATGTTTTCTGTATTTGAGTTTGCAGACTCTCTGATACAATAATATTTTGTCCTTTCAAAAGTACCCCTTTTATAAAAGAAAGTTCAGAAATGTTTGTTCTATACAGTGATGGCATTAGTGTCTCAGGTTTGCTACTGGAAAGTGCTTTCTTCACTTCACTTAAAAAAGCATCAGTTGCTGTTGTTGTCTTATTTCTGGGGGATGGACTTCACAGGCCATAGAATCCAAATTGAATTATAAGAGAGCAAAGTAGACAGGGGGAGCTGGAACTCATTGAATTTACGGACCACCTTCCTCCATATATGAAAAGAATGACCTGTTCGAAATACTAATAGTATTATAGGCTAGGATGCTGAAAGCATTAAAGGCATAGTAATATCTAAAAATTACTATCCCTCATCTTGTAGTCAATAAAAACTGAGTAAAATGAGACCAGCAACATCTCTCAAACCTTTATGGTTTGAGAGATATCCGCTTTTAAAGTTCAGCAGTTTGCCTTTTCCCCTGACATCAGCATTCTAGCTGAGAGCAGGGGAATCCTCTCCTGGGAACAGCCAGCGGCACTGCAGCAGTGCAGGGATTGCGTTAATAAAAAAGAAATCCTTTACTAAAATGGTCTTCTACATGTGCTTGGTTTGCAAACACACGTAGAAGACTTTTTAATTTAAGGATTTCTTTTTTACTAACGCGATCTCCGCACTGCTGCAGAGCTGCCGCCAGTCCCGGGACCGAATTCCCTTTCTGTCAACTAGAATACTGACGTCAGGGGAGAGGGAACTTTGAAAGCGGATATCTCTCAAACCATAAAGGTTTGAGAGATGCCGCTGGTGTCATTTTATTCAGTTTTTTTATTGCCTACAAGATGAGGGATAGAAATTTTTAAGTATGACTATCCCTTTAATACCTAACCTTTATTTAATGCTAAAATATAAAAAACCAGAATGGTTATAGTATTCCCTTTATGAATGGACAGAACAAATAAAAAAGCCCCAGATAGGTGGTAAGTAAGGCCACATCTAGTAGTGGAGAGGTCTGTAATGAGTCAGTGAATTTAACGGCTATATGGAGATCAAAATAGTATATCCAAAAGTATAACAGGTTAGATATAGCTTTGAAACATTTAGTTACTATGGCTAGCTGCAAGAATAGATTAAAAGAGCAGTAAACTTATTTTTATGAAAACACATATTTTACAGAGCATTTCCTGCTGAATAAAACAAGGTCACTCCCATCGCTGTCAGATGTTTTATTCAAATATTATAGCAGTTTAAATAATCAGGAAGTTAATTTACTGTGTTTACTTCCTGATAGTTCTAACTGACAGGAAGTTAATTTACTGTGTTTACTTCCTGATAGTTCTGACAGGAAGTGACAGGCAGTTTCTATCACATTCTATGGAAAACTGTATGTCTCTGACTTTTCTCTCCATTAGAATCTAACAGGAAGTCTAATTAGAATTCGACCACTAGAGGGCACTGCTAATTTAAAAAAAAACCATGGGTTTAAACTGTAATAACTCTGGAAATATAAATCTCTCAGCAGTGGGAGTACCCTTATTTTACTCAACAGGAAAATCCCTACAATATATATTTTTTCATAAAAAACGTTTACTGCTCCTTTAAGGAAATCATCACATAACGGCAACTGTGTCCAGTAGTACAGAAGAACTGCTCAATTGATCAAGCGGCGGCTCTATTAACTGAGGCTGAATTAGGCGTGGAGAAGTAAGACTCACTGTTAACGAACCCATTAGTGATTAGTCCAACAGTAAATGGACCAAAACATCACAATTCAACAGAGATTGGAACAGTAAAATGGTTGTTCCCTCATGCTAAGCCTTGTGTTGCCATCTGCTGGAGAATTCCACATTCTAATCCTCTATACTATTGCCAACCATATTACCGTATAACCATTTTTAATTCTGGTGGAAGAGTTAACGTTTCCATCTTTAGTTTACTTACTCTAGATTTATTTTGCAGTGAATATTGCAGAATAAATGTATAAGACTGTTGTGCTCCTCTACTTAGAATCACAGTCAAACGTACCTGTTATGCTGCACTCACTCAGTCCATGAGAAGCTGCTGTAGTCACACTGCCAGAGCCTCCGTCCAGACTCTCTTTCATTGTGCTGCAAAGATTTCTTGTGGTTTCCTTAGACTCCTTGCATTTCAGTTCTGATAGAAGCAGGGGACTCCTTATTCTGACACCATGTTTTATCTTGTATATCAGGAGATCGAGCACATTTCATCATAACTGTAAACTTTATTTAGAATGCCTACACACACACACACACTGCAGATATGGATCATACCAGCTGATACTCTCAGTATCAACACCCCATTGTTTTCCAATGCAACAGAAACTTCCTTAAAGGGATAGTAATAATTTGTTTTATCTTTATTTTTTTTGTAGGCATTAAAAAAAACATGAAGATATAAGTCTTATCTCTCAAACCTTTCTGGTTTGAGAGATATTCACAAGCGAAGTTTCCCCCTCCCGCCCCTTTTACCTAGTGTAAGCCATCTCTTCTCAGATGTGGAATCCAGTCCATAGACCAGACATAACAGCAGGGGACAATCTTCTTCCTATGAGAACAATGAAAGCCCTGCCCCACTTGACAAGTTTTTCAGGTTTTTCCTTTATCTTAATTGAAGATTGTCCCTCTCTGCAATCTACATGGGCACCTTCCTTCTGCTCTGGCTGAGCAGTGTTACATCAGTAAAAGGGGCGGGAGGGGGATACTTTGTCATTGAATTAATCTTGAACTACAACTCTGACAGAATTGAAATAACACTCTCCAAAGTCCAAATACTATGATGATTAATTAGAGTTGCTTTTATTATGAGACATTACTATCCCTTTAACATCAAGGTGTTGACTGGCTACTATCCAAAGGAGTGTCTAACTGGCAGATCTGATCCTCTGTGAGCAGACCTGTCAGTAAAGCCGGAGATTCATTGCCATGCAGCCCCAGCAGACGAACAAGAGAGCAGAATGGACATCTGAAAAGATACCTTGGGATTTCCTTTTTGGTCCTACAAAAAGAGACGGAAATATCTAGATGGACTGCAAGCACAGCCCCCATAGACCCTTTGTGTCTGGCTTGAACTCTCCACTGTCAACTGGTGTGAGTGCTGTTTTCTGACCACCTCATGCCACTTACAGGATATATTTCTTCAATAAGTATGTTCCCATAGGAGCAGACTTAGTAACAGATTTTTTAACTGATCGAATGTTATAGGCCACAACAACAAGAGGTCAGGATCAATGAGGAAAGGGAGTGTGTGTGATCGTGAGTGGGGCTTGGCACACCTAGGATGCCTTGCCTAGGGCTGTTAGGATATAAATATGAATCTGAACACAAATACCCTTCTCTATATAAATGAATATATTGAAAATCCTTATAGTAAAATATAGTAATTTAAATATTAACATTTATCTTTCTTGGCTTGACAGGTGACATATTGACCGAAAGTAGGAAATCGGTGGCCTTTGGTGATTCTGTTACTTTAAAGTGTGTTTTGCAAAAAGCAAACAACGTTGCTCAAGTGACGTGGCACAAGATCGTGGGGAAAGAACAAAGAAATGTGGCCACATACAGTCCAAAAGGAGCAACAATCAGCCCCGAATTTAAGGACTATCTGAACATCACCCTTCTGGGTTTGAATCAGACTGCAATCACAGTGTGGAGAGCTCGGGTTGAAGATGAAGGGTGCTACAGCTGTCTTTTTAATGTATTCCCGACTGGTTCTATAAAAGGAGAAACCTGCCTTACTGTATCTGGTAAGAGTACGTCCGCCTTGTTTGCTTAGGATTTCTGAGAAATAATATGGCACTTAAAGGGATGGTAATACTTAAAATGTAATATATGTATATATTGTCGAGTTTATTCTCCAGAGTAAAGCAAGAGTACTCCCACTGCTTTGAGGCGTTTTATTCAAACGTTATTACAGCTAAAACTTGATTTTTTTAGATGCAACATAACAACGGCCAAAAAGTTTACAGTGGTGCTGTTGCTACCCCATCCTATGGAAGTTTATAGTCAACTGACCAGATCTGTCCATAGGATAGTGTAGCAACAGCGCCACTGTAAACCTTCAGGCTACTGAGATACTGCACCTAAAACACGTTTGAGCTGCAGTAACCTTTGAATAAAACACCTCTCAGCAGTGGCAGTACCCTTGTTTTACTCAAGAGGCTAGGCTAAACCCTACAATATATGTATATAGGTTTACATCGATGGAATCATTCACTTATGTAAAGCTTCTGTCCGGGTGCACAATCCTTAAATATTAATGTAGAGTTTATAGAACAAGGCAGCACCAGTGGAACTTATTAAAGTGCAAAAGAAACAAGATGTCTTGATAAAGGTCCAGGATTGGACCGAAACGTTGACATAAACTTGTTTCTTTTGCATTTTAGTGTGTCCTATATATATATATATATATATATATATATATACTAGCAGTTTGGGACGGCGTTGCCCGTCATGTTATGCAGGAAATGTTTCTTTTTTTTTAAATAAATGTTATGATAGTGAATTATAGCGTAGGGTGTACGTGTCAGAAAGGTACACACAGTGATAGACAGAGACACATGCAACACACACATATACACACACATGCACTGACAACACAAACAGTGACACACAGCTGCAAATCAGAACATAAATACATACAGTGTGAGCAGTGTAAGTAACATACCTCCCAACATTTCATATGGCCAAAGAGGGACACTTGTGTTTTCGGTGGTGGTACTGGGGGCGTGGCTGGTGGTGTATTTTAGAGAATTTTTAACCCTTTGAGTGCCAGGGGGTAAGCAATGCATTGCATCCCCTCTGGCATTGAAATGGTTAAGTTACTCTTTCTGTAAGTGAATGACTTAGAAGAAGATGAAAGTATTTTTTTTACACAGACTAATTTAACAGATATATACAGAAGTTTATTCCCACATTACTGTGGGTTTTATTGATGTGGAGCAATCTGATACACTGGTATATACACCACACAATGTGATCTCCTAAATAGAGGAGCAGAGGGATTTGGGTGTCAAACAGGGACTGTCCCTCCTATACTGTATAGTGCCAGTCCTTATACACAGACACATGCAGACTGTATACTATACAGCAGAGGTTCTCAGCCCATGCCCTCAGTGGCCACTAACAGGCCAGGACTTAGGAATTTCACTGCTAGAACACAAGTGTGTTGATCAGAGGCTCAGTCATATTGATTAACTCACCTGTGCTCTTAAAAGGAAATTCTAAAATCCTGGCCTGTTAATAGCCACTGAGGGCACAGATTGAGAACCACTGCTATACAGTGCCAGACCATTGTAGAGAATTTTTAACCCTTTGAGTGCCAGGGGGTAAGCAATGCATTGCATCTCCTCTGGCACTGAAATGGTTAAGTTACTCTTTCTGTAAGTGAATGATTTAGAAGAAGATGAAAGTATTTTTTTACACAGACTAATTTAACAGATATATACAGAAGTTTATACCCACATTACCGTGGGTTTTACTGATGTGGAGCAATCTGATACACTTGTACATTAGGCTGACCAGACCTCACCTTTAACCAGTGACACATATGAAAAATGCATACTGCAGGGCTGCTTTGATTTTGGTGCACTCCTGAAATATGCTTATTTCCTATGTGTCCCCGGTTAAAGGTGAGGTCTGGTCAGCCTACTGTATATACACCACACCGTGTGATCTCCTAAATAGAGGAGCAGAGGGATTTGGGTGTCAAACAGGGACTGTCCCTCCTATACTGTATAGTGCCAGTCCTTATACACAGACTGTATACTATACAATGCCAGACCATATATAAATAGTTTGTCATACATGCTATACAGTGAGCTATGTACAGCATGGAGATGATTGCAGGAACTGGCACCTCTACTTACAGACAGACTGACAAACAACCTGCTCTCTTTCTCTCTCTTTGTGCAATATATAAATACAGTCACATCCATGTCTCTGCCATTTACCAGCTCAGCTGAAGCCTTGCTCTGCACTGCCTGATCACCTCTCTGCCGTTGTTTCCACTTTCTCAGCAAGCCAGTATCCTCCTGCTGATTGTTTAGAAATCAGCTCACTTGTAGTAATTAGCAGAGCTGTGTAGGCTCAAAGACAGGGAATGAAGAAGCTGCATAATACAGATTGGACCATGGCCTTCCAGCTGTAGCTTGAACATTGTTCCCATCATCCTCAGCGTGCGTGTGTGTATATGTGTGTATGTGTCTGCTAGTGTGTGTGTGTGGGAGGGCATGTGCATGTGTCTGTGGTATAGGAGTGTGTGGCAGCCATTTTTTTTTTCAGCCTTAGATAGTGGTGGGCGGGCTGGATAGTGGGGGCAGGCCAAAAATCACACTCCCACAGAATCACCCAATGGCAGCAGTAATCCTTTTTACTGCCGCCCCTGGGTGTGTTTTGCCAGGCACAAAGTCTTCTTTTATATATATAGATATATATATATATATATATATATATATATATATATATATATATATATATAAAATCTAAAAAAAATCTACAATTCCCATCATCCCCCACAATCCATTGGGGTTGATGGGAGTTGTAGTCCTCACCAACTGGAGTACCAAAAGTTCCCTACCCCTAGTATAAAGAGTATATAGAGATTTTCCCAATGAATAAAAGAGAAGTAGCACCTCCCACCACTTATCTTGCTATGACCTGAAAATCCTAATGGCCCCAGTGCTGAATATCATGTCCTTGAAGACGGACATAATAGCTGCTGGCATTTCTTTTCCCACAAGTCCATGAGCCTACTTAACCCTTTCAGGAACAAAGTAGTGTTCAACGCATCACAAAGCAATGAGTTGCCCACTCTTCTGGTTCTCAAAGGGTTAAGATTACCATGTGCAGTAGGTGGAGCAACTGTCCTGCCTGCCACTGTCATGTCCGCCTCCATGAAGATGATGTCCCGGACTGAATGAAGGTGCTTTGGTCCTTCATAGGGGCCAGTAGGATTTTCTGTTTTTAGTAAAGTAATTGGGAGTTTATTATTGGGAGTTGTTACTTTTCCTTTAACCCTTTTAGTGCCAGAGGGGTACTCCACGCATAGCAAAGCATTGCAGGGCTCAAAGAGTTAAGCAATGTATTGGTGCCCCGTGTATATTGAAATATGCAGCCATTATTATGTTAAGCCAGAAGTTATTATAATAAAGTTGCAATATCATTTGTCCAAAAACATGCTGAGTATATTCTTTACTTAGCTAATAATTCTAATGTCTCCACCGCTGAGTGCTGCAGCAGAGGCAGCGGCGGAGACATCACTGTGTGCCACAGACCCCCACCTTCTGCTGCCTCACGGGCCGATGCCCGTTCCTCAATGAGGGAATTTGAGCAGAGATTACCTTTATATATTGGCAGCCTCTGATCCAATTCCCTCACAGCCATTGGCTGAGATGTGCTTACGCAAATCGCAGCCAATCAGTTTAAAGCACAGTCACTCAAATCTGATTGGCTAAAACAGAAATTTGAATTGTTACTTACGGTGTCTTCATCTTTTTCCATGGGTGAAAACACCTCGTAACTATATCACACGACGGCTCTTTTTTTTGCCGGTATTTATTCACAGCACAGGCATTTGAATAGCTTACTGTGCTTGAAAAATATGTTGTAGGCAGAAAAAACAGCCATCTCCAACATTTGGATCGAGCCCCTAATCTTGTGTAAATCACAAATCTATATCATGTATGTATATTTTTATACATATTTTATACATATTTGTATATAACTACAGGTCTAGTTACATTTAGTATAGAGGGGATACAATAAGTGCAGTAGCTAAAGGGATAGTAAAACTTTATTTAGACAGGGTTTAATATTGTTCTTATTAAATAAATAAAGCAAAGGATTTAAAGGGATAGTAATACTTCATTTTTTCTTTATTTTATTTTGGAGGCATTAAAAAAACATGAAGAACGATATAAGTCTTATCTCTCAAACCTTTATGGTTTGAGAGATATTCACAAGCAAAGTTTCCCCTCCCGCCCCTTTTACCTAGTGTAAGCCATCTCTTCTCAGATGTGGAATCCAGTCCATAGACCAGACAGATAACAGCAGGGGACAATCTTCTTCCTATGAGAACAATGAAAGCCCTGCCCCCCTTGACAAGCTTTTCAGGTTTTTCCCTTATCTTAATTGAAGATTGTCCCTCTCTGCAGTCTACCTGGGCATCTCCCTTCTGATCTGGCTGAGCAGTGTTACATCAGTAAAAGGGGCGGGAGGGGGATACTTTGTCATTGAATTACTCTTGAACTACAACTCTGACAGAATTGAAATAACACTCTCCAAAGTCCAAATACTATGATGATTAATTAGAGCTGCTTTTATTATGAAACATTACTATCCCTTTAAGTCTTGTTGCCATTATAGTATTTGTCTAACCTCAAACCAGACACACTATAGACCTTTATCATGTAGATTCTCTGTGTATACAATGCTATTTCGGCTCTGCAGACGAGCTGTCCGTCCCGGTACCAGAATCCAAGTTTTTCAGCTAGAGGAAACAGAAAAAGGATGATATCCGCACACGGAACTGACGTTTAAGCTCTACGGAGCAATTTTATTAATCTCTGTATGTACAACATTTCTGGGAATTTTCCCCTTCGTCAGGTGATAACAAAAACATTAAGTACTATTGTTTAACCCCTTAATGACCGGCCGCGCAGGCACACGGCGGTCACTAAAGGACCACAGACCATTTTTTTTTTCTTGACGATCCAAATCAGGGCTCCCCGAACGGCGTGCATCCGAGCGGGGAGCCATGAAATCCATGACGGTCATAGTACGTCATGGGTCGTTCAGGCACTTTTTACCCATGACGTACCATGACCGTCAATGGTCATTAAGGGGTTAAATACCCAAAAGGGTACCAAAACACACAATTATAATTGACAGCTTTAGATAATGAGTTAATTATGAGTTCAAACAATTATCTTTGAATTCTTACATCAGAACAATTGTTTTTAATCATGTATGTTTTTTGCCTAATTATTCATTTTTAATACATAAAGTCTTTCATTACTAAACTTTTATCAAGTACATATTCCAATGAAAATATTAAATACTTTAATGCACATCACTGTAATTAAATCAAACAGGGTAGACAACATTCAAATGATTCAACTTTAATTATTTGTAGCATTTTTGAAGGACAAAAATGAAACTAGCATAATTAACCCTTTAGTGCCAGTGGTAAAGTGATATTTAGTGCCCAAATCCCTAAAAAAAATCCATATTAGCTGAAGTTTATTAAAGCCCTTGAACCTCGTTAATATTTGTAAACTTTACAATGTGTTGGATTCACTCTGACACTCAAACAGTTAAAAAGTTGCATTGCATCTATAACATTTTGCACAGAAATACATAGGTGCCCTGAGATATTTTATTAGTACTGTTAAGTTCTGTTAGAAGCAAAGATCATTTTTATTAGCAGAAAAACTAATTTTTATTAGCAATACAAATTTTCTTAGGCATTAAGAATGAGAATTATTACCATTGTTACATTTTTAGAAGCAATGCAATTTTTATTAGCGATGGCAATTTGTATTAACCATACAAATTGTTCTATTAACAATGTACATTTTCTATAAGCAGTGCAATTTTTTAAACAAAAAAATGAATGCCATTTTTTTAGCAAAATTTTTTTCCATAATTACACAATAATAATCAATATCTGTTTTGCTCTGCGCTTATAAACTGCAATTTTATTAAAATGACCCCATAGTGTGTGCAATGTAATTGTGTACTGTTTGTATTGAAGGGACATACATAGTAAATATATTGGGACATATGTATAAAGAAAAAGGGGATACATTCTTGGGTAAAACAACAACTACAGCACATGTAACATTGATTTAAACCCTTTGAGTGCCAGAGGGATACGCAACGCATTGCAAGCAAGGTGCTTTTTTACTCAACTGGTTCCAGTATAGACTCAATGCATTGTGTTAGAGACCTGTCAAGCAACCAATGACTTTTTTTTAATAATCAAGTGCAGATGGGTTGACCCCAGAATTGATCCACATTTGCCTTTATAAGTACCCCCCACTGAATCTAGTAATGTATTATTTCTTTTTCTCAACAGGTGATGTGTTGATCGAAAAGTCGAAATACGTGAAACTTGGGGAAACGTTAACTCTAAAGTGTGTTCTACGAAAACCTCATCCTGAGGTCATTCAGGTGACATGGCAGAAGATTTTGGAAAAAGGAACTGATAATGTAGCGATATATAGCGCACAGACAGGTGCCAATGTCAATGATGCGTATCGAAGCAGACTAAACCTCTCTCATTTGGGTTTAAATGAAAGCACAATCACCTTGTGGAAAGCAAAAGTTGGCGATGAAGGATCATATCGCTGTATTTTCAATACTTTCCCAAATGGGTCCATACAAGGGGCGACCACTATATTTGTCTATGGTAAGACAAAGGATGATATTGAGGTTGTGTAATTATGGGCAACGCCATGCACATAGGAAACAAATACCCATAGGGATCAGTGGGAATCCATTAATTTAAATGGTGGTTTTGATCCCTTGAATGCTAGAAAGGTTATCAGCCCATTGCAAAGCAAAATGTTTGAGACCTCGATAGCTTTCAAGAGGTCAAACGTTCCATTTGAATTGTTGATAATTTTTAGTTACAGAACAAGATAGGGTAGCAAACTGAGGACATAAAACCATAAAGGTTATCTCTCAGACCTTTATGGTTTGAGAGATAACCACACGCAAAGTTCCCCCCTCCCTCCCCCTTCCCTGAAGTCAGCGTTGTACTGACTGCAGGGATATCCGGCCTTATTTGCGTCAGGTGGCTCTGCAGCAGAGTCAAGATCACGTTAGTCAAAAAGAATTATTTCACTGAAATGGTCTTCTACGTGTCCTTGCAAACCAAGCACAAACCAAGCACACGTAGAAGACTGTTTCAGTAAAATAATTATTTTTTACTAACGCGATCTCAGCTCTGCTGCAGAGCCGCCTGATGAAAATAAGACCGGATATCCCTGCAGTCAGTACAACGCTGACTTCAGGGAAGGGGGAGGGAGGGGGAACTTTGAGTTTGGTTATCTCTCAAACCATAAAGGTTTGAGAGATGAACCTGGGGGCTATTCAATTCTTTTTAAAATGGCTACAATATGGGGATTAGTAATATTTAAGTATTACTATCCCTTTAATTATTAGTTTCTACTGTAAGGCTTTTTTTTTAGTAAAGTGATTGTAATTTTATTTTGACTTTACATATAATGCTAAGCTGGTGTGTAATATGTAAAGTCAAAATGCCTATATGTTTATTATTTGTTACTCTTTTTTACATGTTAAGCTGCCTGACAGTGAGCTCCCTGGATCCCTGTTTCCAGATAGCTTTCTGATAAGTGACTGTGAAACCGGGAGAGTGATGCAATGTAACACTATCCCTGCAGCACAGAATGCTCTGTATGTAATAGACTGGAGACAGTCTTTTCTACATTGTATCACTATCTTTTTTATATTGTATCACTCTCCCTGCTTTCACAGTGCCTGACAGAAAGCTCTCTGGAAACAGAAATTAGGGGAGGTCAATGTTAGGGACATAAAAGTATAAAAAAGGGGGGAAGATGAAACAATATAACAAAATGTACAGGCACTTGCAGAATGTCTAAAGTCATAAAAAAATGTTGCTATTCCTTTAAACCCATTTATTGTGTGAGAAATTTCAACAGGGCCGGATATACATCCCAGGCACCCCTAGGCTGCCCATGGCCAAACCCACATGGCCCCTCTCCCCAGACTCATCCACCATTTCCTGGTACAGAAAATACCCTTGCCCCATAGCAAGCAAAAACAAGAAGAATAAAAGGTTTAACCCCTTGATTGTAAAGTAATGCATTGGAGATCTCTCTTGCATCCAAAAGATTAAATAATAGCTTGATGGGCGGGTGTATGGACATTAAGAATGCTCTGGCCACACCCATAATTCTGAATGTGGGTGTGGCCAGAACAGCTAAAGATCCCCTTGAAATTTGGACCTCTAGGCAGTTGCCAACTCTGCCTATTGGGAAATCCAGCCCTGGGTTTCAATATTTCAATTCAACCTGAGGCTTAGATCCCATTGGAGCTGATAAGTGCCATGTCTGGTATTACGTATCTGAAGTCTATGGAGAAATTTATAGAAAAAACCCTTGGAAACCAAGCCTGAGTAACCTGTTCCTTACTTTCTTTTTCAGGGCCCCTCAGTGGATCAGTGCACATAGATGTATCTAAAGGGACAGTAAATGCTACCTGTGTTGCTGCTAGTTGGCCTGCTCCAGTGATCTCCTGGTCCGGTTTGGGAACTGGGAATGTAAATAAGAGCAAACTAGAAAGATCTGATGGAACAGCAACTGTTACCAGCTGGATAGTTCTACAGGCCAGTGAAAGTCAGGTGACTGAAGAGCTGGAGTGTCGCGTTCTTCATATGGGGAAGGAGACAGTGTTTAGAGTCCAAGACAAGTCCTGTGAGTACTTGGCTTAGTAGAGAGAAAAACACATTCCAGGAGAGTATCTAGACTCTGCTGGTCCCTGGTGCAAAATCTGAGGCTGCCACCCCCATTTTGTATGACACTGAAGGAACAGAGTACCGATTACAAAGAACAAGTGTCTCTGCTGTATTAAATAGCTTCTCATTCTGAAGCTTAAATTTCTGTTTGGTGCCAGTGCAAATTATTCAGATGTGCTCAGTGAAGACACTTGTGCTTTTATCAGACTGGACAGGACCGGTGAGTTATTGGGAAGCAGGTAATGGTGGGGAAGTGAGAAGCTGCTTAGGCAGAGTAATAGGAGGTTGGGGATGGTGGTGCAGTTGAGATCAGGGGATTCAGAAAGAGACCGTGTATAGCTGGAGTAGTGAGAGGTAGCAATGGTGTGGTACTGGGATGCAGTCAGGGTATGATGTAGTAGTGGGAGGTAGGTGTTGGTGCGGAAGTGGGAGGCAGGGATTGTTCAGTAGTTGGTGATATATGTTGGTGCTGTAGTAGGGGTAAATAAGGGGGTGGCTGGATAGAAGGCAGGAGGGATGGAGGTAGGGGATTGTGTGGAAGTGGGAGGTAAACTTGGTGGGTTATTGGGAGTCAGGCAGAATGGTAATGAAATGTAGAATGTGATGCTGCAAAGGAAGCAGGAGATGCTTGGATAGTGGGCGGTAGGTGTTGATGGTGTAAGTAGAGGAAGTTGGTGGCAGATGATGGTGGTACTGAGATACATGGTATAATAGTGGAAGGCAGACAAGGGATTCAGTTGTTCTATGTTTCATCCATACACGATTGGCCACACATTTATTGAACATTGCATTGTGCAACACAATGTCCAAATCATGGGCATGAATGTTCTTCACAGTACTTCCATAGGTCACTGTGCGGATGTCCTCTTCTGCAGCTGTCCTGAATTCCATGTTGAGCAGAGAGGTTGCAGCAAGCTGTGTTGGACTGTTTCCTGCATGGGTCATAGCCACCCTTGTTAATAGATCAATCTGTAAGCTATATTATATTCTGTGTGGGTGACATCATACTTATGTTGCCATTGGAACATAGTATAAAGTAGAGTTTTGCAATACAGATTTACAAGTACCCAAAAAGTTATTCTTTATTGCCCCTTTAAAAATTGGCATAAGTAGGCATTGGATGGCCCTGGTGCAAACATTTTTATGGGCGATTTAACATAAAAATATGTTCCCAGGGTTATAACTAGAACCTATTGGACTCCAGGACCCAATGGCCCCCTTGGGTACCAGGCCATGATAACTGTACTACCCTTCTAGTTATTCCCCAGCCTTTAGAAATATATCCTTATTACTATGAATAAGATGACCCCATCATTTCAGTTTAGAGATTTTTATTGGCCAATATACTAAAAAGTTTGACAAAACAGAAAGTATGTGTCTTATAAATGTTGGAAACATTGATTCACAATGTGTTTTAACCCAAATGAATGAATGTAACACCTAATTCTATCCTACATTTTAACCCAAATGAATGAATGTAACACCTAACTCTATCTTACATTTTAACCTAAATGAATGAATGTAACACCTAACTCTAGTCTACATTCCTTGTCACATGATGTGTTATCTCTGATTTTATCTCACGGATTCCTACTGAAGTCTACAGGGACATTTGTAGATAAAACCAGTAATAACGTTATCACCGGCAATGTTAGAAGTACCACTATCCCTAATGGCGTTAGCACAGCACTTTGAGACGTGCTGGAAAGTAAATTGCAGAGATAAAGCCCAGAAAGACTCTGTAATCTGCTCTCGATGATTTTGTTTCTTTCCTTTTGCAGATGCTAAATCCAGTCTTCAACCAATCATAATAGTATTAATAACGGTTGTGATACTGGTGTTTGTTGTGGCTCTCACAGTAGTATGTTGTCGTGCCAGAAGAAGGAGATCGTCTACATGAGTAAGTTGGGACTGTCCTTCAACTACACAGATCAATTGCACACTTGTACTCTTCTCCTCTTAATGCACTTAAAGGAGCAATAAACTTTTTTTATGAAAAAATATATATTGTAGGGATTTTCCTATTGAGTAAAATAAGGGTACTCCCACTGCCGAGAGATTTATATTTCCAGAGTTATTACAGTTTAAACCCATGTTTTTTTACATTAGCAGTGCCCTCTAGTGGTCAAATTCTAATTAGATTTCCTGTTAGATTCTAATGGAGAGGAAAGTCAGAAAAGTCAGAGACATACAGTTCTCCATAGAATGTGATAGAAACTGCTGAGTCACTTCCTGTCAGTTAGAACTATCAGGAAGTAAACACAGTAAATTCACTTCCTGGTTATTTGAACTGCTATAAATTTTGAATAAAAAAATCTGACAGGGGCGGGAGTGACCTTGTTTTATTCAGCAGGAAAAGCTCTATAAAATATGTGTTTTCATAAAAAAAAGTTTACTGCTCCTTAAAGGGACACTGACGTATCCTAATTATTAACTACCATGTAGCCTAAAGACATAGTAATGTCTCATTATAAAGTAAGGTTGCTTCATTCCTTATACATTGTAATAACACTCTGCACCGTTGCCAATATTCTAATCGGTGTAGTTTTTGCATAATTATATTATAAATTTGCCCCTCCCGCCCCTTTTACAGACATCACTATTCTTTCCTCAAAGCAGAAAGTCGGACCAGAGGGATTGTGACGAGGGACAGTCTGGTATGAGCATAAGGAAAAAAGCTGCCCTCCTTTGTCAAGGGGAGGCAGGCTTTTCCTTATACTGATAGCCATAAGATTGCCCCTCATTGTGATCTACCCGGTCAAGCGACTGGGTTTCAGATCTCAGGGAGGAAGACTGACTTATGTAAAAGGGGCTGGAGGGGGAAATGTTATAATATAATTACATAGAAACTAGACAGATAACATTGGCAACAGTGGAGAGCGTTAGTACAAACTATAAGGAATGATCAAACCTTATTCTATAATGAGACATTGCTATCTCTTTAATGAGCAGAAAATCGTAATGGCCACTTAGGTCCACATGTTCTGAAGAAAAAGTGCAGGAATTTTGGGATATACCAACTACACCATATAAATAGAAAAAAATGAAGGAATGATAGAGAGGTCCCCAACAATGTGTTGTAGACCTCTCTAGCATTTATGGGGTTAAAATTCCCATTTACATAAATGGGAATTTTTAGTTCTTCCTTACAGTGCACTTGGTCTGTCCCCGAATTCCTCCACCTTTCTACTGAAAATGTCATTTTTGTTTGGATTGGTTATCATAACTTAATCTTGAATTTGCACTTGATATAATTTCCATGGACGCAAGTCTTCTTAGAAAAAATTCAGTGGAGAATTTTGGTTTCCTGCAACAAAAAAATCATGGCTGCCTCTTTCTACATGATATTCAGTAATTCATTATTTTGAAAAACCAATCCAAATAGAAATTATTCATGTTGGCCTTTGGATTTTCTGCCTATATTAAGGTAAGGGGCGTTTATAAAGAGGTGTTAGTGTGCCTTTACAAAAGTGGACACATAGTAACATAGTAATTTAGGTTAAAAAAGACTTGCATCCATCTAGTTCATCCCTTTTCCTATTCCTGTTTACCATCGTTGATCCAAAAGAAGGCAACCCCCCCCCCCTCAATACAGCAATTTCAAATTCTGCCTTGAATGGGGGGGGGAAATCCTTCTTGATTCCAAATGGCAATCAGATTTCTCCCTGGATCAACAAGCCCTAACTAAATATTAATCCCAATACTAACGTACATAGCCCTCTATGTTATGCTCTTTTAAATAAGTATCCAGGCCCCTTTTAAAGGCATCTAATGTATTCGATAGCACCACCTCCTCAGGCAGTGAATTCCATACCTTTACTGTCCTTACCATAAAGAAACCCTTCCGCTGTTGCAGATGAAATCTCCTTTCCTCAAGTCTAAGAGGGTGGCCCCTTGTCCTTTGTACTGTTCTGTTAATGAACAGGTCTTTGGAGAGTCCCTTGTATGGGCCCTGAACATATTTATATAGTGTTATCATATCCCCACTAAGACACCGTTTCTCTAGTGTGTACAAGTTTAACTTTTCTGTCTGTCTGCAACTAAAAGTGTCATCAACAACATAAGGGATAATGCACTAAGGTGTGATAAAGTGGTGATAAAGAGGAGATGACTTCTCCAGTTTATCACTCCAATGCACTAAGATTTCTCCAACTTTGGAGATTTTAGTGCATAGGCTCCATAGAATAACAAAGGGACTGGAGAAGTGATATCACTGGAGAAGTTATCTCCACTTTATCACCTCTTTATCACGCCTTAGTACAACAGCATAACCGTCCCAGTGTTATTAGTAAATAACCCACCAAAGGCCTCCATGCATGTCAGCTCTGCTCCAACTTGCCTGCACTCTGCACATTGAGAGTAGGTGAGATGCAGCATGCTGTGTTGGGCTGTGTACTCAAGAGACCTTAAACTTAAAATGAGGGGATGTTTTAAACAGAACCCTTTTAATACTTAATTACCAGGTCTCTGGGAACAGAGGCTGATTCTCAGGGCTCAGTGAGTTCCATTGTAACTCCGCCCACTTCACTGCCAGTTCCCATCACTCTCCTTCCTGTTCTTACCACTCATCACCCATATTAAGGGCAAGCTCCACCTCCCCTCCTCCTAATCCTGCCCACCCCAATCAAGTCCCGCCCTGTTACGTGAATTGTGTAATTTGGACAATCCCACCCTATACCGTAGTGTACCTCTGAATGCTTCAGACAAGAAGGTTCCTAGGTATGAACATAATATTGTAGTATTTTACTTGTGTACCACTACTACTACTACTATGTGGTACTACGCTATGTACCCCATATAACCATAGTACTAAAAATATATGTAAAATGAACCCAAGCTTTTCTATAGCTAGCAGCAAAGGTATGTTATGTTTCATCCCCTGCAGAATCACCATGGGACTTTACATATTAAAGGGGTAGAAATACTTGAATTAAAGTTGAGGGCCTAGTCTTCTTTATGTTTTTTAAACCCATAGTGCTATATTTCAACAATTACAGTATTGTAGTTCAAGCGTAATTCTATTGGAAAGGATCCTCCTCCCCCCCCTTTCCCTGCATCACTCTGCCTCAGCCTGGTCCAGAAGGAGAGCGGCAAGGGACAATCTTCAGTAAGTGAAAGGAAAATCCTGCCCTCCTTCATCAAGTGGGCAGGGTTTTCCTTATACTGACTGAGTGAAGATTGTCCCTCACTGCATCCGTTCAGTCCCAAGACTGGATTCCAGATCTGATGGGAGGAGGCCAAAAGCAACATAAGGGGGATCCTTTCCGTTGATTTGCGCTTGAACTACAAAACTGTAAGTGCTGAAATATAGTGCTATGTGTTATAAAAAGTATAAAGAAGACTCGGACCTCAACTTTAATTCAAGTATTACTATACCTTTAAAATAGATTTTATATCCAGATTGTATTGTAATGCCCTGTTTCTTACCATAAATGGGTAAAAAAAAATCTTATTGTAATGAGCTAAATAGTTTTATAAATAATCCCTTAAAAGAGAAGTAACACCTATTTAAAATACAGCTCCATTAAGTTTAGAAATTAAAATAAATGCCAACAGCCCCCAAAACATTTTTTCTATCTGCACAGTGAATCTAAAATGGGAACATGTTGGCAAATGGAGGAAGTCACCATTTTTGTGAAATATTAAAACTCTGAATGTGGTGACAACATCCATATTCTAATGCAGGGGTGGTCAGACATTATCAGGCATTATCAGGCAGTCTATAAAATCTGTCAGATTATAAATCCCCCTTAGCTAGCCCTTTGTGTCCATTTTACAAGGGCCATTCCTAGTTTGCTCAACCCGATCTAGGGCTAGATACTATTGCAGGTGCTAATTGTTAACACCCGTTTTATCAAATATTTTTCCTATTGAATTCTATGGAGAAAACTGGAGATAAAATTATCACCTGTAATAGAATCTAGCCCCTAATGCAGAAAACTCTTACTTGTGAGCTGTTATATACCTCAGCAATTTACTGTTTCCATTTAGAAATACATTCAAGGTCAATACAAAGAACTATCCAATGAATTATTTATGCAAAGAGCTGAGCTAAGAACAAGAGGTCATCCATTAAGACTAGAGGAAAGGCGCTTTCGACTAAAACAAATGCAGGGATTCTTTACAGTAAGGGTGGTAAGGCTATGGAATTCTTTGCCTCGGGATGTTGTGCTTGCAGATAATGCAACTGCATTCAAAAAGGCATTGGATGCCTATCTAGCACAGAACAATATTGACAATTATGACAGATGGCTTCAAAGCAAATAGGATATTGATCCGGGGAACAATTTGACTACCAAATGGAGTCAGGAAGGAATAATCCCCCCCCCCCACACACACACACACTTGGGTCTAGATTGGAAATGGCTCCAGAGGGCTTTTTTTGCCTTCCTCTGGATCAACAGGGGTGTTTTTGTCATGGGCTGGACTTGGTGGACGCATGTCTTTTTTCAGCCTTATCTACTATGTTACTATGTTTTTTTCTGTCAGATGTCAAAAACATAAAAAATGGCTGCCTGCACAGTGATCTAATGCAGGAGCAGGTCAGTGATAATGGTTTGGAATCTATTTTTCATATTACTCAAGTTTGCTGCTAAAATATGTAAATGATACAGAAGTGTAACATACAAGTAAATGTAAACTTTTCTGCATAGTTTATAGTGTTACTTCCCCTTTTTAATAAATAAATACCATGAAAAATGTCATCTTGAGTAAGGAGAGCATATTGCTAAAAAATCTTCTTGTAATCAGGGGAGGGCTGGCAACTTTTGGCCTGGGGGGTACGTATAATCAAGTGGCCCATTTCTACTATCTCTCCAGCCCACCATCCTAGCCAGCGCCCATTTTGTTACTTGTATAACTGGCATGAACATTGTGAATTAAGGCAAGTAGTACCACAGATCTTATGATTGAAATGGAGTGACACTAGTGATGCCACAGAGCTTACAATTTAATGGGGTTACACTTGTGATACCATAAAGCTTATAATTGCAATGGAGCCACATGAGTGATACTAAAGAGCATACAATTGAAATGGAGCCACAAAAGTGATACCACAGAGCTTACAGTTGAAAAGAAGCCACACAGGTGATACCACAGAACTTACAGTTGAAATTAAGCCACACAGGTAATACCACAGAGATATACTAGTGATACTACAGACCTCACAACTGAAATGGCTGTACACTAGTGATACCTTGGCCTACCATTTTTTTGTTGGTTTTTCAAATCATTCTATTTGATGCTCATAAATAATGCCAAGAGATTAAGTCTAAAAATGAGCTGCATCAGAGAGTCTGCATTGTCTAGAGCAGGGGTTACCAGACTTTAGAGAGATAGGATCTATGCTTGTTACTGCTTTACACATTGGCACAAACATTTACACATTGACACATATATTCACACACTGTCACACACATGCATACACTAGCACACACAGTCACACGCATGTATACACTAAATTCACGCCTTGGCAGACACATGCATATACTAGCAAACACATTCACAGACATGCATACACTAGAAAACACACATGCATACACTAGCACACACATTCACGCACTGGCACATAGATGCACACACTAGAGGACACAAACATGCATATACTAGCACACACATTCACACGTTGGCGCACAAACATGCATACACTAGTACTCCCATTCACACACTGACACTCCATTTTTATTGTAGCCCCAACATGAATCTAAAGAGAGGGATAAAAGAACAACCTTCTATACCTATGTAATATATCCATCTTACCTCACTCCATCTGCTATCTTGGCACCACTCTCTGCCCCTCTGCTGCATACAGAAGCCACACAGCCACCTTCTGCCATTTCCTTTTCCCTGCTGGCCTGCTACACAAAGAAGCATTGGTCGCTGGGCAACCGACCACCGCCTGATGGACCTCTCTCTCTCCAGTCAACACCACACACTTCCCTTCTGCCCCACATTGATGGCGGCCCAAAAACTCCAAATGTATGGTCACAAGTTGCTGGGCCAGCAGATTTCCAATTGCAGAAAGTGGGAGTTGGAGGGAGGCTGCGGCCCACCAGCAGAGATTTATGACCAGCCCAGGTGGCAATTGCCCCCCTGCCCCTAGGACCAGCCCACCCCTGCTTGTAATGTTTTAAACAGTTTTGTAAATAATACATTAAACCCCTGGAAGGGAACGATAAAGCAATCCAAAGAGATAACTAAAATCAGAAAAAAATAAGAACATTGAATTCTAATACTGTTAATGACTGCAATTGTTTTGTTCCCAGAATTCCAACTGACAAGCACAGAACATATGTGGAAGATGTTGTTCTGTTAACCCATGTATGTCCGCAGAAGAGGATCCATTAAAATAAATTACCTGTAAACATTTTTTGCTGCTTGCATAAATGCAAAATTTGAGCAATTCTGGAGCAAACCAACTGCATAATAGCATCAAATACACATTCCCCAAATTACTTTTGATTAACCATTTGTGTGCCAGAGGGGTACGCAATGTATTACAGAGCAATGCGTTGCGTACCCCTCTGGCACACAAAGAGTTAAAGGGCACTTTCGCTCCTTGGGTTAAAACCCAAATTTAAAGCATCGAGAACTTGTATTTGTTCCCCATGTTTAGCTGGTTTGCCCCAGAATTGTTCTACTTCTCTCTATCTTTATGAATAGATCTAAACATTGCGATGTCTTTTTTTTACCTGATGTTAAAATCACTCTTGAGCATTATTTAAAGGAACACTAATTCTAAAAGATATGCTTCTCGTATTTGAAAAAATATGTAACATTGATAGATAACTATGTAAACATTGCCATTCCTTCAAAGAATTTAATACAGTGATTCTTAGTGTTAGCCCTGGGACACACTAACAGGTCACGTTTTCTATACATATTTGCTTGCTCTCCGACGGATAGTCAGTGGTTCAGTCATTGTGAGTTCAAAACTTGTGTTTGATTAGGAATATCCTTAAAGGAGGAGTAAACATTTTTTATGAAAATCTAAATGTTGTAGAGCTTTCCCTGCTGAGTAAAACAAGGGTATTCCCAAATGAGATCTATTATCGGAAAGTGAATTACAGTGTGATTACTTCCTGAAAGTTATAACTGCCAGTTTCTATAACATTGTATAGAGAACTTTGTCAGTGAATCACCTCTCCAAGAGAATGCAAAAAAACTTGGAATATGACCACTAGAGGGCACTGTTAATGTAAAAAAAAAAAAAAGCAACAACAAATGTTTAACCCCTTAAGGACCGGACATTATGGGACATTTCCGTCCCATAACGTCCGCATAGGGGCACGTTGACGGGCCGGTACACGTGACCTGTCACGTGTATCGGCGCGTCATTATGGGGCTTGAAATAGATCGCTCCGATCTTGGAGCGGTCTATTTCATGCCCCATTTTTACTTACAGCGCTCCCGGAAGAGCGCTGTAAGTAAAATGTACGTGACGTACCAGGACCGTCAAGGGTCTTTCAAGAAAGTTTACCCTTGACGGTCCTGGTACGTCAAGGGTCCCTAAGGGGTTAAACTGTAATGTCTGTGAAAATCTGCATCTCTCAGTAGTAGGAGTACCCTTGTTTTACTTAACAGGAAAAGCTCTGCACTATAAGGGGATTTTATACACACCAATAAATCCTTTTCTATTAAACCACTGAGGGATGCAGGGACCATGGCGTATAGGAGCTTCCCTATAGGAGGCAGGACACTCTGGATGAAACTACTCCCAATTCCATGTGCCTATACCCCCCCTCCCAATCCTATTGTTGTCAGTTTTAGCTTGGCAAAGTCAGTAAGGTAATAGGCACTAGAGCAGAGCCACAATTAACAGCAGGGCATCCCTACCCAAACTAGTTTTATGTTGCGGGATGCCCTGCACCCCTCAGTGGACTAAGAGAAAAGGCTTTATCGGTAAGTACAAAAATGCCCTTTTCTCTAGCGTCATTGAGGAATGCAGGGGAACGTCCCAAAAATAGAGGGAGGAAATTAAAACTAATGAACAATGGCCTGCAATACTTTGAGGCCAAAACCGGCATCCTGAGATGCAAAAATATTAACTTCATAAAACTTTGTGACCAGATGACCGTGTTGCTGCTTAGCAGAGTTGGTCAACAGTAGCTTCATTTTTCAAGGCCCCTGAAGTACTGATGGAATGAGTGGAATGGGCTGTTATTCGTAAAGAAGCTGGAATAGACTTGAGTCTGTGAGCTTGTCTAATAGTCTCTATAAGCCAAGAGGCAAGAGTGGTTTTTAAGCTGGTCTACTCTAGCTGACAACTGGGGAATCCGGTCCACAGACCGGTGGAGGCTCTTCAGCAGAGCCGAGATTGTGTTATGGGACAAGAAATCCTTCACTGAAATGGTCTTCTATGTGTGACTGCAAACCAAGCACATGTAGAAGACCATTTCAGTGAAGGATTTCTTTTTCCATAATGCGATCTCGGCTCTGACGAAGAGCCTCCGCTTGATCAGGGATCAGATTTCCCTGCTGTCAGCTAGAACGCTGATGTCAGGGGAGAGGAAAGAAAAATCAAAACTGTGACAGCGGATATCTCTCAAACCATAAATGTTTGAGAGATGCCTCTGGGCTCATTTAATTCAGTTTTCTAAGGGCTACACGGTGGAGGATAGTAACATTTAAGTATTACTATCCCTTTAAAGAGATAGTAGTGGTTAATTTTAAGTTGATTTAATATTGTAGATATTAAAAAAAGATTAACATCAATGTAAGTCTTATCTCTCAAACCTTTATGGTTTGAGAGATATAACTTGCTAAAGTTACCTTTTCCTGGCTGTTTCACTCAAGTCTGCCATCTAGCTGACAGCTGCAGATTCCAGTCATTTGACCAGACAGAGGCTCTTCAGCAGAGCTGAAATCACGCTATTTAGAAATAAATACTTAATTGGAAGGTCTACAAAGTGTGCTTGAAAGCCAGGCACACTTTGTAGACCGTTCCAAATGAAGTATTTATCTTTATATATCGTCATATTGGCGCTGCTGAAGAGCCACATCTGATCAAGTGACCAGAATCTGCTTCTGACAGCTTTACAGCTCGTCAAGCAGAAAGGGTAGGGACCAGAGAACTTTATTTTCCTATATCTCTCAAACCATAACGGTTTGAGAGATATGAGTAAATGCAGGTACTCTCTTTTAATTGTATATACCATATAGTTAATACTTTTTTCTGACAATACTATCCTTTTAAGTGCAGCTGCACTTTGTACTGGGATGGTGGTATGTCTAGATGATGTGTCCTGAGGGCTCCAGTATTTTCATAATAGTTAAAATGCCATAAAAATTAACTAAATAAATGAATAAATAAATAGTATCTCCTTGAGGACAATCTAATAAAACTGATAACAATATGATTGGAGGAGGGGTATAGGCACATGGAAGTGGGAGGAGTTTAATCTAGAGTGTCCTGCCTTCTATAGGTACGCCCCAGTACTCCATGGTCCTGCATCCCTTAATGACACTAGAGAAATACTTTTTCTTAACAAAAGTTTACTGGTCCTTTAAAACCTTTACACCTTTTGTTGAGTATGGAGGAATGTAGCTCAGAAATACTGATAATATAATAGTTATGTTTTATTATGTATTTTCCTTCTGAGTAAAAACAAGGGTATTTCCACTGCTGGAAATGCTTTAATTTTTTTTATCTATCAAAATGGAGCATATGGAAATTCACCATTAGGTGGTGGTGGTCCATTGGGAACTACAGTGAGTGACACAACTTGCCCACAGACAGGAAAAGAAGCATTGCATTTTGTAGTCTGGTTTGAGTTATAATAACTTCGGTATGAAGAATCTCAGCAATAGGAGTACTTGTTTTCTTGAAAAGAAAAGAAAACAAACAGTACTTTTTTCATTAAAAAAACCTTATTATTCCTGTAAAATAAATAATAATAAATAATAAATTACATGTGCTGGGGATAAGCATATACATAGTTCTTTGCAATCCTCACTTCCTGGGTTGGGGCCTGTGTTCACTTCCTGGGCTGGGGCTGTACTCACTTCCTGGGCTGGGGCTGTACTCACTTCCTGGGCTGGAGCTGTACTCACTTCCTGGGTTGGGGCCTGTGCTCACTTCCTGGGTTGGGGCCTGTACTCACTTCCTGGGCTGGGGCCTGTACTCACTTCCTGGGTTGGGGCCTGTACTCACTTCCTAGGCTGGAGCTGTACTCACTTCCTGGGCTGGGGCCTGTACTCACTTCCTAGGCTGGAGCTGTACTCACTTCCTGGGCTGGGGCCTGTACTCACTTCCTGGGCTGGGGCCTGTACTCACTTCCTGGGTTGGGGCCTGTACTCACTTCCTAGGCTGGAGCTGTACTCACTTCCTAGGCTGGAGCTGTACTCACTTCCTGGGCTGGGGCCTGTACTCTTTCGTGTTAGACACATCAGGAAGTTAACGAAGAATGTTTCCCCTGCCTGCTAAAGGCAAAAATTGTAATTTAAAGGGATACTAAGACTTAATATGTAAAATATATAAATATATATGCACACACAATAGGGTCCACAAGCCTGAGTCCACCATCACCAACTGGTTTTATTTGATCATTTCTTAAAAAAATAGTAAAGTATTGTAATCCGTTGTATCATTATTCCATTATTTAACAATGAGACAAATCAGTTTTTATCTCTATTTTAAATCTTTATATTCACATACCATTTGCTTATAAATTTGCAAAACTGTTGTGACACCATATATTTCATTCAAAGGGTAACATCCTAGCACACACAATGCTGTATAGAGGCATAAGCCTGCATTACAGTTACAACTAAATGTCAGTGCAAATGATATATTTATACAATTTTATGAAACAACGTGTGATAAGGCACTTTTGGTGCCCCCTGTGTTTTTTTGTTTTTTCTACATAAAGCTCAATGGGATGTTGTAGGAACAGCGCACATGTAAAATTTCTGGTCATTGAGATATTGCACCTACAAAGTTCAAGTTTGAGCTGAAATAACTTTTGAATATAACACCTCTCAGCGGTGGGAGTGCCATTTTTTACTCAGCAGGATAAACCCTACTATATATAATTTTTTTACTTATGAAATGTTACTATTCCTTTAATCTATCTTAAAGGAAAATTATCACTTTCTAATAATAATCTCCCACTTATCTTAGTGTTTACAGGAAATCCTAATAGCCCTTATAAATGTTGTCTTTATGTGTTTAACATCTTCCATCAGTCCTTGATATCATGTCCATAGAGGCAGACATGACTGAAACAGACAAGCAATGCCTTGCACACCTAGGGTGACCAGATTTCCATTCTACCATTCAGGAACACTGCGGAGACAAGAGCAGAAGAGTTCTTGTCCTCGGTTCTAGTGCAGCTAAATAAGTGCGGTCACTCTATGACACTGGACCTCAACACCCTGCCTGCTGCTTCACTGGCGTACCAAGCTGCTGTTTAACCAGTTTGCAAGCATACTTTGTAGACCATTCCATTGAAGTAATTCTTTTTAAATATTGCTATTTCGGCTCTGCTGAAGAGACGCCGGCTGGCCCCGGGACCAGAATCGCCTGCGCTGGAGCGCTGATGTCAGTGCAAGGGATGGGGGGAACTTTAGCTACGAATATCTCTCAAACCATAAAGGTTTTAGAGATGGGACTGTCATCATTTGATTTATTTTCTTAATATCTACAAGATTAAATTTTGTTAAAATAATCCAATACTATCCCTTTAACAGAGAAACAGTCTTCGGTTTAAAATTAAATAAAGTAGAAATAGCCAATTAAACAGTTTCTATAGGGGAAGGAAAAGCTACTGTACTGTCAATTGATCACTGAAACTTCAATTAATTTATTTTGGTTAAACCTTTAGAGACGTGTGTAAGAGTTTAACATGATATTTAAATAATTTGTTTGACATTTTGTAGCTTTTGTTTTTTATATAAAGTTTATTTTACTGAATGCAGCTGTTCATTGCCTGATTAAATCCTCTGAATGCCAAAGTGATGCTCATTTCATTATCTTCCAGTGTTTTGGATATTTGCTGTGGAACTCACATGTTAGTATGGGCTTTGTACTTTTAGGTCAGTAGTTCCCAAACTAGTGGGGCTTCCCCCCTTGGGGAGGTTTGAGGCTTTTCCACGGGGGGGGGGGGGGGGAGGGTGCAAGGCTCTGTTTGAACACCAGGCATGTGCATTTCTAGGCAACATAACCAGCATAACCATATTATTGAAAAGCTATCATGGTTAGAAATTTGGAAAAGGCTGGTTCAGATAATTTATGAACAGAGTCTGGCATGTTTGTATTCATGATACACGTATGTTTTTTATTGTCTCTAGTATTGTTTTGTAAAAATGTCTGCCATATAATGAGTTGCTTTCTTTAAAAGAATAGTAATGTTTCAAAATAAAAGCAGCTCCAATTAATCTTCATAGTATTTGGGCCATGTAGAGTGTTATTTCAGTACTGTCCAAGTTGTATCTTTTGACACCACAGTTATGTGGATAACCAACCATTTATTTTATTAAATGAAAACAATGAAAAAAAATGTATAAAAAACACATTCTTTGTTGGTTCTCTTGTGATAATTTGTGCCCAGTGGGTTAATTTTTATGAAGACTGCATGAAAGGTATGACCAGTCATTCTTACCTATAAAATGTATAGTTTTAGGGGGACACTGTCCCACTGGGGTGAAAATCCCCATGTACCTCTTTCCCTCCCAGATTTTACATTTTTTTTGGAGATAAGACTGTGTAGTGTGTATAAAAGTATTACATTGCTCCACAACGATAACATTTGCATTAATCTTTATTTAAAGGGATAGCATTGTTTCACAATAAAAGCAGCTCCAATTAATCTCCATAGTGTTTGGGCCATGGAGAGTGTTATTTCATTACTGTCAGAGTTCTAGATCAAGAGTAATTGAATGATAAAGTATCCCCCTCCAGCCCCTTTTACTGATGTAACACTGCTCAGCTCAGAGCAGCAAGAATGTCCGGATGAATCACAGAGAGGGACAATCTTCATTGAGCATAAGGGAAAAACCTCAAAAACCTGTCAAAGAGGGCAGGTTTTTCCTTATGCTCACAGTATGAAGATTGTCCCTTGCTGTGATCTGTCCAGTCAAGTGACCAGATTCCACATCTGAGGGGAGCAGTGTTACACTAGGTAAAAGGGGAGTGTGACGGAATGGTTGTCACCCTGATAATGAACCCCGTCTGTTTTCAGTGATCTCCATTGTTTCAGGTGTGTTCCAGTTCTTGAAAACATTATTGTCCCCTGTGTGTGCATGCATTAGAGAGCGTTGGCCATTATACCAGCATTGAATGGGTTGGTTAGTGTGTATGATGTACAGAGGAATGGTGCCATCCAGTCTAGCTGACCACAGAGATTGTGTTATGAGATAGCCAGTGTTGGTCAGATAGAGGGGGGTAGGGCAAACCTGTATGTGGAATGTGTGTGTACCTTCCCCCATACAACAGGCTAAGCAGAAAGAGAACTTGAAAATGTTACCTGTGACATCAGATCCTGCAAGGGGTGGGTGTGGGGGGGGGGGGGTAGAAAAAGGCTAGGGAAGGAGAGAGAGAGGGAGTGAGTTGAAAAATGTAGGAAGAGGAGAGAAGGCCTCTCCATAATGGTTGGAGGCCTAGTGTCCATCGGCATTCTTAAGGAGTACTGGAGAAACTGGGACTGGTGAGTGCCCTCACCGGAAGAGTGAGTGAGCACTGTAGTGGCCAGGTGCTTTTTTTAGTTGTGGGCTATAAGTCAAGGCGGCTTCAGCCACAGAAGTACCCTGATGTTGGCACCACAAGGATTGTGGCCAGGAAGCTAAACTTCGGTGGTTATGGCCCAAGACTAAAGAAAGTGGCTGCGGATAATCTCTTAGGATGACAGAGGCTTCTGTCAGTAAGCTGGAGCGGTCTTAGTGGCAGAGATCAATATCTAGCCAATGAGAGCGCTCCAACTTCCAGACTGAAGCCTCCGTCATTGGAGGAAGGAGGAGAGCAGAGGAAGAGCGTTGGGCTGCAGTCTATACAGAAGTGGCTGCAGCCCAGACTTTTGTGAGTTACATTTAAATGAAACGGAAGCTTACAATAAAAAATAAATAACGTTTTTATGCTATTGGATGTGTCACCTAACTATTTATGGGATGTTGTGCATAGGTGACACATCAACTAAAATAATCATTAATGTAGAGAAATCTGAATTTTTAAATATTAACCTAAATGAAAAAGATCTCTCTTACACTAATGAAAATTTAAATTTTAAATGACTAAACAAAAAGATAAATACTAAGGGATTAACATAAGTAGAAAGGTCAACGATCTATACAATTTAAACTGTACACCTTTATGGAAATACATTTTTAACATCATTGAGGGATGGAGTCATAAAACTATTTCAAGGATAGGAAGAATAAATTCAATTAAAATGATTATAATATTAAAACTATTTTATCTGTTTAGAAACATAGCTGTTATAGTCCCTAATTATGTATTAACCCCTTAACAACCGGACGTTATGGGACATTTCCGTCCCATAACGTCCGCATAGGGGCACTTGGACGCGCCGGTACACGTGACCTGTCACATGTATCGGCGCGTCACTATGGGGCTTGAAACAGATCGCTCCGATCTTGGAGCGGTCTATTTCATGCCCCATTTTTACTTACAGCGCTCCCGGTAGAGCGCTGTAAGTAAAAAGTACGTGACGTACCAGGACCGTCAAGGGTCTTTCAAGCAAGTTTACCCTTGACGGTCCTGGTACGTCAAGGGTCCCTAAGGGGTTAAAAGCTGTAGAATCTAGGTTGATACAAAATACATGGAATTATAAATCACATAGCATACACATGAATATTCCATATAGATCTAAAAGAACATGAGAATTATAATTTTCTAATATTAAGAAATGCTATCAAGTGAAACATTTAGAACAAATTATCTGACAAAAATGTAGCTAGATTAGTAGGGAAAGAATGTATTTCAATATACTCATTTGAAATGTATAATTTATTTTTGGAAAAAAACATGGATGGCAACAAAATTTGAACATTTAGCCTACTACTAAAGAAACATTACATTTTTGAATTGTATTAAGGAAGTTAAAAAAATAACAAATTATCCATGTAGATTAGAACCAGTTTTGAACAATACTGACACTGACTATACAGTCCAACATCATTAAAACATTTGGCAAAAATATTTACGATTCTTTAACTCAATATACAAACACATAACAAATAATAGAGGTCTCATAGTGTATCACATTCTTCTAGAGAAAATAAATGATACCAATAAACAGTAAAATTAAATGGGAATCTGTATTAAATATTAATATCTTAGATGACAATTGGAATTACATTCTAAGAAATATATCAAAAGAATGTGTATATATTGAATTAAAAGAATAAGAATATACAATGATTCGCAATGGGGGTTATACACTAAGGCTTGATAAAGCGGAGATATCTTCTCCAGTG
This sequence comes from Rhinophrynus dorsalis, assembly GCA_037306005.1. Lineage (NCBI taxonomy): Eukaryota > Metazoa > Chordata > Amphibia > Anura > Rhinophrynidae > Rhinophrynus > Rhinophrynus dorsalis. The sequence continues at coordinate 31,647,486 of CM074719.1, forward strand.
GTATCACTTCTCCAGTTCCTATGTTGTTCTGTAGAACCTATGCATTAAAGGGATATAAACCTACCAAAAAAACTGTAAGCCAAATGATAGGAATTATAAAAACATACTTAACGCCCTCATTCCCATCTCTCAAACCGTTATGGTTTGAGAGATGTAAGAAAATAAAGTCCTCCGCTCCCTCCCCTTTCTGCCTGATGAACTGTAAAGTTGTCAGAGGCAGAATCCAGTCACCCGACTTTAGGTGGCTCTTCAGGAGAGCTGACATCGGGATATCTAACTATAATTACTTCATCGGTATGGCCTACAGCATGTGCCTGGATAGCAAGCACACGTTGTAGACCATTCCGATGAAGTAATTATACATAGATATCTAAATGACAGCGCTCCTGAAGAGCCACGTCTGGTCCCGGAAGCAGGATCTCATGATGTCGCTATACAGCGGACACATGAGAACGGGGAAGGAGCGGAGGTTTTTATTTTCTTACATCTCTCAAACCATAACGGTCTGAGAGATGGGAATAAGGGGAGTAAGAATTTTTTTAGTATTCCTATCATTTGGCTTACAGGTTTTTTTGGAGTTTACTATCCCTTTAACCCTTTAAGTGCCAGAGGGGTACGGAACGCATTGCTTTGCAATGCGTTCCGTACCCCTCTGGCACTCAAGGGGTTAAGATCTCCAAAGGTGTAGAAATATTAGTGCATTGGCTCCACAGAATAACATAGGAAATGGAGAAGTGATATCACTGGAGAAGTCATCTCCACTTTATCACCTCTTTATCTCCTCTTTATCACCACTTTATCACCTCTTTATCTCCTCTTTATCTCCTCTTTATCACCTCTTTATCTCCACTTTATCACCTCTTTATCACCTCTTTATCAATCCTTAGTTCATCTCCCCCATTATGTATTAAGTCCCTGCTAGAAAATCCAAATTAAAAACTGAATATTCAAACTAATGCTTTAGACGATGTAATGAAACTGGAAACAATGCATTTTTGGCGGAACTGCAAATTTGGGATAAATTATAAGAATTCAATAACAATATTTCCAAACAAAATATTAAACCAAAAGCAATTAAAAAGTGGGCCCAGAGCTCTTATTCCATTTATGTAGATGCCTGACTCAGAGAGATTCATTCTTTCTTCTTCTTTCTTTTCTCTTTTCATCCTTTTTCTCTTCTTTTCTTCTTTCTCCCTCTTTCTTCCCTTTTCTTTCACTCTTCTGCTACTCTCAGCTCTCGCCTTCCTATTTTATTCCCGAATTCCCCCCTGCATCTTCCGTTTTGTTTCCTACCTCGTTCCCTCCTTATTCACCTCCCTCCCCTTTTCCTTATGTTTACTCTCATGTCATACTCCTTTAAATTGGGAACAATGGTGGATCACCCATGTTTATCATCAGGGCCAGATTTATAATAAGGCAGAGTAGGCATCAGCCTACAGGCGCACCCCACAGAGGGGCGCCTGTCATTGGAATTGTTTTTTGTTTTTTTTTTATTTGCCTCGCCACACAGTGGCGTAACAATAACCCCCCGCCCGGAGCTCGCAACATGGTGAGGTCTGTGCTTTCTTCAGCACAGACCTGTAGCTGCTGCACTCCCTTGTCGGCTCTTTAGTAATGCAGAGCGCTGGGAGATTACATAATCTGCTCTTCATTACTGAACACCGCGCAGGAGCGCCAGCAGTATAGAGGTCTGTGCAGAAGGAGGCACAGACCTCTCCTGCCACACCGCTGGACCACCAGGGAGGCAGGAAATGGACACTGGGGGGGGAAATGTGAGGGTAATATGGAGATGATGGGGGTAATGTGAGGGCAATATGTAGATGATAGGGGGCAAGTTGGAGCTGATGGGGCAATATGGAGCTGATAGGGGGCAATGTGAGGGCAATGTAGAGATGATGGGGACAATGTGAGGGCAATATGGACATGATGGGGGGCAATGTGAGAGCAATATGGAGATGATGGGGGCAATGTGGAGGTTAGGAGCACTGTGGAAGTGTCCAGTGGAGATAACCAATGGGGGGGAGCTTCAGATTTCTGTGCCTACAGGCTCCTGAGATGTAAATCCGGCCCTGCTTATCAGATATCGGAAACTGAGCTCCTGTCATACATACCTTGGCGTTCTACAATATGTCATGTATATGATGTTCATTGTCCAAATACTTGTACTCACTGTATTAATGCACTGTTTCAATTTGTACTCTGTTGGTCTTGATAATACAAATTTAATTAAAAAAAAACAATTGGAAATAAGAAGCAAATGCATTTTTAAATTGTTTCCTTTTCTCAGCTTGTACTACAATAGCAGAAAATTGATTAAAAGCAGAAAAATAAATCATGTTATCTTATAGAGATATTAATATCAATAACTCTTGACAAAAGAGGTAAATTAAAGCGGAACTTTCAGATAATAGCAAGTCACCATGAATTCATTAAATGCATGGCGACTGGCTTGAAAATAGATGTCTTATCATAAAAGAATACGTGTGTCTAAAGGAATCCGTCCCGTTTGGAGACCGGAGCTGAGGCTAGAGCGCAGACATCTTGTCTGTGCGCATGTGCCGTCAGTCCTGGTCTCCACAGAGTAGACTGTTTTTCACCATATGGTCACCGGAAGGGACTGACGTCGCAGGCGCACAGACCACACTAACCTGTCCGTTAGTCCCGAAATGGTATGGATTCCTTTAGACACATGTATTTTTTTACGGTAAGACATCTCTTTTCAAGCTAGTCGCCATGCATTTAAGCCGGCCGGCTCAAAAGGGACTGACAGCGCAGGCGCACGGACATCACTGTGACGAAATGTCCGTGCTTCCTGCTCCTGTGAGCATCGGTAAAACGCCGAAATCTTTGGAACCGGGTAATATTTCTGGCGACTAGCGCTACTAAGCAGCTAGTCACCAGATGAAGAATCAATGAAGGTTAAGTTATTGCGGGGTGGTAGTTCCCCTTTAAAGAAAAAAACTTTTTGACTGATAGGTGACAGTGGCAGACAGACAGGTGATTCTTTCTACCTGAGCTGGCTGAGCCTGAGACTCAACTGAGACTGAGGGAGAGTCAGATGCTACATCTACAGGCATAATACATCATATATTCAAGACAACACAAGCAGACAACATGTATGATTTGACATATTGTGTTACATTCTACATCCACACAGAGAAGAACAAGAGGGGAAAGCAAATACTGTGCTCTAGTGGTGATGCATCTGCTATGTTTTTTTATCCTTTTTTTGCAGTTTGCAAGTTGCTGCTGATTTGATGCTAACAGATGTATTGTGTACTGTACTGTAACAATTAACACTGCAGCCCTTAGGAGAGAAAGAGGAAGCTGCCAACATTTTGATACTAGCTACTAGTTTAGCGGCAGACAGGCAATGAGAGGGACCTGGAGTTACTTGAATTAAGTAGTATTTTTGTTCTCTGGGCTGTCACAGTGAGTGTGGATTTATTATTTGCAGACACTGACAGCAAAGGGAAAAGTAAAAAAAAATAAATGTGTATAAGCCAAATTAATGAGTATCATGGTATATAGTAACACCTTTTTAAGTGGACTATCATTTAATTACAGGGACAGGCTTTCGAGACCAACGCTCCCTTTTTCAAGTCAAAAGCATACTGGATTTTAAAAAAATTAAACATTTACATTAACCCCTTAAGGACCAGAAAAATCTAGGGTGGTTTGCACTTAAGGACAGGAGCAATTTTGACCTTTTTGATTATGTCTTTGTTCAACAGTGTTTTCTCTCTAATTCTTTTATTCCAGCCACATAAATTATACACCGTTTTTTTAAGCACAAGTGGGGCTATCTTTTGACACCACAGTTATATGGATAACCAACAATTAATTTTATTAAATGAAAACAATGAAAAAAAAAATTATAAAAAACACATTTTTTATTGGTTCTCTTATGATAATTTGTGCCCAGTGGGTTAATTTTTATGAAGACTACATGAAAGGTATGACCAGTCATTCTTACTTATAAAATATACAGTTTTAGGGGGACACTGTTCTACTGGGGTGAAATTTTTTTGGAGATAAGACTGTGTAGTGTGTATAAGTGTATTACATTGCTCCACAACAATAAAATTTGCATTAATCTTTATTTAAAGGGATAGTCATGTTTCACAATAAAAGCAGCTCCAGTTAATCTTCATAGTATTTGGGCCATGGAGAGTGTGATTTCAATACTGTCAGAGTTGTAGTTCAAGAGTAATTGAATGATAAAGTATCCCCCCTCCCGCCCCTTTTACTGATGTAACACTGCTCACATCAGAGCAGCAAGACTTTCTGGATGGATCACAGAGAGGGACAATCTTCAGTAAGCATAAGGACAAAACCTGAAAAACCTGTCACAGTAAGAAGATTGTTCCTTACTTTGAGCTGTTTGGTCTATGGACCAGATTTCACATCTGAGGGGAGGTGGTTTACACTAGGTAAAAGGGGCGGGAGGGTGATACTTTCTCATTCAATTACTCTTGAACTACAACTCTGACAGTATTGAAATAACACTCTCTGTGGTCCAAATACTATGAAGATTATTTGGAGCTGCTTTTATTTTGAAACATTAATATCCCTTTAAACTTCAGTAGATGTGTTTATAAATTAGTTTGTGTAATATACTACTTTGATCTTGCTCAAATTTAATTCACAAAAAAAATGTTGCTGTCAGTAGGTCTGAAGGGGTTAATACCCCCATCTCTGGCCTTTATTTCTTTTGTTTTTTGTCTGTTCATGACAGGACTAATTGTAAATGGTACCTCTCGAACAAGGGCAAAATTCATAGGGGTCAGTAGTATTTTCTGGTCATAGTAAGGTAAGTGTGGGTTATTAGGGGATGTTAGTTTTCCTTTAAAATCTGCATCTGATAATTGCCTGTTGCCTGCATTCAGAGGGAGTGAACACAAGATTTCCTGTTATCCAAGAAACGTTCCTTACTGCACAGTCTAGTATGACAGACTATTTATGTAAGGAAGTTCATGCAAGATAAAATTAACTCATGCAGTGTCCCCCCATGTAACAGGATTCCAAGGACCAAGGACCATGCAACTCTGGAAAGAACCATTGGAATTGCAGTGTTGTAATTAGAATTCTGTGAATTCCATTGATTTAAATGGCAATTTTAACCCTTTGAGTGCTAAAGAGGTCTCCAGGGCATTGCACCAGTAAAATAAAATAAAACACGTTATTGACGTCTATCGCAGGATAAAAGTCCATGCATACATGCCTTCCAAGTGTCCCTCTTTTAGACCCAAATCCCTCTGTCCCTCTTTCCCACCCTGATGTCCCTCTTTTTAGGGGACCAGACTGTGTGGTGTATATATAAGTGTATCACTTTGCCCCACAGCAATAAAACTCACATTAAAGAGACAATAATGTCCCAGAAATATTGTATCCAGTTTATAGAGTTTAAAATAATAAACAATATGCTCCAAACCTTCTCTCTCAAACCGCTGTGGCTTGAGAGATGTTGGCAATGACAGTTCCCCCTTCCCTCCCCTTCTGCTGATGTCAGCGCTATGCTAACAGCAGGAGATCCCGGTTCGGGGACCAGCCTGCGGCTCTGCAGCAGAGCCAAAATCTTGTTATTTCAAAAGAATTACTTCACTGGAAAGATCTACATAGTGTGCCTGGTTTGCAAGCACACTTTGTAGAGCGTTCCAATGAAGTAATTCTTTTGAAATAACGAGATTTCGTCTCTGTTGAAGAGCGTCATCGAGTTGTAGGACTCGAATGTCCTGCTGTCTGCTTTACAGCTGACATCAGGAGAAGGGGAGGGAGGGGGAACTTTGAGTCCCTATATCTCTCTAACCATAGCGGTTTGTGGGATAGGGTTTGGAGCATATTGTTTATTATTTTTACTCTATAAAACTGGATACAGTTTTTCTGGGACATTACTGTCCCTTTAATGTCTGTGTTAACTTCATTATACAGTATGTGTTTATAAATTAGACTGTGTAAATAAAATACTTTTATCTTGTTATGTCATTTATTCAGACACGCAAAGAGCTGTCAGTAGGTCATGAAACAGCCTAAAAATCTTGGTAATGCTCTGCCCTCCAGCCACACCCCCTAAAATAAAAGTGTCCCTCTTTGGCCATTTCAAATGTTGTGAGATATGAAGCAGGTTAGCTCTGTACACAGGTTCAGTAAGGATCCAGAACCGCACCTCTTTATCTAGATGATTAAGGCCACCTGGCTCTCATTCAGCAGCAGAACAACTCTGAGGTTTTCCAGCTGCAACATAAGTGACAAATGACAATTCCCTGATTCCCCATTGATTTAACCCCTTAACGATCCTTGAAGGTCATAGCACGTCATAGGTAGATCTGACTTAACGACCCATGACGTACTATGACCGTCATGGAATTCCGGGCTCCCCCTGCGGCTGCAACTCGTTCAGGGAGTCCGGAACCGGAAACAAAAAAAAATGCTCCATGGTCCTTAAAGGAGCAGTAAACTTTTTTTATGAAAACACTTATTTTATAGAGCATTTCCTGCTGAATAAAACAAGGTCACTCCCACTGTTGTCAGATGTTTTATACAAAACGTATGGCAGTTCAAATAACCAGGAAGTGAATTTACTGTGTTTACTTCCTGATAGTTCTAACTGACAGGAAGTGACTCAGCAGTTTCTATCACATTCTATGGAGAATTGTATGTTTCTGACTTTCCTGACTTTCCTCTCCATTAGACTCTAACAGGAAATCTAATTAGAATTTGACCACTAGAGGGCACTACTAATGTAAAAAAACCATGGGTTTAAACTGTAATAACTCTGGAAATATAAATCTCTCAGCAGTGGGAGTACCCGTATTTTACTCAATAGGAAAATCCCTACAATATATATTTTTTCATAAAAAAAAGTTTACTGCTCCTTTAAGTGACCGCCGCGTGCATGCGCGGCCGGTCCTTAAGAGGTTAAATAGGGTTTTTAGAACTTTGAATGCTAGTGAGATCACATACTGTTCAAGATGTTAAAGCGGAACTACCACCTGTTTTAAAGTTTGTAATCTAATTCCCCAGTAGTGCTCAGTAGTGCTAGTCGCCAGAATAATTACCTGGTTAAATAGAACGACTCTGTTCCGGGGTGACAGGCAGTAGAGCATGCAGACATCTTGCCATAGTGACTTCTTCATGCCTGCGGTGTCATTCCCCTTTGGAGCCGAACAGCTCCTAGCAACGCCTCCTAGAGGGTCTCGTTCTATTTAACCAGGTAATTATTCTGGCAACTAGCACTACTGAGCAGCTAGTCACCAGAAGGGGAATTAGATGACATAAACTTTATAACAGGTGGTAGTTTTGCTTTAAAAGCGTCATGTAAATCAATTATTTAAGGGCGCGCTCCTTTCTTTGGGCACTTAACTACCAGGTTGGTAGTATTGCAGTTGCTTCCTCTACGCCTAGTTTGTTGCCTCCGTTGTGCTTTAACTATCTGCCTACTAGTACTAACGCATGTCCACTGTTGCCTCAGCTCAGTCAGGCCGTTACCTCTGACAGGCAAGTGCAGATTAGTCTCGCCCATGGCCTCCTCTCTGTGCACTCCTACCGGCTGCCTTGCCTAAGCACTCACTCTGTTGCCTGGAGTAGTGCTATTTGCAGATTGCCTGTATCTGTTGAATACCCTCCTTCTGCGTCCCCGCTGAGTATCCCTATGTCTTCAGCTACCCAAAAGCTTCTTCTGACTTTCCATTCTATGGGATTATCTGGGTATGCTCCTTTACGGTCTATCTATCTATCTATCTATCTATCTATCTATCTATCTCTCTAGCTATCTCCCTATCTTCCTATCTATCACTGAAAACATCCCCTTTTATACTGAGTTAGCATGGTGGGAAGCATAGGCGGATTGTCCTATCGGGGATATCGGGCATCCCCCAGTGGGCCGCTAGATCATGGGCCGGTGGGGGAGATCAGAGGATCTCACCTCAGTGTCCCACGATATTTTGAAGGAGAGGTCTGTGTTGCCACAGGCACTCTCTGTGGCAGCCTTCGTGTTCCTTGTTAACCGTTTTCTTTGCAATGCGTTGCATACCCCTCTGACACTCAAAGGGTTAATGCAGAGCACCAGGATATGACATAATATCCTGGAGCCTGCTCTCCCATGCCGCACAGGGACCACAAGGGGGCATCGATAGGGACGTCAGTGCAGCTAGTGGGCTGCTTTGAAAAAAAATGCCCTGGGCTGGTATTCCCCTACAATCCGCCCCTGGTGGGAAGACATGAAAAAACTGTTTACAGTGGGGAGATATTACATTACTATCACAGATTTCATTGCAATGCAAAACGCTGAAAAAGGTACGAGTAAAACTTATCAAAATTTTGTTTGATCAAATAGATTTAAAAGTAATGTGTTGGAGTTTTCTCTAGCATTCAAGTGGTTAAAAGATTAATTTAAATGAATGGGAATTCTGGGAAGTTTGATTTGCCCTGCTGGCACACTTAGTGTGCTCAAAAATTCTTCCAGTTCTTATTATTAACCCTTTGAGTGAAAGAGGAGTGTGCAGTGCATCCCTTTGGAATGCGTTGCCCACCCCTCTGGCACTGAAAGTGTAAAAATGGACCTATAACCCTATGAAAAGTTTTACAAAGGGTTAAAATGTGCCTATTTCTTGTAGTAGGCTGTCACAGTGCCTTACCTCGGCCTGCGCCGTTCAGCCAGGAGTAGGGTTCTGGACGGACGCTCCTGCATCACTAGCAGCATTCCTCTGCCTGCGACCTAGTCTAGTTCCTGGTTACTGCCAGCATTGAATCAGGCACTTGCCTGGACGCCTGTTATAGGCCCAGCCTGGGGGACCTAATTGGTTCCGCCTTCTTCTACACCTTTATAACCTCTATGGGCCTGTGTATCAGTTACCCTTACGTTGGTGTTCTGAGCAGTTCATTATCTAGTATTCCTGATTCCTGTGTATGATCCGGCTTGTCTGACCATCCATTCTGGTGTTGACCTGTGGCTCGGTCTGACTATTCTCCTTGTGCGTTCTGATTTGGCTCAGATATCCTTTCTGGTGCAAACCCGTGGCTCTGGCTGAGTACCCACTCTGTGTCTGACCTAGGCTTGTCTGACTACCCACTCTGGTGTTGACCTGGGGCTCTGTCCACTGCGCATCCAGCATTCCATTGCTTCAGTGGATATCCTATCTGGTGCAAACCCGTGGCTCTGGCTGACTACCCGCTCTGTGTATGACCTAGACTTGTCTGACTACCCACTCTGGTGATGACCTGGGGCTCTGTCCACTGCTCATCCAGCATTCCATCGCTTCAGTGGATATCCTATCTGGTGCAAACCCGTGGCTCTGGCTGACTACCCGCTCCCTGTATGACCTAGGCTTGTCTGACTACGCACTCTGGTGTTGACCTGGGGCTCTGTCCACTGTGCATCCAGCATTCCCTCGCTTCAGTGGATGTCCTATCTGGTGCAAACCCGTGGCTCTGGCTGACTACCCGCTCTGTGTATGACTTTGGCTCGTCTGACTATCCTATCAGGTGCTTGCTAGAAGGCCCTGTCTGTTCGCTCCTAGGGTTGGTTCTGTTATTCAGACATCCTTCCTAGTTTTAACCTGGGGCTATCAGACTCCCAGCTACTGACTGCAGGATGAGTCAGTATCACTCTTGGGCATTACCTTACCATGAGACTCCAGCAGGCTGAGGCCTAGTCTCGGACAGTGTGGTGGTGATATTGGGAGACTGCTATTCCTGATACAGTACTCGCTTTTTCGATCACCCACTGTGTGTATATATTATATTGCATTACTGTATTATTCTCATAATAAAGGTTATATTAACTATAATGTCTGACTCATGGTTCTGCTTGCCAACAGTAACATAGGCATTTGTCTGTAATTCAAATAGTTTGGGAGAAATTAACCCTTATGTTCTGATGACTCGTTATGGCACTGTATGATAATTCCCCTCACAGCATGCCAGTTCATTATGTTTAAGCCCAAACGTACCATTCTGTGTGTTAATGCTGGTTCGGCTAAATAACTAATTAGCCTAAAGTGCTACACTGTTCCACCAATAAATATAGTTCATTTCTCAAGATAAATCTATATATGTTGCAAACAAATGTATGTAGGTATGTATATTTTTATTCATATAGCTCCAACTTTTGTACTTGGCACTTGACAGTTTGATTTAGTATAGAAGGGGTACAATAAGTGCGGTGATTAAGTGCTTATATAGACAATCATAATGGGAGTATACATATCACGGTGCCCGTGATTGCTGGCTTTTTCTGTCAGTTAGCTGTGGGGGCGCTCCATTGGTTGCCTGTGACTAGCCTGTCCAGTATTGCCTATATAGACTGGGTTCCTGCACCCTTTCACTGCCCTTTCATGGTGTCTCTATGTCAGTGGTCACCTGCCTATGGATTCCTGTGTCTGCTGGGGCCTGCTTGAATCCTCTACTGTTCCAGCGTCAGAGTACCTACCCAGAGAGTCAGTATACATTGTAGTGTGGTTCTTGCCTCCGTTCCTGATCCAGTTTGACTGACGTTCCTGCTTCCGTTCCTGATCCGGTTTGGCTGACGTTCCTGCTTCTGTTCCTGTCCCGGTTGGGCTGTCGTTGCTGCTCCAGTATCCTGTTCCTGCCTGGCTGTCGCCCCTGCTCCTGGATCCCGATTTGGATACATTCCACTTGACTCTGGTCGCCTCGGCGACATTCTGACTACTGGGTGCCTCCTGTGTTGGTAACCGCTGGTACTAGGCCCTTGGCCTCTGAGTTGGCACTGTATGTCTATGTTATGGGTAACTGCAATTACACCGGTTGTTTGCTGCCTCCGTTAAAGCACTGGTAGGGCTTCCTAGTTGTCCAGTATGCGGTACTGGTTTGCTCCACTCATACACCGGTTGCTGGCTGCCTCCGTTATAGGACCGGTAGGGCCTTAGTGTTGTCCAGTACGCGGTACTGGTTTGCTCCACTCTTACACCGATTGCTTGCTGCCTCTGTTATAGCACCGCTAGGGCCTCCGTGTTGTCCAGTACGCGGTACTGGTTTGCTCCACTCTTACACCAGTTGCGTGCTGCCTCTGCTATAGCACCGGTAGGGCCTCTGTGTTGTCCAGTACGCAGTACTGGTTTGCTCCACACTTACACCGGTTGCTTGCTGCCTCTGTTATAGCACCGTTAGGGCTTTCGTGTTGTCCAGTACGCGGTACTGGTTTGCTCCAAGATTACACCGGTTGCTTGCTGCCTCTGTTATAGCACCGCTAGGGCCTCCGTGTTGTCCAGTACGCGGTACTGGTTTGCTCCACTCTTACACCGGTTGCGTGCTGCCTCTGCTATAGCACTGGTAGGGCCTCTGTGTTGTCCAGTACGCAGTACTGGTTTGCTCCACACTTACACCGGTTGCTTGCTGCCTCTGTTATAGCACCGGTAGGGCTTTCGTGTTGTCCAGTACGCGGTACTGGTTTGCTCCAAGATTACACCGGTTGCTTGCTGCATTTGTTATAGCACCGGTAGGGCCTCCGTTTAGTCCAGTACACTGTACTGGTTTGCTCCACAATTGCACCGGTTGCGTATGTTTATAGCTTGATAGCACCGGTAGGGCCTTTCTGTTTGTCCAGTACGTGTTACCGGTTCGCTCCACTCTATCACCGGTTGAAGATGCAACATCCGTTATTGCTCCAGTTGGGCCTCCTATACTCTGTGTCACATTGTCATAGGCTGCCTTACCCGGTATATTGGTAAGGCCGGTAGAGCCTCCTTCATATTGTTGTGCCAGTCTCCAGGCTGCCTTACCCGGTAATTGGCAAGGCCGGTAGAGCCTACATGTACTGTATTATTGTTTGCTATTGTAATTGAACTTGTCGTGTGTCTGTACATAAGTGTATGTTCAGGACCTGTGAGGGTTCTTATTTACTTTTCAATAAAGTTGTGTTTTTATCTTAATTCTGTGTCTGAGAGTCAAAACAAACCGTGACAATACACGGTTTACTTACAATTTAAGTATAGGATGGGTGATATACAGATAGAAGCAGGTAGAAGAGGAAGTGCAGTTTTTGACATATAAGATAATGTTCCCTATTACTGCAGTGCTACATTTAAGAGGTGCTCTTTTAGTTTGGATTTGAAGTTGTTGAGGGTTAAGGTTTGGTGAATGCTGGGTGGTAGGGAGTTCCAGAGGTAGGAAGCAGCGAGAGAGAAAAACTTCAATCGTGAAACAGCGATAGTGGTTAAAGGGTCAGAGAGTCGTCCACCACGTGTGTTGCGTAGTGGACATGTGGGATATCAAAGATGAAATATAAGGTGGGGACAAGTGAAGGAGAACCTTGGAGTTAAAGTGTTAGTAATGTCCACAAAAAAGTTTTTTGCATTTAGAAGAGCTTAAAAAGCTGAGCTAAATGCAAAAAACATATCTCTCAAACCGCTATGGTTTAAGAGATACAAGCGTTTAAAGTTTGATCTCTCTATCACGGCGCCTGTGATCTGAGCAACATTCTGTCCATCTCTATATTGCTGCTCTCCTATTGGCTGCGCTGTATTGCTCCTCCTAGTGACAGCCTTTTTATGCCCTGGGCTGTCACTTGGCTAATGCCCTTTCGCGGTGTACCTGATGCCTGGCGCTACTTCTGTGATTCTGATACCAGTGTATGACCCTGGACTGCCTGACCACACCATTAGTCTTTGCTCCTGATTCTGTGTACCCATTCGGATTGGCTGACGTTCCTGCTTCCTGTTCTGACCTGGCCTGGCTGAAGTTCCTGCTCCGTGTTCTGACCCGGCGAGATCGACGTTCCTGCTCCGTGTACCGACCCGGCGAGATTGACTTTTCTGCTTCCTGCTCCGACTCAGCTTGGCTAACGTTCCTGTTCTGGTTTCCGAACCGGCTTGGCGGTGGTTCCTGCTCTCAGCTGCTTTGCTGGACTATCTCCGGCAGGTCCGGCTGCTTACAGTTGCACGGTTCCCTCAGAGTGTGTCTCACGTCTCCGGTACTCCGGTACCACCTCCGATCCTACCAGTTGACTCAGAGTCTCAGTGTGCCAGTATCCTTTCACACCGTGCTGCATCGCTTGGTCTTATGTGGGTTCAGTTGGGCGCTTCCCGTGGTTGCCGTTATCCAGACCATTGCGATTATTAACCCCTTCAGGGGCGTTGCCTCATATCCTCTGCTATACCAGTGTGGTTGCTTCCAATACCCTGGGCGTACCGTTTCTGTAGATCAGTTGGGCGCTTCCAGTTGCCATCCATTTTATGTAAAGCACATTAACCCTTTGGGGTATAGCAAGAGCATTGGTGTTGACCTCTCCGTTGGGCCTCCGTTTGGCACGAGCTCTGACCAGCCTTTGTAGTCCACAGTGGGCGTCCACCGTAGTGGAAAAGTGCTAGTTACCTTTGCCTCTGTTACTCTTAGGCCATTGTCGCCTCCTGTTGCTTTAAGCGACATTGTGCCGCAGCTATTGCTAGCCACTCTGCCAGTGGCTCCACTGGAATCACCCCAATTTACCGCAGCCTGCTCTACCTGTGCCCGTGCCAAGTCCCCTAGACACCTTCCTGTGGGGTTGCTACACCCCAAGAAGTCAATAGAAACGTGAGACCATGGACGTTCTCCTTTGGGTACTGGTTGTACAGTTATCGTTTTCGTCCGCTTATCATCCCCAGACCAACGGAGCCGCTGAGCGTGCCAACCAGGGCTTGGATATCACGGTGCCTGTGATTGGTGCTGTTCAGTGTCAGTCACTTGCTGAGTATCATGATTGGCTGTCTGTGATTAGCCCTCCTCACACAGCCTTTTTAAACCCAGGCTGAGCACTTCCAGGTGGCCCTTTTGTGGTGTTTCTGACTCCACTCTGCCTGACCTGCTTGTCAGGCTTCTGGGCCTGTTCCTGCTGTACTTGCTTTTCCTGTGTTCCAGTGTTCCAGTGTTCCTGTATGCTAGTATTCCTGTGTTCCAGAGTTCCAGTGTTCCTGTGTTCCAGCACCTCGCGGGTTAATCTTACTGAGTTCCAGTGTTCCTGTGTTCCAGCACCTCGCGGGTTAATCTTACTGAGTTCCTGAATCTCCTGCTCCAGCCGCCGCTCTGGCGACATTGTTCTTCTCGCTGCTGATCATACTTTGTTGGTTTACTCCACTAAACCTGGTTGCGATATACATTGTTGGTCCCAGCGTGCGTATGCTGGTTTACTCCACTAAGTCTGGTTGCGATATACATTGCTGGTCCCAGCGTGCGGACGCTGGTTTACTCCACTAAACCTGGTTGCTATATACATTGTTGGTCCCAGCGTGCGGACGCTGGTTTACTCCACTAAGCCTGGTTGCGATATACATTGCTGGTCCCAGCGTGCGGACGCTGGTTTACTCCACTAAACCTGGTTGCTATATACATTGTTGGTCCCAGCGTGCGGACGCTGGTTTACTCCACTAAACTGGTTGCGAGATACATTATTGGCTCCAGCGTGCGGACGCTGATTTGCTCCACTAAACCTGGTTGCGATATACGTTGTTGGTCCCAGCGTGCGGACGCTGGTTTACTCCACTAAACCTGGTTGCGATATACATTGTTGGTTCCAGCGTGCGGTCGCTGGTTTGCTCCATTAGACCTGGTGGCGCTATTACCATTAGTCCCAACGTGCGTACGTTGGTTTGCTCCTGAACATCCAGTACTGTGGTCAGTCGCTGTCCACTTCCTTGCAGTTGTCTGAGTATCCCTGGCAACAGACTCCTGCTGAGTAAGACCTCTATACTTATGCTCTATGCTGTCTTAGTCACCTGACAGCTGGTCTACTCGCTCAGGCTGCCCTGCCCGGTATTGGTGAAGCCGGTAGAACCTTGACGATACCATCATGTAGGTTGCCTCACCCGGTATTGGTAAGGCCGGTAGAACCTTGTAATTCACCATCTTTAAGGTTGCCTTACCCGGTATTGGCAGGGCCGAAAGAGCCTACATTCAGCATTCCATGGGGGCTGCCTTGCCCGGTATTGGTAAGGCCGGTAGAACCGGTATATGTCATCTCACGGTTGCCTTACCCGGTATAGGCAAGGCCGGTAGAGCCTGTCATTAAAACTGTCACTTGGGTTGCCTTGCCCGGTATTTAGGCAAGGCCGGTAGAACCTATTATATGTTATTTACTGTTGTATTGTTATGTATGTTACCCTACGGGGACTGCCTTTAACTTTTAATAAAGTTAAGTTATTTTACCAAACCTTAAGTCTGAGAGTCTTCAAATCCGTGACATTGGAACAATTTATGTGCTGTTTTGTGTCTGACCATCATGATAATTGGGCCGACCCGTTGCCTTGGACGGAGTTTGCCAGGAATTGTGCGGTTAATTCATCATCTGGAAGCTCCCTGTTTCTCATCAATTACGGGTTTCAACCTTATCTGCTTCCAGACTCATTTCAGTCACAACAAATTCCAGCTCTTGATGAGCATATGGAACAACTCTGTTCCACTTGGGCACAGGTACAAAGGACCCTTAATGCTTCATTCCAGCGGTATCAGCACCAAGCTAATCGCAGACAGCTGCCAGCGGTCTCTTTCCAGGTTGGGGACAGGGTCTGGCTCTCCTCTAAGAATCTTAACCTTCAGACTTCTTGCAATAAGTTGGCTCCCCGGTTCATTGGTCCATTCAAAGTTATTCGCAAAATTAATCCTGTGTCTTATGCTCTGGACCTCCCACCATCCATGCATATTCATAATGTGTTCCATGTATCACTGCTGAAGCCTCTGGTCTGTAATCATTATACTACCAACCCCGTGGCACCAGAGCCTATTCAGATCCAAGGCCAGGAGGAATATGAGGTGTAAAATATTATTGACACACGCAGATTCAGAGGCAAATTGCAGTATTCGGTCCATTGGAAAGGCTATGGCCCAGAGGAGCATTCATGGGTGGATTCTAAGGACCTTCATGCTCCCAGATTACAGTGCATTTTCCATACCAAGTACCCCCGGAGGCCTGGGCCCTCTTCTCAGAGGGGGGTCTTTGAGAGGAGGGTACTATCACGGCGCCCGTGATCTGAGCGACATTCTATCCATTTCTATATTGCTGCTCTCCTATTGGCTGCACTGTATTGCTCCTCCTAGTGAGAGCCTTTTTATACCCTGGGCTGTCACTTGGCTAATACCCTTTCACGATGTACCTGATGCCTGGCGATAGTTCTGTGATTCTGATACCAGTGTGTGACCCCGGACTGCCTGACCACGCCATTAGTCTTTGCTCCTGATTCTGTGTACCGATTCGGATTGGCTGACGTTCCTGCTTCCTGTTCTGACCCAGCCTGGCTGACGTTCCTGCTCCGTGTTCCGACCCGGCGAGATCGACGTTCCTGCTCCGTGTACCGACCCGGCGAGATTGACGTTCCTGCTTCCTGCTCCGACTCAGCTTGGCTAACTTTCCTGTTTTGGTTTCCGAACCGGATTGGTGGTGGTTCCTGCTCTCAGCTGCTTTGCTGGACTATCTCCGGCAGTTCCGGCTGCTTACGGTTGCACGGTTCCCTCAGAGTGTGTCTCATGTCTCCGGTACTCCGGTACCTTCTCCGATCATACCAGTTGGCTCAGAGTCTCAGTGTGCCAGTATCCTTTCACACCGTGCTGCATCGCTTGGTCTTATGTGGGTTCAGTTGGGCGCTTCCCGTGGTTGCCGTTATCCAGACCATTGCGATTATTAACCCCTTCAGGGGCGTTGCCTCGTATCCTCTGCTATACCAGTGTAGTTGCTTCCAATACCCTGGGCGTACCGTTTCTGTAGATCAGTTGGGCGCTTCCAGTTGCCATCCATTTTATGTGAAGCACATTAACCCTTTGGGGTATAGCAAGAGCATTGGTGTTGACCTCTCCATTGGGCCTCCGTTTGGCACGAGCTCTGACCAGCCTTTGTAGTCCATGGTGGGCGTCCACCGTAGTGGAACCATGCTAGCTACCTTTGCCTCCGTTACTCTTAGGCCATTGTCACCTCCTGTTGCTTTAAGCGACATTGTGCTGCAGCTATTGCTAGCCACTCTGCCAGTGGCTCCACTGTAATATCGGACTCATACACTGTATCACGATATACCTGACCTGTGTCAGTATTGTGTTGTGCACTTTACTGGACCCATGTGGGTAACCTATTGTAATCTGTCTTGTGTCAGTTGATGCTGTTTACTGGACCCGTGAGGGTTACATTATTTCTTGTGTGCTTCAATAAAACTGTGTTTTTACCTAAACCTAACGTGTCTGAGTGTACTGAACCGTAACACTCTCCTACTGACAGCTGTAAAGCTGTCAGCAAGAGATCCGTGTCGGCAGACACGGAGGCGCTTGAGCAGAGCCGTGATCTGCTTTTCAAGCACTCATTTTAGACCATTACATTGACGGGATTTGTGGTAAATAAGGAGATTGCGGCTCTGCTCAAGCTCCTCTGTGTCGGCCGACACGGATCTCCTGCTGACAGCCTTGCAGCTGTCAGTAGAGAGATCAAACGTTAAACACCTGTGTCTCTTAAACCATAGCGGTTTGAGAGATACGTTTTTTTGCATTTAGCTCAGTCTTTTAAGCTCTTCTACATGCAAAAAACTTTTTTGTGGACATTACTAACACTTTAATGAGGAGGATTTTGGACGTAATACGCTGCTTTATGGGAAGCCATGATAGTGATTTTAAAAGTGGTGGGGTGAGTACTGTTCTGGAGGAGTGGAAGAGTATTCTGGTGGAGAATTAAGGACTGATTGGAGAGGAGCGATATGGTTAGCAAACAGACCAATAAGTAAAGAGTTGCAGTAGTCCAGGCGAGAAAGGATAAGAGCTAGCACAAGATATTAGCAGTTTTTTATTTTTTTATTTAGAAAATGTTTTACCAGGAACAATACATTGAGATTTCTCTCGTTTTCAAATATGTCCTGGAGAGTTTACTGTAAAAAGTTACACAAATAGTGAAGCATTATAAATACACGCACATAAACATACATACTAAAAATGTATATGCAGTTACATATAGTTTTTAATTTTCTTTAAAAATAACCAAACCCATCTTAAGGTGGCAGGTCCACTTTAACTGAAGCGAGTCTGCAGTTTTTATGATCCATGCAAGTACAAATCAGTCTTAAAGGGATAGTAATACTTAAGTATTACTAATCCCTATATTACAATCCTACTAAAAATAAATGTATTGCCCCCAGTGTCATCTCTCAGACCTTTACGGTTTGAGAGATAATCGCTCCTAAAGTTGCCCTCTCCCTCCCTCTTCCGCGAAGTCAGCGTTGTAGCTGACTGAAGGGAAATCTGGTCATAGATCATCAGGCGGCTATGCAGCAGAGCCGCGATTGCGTTAATTAGAAAATAAACTTTCACTAAAATGATCTTCTACGTGTGCTTGGTTTGCAAGCACACGCAGAAGATCATGTCAGTGAAAGTTTTCTTTTTTAGTAACGTGATCGCGTTTGAGAGATGACACTGGGGGCAATACATTTATTTTTAATAGGACTTTAATATAGGAATTAGTAATACTTAGGTATTACTATCCCTTTAAGCATAAAGTTACAGATCTAACAGTGAACGGAATAGGGGTTAGCCAAAACAGACATTTCAACGAGCAGATGAATGAAAGGCCATTGTGCCTGGAAGAATTGTTAGCAATAAAGCAAAAATTACTGAGTGTGTGGAGTGATTTGTAGATCTGCAGCAACAATAGAACGAGTTATTTGTTAGCCTATAACTGCAGGCCAAATAAAATAATAATAGCCTGATTGTCAGACCGACTCCCGATAAGTCTGTCTGTAACACACAAATGTCAAACTCACAAATAATCAGTGTTCAAGTCCTAAACTAGGGGTAGGCATTTGTTAAAGGGCAATTATTCCATAGGAAAAGCCTTAGTAAAAACCCTTTAGCTTCACTTCTATAACCCCATTTCAACTGTAAGCCCTGTGGTATCACATGTATATCCTTATTTCATTTGTAAGCTGGTATCACTTGTGTAGTTCCATTTCAATTGTAAGCTCTGTCTAATCACTTGTGTAGCACCACTTTAATCATGAGCTCTTTGGTACATTTCTAATATCTTAAGTACTTGGATGCCAGGGAGGTGCCCTGTGCATTGCTTTGGTGACCACTGGAATTCATGGGGTTAAAGAATTTATTATTGTCTTTTATTAAATTGGTACCACAAGAACAATAGTCTAACTAAAAGTTTTGCATCAGCAATTGGGGGGCACATTTAGGATCCTGCCTAGGGCTCTTAATGCAGCTCTGTGTTTCCCTATTGGTCCCACAAAGAGACTGTTTATCTTCCTCTTCTGCGTGATGCTGGTCCCATAGACGATCTGTGTGTGTGTGTGTGTGTGTGTGTGTGTGTGTGTGTATATATAGTATGCACAGGTGTGTGCTTTTATCTTTTTTAAAACTTTGTTTGCCATACAGGTATCCAACACATTGCTTGGCACTCAAAGTTTGAAACTGTAGCGATTATACGTAACATAAATGGCATTGATTGTAAATAAATATCCTATATAATAATTTGCTAAAACGTGTGTAACGATGCAGTCGGAGCATCCAGCTCTGTATCAACAGCGGCGCGGGCAGTCTCTACTGCGCATTACTGCCTCACGATTGGCTGGCAGTCGCACTTCAACTAGTCAATACATAATCAATGAATACGACTGATTTTCAAACAGCCATTGAGGATCCTGTACTAAGGAGAAATTCTAGGGTACACGTGCTGCACCATAAGAGACAAGGAAACATTTCCATTGACTTAACGTTTGTTCTAACCTCTTGTGCGCTAGGGAGATCTCCAACGTTCAAATGGTAAAAGGCGCAGTGCTTCCTGGAACAAAACTGAGAAAAGTCCTGGCATTTTTTTGAAAGGGAGAGAAAAAAAAATCAGATCTGTGTTTTTGTTTATATCCTCATGTTTCTTATTCCCATGGAAAAAAAAGTTTAACATGCTTCTTTTGTTGCTATGGCAATAAGGAAATTATTTTACACAAAACTTTTCCTCCTCTGGTGATGTCAGCGTCTGAAATTGTCCCCCCCCCGCCGTCTCATGTTGCTCTCTACCATATCCTTCAATAGGGGCTGGATTATGATCATCAGTGCAAGGTTTAACCTTTTTAGTGCCAGAGGGGTATGCGATGCATTGAGTAGCAATGCTTCGCACACACCATTGACACTCAAAAGTTTACAGGAAAAAAGAAAAAGCTGAATTTAGAGGCCCAGTGAAATTCAGATAATATTGAATATATCACAAACATTACATTTTTATGGTTTGTAAGACCACTTAGGAGTGTCCGGGATAAGCACCTAAATGTATTTATTAATAAAGCTCAGTTTCCCCAACTAGGAGATACTGCCTCTTTAAATTATTGAAATTTTTAATTTCGTTCTCTGTGGTACAGCTTCATTTTATTTTGAATACAGAGTTTAAAGGAATAGTAATAGTTAAGTATTACTAATCCCTATATTAAAATCCTTTTAAAAATAAACATATTGCCCCCAGTTTCATCTCTCAAACCTTTATGGTTTGAGAGATAACCACTCCTAAAGTTGCCCTCTCCCTCCCCCTTCCCTGTAGTCAGCTTTCTAGCTGACTGCCGGGAAGCAAGTCGTATGATTTTCAGGTGGCTCTCCAGCACAGCCATGATCGCGTTAATAAAATAGAAAACTTTCACTGAAATGGTCTTCTACGTGTGCTTGGTTTGCAAGCACACATAAAAGACCGTTTTAGTGAAATAATTTTTTTAATCAACACGATCGCGGCTCTGCTGTAGAGCCGCCAGATGATCTATGACCTGATTTCCCTTCAGTCAGCTACAACGCTGACTTTGAGGAAGGGGGAGGGAGAGGGCAACTTTAGGAGCGATTATCTCTCAAACCATAAAGGTTTGAGAGATGAAACTGGGGGCAATACATTTATTTTTAATAGGACTTTACTATAGGGATTAGTAATACTTAAGTCAGGGCTTATAATTTGAAGTCCTTTGCTACTAGCCAGACCTGTAAAGTTACTTGCCACTGCAAGCCATAGCATACCCACCAGGGCTGAATTTCTACTCGCCAGGGCTACATTTTCACTCGCCATTGGCTAGTGGCGAGTGGAAATTATGAGCCCTGCTTAAGTATTACTATCCCTTTAATATTTGCCCATCTCAAAAGTGAAAGGTTTGTAGTACTCAGAGCATGTATTATTTCTCTTTTACTGTAAACATAATCCCGAGCACAATATGAAATCCAGACAAGAGCCATTGTTTTTATCAAGTATCTTGACATGTTTCTCGGAATCACAGTCTCAACTTTTACTTTTCGCGTGACATATAAACAGCTTCTTAAAATAGGTGTACGAAGTGTTAGAGCCACTTCCCATTCTGCTATTGTTTCCTACCCATTCAATAAAAACAGGAATTCCATTTTCTTATCACGCATCAAAATTAGAATTGTAATTAATATAACTCGTGCGACTTCTTGTGTGAGTCACAAAGTATGATTCATAGGCCTCGATTCAATTGTGTCCGACAGCTGTTGTTTCTGCAGGCGGCATTTTTTCAAGCATAGTAAGCTATTCACTTATATTTGCTGTGAAAAAATACCAGCAAAAAATCCCCAGTCGGGTGATAAAGTAAGAGGTGTTTTCAACCATAGCAAATAATGAAAACACTGCAATTTCCAATTCGACTAACTTTAGTGCAGGAAATTTAAGGCCTAGAGTCCCTTATTGGATCT
Organism: Rhinophrynus dorsalis; assembly: GCA_037306005.1. Taxonomy (NCBI): domain Eukaryota; kingdom Metazoa; phylum Chordata; class Amphibia; order Anura; family Rhinophrynidae; genus Rhinophrynus; species Rhinophrynus dorsalis. Next base: position 31,669,116 of record CM074719.1, read on the forward strand.
TAAAAAGACGACACAGCTTTTGAAAGGGAAAAAAAGTTCAACAATGTAAGTCCCCAGTGGATGTATTGATATAAGGCCCAAGCCCCATATCGATCCATCCAAAGCACTCCCAAAATGTTTCCAGTGTTAGTAGAATTAACCCTATGAGTGCCATTTGGGTATAATTACCCCACCAGCACTCATAGGGTTAACCCAACTAAGTAACAAAGCAACAGCCCCTGAAAAAAAACACTTACCATTATCTTGATGTCCAGCAGGGTCCTCAGCACTATGGTCATCTACTGTCCATCTTCTTTCTTCTCTTCTTTCTTCTTCCTCTTGTTGTATCTTCTGTTCTTCAATTCTCCTTTGTTGTAGTTTAAAACAAAGATATCCATAAATAAATTGTGTTTAAAATAACCCAAACATCCATTCATACATTAACCCCTTGAGTGCCAGGGGTGTACGTAACGCATTGCAGAGCAATGAGTTGCGTACCTCTATGGGACTCAAAGGGTTAAAGAATGCGGGTTTCTTTTGGAAACAAAACGCCCAAACATAATTACAGTTGTTCCCATTCATAAGTCAATTCCCCAACATATATGAAGTACATCCTATGCCCTCATATCATTCCTCTACCACTGCCCCCACCCTTCCCTGTACCACACAAGCTGATGCCCGTTCCAGTGTGAGGGAATTTGAATAAAGACTGCCTTTATATATATATATGGACAGTCTCTGTTCCAATTCCCTCACAGCCATTGGCTGGGATGTGTGCTTACGCACCTCCCAGCGAATCACCTCAGCTAGAGGCTGATTGGCTGGGAGGTGTGTAAGCACACATCTCAGCCAATGGCTGTGAGGAAACTGGAACAGAGACTGCCCATATATAAAAGCAGTCTCTGTTCAAATTCCCTTACACTGTAATTGACATCGGCCGTGTGGTACAGGGAAGGGAGGTGTGCAGCATCTTATTTTCTACTCCTCTGCTGCCTCCTTGGCCACATACAGTGGAGAAGAAATGGCATGAAGGCATAGGATTTACTTCATATATGTTGGGGAACTGACTTATGTACGGGCACAATTTCAATTATGTTTGGGCATTTTATTTCCAAAAGAAACCGCATTCTTTAACCCTTTGAGTCCCAGAGAGGTACGCAACTCGTTGCTCTGCAATGATTATTTTAAAAACAATTTCTTTATGGATATCTCTTTGTTTTAAGCTACAAGAAAGGGAGATTAAAGAACAGAAAATACAAGACAAAGAAGAAAGAAGGAAGATAGAGGGAGACAGATAGTGGATGACAGGTAATTGTGACACAGATATGTTAATTATCAGCGTTTGACAGTGTATCAGGCACTGACAGTTAGCTATTTTCCTTTTTAGCTGGAACTTAACACACAAAACGGACCTTTGGCCTCAAGACCTTTTCTGCGGCCTAATGTCCATTGTGTTTTCAGCTGGTAGAGCAATTGAATACCAAAGTTTTTTGGTCAGCCGGTATCCATGTTTGCCCTACCAGCTGTTTTATCACAAACAATTGAATCGAGAACATAGAGAACTAAGAGGAATGCCCAGATATTGTCCACATTAGACTCCAGCCAAATATCAGAATTATCATTTCCACTGATTAGCAGTTAGTGGAACAACTAGTAATTGGACGGCTCTGGTGGAAACATTTTTTGGGCCCCTTATCCCACAAATATTTTCACAGAGGCACAACTAGAACCAACTGGAATCTGGGGCAGACGGGGCCCCCTTGAATTCTGGGTCCCAGTAAAATTACACCCCTGTAGCCAGTTTATTAGGTAAAGAAATCTACGAACGGGTAAAGGTTCCTTCTTGGCCATCAGAACAGCATCTATTCATTGAAGTGCGGATTCTATGAAGATACAGACGTGTTCCACAAGGATTCCGCCCATGCAGACTGCACCATTCGGTGCTTCTATGATGATGCAATGGCTGCAACAACTCTCTGCATCTTTATTCACATGCATTTGATCAGAGCATAAATATAGGGGTATTTTAATAGGACTGACACTATTAATTTGCAGTGTACGTTTATAGTGCTATTTTATTAAGTAAATCTGTCATTTCTGATCAGGCACGTGCACACATAGACACCAAGGGGGGCTTGAGCACCTGCCCTTTTTGTCTAAAGTGCCCTTTTAACAAAGTAAATAAATAAATAAATAATTATGAGAAGTGCCCATTTTTTCATTTGAGCCCCTGCCCCCCAAAATGTCTGTGCATGTCCCTGTTTCTGATGCCGTGACCTATGCAAAGCACATATGTATGTATATAAATGTAAAGGAGTTAATTGCAAACCATGGCTCTGTGGTATACAAACATGCCAGTTTTCTTTGTAGATTGGTTTATTTATAGTGCTTAGATAGTGTCTGGTTTGTAGATATTTATAAGCGCCCATGCCCACTTCAGTGCTAATCTCCATTTTGCTAAACATCAGCCAATCTGAGTTTAAGAAACTCCTAACCTAGAGGTCAATATGTGACAATGGGTCACATCTGGTGTCATGGCCCCGAGGTTGGCAAACTCTGATTGGATGATATTCAGCCAGTCAGTGATTAGCTGTGATGTGTGCATGGGTACTTACAAATTCCAATGCTTGAGGTGCAGCTTGTTATTTGCTGGGTATTGACCCAGTCAGGATCTATTTTTTTGCATTACAATTCCTTTATTTTATTTTTTCAAACTGATTTGTTTAAACTATGGAATTGAAACACACAGGAACCCCTCCTTAGAGGTGAGTGAAAATATTTAATTTAAATGTAGCCACTCCTTAGGAAGAAGGGATTGAAGCATGCAGGCCAGTCCAAACAAATTATATAGACATCAGAAATGTTCACATCAGTGTCCATGAGATTGGTTACATGTGAGATCCAAGAAGGACATCATATCTAATCAAATCCACACACTCTGAGTACATTTCCTGTTAGCCAAACACACCCTGGACGGCCCTTTATTGGAACAATTCTCTCTGTATGAGTGGAAATAAAGAAAGTTATCTGGTACGGCAGCCTGTTTTTTCAAATAGGAAAATGTCAGGCGTAGGATGGAGAGAAGGCTTATTCTCGGATTCTATTTAATCATCCCATCTAAACCATGTGGAGAAAAACTGGTGCTGTCTGTTATAATATGAAGTCAGATCCTCCATGGTTTGGATATCATTAGCCCTGTTCCATTCAGTTATCAGGGGGGATGTCTCAAGTGAACAGGGATCAGCGCTTTAGCAACATTAAAGAAGCAGGAAAACTCTGAAAATATGCATTTCCCAGCAGAAAAACCTTACAATAAGTATTTTTTTTATTAAAAAACTTAACTGCTTCTTTAAAGGGATAGTAATATTTCATAATAAAAGCAGCTCTAATTAATCATCATAGTATTTGGACTTTGGAGAGTGTTATTTCAATTCTGTCAGAGTTGTAGTTCAAGAGTAATTCAATGACAAAGTATCCCCCTCCTGCCCCTTTTACTGATGTAACACTGTTCAGCCAGAGCAGAAGGGAGGTGCCCAGGTAGATTGCACAGAGGGACAATCTTCAATTAAGATAAGGGAAAAACCTGAAAAGCTTGTCAAGGGGGGCAGGGCTTTCATTGTTCTCATAGGAAGAAGATTGTCCCCTTCTGTTATCTGTCTGGTCTATGGACTGGATTCCACATCTGAGAAGAGATGGCTTACACTAGGTAAAAGGGGCGGGAGGGGGAAACTTTGCTTGTGAATATCTCTCAAACCATAAACATCAGAAATGTTCACATCAGTGTCCATGAGATTGGTTACATGTGAGATCCAAGAAGGACATCATATCTAATCAAAGCCACACACTCTGAGTACATTTCCTGTTAGACAAACACACCCTGGACGGCCCTTTATTGGAACAATTCTCTCTGTATGAGTGGAAATAAAGAAAGTTATCTGGTAAGGCAGCCTGTTTTTTCAAATAGCAAAATGTCAGGCGTAGGATGGAGAGAAGGCTTATTCTCGGATTCTATTTAATCATCCCATCTAAACCATGTGGAGAAAAACTGGTGCTGTCTGTTATAATATGAAGTCAGATCCTCCATGGTTTGGATATCATTAGCCCTGTTCCATTCAGTTATCAGGGGGGATGTCCCAAGTGAACAGGGATCAGCGCTTTAGCAACATTAAAGAAGTAGGAAAACGCTGAAAATATGCATTTCCCAGCAGGAAAACCTTACAATAAGTATTTTTTGTTTATTAAAAAGTTTACTGCTTCTTTAAGGAGATGAATGGTCAATAAATTTTTGTGTTTGTTAAGTGGTGTGAGGAGAACAAAGGGTGGGTTGGCACGGATGTATTCTATTGAAAAGCGCGGGGAGAATTTAATGACAATTCCAACAATAACTGGACAACCTCGGCAGAGATGTAGAAGCGTAAAACTAGGGCATATGTGTGTGTAGTTGTCTGGGGGCACTTGGGGACAGTAGGGGACACTTTAGGAGACATTCACTAAGTGGTGATAAAGAGGTGATAAAGTAGAGATGACGTCTCCAGTGATATCACTTCTCCAGTTCTTATATTATTCTATGGAGCCTATTCACTAAGATCGCCAATGCTGAAGAAATCTTAGTGCATAGGCTCCATAGAATAACATAGGAACTGGAGAAGTCATCTCTACTTTATCATGTCTTTATCACTGCTTAGTGAATGTCTCCTAAAGTGTCCCCTACTGTCCCCAAGTGGGAGCCAAAATGAATGTACGAAACAATAACAAATGTAACTTAAAGGGATAGTAATACTTTGTTATTACTATCCCCCATATTGTACATATTTGTAAAATAATTTAATAGCCCCCAGGTTCATCTCTCAAATCTTTATGGTTAGAGAGATAACCGAAGGCAAAGTTCCCCCCTCCCTCCCCCTTCCCTGAAGTCAGCGTTGTGCTGACTGCAGGGATATCCAGCCCGACTTTAATCATGCGGCTCTGCAGCAGAGCCGCTATCGCGTTAGTGACAAAGAATTATTTCACTGAAACGGTCTTCTCCATGTGCTTGCAAACCAAGCACAAACCAAGCACATGTAGAAGACTGTTTCAGTGAAATAATTATTTTTCAGTAACGGAATCTTGGCTCAGCTGCAGAGCCACCTGACTGTTGTACGAAGGACATCCCCTGAAGTCAGCGTTGTACTGACTGCAGGGGATGTCCTTCGTACAAGGGGGAGGGAGGGGGGAACGTTGCGTTCAGTTATCTCTCAAACCATAAAGGTTTGAGAGATGAACCTGGGGGCTATTACATTATTTTACAAATATGTACAATATGGGGGATAGTAATAATAAAGCATTACTATCCCTTTAATCTCTTACACTGGCATTTTCTGGTTTAGTTTACCTGCACATGTGCTGGTTTTCTTTGCCCATCTGGTGAGTGGGGTCATTTTGGGGCCTTTTTATACACATTGGGGGAGATTCACTAAGAGGTGATAAAGAGGTGATAAAGTGGAGATGACTTCTCCAGTGATATCACTTCTCCAATTCCTATGTTACTCTATAGATCTCCAAAGCTGAAGAAATATCAGCGCATAGGCCCCATAGAATAACATAGGCATTGGAGAAGTGATAAAGTGGAGAAGTCGTCTCCGCTTTATCACCACTTAGTGAATCTCCCTCATTGTATCACAGTTTACCTTAGAGGGCCAGTGTGTGTGTTTGGTATCTCAGGTTTCTCTCCCATTGAAGGAATCCACTGGGAGGGAGACAACGAGAAGGCTACATTAAGTGGTCCACATTGGGTTCACGCTATAGACGATATTAGAGGTTGTTTATTGTGATAATAGATTGGTTTTTGAAGTTTATCTGCAAGAAAGTATCTTGTAAGTCTAATAGCTTATGGCAGATTGAGTCTGATTCAACGGAGGTGCTCTCAGATTGATGCGCTCTGCTGTCCCTCCCCTTTCTTCTAAGCATTATAACGCTAAGGTGCTGCTGAGGACACCAGTGGATGAAGCTGTAAATTTGGGTTCACCTCCAGGCGGGACTCTCTCTATTTTTTGTGTCCTTTTAAAGGAATAGTAATACTGATGCGCTCCTACTGGATTAAACTGATAAAGAGTCTTAAACGGATAGAAATGTTTCATAATAAAAGCAGCTCTGATTAATCATCATAGTATTTGGACTTTGGAGAGTGTTATTTCAATTCTGTCAGAGTTGTAGTTCAAGAGTAATTCAATGACAAAGTATCCCCCTCCCGCCCCTTTTACTGATGTAACACTGCTCAGCCAGAGCAGAAGGGAGGTGCCCAGGTAGACTGCAGAGAGGGACAATCTTCAATTAAGATAAGGGAAAAACCTGAAAAGCTTGTCAAGGGAGGCAGGGCTTTCATTGTTCTCATAGGAAGAAGATTGTCCCCTTCTGTTATCTGTCTGGTCTATGGACTGGATTCCACATCTGAGAAGAGATGGCTTACACTAGTTAAAAGGGGCGGGAGGGGAAACTTTGCTTGTGAGTATCTCTCAAACTATAAAGGTTTGAGAGATAAGACTTATATCGCTCTTCATGTTTTTTTAATGCCTACAAAATAAAATAAAGATAAAACGAAGTATTACTATCACTTTAAAGGGATAGTAATACTTATAATAAAGTGCAGCTTTGAGTCTTCTTTATTCTTTTTGTAGCACTTAGATCTATTTTTCAATACTAACAGGCTTGTAGTTCAACCGCAATTGAATCTGAAAGGATCCCCCTCCTGCTCCTTCTGGCCGCCTCCCATCAGTTGTGGAATCCGGACCAGCATGAGCGGTAGAGTGATGCAGGGGAAAGGGGCGGGAGGGGGATCTTTTCTCATTCAATTGCGGTTGAACTACAAGTCTGTTAGTACTGAAATATAGAGGTACATGCTACAAATAGAATAAAGAAGACTCAAAGCTGCGCTTTATTAAAGGTATTACTGTCCCTTTAAGACTCTTTATCAGTTTAATCCGTTAGGAGCGCATCAGATTTCTTTTTCTTATAAGAGAAAAATTAAATCGGGCAATAGGACTTTCTGGCCATTATAAGGTAAGCGGCAGGTTATTATTGGTAAGTGTTACTCCCCTTATAAATGATTAAACAAATAAATGTAATGTTATTGTCATCTTTCCTACTCTGGTTCTGGTTCCATTTACAGTATTGCACGAATACTCGGGTTCCTTTTCCTGATCCTATAAGATAAGTCATATCCTTACTTGTCAGATCTGATAAAATGAGTAATGTTAACTATATTAACCCCCTGGGTGATATAAATGTCTCCAACACATTGTGAAGCAATGTAATTGGAACTTCTTTAACATCCGATGGGTTAAAGGCATATATGTTTTCTGCAAGTGCTCCACCTAATCTCAGACATTTGTGGAAGTTTATCAGTTTCCAGGTTACCATACACTGGTTTTATTTTGTCCTTTTTTATACCGTTTTCTCAAGGTGTTTCCTGAAATCTTCAAGTTCATTAGTAAGCTTTATAAACAATATGGGCCCTAGTTCATGGACTTTGGAAACCAATGATTTACAAAGCCATGGGTCTATTGCATTTTTTTAATTGTAGAAAACATGTTTCTTCTCTTCTAGCTCTGTCATTAATCCTTTGATTGCCAGAGGAGTATGCAACAAGTTGCTGTGCAGTGCATTGAGTACCTCTCTTGCACTCAAAGGGTTAACACAAGAGCCCTTCTTGCCACATGTTACAGTGTTGCAAAATTTTGTAACAATCAAAGACCTAGATTACATTGCCATTTATAATTATTATCTAATGATATTATCTAACAGGTTCCCACTGAATCTCTGGGGAACTATGTAGCTAAAGCCACTGACAAAGTTATTAAAGGGATAGTAATACTTGAAAATAAGTTATTTTATATTGTAGCCCTTAAAAAACATGAAAAATGATATAAGTCTTATCTCCCAAACCTTTATGGTTTGGGAGATATTCAGAAGTAAAGTTTCCCCTGGAGTGACGTCATTGCTCCACCCTTCAGATTTGGAATCCGGTCCCAGGACCGGCTGTGCCTCTCCAGAAGTGCTGAGATCACCATCTTTAACCCCTTAGTGACAGCCGCGTTCGTACGCCCGCCTTACATTTTTTTTTTTCTTTAATGAAGTCCGGAGTCTCCGAGCGGCGTGCAGCCACACGGAGACGCGGACTTCCGTGACTTACCAGGTACGTCCTCTGTCACTAAGTGACAGTTTTTGCAGGACGTACCTGGTAAGTCACATGCCGTTAAGGGGTTAAAAAGAATTTCTTAATTGGAATGGTCTACAAAGTGTGCTTTCAAGCCAGGCACACTTTGTAGATCGTTCCAATTAAGTAGTTCTTTTCAAAGATCGTGATCTCGGCACTGCTAAAGAGCTGCCAGTTGCTCTGTGGACCGAATTCCAAATATGTCCACTAGATGGCAGACTTGGCTGAAAGAGCCAGGAAAAGAGAATTTTTCTATAGGTTACATGTGAATATCTCCCAAACCATAAAGGTTTGGGAGATAAGACTCATATCATTTTTCATGTTTTTTTAAGGGCTACAATATAAAATAAACTTATTTTCAAGTATTACTATCTAGTGTTGAGCGAGCGTGCTCGGCCGATGCTCGGATCGGCTCGAGCATCGCTCTGCTCGGCACATGGCGGTACTCGTCGAGTACCGCCATGTGCTCGCCCGCCATGTTCGGGTGGCGGGGATCTGTGCCGGAAGAGGCACAGATCCGAAGACGCTCCGCTGGACCACCAGGGACTGGAGGTACGGGGGCATTGCGGAGATGAAGGGGGCATTGCGGAGATGAAGGGGGACATTGTGGAAGAGGGGCATAGACTCTATGCCCCTCTTCCACAATGTCCCCCTTCATCTCCGCTATGCCCGTCTTCCACAATGTCCCCCTTCATCTCCGCTATGCCCCTCTTCCACAATGTGCCCCTTCATCTCCGCTATGCCCCTCTTCCACAATGTCCCCCTTCATCTCCTCTATGCCATAGAGGAGATGAAGGGGGACATTGTGGAAGAGGGGCATAGCGGAGATGAAGGGGCACATTGTGGAAGAGGGGCATAGCGGAGATGAAGGGGGACATTGTGGAAGACGGGCATAGCGGAGATGAAGGGGGCATAGCGGAGATGAAGGGGGACATTGTGGAGATGAAGGGGGCATTTGGAGATGAAGGGGGCATAGCGGAGATGAAGGGGGGCATTGACCAGGCACCCTCCCCTCATCAGAGCAGGGGGTGCCTGGTGTAATGCTCGTGTCGCCCCATGCAGTTCAATGGGGCTCGGGTGCTCGGCCGAGCACTCGAGCCTCAGGGGGTGAGCACCCGAGCATCGGGGTGCTCGCTCAACACTATTACTATCCCTTTACCTCTGTAATATTTCAAACCTCCCAACATTTCAAATGGCAAAGAGGGATACTTCTGCTCTAAGTGGTGTTCGTGGGGGTTTGGCTGGTGGGCAGGACATTACTGCAAATTTTTAGGCTATTTTGTGACCTATTTATACCTCTTTGTGAACCCAAATAAATATCTTATAACATGGCCAAAGTATTTTATTTATTTAGACTAATTTATAAACACATACTCTGAAGTTTAAAGGGATATTATTACTTTAAAAACAACTTTAATTCATATTGTAGCCCTTAAAAATACAAATTAAATGAGCCCAGTGGCATCTCTCAAACCTTTATGCCTTGATTATGCCTTTAATTGTGGGTTGTCCATTTGCACCATTTTTTTCTATTTACATTTTTTTTAAAATATATATATATCTACTAATATTAAAGCCCGTATACATGGGCTAAAGTGCACTCAGCTGCGTTCGGCGAGTCTCAACTGCGCATGACTGCAGTCATGCGCAGTAGACTCAACGAACGAGCTCATCCTTAGCGGGGAGCTCCAGAAGTCTCACAGCGAAGCTCCCTGTGTGCGAAACCACACATGCACAGTAGAGACTCTGTACTACGCATGTGCGGTTACGGCTCACAGTGAGCAACGCATTCTATCACTTTATGTTATAGGATATATATATATATATATATATATATATATATATATATTTCTTTATATTTAAATATATATTTAACCCTTTGAGTGCTAGAGGTCTATGCAACGCATTGCAAAGCAATGCATTGTGTACCCCTCTGGCACCCAAAGGGATATATATATATATATATATATATATATATATATATACTAGCTTATGCTGTATGACGTTGCCCGTGGGATGCCTGAGTGCTCCATCATCCTTTTCGGTGGTGTTTCATGACCGGAGCGCTGTCTTGGTTTGAAGACGCTGCAACTTGATGAAGTGATTTTGACAGGTGTGGTTAGGGGGGCTTGGGCTCCCCTGACCACACCTATCAAAATTTATGCCCCATTGCATTTGACTGCTTTGCAGGTGAAGTCCATCCTCTGTCGCTCTGGGGAGGGGTGGACAGCAAACCAGAAACTGTTATATATATATAGAGAGAGAAGCATTCAAGTATACTCAGCCTGGGTTAATCCTGGCTTTATGCTTCTTTATGATTTTTTATGGGACGTGCACCTACTATTGCAATATTATGTACATAGGTTTTGACTAAGTGAGTGCCACTGCTTATATAAGAAAGTGTATATATATATATATATATATATATATATATATATATATATACTTACTTAAAAATCCAGGGTATTGTTGGGAGGAACAAACATTCCACATTGATTGTGTGTTCCAGGCTTCAGGACACACAAACTGGCCATGTTTACAGGAAAATCCATATATAAACACAAGTGGATTAGTTACAATCACTGACAGCGATTACTCACTTGTGATAAATATGACTCCTTTAAACATGACACTTGCTGGCAGTTTTTTTTTTTCCCAAAAAATTAAAACACACAAGAAGCGCAACCACAACACCTCTGAGTGCGGTATTAAGACAATCTGAATATATATTCATAGTGTCTTAATACTGCACTCAGAGGTGTCGTGGTTGCGCTTCTTGTGTGTTTTAATTTTTTAGACTACGTTTTTGGTGATCAGGATTGCGGCTTGTGAAGTCCTATTACAAGAAGCAGCACCCAACACTGAGGTAAGTGCAAATATTCCCTTTCGGTCTACGTTTTTTGATCTTTATAGTGACTGAACCCATAACTCTTTGTTCCATGAGAGTATATAGCACTTTCCAGTTTCTTTTTCAGACTGAAGCAGGGAGAGTGCAGGATCCTACTTATCACATTAAGAAATAGATCTCTCTGCCGTGAACAGAGTTTGAGGTCCTTTGGTCCTGTTAACAATTGCCAATGCTGCTTTCACAGCGGGGGCAGCTCTAGGGTTTTGTGAGCCCTAAGTTAAAGGGATAGTAATACTTCGTTTTAACTTTATTTTATTTTGTAGGCATTTAAAAAACATGAAGAATGATATAAGTCTTATCTCTCAAACCTTTATGGTTTAAGAGATATTCACAAGCAAAGTGTCCCCCTCCCGCCCCTTTTACTGATGTAACACTTTTCAGCCAGGGCAGAAGGGAGGTGCCCAGGTAGACTGCAGAGAGGGACAATCTTCAATTAAGATAAGGGAAAAACCTGAAAAGCTTGTCAAGGGGGGCAGGGATTTCATTGTTTTCATAGGAATAAGAGTGTCCCCTTCTGTTATCTGTCTGGTCTATGGACTGCATTCCACATCTGAGAAGAGATGGCTTACACTAGGTAAAAGGGGCGGGAGGGGAAACTTTGCTTGTGAATATCTCTCAAACCATAAAGGTTTGAGAGATAAGACTTATATCACTCTTCATGTTTTTTTAATGCCTACAAAATAAAATAAAGTTAAAACGAAGTATTACTATCCCTTTAAGCTGACCAGATCTCACCTTTAACTGGAGACACATAGGAAATAGGCATTTTTCAGTACTTCACTGAAATCAAAGCAGTCCTGCAGTATGCATTTCTCCTATGCGTCCCTGGTTAAAGTTGAGGTCTGGTCAGCCTACCCTAAATGAAAAATTCACACGGGCCCCCCTTTACTGCATAAGCTCTGTGGGGCCCTCTGATCAACTGGGGGACCTAAGCAGCCCCTTATTCTGCTTATATTGTAGTGCCACCACTGTTCTACCGACCTGACATCTATGAGGAACTGAATAGGTTTTCTCTTGAATATAGGAGCGAGGGAAAACATTCATAGGGGCTATTTGGATTTTCTGGTTATATGGTAAGTGGTGGGTGATTATTCGATTGTGTTAGTTCTCCTTTAAAAAATAGCCTCTTCTACCATCTACATTCTCTCCATGTCAAAACTAAACAGACCAGTTTGATGGACGTACAGAAAATCTCAAGTATTTATGGTTTCCTCTCTTTATATTTTGTACCACCGGCTGTAAAAGTTTAAACAAACTGTATTCTTGGAAAGGAAGCCAGAGAACAGAAGCACAGAAATGTGTACGGGGAGATTTGCTATCAGGATGAGATGGGTGGGGTATAACAAGTACTCCAATGGGAAAATTCTGGTCTCAGCCAAAAAGAGAGAGTGGTAGTTTGTGAGATAATCCTACAAATGTCAGACAGTGATAACGGGATGGTTACTACAAGGGAAATCACACTGATTGCGGCATTACACATCTTTTTATAAATACAGTTCTTTAAATAACCCATCTCAATGATATTAATGGACTAACAAAGCTAGAGTAATTATCAGTCCAACCAACTGAGATATAGGAGGACGAATAAAAATTCCCATTGATTAAAATGGCACTTTTAAAGGGATAGTAATGTCTCATAATAAAAGCAGCTCTCATTAATCATCATAGTATTTGGACTTTGGAGAGTGTTATTTCAATTCTGTCAGAGTTGTAGTTCAAGAGTAATTCAATGACAAAGTATCCCCCTCCCTCCCCTTTTACTGATGTAACACTGCTCAGCCAGAGCAGAAGGGAGGTGCCCAGGTAGACTGCAGAGAGGGACAATCTTCAATTAAGATAAGGGAAAAACCTGAAAAACTTGTCAAGGGGGGCAGGGTTTTCATTGTTCTCAAAGGAAGAAGATTGTTCCCTGCTGTTATCTGTTTGGTCTATGGACTACATTCCACATCTGAGAAGAGATGGCTTACACTAGGTAAAAGGGGCAGGAGGGGAAACTTTTCTTGTGAATATCTCTCAAACCATAAAGGTTTGAGAGATAAGACTTACATCGTTCTTCATGTTTTTTTAATGCCTACAAAATAAAATAAAGATAAAACAAAGTATTACTATATTACTATCCCTTTAATCTCCAGTGCATGTCAGCGGGGTATCCTGTATCATTGACATGCTATATTAAAGTGGAACGTTCACCAGAATTCAAGTTCGCATATTTGAAAACTGCATTAAAAACTGCTTATGTGAGATATTCACACTTGTTACATATGGTAATGTATGCTAATTACCGTATCCATGTGGTACCAGTGAAGTTTTCGCATGCTAATTAATCTTGTCAGTGACATTCCATATTCTAATGAAGCCTTTTCAGTGATGTGTCATATGCTAATGAAGGTTGCGCATATGCTAATTAATAGTGATGAGCGAGCATGCTCGGCCAAAGCTCGGTTCGGCTCGAGCATCGCTCTGCTCGGCACATGGCGGTACTCGTACGAGTACCGCATGTGCTCGCCCGCCATGTTCGGGTCTCCTCCCCGCACGTTTCGCGGCTGCTGTGCAGCCAATAAACGTGCGGGGAGGCTCTGACATCAGTGTAATGCCAGCAGCCATGTTGGCTGCTGGCATTACACTGATTGGCTGGCCAGAACCCGTGATCGGGTGCTGTATAGCACCCGACGCGCGAGTTCGGCTCATTCTTAGCCAGGGAGAGATGCGCTTAGGCAGGGAAAGTCAGTGTAGGGAGAATAAAATTGTTGAAACTCTTTCAAGACCCAAAAGTCCTTTTTAGGACTGTTGTGTGTGGGGGCAGCATTTATATTTTGTTTGGGGGGGCACAATTTCCTTTTTTTTGTGGGGGGGATATTTGAAAGGTGACATATAATACTAGATGCACAGGAAGTCAGTGTAGGGAGAATAAAATTGTTGAAACTCTTTCAAGACCCAAAAGTCCTTTTTAGGACTGTTGTGTGTGGGGGCAGCATTTATATTTTGTTTGGGGGGGCACAATTTCCTTTTTTTTGTGGGGGGGGATATTTGAAAGGTGACATATAATACTAGATGCACAGGAAGTCAGTGTAGGGAGAATAAAATTGTTGAAACTCTTTCAAGACCCAAAAGTCCTTTTTAGGACTGTTGTGTGTGGGGGCAGCATTTAATTTTTTTTGGGGGTGGCAGAATTTCATTTTTTTGTGGGGGGGGACATGTTCTAAGGTGACATTGTACTAGGTGCACAGGGACAAATATTTCACAGTGCAGTGACAAGCTGACATATTCTGTTAGGTGCAGAGGGCCAATGATTTTACAACGCAGCGACAAAAAGGGCCATTTTAAACGTGTGCCTAGCCATAGATTATTGTCACATTCTGATTAGTGTGCAAATTCACAAATTAACGTCACATATTCCGTTCACTGTGCCTAGCCGCAGATTAGCGTCACATTCTGTTTCGTGTGCCTAGCCGCAGATTAGCGTCACATTCTGTTTCGTGTGCCTAGCCGCAGATTAGCGTCACATATTGTTTAGTGTGCCTAGCCGCAGATTAGCGTCACATATTGTTTAGTGTGCCTAGCCGCAGATTAGCGTCACATATTGTTTAGTGTGCCTAGCCGCAGATTAGTTTTTATCTTCCTTTTTGTGTGTTTTACGGTCAGTCTGTAAAAATGGCGTACTACGGGCGAAACATCGTTCCCAGCAGCGACGTTGGAGTCCAAGATGCATCCAGACATCCTCCCTATGCTGTCCCTGAACCATTTCTGTGGTGTTTCCATCATTTTCTGACCTTTTCCTATGGACCAGGCACCCTCCCCTCATCAGAGCAGGGGGTGCCTGGTGTAATGCTCGAGTCCTCCCATTGACTTCAATGGGGCTCGGGTGCTCGGCCGAGCACTCGAGCCTCCGGGGGCGCTCGGTCAGAGCACCCGAACACCCGAGCATCGGGGTGCTCGATCATCACTACTAATTAAGCTTTGTGCTCACTTTCCCCAGAAGTAAAAAAGTGAAACCTAGACATTTGCTGGATTTTAGGCTAACATAACGCATAGGCAGTTTTTAATGTAGCTTTCAAATATGCAAACTTGAATTAAGGAGAAAGTTCCACATTAACCCTTTGCGCACCAGATGGGTAACCAAAGCATTGCAGCATAATGCATTGGATACCCCGCTGGCACTCAAAGGGTTAAGCATGCAGA
The DNA here is from genome assembly GCA_037306005.1 of Rhinophrynus dorsalis. Lineage (NCBI taxonomy): Eukaryota > Metazoa > Chordata > Amphibia > Anura > Rhinophrynidae > Rhinophrynus > Rhinophrynus dorsalis. The sequence continues at coordinate 31,684,373 of CM074719.1, forward strand.
GCTTTCAAAGACAATCCCGCAAAGCTGTAGGTGTGATAATAAACAATATGCAGCAGGTCGTAGACAAATGGTTTCTACCCCACTCCTTGAAAGCTGTTCTTGCCTCTGCTTATAATGGCTCCAATATAACAGCTGCCTTGAGAATAGCAGATATGGTGCATGTACCCTGGTTCACCTCTGTCATAAATCTAATTATTATTCAGTGCCTCTCAGAATCCTACACAGAAAGAAATGCAAAACATCTCCCTCCAAGTCTGTGCACATTTTAGCCGGTGCTATGCTGCACGCAATGCATTACATGCCTTGTAAGAGTTCAGCCAACTGCCCCATCACCAGCTTAAAATGGAGGTCCCTACCAGGTGAAATTACACATTGTACATGCTACAGGATTTGTGTGAGCAAATCAAGGCCATCTGGGAGTACATAGTGCTTAACTGGAAGAAACATAGAAACATAGAATTTGACGGCAGATAAGAACCATTTGGCCCATCTAGTCGCCCATTTTCCTACTATATAAAAAAACAAACAAACAAAAAAAAACAACCTCAACCCTTTTTTGGTCCTTGGTCTTTTCTTACATTAAGGGCCACCTTATGCCTATCCCATGCATGCTTAAATTCTGTCACTGTATTAAAGGGATAGTAATACTTAAAAATTAAAAAAAATATGTTGTAGGGTTTATCCCCCTTAGTAAAACAAGGGTACTCCCACTGCTGAAAGGTGTTTCATTCAAAAGTTATTAATTTTCAAAGTTGAATTTTTTAGGTGCAATATCACAGTGGCCTGAAATTGTACAGTGGTGCTGTTGCTACACGATCCTATGGGCAGCTCTGGTCCCGGGACCATAAATCTCCATAGGATGGTGTAGCAACAGCGCCACTGTACAATTTCAGGCCACTGTGATATTGCACCTAAAAAATTCAACTTTGAAAGTTAATAACTTTTGAATTAGACACCTTTCAGCAGTGGGAGTAGCCTTGTTTTACTCAGGGGGATAGACCCTACAACATATTTTTTTTTACATTTGAAGTATTGCTATCCCTTTAACTTCTACCACTTCTGCTGGTAGGCTATTCCACTTATCTACTACCCTCTCAGTGAAGTAAAACTTTCTTATATTACGTCTAAACCTGTGTCCCTCTAGTTTTAGACTATGATCTCTTGTCCTAACATTTTCACTCCTTTGAAATGTACTTCCATCTTGTACTTTGTTGAATCCCTTCATGTATTTGAATGTTTCTATCATCTCCCCTCTCTCTCTTCTCTCCTCCAAGATATACATGTTCAGATCCTTTAGTCTATCCTGATATGTCTTTTCCTGTAAACCAGTCACCACAGACGCGCTGTTATATTTATATGCACTGCTGTACAAGTCCACAGATACACTGTTATATTTATACGCACTGTTGTACAAGTCCACAGATACACTGTTATATTTATATACACTGCTGTACAAGTCCACACATGTGCTGTTATATTTATACACACTGCTGTACAAGTCCACAGATACACTGTTATATTTATATACACTGCTGTACAAGTCCACAGATGCGCTGTTATATTTATATACACTGCTGTACAAGTCCACAGATGCACTGTTATATTTATATACACTGCTGTACAAGTCCACAGATACACTGTTATATTTATATACACTGCTGTACAAGTCCACAGATACACTGTTATATTTATATACACTGCTCTACAAGTCCACAGATACACTGTTATATTTATATACACTGCTGTACAAGTCCACAGATGTGCTGTTATATTTATACACACTGCTGTACAAGTCCACAGACGCGCTGTTATATTTATATACACTGCTGTACAAATTCACAGATGTACTGTTATATTTATACACACTGCTGTACAAGTCCACAGATACACTGTTATATTTATATACACTGCTGTACAAGTCCAAAGACGCGCTGTTATATTTATATACACTGCTGTACAAGTCCACAGATACACTGTTATATTTATACACACTGCTGTACAAGTCCACAGATGCGCTGTTATATTTATTTACACTGCTGTACAAGTCCACAGATGTGCTGTTATATTTATACACACTGCTGTACAAGTCCACAGATACCCTGTTATATTTATACGCACTGCTGTACAAGTCCACAGATACACTGTTATATTTATATACACTGCTGTACAAGTCCACAGATGCACTGTTATATTTATATACACTGCTGTACAAGTCCACAGATGTGCTGTTATATTTATACACACTGCTGTACAAGTCCACAGACGCGCTGTTATATTTATATGCACTGCTGTACAAGTCCACAGATACACTGTTATATTTATACGCACTGTTGTACAAGTCCACAGATACACTGTTATATTTATATACACTGCTGTACAAGTCCACACATGTGCTGTTATATTTATACACACTGCTGTACAAGTCCACAGATACCCTGTTATATTTATATACACTGCTGTACAAGTCCACAGATGCGCTGTTATATTTATATACACTGCTGTACAAGTCCACAGAAGCGCTGTTATATTTATATACACTGCTGTACAAGTCCACAGATACACTGTTATATTTATATACAGTGCTGTACAAGCCCACAGATGCGCTGTTATATTTATACACACTGCTGTACAAGTCCACAGATGCGCTGTTATATTTATATACACTGCTGTACAAGTCCACAGATACACTGTTATATTTAGACACACTGCTGTACAAGTCCGCAGATGCGCTGTTATATTTATATACACTGCTGTACAAGTCCACAGATACACTGTTATATTTATACACACTGCTGTACAAGTCCACAGATGCACTGTTATATTTATACACACTGCTGTACAAGTCCACAGATGCACTGTTATATTTATACACACTGCTGTACAAGTCCACAGATGCGCTGTTATATTTATATACACTGCTGTACAAGTCCACAGATGCGCTGTTATATTTATACGCACTGCTGTACAAGTCCACAGATACACTGTTATATTTATATACACTGCTGTACAAGTCCACAGATGCGCTGTTATATTTATACACACTGCTGTACAAGTCCACAGATGCGCTGTTATATTTATACGCACTGCTGTACAAGTCCACAGAAGCGCTGTTATATTTATATACACTGCTGTACAAGCCCACAGATGCGCTGTTATATTTATACACACTGCTGTACAAGTCCACAGATACACTGTTATATTTATATACACTGCTGTACAAGTCCACAGATACACTGTTATATTTAGACACACTGTGTACAAGTCCACAGATGCGCTGTTATATTTATATACACTGCTGTACAAGTCCACAGATACACTGTTATATTTATACACACTGCTGTACAAGTCCACAGATGCACTGTTATATTTATACACACTGCTGTACAAGTCCACAGATGCGCTGTTATATTTATACACACTGCTGTACAAGTCCACAGATGCGCTGTTATATTTATATGCACTGCTGTACAAATTCACAGATGCGCTGTTATTTTTATACGCACTGCTGTACAAGTCCACAGAAGTGCTGTTATATTTATATACACTGCTGTACAAGTCCACATGTCTAGGGCATGTGGTATAGATCAAATAAAGACACACACAACTTGTTTGGATGTAAAAACCAGGCCACAGCTTTATTAGCTTAAAATTTAATAACCACCACAACTTTAAGCCCTTGCCAAATGCTAGGCATAAACTTATGCCCACCCTACTGAGCCCCAAAAGGCTCAACCCATCTTTTCCTCCATTCCACCACACCCCATTAGCTGGTCTGTGCAGCTCAATGAGGGGCGGTGACCACAACCCGCGACCGTGGTCCGGGTGCTTAATGCCCAAGGCCGCTGGCCTGACATCCACCTGTTAACCATGCATTCCAAACATGATGTACCATTTTTCCTATTGGCAAGGGCCAAAAGCGCCAAAAGCTGTGACAAATAAAGTAAACCCAGGTACTTTCATGACCCAAAACCCACCAGAAAACAAACCCCAAACTAACAATAAAACCCAAATACAGGGAGGGAGGGAGGGCCGATACTTTTGGTATTCACTTCTGAAAAGGAAGTGATGCTCCAAGTGTCCCCCTTATATTGGTTCCCATGCCCCACCCCTTCTTAAACATTAAAGGGGCAGATACCCCTTACAAGCTTTCTTTGACCCTCCCACAGCCCTGACATGATTCCCCTTCTTAGGGCTTGTGGGGAATTCTTGTCTAGGGCATGTGGTATAGATCAAATAAAGACACACACAACTTGTTTGGATGTAAAAACCAGGCCACAGCTTTATTAACTTAAAATTTAATAACCACCACAACTTTAAGCCCTTGCCAAATGCTAGGCATAAACTTATGCCCACCCTACTGAGCCCCAAAAGGCTCAACCCACCTTTTCCTCCATTCCACCACACCCCATTAGCTGGTCTGTGCAGCTCAATGAGGGGCGGTGACCACAACCCGCGACCGTGGTCCGGGTGCTTAATGCCCAAGGCCGCTGGCCTGACATCCACCTGTTAACCATGCATTCCAAACATGATGTACCATTTTTCCTATTGGCAAGGGCCAAAAGCGCCACAGGGCCTGATGCGTACATCCTATGCAGCCAGGCCCTTCCCCCCATAGAAAGCTATGGCCTGCTCCAAACCCCCCCAAAAAATGTCCAAAGTGAAACGAAAAGAAAAAAGAAAATGTAGCCCAACCGCACAGTGAGCCACCCCATCTGACCTAAACAAGGAAAAGACGAATCCACAAAAACAGAATGTTGCACAGACAACCCCCAATTGTGAATGACACACTCAACATGCGTCGAGTCAGACAAATCCCGTACTTCCAATGCCCTGCGATCCCTGTCACCAACCCAGCGCTGGCGTGGAATAATCACTGGCCACGGAACACCAGCCTAGGGAAATGGCAAAGGAGAACAGAAAAATTTCCCATGAATGGCCGCACCAAAAGCCAAGCTGGACCAGAGCCAAGGTCATTACCCCCACAAGTGCACCACAAGAACCCAAGGGGGACCACTAAACGTACCAACCAACCTCAGGAAGAAAGCGAGACCACTGCGGACCCAGATAGACAAACCAGGACACCAACGAAAAAACAAAGGGTCGAAAGACAGCAGCACCCACCACCACAATCCGCCGCTCTCCATCACACCCAAATAACGAAAGTGGCCAACAATCCAGCAGCAACAAGGCCGTGACCTGAACAGAAAACAAAAAACACAGTATAGCAACAGAAACTACAACTCAACACCCAACCATCCTGTCCAGCCTAACATAAGAGAAAGCCGTGCGGACTCCCACCGACCGATACAGCAAACAGACTCAGTACCCAAACCAGTCATATCCGCCTTCATAGCAGCCCCAATGATATCCAAACCCGCCACCGAAAACAGTCACCCAAACCCCAGAACCATAGACATCCCTCTCGAAGCGGCGGATACGAAACGAGAGAGAACCAGAAGCAAATGCACAAAATCCAGAAACCCACACCGGGACTGAATTGAAAAGAACTAAACAACTCCCCCAGACGCAGAGCCACAAAAAAGCAAAACAAAAAGCCGCCCCAAACACTGACCATAATGAGCCGAGCAAACACCTAGAAGATAACTGTTGCAAGAGTGAGAACTAAACCAGGCGCCGAGTATCAGACTGCACCACCACCAGTCAAGACCGCAAAGACTTGCGCACCCCAAATTCCTATGAACAATCTGTCCCCCCGCAACAACCCAAAAGCCAACCCAGACACCCGGCCCCCCAATAGCCGCCGGGAATACACCCCGACTAAACCAATTCCAGTACCAACCACAACACCCCATCAATTCTCACAGCATCCCCCACCACAGCCTCCAACTGATCCACTCATCCCAAGCAACCGCACACCCTGCCAAAGAGGCTGGAGCCAATGAATACCTCCCCCGGATACAACTGTAGACCACCAAGATCCCACCAGTGGTCAGGACAAGGCGTACTCCACAGCCGTCGCCCCCAGACATGCCTACCAAACTCCACGACCAGGAATCGAGAAAGTGCATCAGCAGCCACATACAGAACCCAGGCACACGCCGCTCCCAAAAAGATATATCAGGACTCAGACAGATGGCACCGAACAACAAAGCAGACAGAACAGGGACAGAAGAGGAAAACAAGTTATGAACCGCCAGCACCACCCCCATAGCGTCAGAGTACAAAAAACAACCTTACCATTCTGCATCCTGACAACCCACAAAGTAAAAGCGATGACAATTGGAAAGACTTCCAGGAAAAACCAGGTCCCTCATCAAACTGGAAGACCCCAAGTCACAGGCCAAAGAGGCCAACCCAATCCAGCCCAAACAAGGACCCGAACCGCAAAGAACACGCCGCCACTGTACACAAATCCAACACCCTATTCGAGCCCCAGAAATCCAGCAGGCGTGCCAAATCATGGCCTAGTAACAGAACAAGGAGGAGCACGCAGCAGAAAACGCCCACCTAACACGCTAGCAAGAATTGAAAAAAACGCCCAAAAGCAATCCCTGAAAAACTTTGGGTATCCTCCAATACCACCACAACTTCACCGCCTTCGTCCCAGCAGCAGTCTGAATATCCCGGTCCGGAGGAGCCTCTTCCAAGGAAAGCCAAGAATAAATATCCACAAATTTGCTCCTCTGGAAGGCCAGGAACCAGACAAATGCAAAGTGCAAAAAACCCCTTAGTGAAACAACCAAAGCAAAACCGCAATCCAGGAGCATAGACCAAAAGACAAGCCGGGGTCAGGAACCTATGCAGGTACGCAGACAAGCCAGGATCAGGAATACAGAGATCAGCAACAGCAAGAATAAGCCAGGAGTCAGAAGGGACGTCAGAGGAAGGCAGGTCATACACAGATAATCAGACGCAGGAAAATGCCCTCGCACCGAAGCAAACATAAGGGCAAAGAGGAAGGGAGCCAGCTGCGTGAAACAGCCTGGAAGGGATTGGCTGAGAAACAAGCAGGTGCGCAACCATGTCAACAGAGAGATCAAGGCAGTCTGGTCAACCCCAGCCGACTCAGCCCACCAGGGAAGGAAAGGCAGCAGTAATCAACAGCATAGCGTGTGACAAAATCAGTCAAACCATGACAACCTTCAAAACTTCTCCCGAACCTCAACCCTCAAATGTAGCCCCAAAGGACTGGCCCAGCAAAAATAGGCAGTCCAACGGCCGCCATGGGAACCCCCCCAAAAGAGTGAACACCCAGCCGCAGCCCCTAACCCCAATAACTGGGAAGCAGCCGAAGGAATAACCACACCAGCCCCTGCAACGGGCGCCCCAGTAGAAACAAGACCAGCCCCAGAAACACCCACCACCACCACCAGGAGCAAGAGGGGGGGATCACCCCTGCGCTCCCTGGTCCCCGAGAGCTCCCAACATGCCAAACCTAGACTAACCCATACCCCCAACACCAGGGACTGCAGCCAAACTGTTAATGTAATATAACAAACGCATACTGAAGGGAATAATACATAATTATACAGTATTTTTACATTGCACAACCAGAAAAACAAACTAAACATGTTGCGCACAACATAAACACAATTAAATATACACATAGTGTGTCAACATCGACATAGAGAACATGGGGCACCCCAAGCTGATCCCCACGGCACTCCACAGTGCCATGCACCCTGGCCGAGAATCACGGCCCCAGGCAATCCCGTACCTGTTATCGCAACGGGAGGCACGGACTGCGTAACTTCCATCTCCGCAGAGGCACCCATCAGTGCCACACCAGGCTCCTCACCAGCTGAAGCACTCCGCTACCCAGGTGAACCCTGAAGAGAAAAGGGAAACCAACACAAGGTGCCACGGCACCCCAGGTAGAGAAGCACTGCCCCAGGCAATCCCATACCTGCCACCACACAATGGGAGGTACAGACTGCGTAGCAGCCAGTTCAGCAGAGGCACCCATCCATGCCACCAGAATCAGCTCCAGCAGAAGAAATCCGACACACAGGTAAACCCTGGAAAAGAAAAAGGGGAACCAAAACCAGAGGCTCCAAAAAACCCCACTCGCCAGTACAGTCCACCGAACAGGAAACAGCACCTAGGACAAAGGAAAAAGAAAAACAAAAAACCCACCAGGGGCACCCAAGGCCCCCACACCCTGTCTAAATATTATTTTATTTTTAAAATAAGTATGTATGCCTTTATTGAATTTTTTTTTTTTTTATATAGCCAGGCCCGTGCAGGCCACCGTCACCATCAATGCCCGTTTGCCGTTATTATGCCTTCTAATTTCTTGAGATATACACAAACACATATATATTGTTCCAAATATATACATATACACACACACATACACATATTGGTCATACATACATATATATACACACATATACATATAGATATACACACACCAAATATTTCGTACCATATGTACACACACATACATATTTAGTCATATAAATATGCACACCCACATATTGTCTCATATATATGCCCACAAATATATATACGTTCACATAGACATACACACACACAAATACATGTTCCCATATACATACACACACATATACATGTTCACATATACATACACACACACATACATGTACACATATAAATACACACACACACATAAACATGTACACATATAAATACACACACACATATACATATGTGCACATATACATACACACACACACATACATATGTTCACAGATATATACACATACTCATATACATACATGTTCTCATATACATACACACACACATAGGTTCTCATATATATACACACACACATATGCATGTTCTCATATATCAACACACACATATGTTCTCATATATATATACACACACACAAATATAAGTTCTCATATATATACACACACACACATATGCATGTTCTCATATATCAAAACACACAGATTTTTACCTAGAATATAAACACACACAAATATACATTTTGTCATCTACATATACACACACACATATATATATAGTTTCCAGATATATACACACACACACACAGATACATAGTTAGTCAGTCATTTGTTTTGACCCTTTTTTTTTTTTTTTATATATACTCAACACAGCAGGTAGAGCCCTGCAACCACACATCACCAGGACAGGGTCCCAGAGAATAACCCTCAGCACACCCAGCACCCACAGCAGGACAAACAGACCCAAACATTAAGAGAAGAAAGCCCACAGGACCTACCAAGAAGGAAAAAATGGGGGGGGGGGGGGAGGAGAAAGAAGAGAGCAGACAGAGCAGCCAGGAACAGGGGCAAAAGGAAAGTGAGGGGGGAGGGGCAGCAGAACAAGAGAGAGAACAGGGAAACCAGCAAACAAACAAGGAAGACAAAAGCAGCCAAACAGAGCCACCAGAAGCTGAGGCAGGCAAAATAGGAGAACAGAAAAGAGGCAACAGGACCCAGGGAGACAGAAAGGAGGAAAGGACCCCAGAACCCCAGTCCATCTGGAGGGCTGCAGAGCTGCAACAGACACCTGCATCAGGAAACTGGAGCCAGAAAAGGGGGACCCGCTGCTTCCAAAAGCCGGCTGGGCTAGGCTGAGGGATGTTCCACTGTCCGTCCCAAGGCTCAGTCGAACAGGTGGCTGCGTCCGGATGCTCCCCGTAAGCCAGGCGGCCACCCCTGCCAAAGACACGCCAGTAGAATCCATCCTCCAAGAAAGCTGCTACCGCAGCCAATCACCACCGCCGGACTTCAGCCAACAGAAAAGCAGATGACGCCATGGAAGACAGCACAAGTAAGCCGATCCGATACTTTTGGTATTCACTTCTGAAAAGGAAGTGATGCTCCAAGTGTCCCCCTTATATTGGTTCCCATGCCCCACCCCTTCTTAAACATTAAAGGGGCAGATACCCCTTACAAGCTTTCTTTGACCCTCCCACAGCCCTGACATGATTCCCCTTCTTAGGGCTTGTGGGGAATTCTGATACACTGTTATATTTATATACACTGCTGTACAAGTCCACAGGTACACTGTTATATTTATACACACTGCTGTACAAGTCCACAGATGCGCTGTTATATTTATATGCACTGCTGTACAAATTCACAGATGCGCTGTTATATTTATATGCACTGCTGTACAAGTCCACAGAAGTGCTGTTATATTTATATACACTGCTGTACAAGTCCACAGATACACTGTTATATTTATATACACTGCTGTACAAGTCCACAGGTACACTGTTATATTTATACACACTGCTGTACAAGTCCACAGATGCGCTGTTATATTTATATACACTGCTGTACAATCCCACAGATGCGCTGTTATATTTATACACACTGCTGTACAAGTCCACAGATGCGCTATTATATTTATATACACTGCTGTACAAGTCCACAGATGCGCTGTTATATTTATATACACTGCTGTACAAGTCCACAGATACACTGTTATATTTATACACACTGCTGTACAAATTCACAGATGCGCTGTTATATTTATATACACTTCTGTACAAATTCACAGATGCCCTGTTATATTTATATGCACTGCTGTACAAGTCCACAGATACACTGTTATATTTATATACACTGCTGTACAAGTCCACAGATGCACTGTTATATTTATATACACTGCTGTACAAGTCCACAGATGCGCTGTTATATTTATATACACTGCTGTACAAGTCCACAGATGCGCTGTTATATTTATATACACTGCTGTACAAGTCCACAGATACACTGTTATATTTATATACACTGCTGTACAAGTCCACAGATGAGCTGTTATATTTATATACACTGCTGTACAAGTCCACAGATGCGCTATTATATTTATATACACTGCTGTACAAGTCCACAGATGCGCTGTTATATTTATATACACTGCTGTACAAGTCCACAGATGCGCTGTTATATTTATATACACTGCTGTACAAGTCCACAGATGCACTGTTATATTTCTACACACTGCTCTACAAGTCCACAGATGTACTGTTATATTTATATACACTGCTGTACAAGTCCACAGATGTACTGTTATATTTATAAACACTGCTGTACAATCCACAGATACGCTGTTATATTTATATACACTGCTGTACAAGTCCACAGATACGCTGTTATATTTATACACACTGCTGTACAAGTCCACAGATGCGCTGTTATATTTATATACACTGCTGTACAAGTCCACGGATGCGCTGTTATATTTATACACACTGCTGTACAAGTCCACGGATGCGCTGTTATATTTATATACACTGCTGTACAAGTCCACAGATGCGCTGTTATATTTATACGCACTGCTGTACAAGTCCACAGATACGCTGTTATATTTATATACACTGCTGTACAAGTCCACAGATGCGCTGTTATATTTATATACACTGCTGTACAAGTCCACAGATGCGCTGTTATATTTATATACACTGCTGTACAAGTCCACAGATGCGCTGTTATATTTATACGCACTGCTGTACAAGTCCACAGATGCGCTGTTATATTTATATGCACTGCTGTACAAGTCCACAGATACGCTGTTATATTTATATACACTGCTGTACAAGTCCACAGATGCGCTGTTATATTTATATACACTGCTGTACAAGTCCACAGATGCGCTGTTATATTTATATACACTGCTGTACAAGTCCACAGATGCGCTGTTATATTTATACGCACTGCTGTACAAGTCCACAGATGCGCTGTTATATTTATATGCACTGCTGTACAAGTCCACAGATGCGCTGTTATATTTATACGCACTGCTGTACAAGTCCACAGATGCACTGTTATATTTATATACACTGCTGTACAAGTCCACAGATGCGCTGTTATATTTATATACACTGCTGTACAAGTCCACAGATGCGCTGTTATATTTATATACACTGCTGTACAAGTCCACAGATGTGCTGTTATATTTATACGCACTGCTGTACAAGCCCACAGATACACTGTTATATTTACATACACTGCTGTACAAGTCCACAGATGCACTGTTATATTTACATACACTGCTGTACAAGTCCACAGACGCGCTGTTATATTTGTACACACTGCTGTACAAGTCCACAGATGTGCTGTTATATTTATATGCACTGCTGTACAAGTCCACAGATGCGCTGTTATATTTATATACACTGCTGTAGAAGTCCACAGATGTGCTGTTATATTTATATACACTGCTGTACAAGTCCACAGACGCACTGTTATATTTATACACACTGCTGTACAAGTCCACAGATACCCTGTTATATTTATACACACTGCTGTACAAGTCCACAGATACGCTGTTATATTTATATACACTGCTGTACAAGTCCACAGATGCGCTGTTATATTTATACACACTGCTGTACAAGTCCACAGATACCCTGTTATATTTATACACACTGCTGTACAAGTCCACAGATACACTGTTATATTTATACACACTGCTGTACAAGTCCACAGATGCGCTGTTATATTTATACGCACTGCTGTACAAGTCCACAGATGCGCTGTTATATTTATACGCACTGCTGTACAAGTCCACAGATACCCTGTTATATTTATATACACTGCTGTACAAGTCCACAGATGCACTGTTATATTTATACGCACTGCTGTACAAGTCCACAGATGCGCTGTTATATTTATACACACTGCTGTACAAGTCCACAGATGCGCTGTTATATTTATATACACTGCTGTACAAGTCCACAGATGCACTGTTATATTTATATACACTGCTGTACAAGTCCACAGATGCGCTGTTATATTTATATACACTGCTGTACAAGTCCACAGATGCGCTGTTATATTTATATACACTGCTGTACAAGTCCACAGATGCACTGTTATATTTATATACAGTGCTGTACAAGTCCACAGATACACTGTTATATTTATATACACTACTGTACAAGTCCACAGATGTGCTGTTATATTTATATACACTGCTGTACAAGTCCACAGATGCGCTGTTATATTTATATACACTGCTGTACAAGTCCACAGATGCGCTGTTATATTTATATACACTGCTGTACAAGTCCACAGATGCACTGTTATATTTATATACAGTGCTGTACAAGTCCACAGATACACTGTTATATTTATATACACTACTGTACAAGTCCACAGATGTGCTGTTATATTTATACACACTGTTGTACAAGCCCACAGATACACTGTTATATTTATACACACTGCTGTACAAGTTCACAGATGGGGATAGTTAGTTAAAATACATCAATAAATAAAGCCCCATATCAATACATCCACTGAGGACTTAGGGTTTTTACACTTTTAATTCAAGTTTCTGCTTGGGCTGTTTAAAGAGCCTATAAGGGACTCAAGTAAAAAAAAAAAGTAGGTCTTAACTTTCCTGCGATAACTTGAGTGCCTTATTGGGTTTTCATGGCTAACGCAGACATTGGAATTGATATTTACAGTGTTTTCATAATTTTCAATGGATGAAAACACCTCTACAATTTATCACCCAAGGCTCTTTTTTTGCCGATATTTTTTCACAGCACAGGCATTTGCATAGCTTACTTGGCTGGAAAAAAAGTCTTCGGCAGAAAAAACAGGTGTATCCAACATTTGGATCAAGCCCTCAGCCACCGAAGCCTAAATTATTCCACACCAATGGTATCACCCTTGTTTTTGATGATTCAGAGGAAGGCAAAAAAAAACCAAAACTCTAAACACTGATGCCATATCCAATTTTGACCCAAGTGGGTAAAAAAAATTCGTCATTTCCTGTCTAGATAATATGCACAATCTTACGTAGTTCTCAGAATAGACGTCAGTTACCCAATAGAGGTCTCTGCTAGTCTCCTATGTTATCCATGTATAACATGGTACTGTCTTTTATCTACAGAACAGACTTGTGTCTATCCCAGGCATGTTTAAATCCTTTACTGTATTAGCCTCTACCACATCTACTGGAAGTCTGTTCCATTAATCTATCACCCTTTCTGTAAAGTAGTATTTCCATACTCTAACTATCGGTCATGCCCCTCTTGTTCTAGTAACATAGTAAATTACGTTGAAAAAAGACACAAGTCCATCAGGTTCAACCCTTGCCTCATAACCCAGAGACATGAGGATTATATAGCTTTCCTGCTGCTAAATTATTGAGTCATTATCAGAACTTCCTGTTTTGCCTATTAATACACAGTATAACTCTGTATGTTCCCTTTTGAAGGAAATGAATACAATCCTCTCTTAAATGTATCCATTGTATCTGCCATAACCACATCCTTAAATTCTACAATGTAACAGACCTTACTGTAAAAAAAAACCTTTCCTCTGCTAAGTTAAAACCTCCTTTCCTCTAATCTCAAGGGGTGGCCACTGGCTATTTTATCAGGCCTTGAAATGAATAACTCACCAGAGAGATAATTATTTTGATCTCTCATATACTTGTACATTTGATAAGATCTCCTCTTTGTCGTCTTTTTTTCTAGAATACATAAACCATATTTGCCTAGACTTTCCTCATAGTATTCCTCTTTTCTGAAAAATGCTTCTCTCCCTGGACCAACATCCTATCTGCATTGTAAATAACTGTAATAATGCTCTATAATGCTCCGAGCTAGAAAGATATCCAGTACTCTTTTGAAAGCATCTACAGTACGTGCCAACACAGTCTCCATAGACAAAGATTTAAATATCCTTACCACTCTTACTGTAAAAAATCCCTGCCATTGTTTTAGTCTAAAATGCATTTTCTCTAGTCTTAAAGGAGTCCCTCTTCATAATGGGCTAATACACAAAGAAATACAACTATTTCCTTGTATATTTAGCAGATTTGCAAGTTGATAAAAAGATCCCAGAATATTTTAGGATCTTATTTTAGCACATCCCCATTAAACTTCTTTGTGCAATTAATGAATGCACCATGGTGTTTCAAATTGTATCCCATGGAATTATTTCATCTTTTATTTCATCTTTATTTCATCTGAGTGCCATATTGGTATCCAAAGCATTATGTTGCAATGTATTGGATAACTCTTTGACACTATTAAATGGTCTCTGTGGCAAAAAAACTTGCAATGCGTTGCATACCCCTCTGGCACTCAAAGGGTTTATCTACTTCTCACATTCCCCCATTCTTAAACAGTTACTCTGGATTAATCCCATCAGTGCCATTAACCTTTAAGAAGCAATATTACACTGTGTCACTGAAATGATTTATGGCTTCTATTAGAAGAACGGTATTGTTTATTTGATTTAAATAATAAAAAGAATACAGCATTAACCTACTGAATGCTAGACAGGGCTCCAATGCATTTAGAAACAGTGTGTTAGATACATCTCTTGCATCCAAGGGTTTAAAGGAGCAGTAAACTTTTTTTTATGAAGACACATATTTTACAGAGCATTTCCTGCTGAATAAAACAAGGTCACTCCCATCGCTGTCAAATGTTTTATTCAAAAATTATAGCAGTTTAAATAATCAGGAAGTGAATTTACTGTGTTTATTTCCTGATAGTTCTAACTGACAGGAAGTGAATTTACTGTGTTTACTTCCTGATAGTTCTAACTGACAGGAAGTGACAGGCCATTTCTATCACATTCTATGGAGAACTGTATGTCTCTGACTTTTCTGACTTTCCTCTCCATTAGAATCTAACAGGAAATCTAATTAGAATTTGACCACTAGAGGGCACTGCTAATGTAAAAAAAACATGGGTTTAAACTGTAATAACTCTGGAAATCTAGATCTCTCGGCAGTGAGAGTACCCTTATTTTACTCAGTAGGAAAATCCCTACAATATATATTTTTTCATAAAAAAAGTTTACTGCTCCTTTAAGAGTGCCGTTTAAATCAGTGAATTTTTTTATTGTAGTAAAGCATCGTGTAATAAGGAATATGTATGCTTTTTTAGGGCTTTTCCTAGCTAATAAAACAGGGGAACTGTAATTGCTGGAAGATTATTCCTTTAAGAGTTATTACAATTGAAACTTACATTTCATTAGTGCAATACTTGTGCTGACTGCCACTTTAAGGGTGGCGCTGTAGCTAATGCTCCCTATGGGCAATTTTTGTCACTGACAACAGCCCTCATAGATTGCAAAATATCTTTCTTAAAGTGGAATTACCACCCATGTTAAATAATTACCCATCTGGTGACTAACTGCTCAATAGTGCTAGTTGCCAGAATTATTACCGCTTTAATGATAATTATGCACTGCTCCCGGACTGTCAGGAAGGAAACAGCGCAGACATCTTTCCACAGTGACGTCTGCGCGGCTGCGCTGTCATTCCCAGCCTGTTCTACGAGACGCTGCTAGGAGCCGTTCGGCTCCAAAAGGGACTGACAGCGCAGGAGTGCAGACGTCACTATGGAAAGATGTTTGCGCTGTTTCCTGCCTGTCAGTCCCAGTAGGAGTGTATAATTCTGTTTAACGCGGTAATAATTCTGTGCTATGGAGCAGCTAGTCACCAGATAGGTAATTATTTGGCACAAAGCTTAACATGGGTGGTAGTTCCGCTTTAAAATATCAGGCCATGAGAGTACTGCACCCACAAAAACATAGAAGTTTGAGGTATAATACCTTTTGAATGCAGCAACCCTAAACATTATTGCATTTTAACCCGCAGCAAAAACTCTCACAACAGTTTTTCCGTATGATGAGATAATCGCTCTTTAAAGGCTTCTGTTACTAAATTTGGTGATTATTCCCATAAATATTCTAACTTTTAGGGTATAAAAATAAAGTGGTCACTGAGAAACATGGCAACTCTTTTGGGAAATAAGTTTGTTTGAAAACAATTCTGTTTAGCCATGGGAGAATTTGAGTCGGCTGTGTCACAAAAAAAATGTATCTGGCAAAATGATTTTATCTTGAAGAGTTAGTGTGGATCAAATACCGATTTCAAATGTCATTCTGGAACACTGGGGAACTAACAGCTGCCAACATCAGCTTAAAGGAGCAGTGACCTTTTTCTTTAGAACAATAACCCTGCTAAGTAGAATTTGGTTATTTCCACTGCTTGAAGACTTTGGTAGAGATTTGCTAAGCAGTGATAAATTCTCCAGTGATATCACTTCTCCAGTTCCTATGTTATTCTATGAAGCCTGTGCACTAAGATCTCCAAAGCTGAAGAAATTGTAGTGCACTGAATCCATAGAATAACATAAGAATTTCAGATGTGATATCATTGGAGAAGTCATCTCCACTCTATCACCTCTTTATCACCGTTTAGTGAATCTCCCCCTTTGTTTTTTAATCTAGACTACAATTTTCTATTGTAGTCACAAGGTGGCACTGTTGTACTCTATGAATCAAGCTCTGCTTTACAGTGCATTATTAAAGAAAAAACAGTTGCCTTCTGGATGCAGGTGGCTCTGTAGCTAATAGTTTAATTTAAAAAATGATTGATCTGAAATAGTTTTTAAATGGATAAAATAGCAGCAGTGGGAGCAAAAAAAAAAAATCCATAAAACTTGCAATGCCCCTTTAAAGGGATATTAATACTTAATACGTAAAACATATGTAAAAGTGCTTTGAGTCTCACAGGGAGAAAAGTGCTATTAAGATCACAAATTATTATTATTATTATTATTATTATTATTTTAGTGTTTATCCCTCTGAGTATAAAACAAGGGAACTCCCACTGCTGAAAGGTGTTTTATTCAAATGTTATTACAGTTCAAACTTGATTTTTTTACATGTAGTATCACAGTGGCTGGAAATTGTACAGTTGCTACACCATCCTATGGACAGATCTGGTCAGCAGACCATACATTTTCATAGGATGGTGTAGCAACAGCGCCACTCTACAATTTCAGGCCACTGTGATATTGCACACAAAAAATCAAGTTTGAGCTGAAATAACTTCTGAATAAAACACCTTTCAGCAGTGGGAGTACCCTTGTTTTACTCAGGAGAATAAACCCTACAACATGTATGTTTTTACATATTAAGTATGACTGTCCCTTTAATTATTTTGCTTGCCCAAGTTCCTGTGTAGACTGGGGGGTGGGGTTGAATTCAAAGACCATATGTACAATGAAAAATGGAGCAACTCCCGGGTAAAAACAACTGTACCACAGGGAACAAATAAAGAAATCCACTACTTCCCATTTAAATGGGTCTTCTGACCTCTCTAGCAACTGAGGGGGTTAAAAGACCCATCAAATCAACAGTAATTTTTCATTAGTCCTTTGTGGTTCAATTAGCTTGTCTCAGGGTTGATCCACTTTTTCTTTACCATCACTTTGGCTTGTTTTTAAGCAGAGGTTATTTCAATGGAGGGCCATCATGTTAACTCCAATGGGGCCGTATATTCGAAAGAAAAGTGGAGGCTTTCTGGGGCAAACCATTTGTGACATATTAATAATTCAACATGGAAGTGACTGACATTTGTGATTTATAAAGTCTGAATTTTCCCAAATGTTATCTACTTATTTTAATGTTGTAATAGTGTACTCCGCCTGGGTTAGATTGTATGCTGGCTCTTTACATTTCCCCAAGTTGTTATTACAGTTTAAACTCGTGATTTTTTTTACATTAGCAGTGCCCTCAAGTGGTTAGACTCCAATTCGGTTTTCTGTTAGATTCTAATGTAGAGGAAAGTCAGTGACTTACAGTTCTCCATAGAATGTGATAGATACTGCTGAGTCACTTCCTGTCAGTTAGAACTATCAGGAAGTAAACACACAGTAAATTCACTTCCTGATTATTTGAACTGTTAGAAATTTTGAATAAAACAACTGACAGCAGTGGCAGTACCCTTGTTTTACTCAGCAGGAAAAGCTCTCTAATATGTAGTATTTCATAAAAACAAGTTTACTGCTCTTTTAAGGATGTCGTCTTCGGATTGGGAAGTTACTTAAGAGGCAGGATCAGGAAGTTAGGCAAAGGAGCTTCTGTTCTGTGCAAGACACATCTTGCTTGAGCTTCATATATACGGATATACGGACTGCGTATATAATGCGTAATGAGGTTCGCGGAGGTCCTTCAAGGGTCCTAAGTGGCCCATCTGTAAGGCAGAGAAAGGGGAGGAGTTGAATGGGATCCAATGAATGGAACTGTTGGTGAGGAAACAAGCAATGTGTTACTCAGTCCTCTTGCACTCAAAGGGGGTAACAATCAATACAATATTTGGCCTGTTTTTGCTGTACTTTTTCTGAAGTCAAATATATTTGAACTTATTTCCAGGTCTACGTGTATAATTCTTTTGCAAAAAAAGTCAGATTACCACCATTTAAGCAGCACTGCTCTCCAACTTGGTTTTCAAAGTGCTCGTTTTCTGGGTAAACATGAAAGAACAGGAAGCACAGGTCATACCTTTAATTGGCAGATGAGTTTTAACTCACTTTTCAATGCGCTGCATACCACTCTGTCACTCAAAGGGTTAAAAACAATTCACGGACTCAAAACAACACACTGTAAATCTCATTGTCAAATTGAAGCTTCAATCTTCCTGCAGCAAAACCAGAGTAATATTATAAACAAAAAGCCAGGGCCGGATTTACATCTCAGGAGCCTGTATGCACAGAAATCTGAAGCACCCCCCCACATTGGCCATCTCCACAATGCTCCAAATCACCACATTGCCCTAACATTGCCCCATTATCTCAACATTGCCCCCCATCAGCTCTACATTAAGCCTTACATTCTCCCCCTATACATTTCCTACCTCCCTGGTGGTCCATATTGCCCCCAGTGTCATCTCTCAAACTTTTATGGTTTGAGAGATGAACGCCTCTAAAGTTGCCCTCTCCCTCCCCCTTCCCCGTAGTCAGCATTCTAGCCAACTCAGGGAAATCCGGTCAGAGATCAACAGGAGGCTCTGCAGCAGAGCCGTGATCGCGTTAACTAAAACCAAGCACACGTAGAAGACCATTTCAGTGAAAGTTTTCTTTTTTAGTAAGTCGATCCGGCTGTGCTGGAGAGCCGCCTGAAAGTGTACGACTCTCTTCACTCCAGTCAGCTAGGGCAACTTTAGAAGTGTTCATCTCTCAAACCATAAAGGTTTGAGAGATGACATTGGGGGCAATACTTTTTTTTAGTAGGAATTTACTATAGGGATTAGTAATACCTAAGTATTACTATCCCTTTAAGTATTACTATCCCTTTAACTCCAGGTTTGTGTATGCATTTCCTATAGATTTTGTGTTGAACCTGAAATGCGTAGGGCAGGAAAGAGTCCTGTGTCATGCAGTACAGATAAACTGGGATGCAATGGGGGTCTCTCCTGCCCTCCTAAATTGGCACGTTTGCTCCAAGGAGATTATATCTGCTGATAGGGAAACTGTCAGATGATAGTTCGCCTTTAATCTTCATCTACTTTTAAGTATATGTTTAACCAGTGATTCTCGTCTTAGTCCTTGAAAGGCACCAAAAGGTAATGATTTCAATAAATCTCTACACGTTCGCAGGTGGGTAATCAGTAAGTCAGTCATTTTGATTGTGCGTCTGTGTTTAATTAGGGTTATCCCTGTTGTTGGGTCCAGATGACCGGAGCTAACAATAACTGTGTTTAACCATGCTGAAGAGAAAAGAGGATGACAGCAGTAATAAGTGAGCCCAAAGGCCACTCACACAAATACAAAATGGAACAATTCTGGGGCATTCCATCAGCACAATAAGAATCAAATAAAATGCCTCTAGATTTAAAGGGCTATTTAAAGGGCTATACGGTTATTGAGTTGTTTAAAGGGATAGTAATGTTTCATAATAAAAGCAGCTCTAATTACTCATCATAGTACTTGGACTTTGGAGAGTGTTATTTCAATTCTGTCAGAGTTGTAGTTCAAGAGTAATTCAATGACAAAGTATCCCCCTCCCGCCCCTTTTACTGATGTAACACTGCTCAGCCAGAGCAGAAGGGAGGTGCCAAGGTAGACTGCAGAGAGGGACAATCTTCAATTAAGATAAGGGAAAAACCCTGAAAAGCTTGTCAAGGGGGGCAGGGCTTTCATTGTTCTCATAGGAAGAAGATTGTCCCCTTCTGTTATCTGTCTGGTCTATGGACTGGATTCCACATCTGAGAAGAGATGGCTTACACTAGGGAAAAGGAGCGGGAGGGGAAACTTTGCTTGTGAATATCTCTTAAACCATAAAGGTTTGAGAGATAAGACTTATATCGTTCTTCATGTTTTTTTAATGCCTACAAAATAAAATAAAGATGAAACGAAGTATTACTATCCCTTTAAGTACCCAAGTGGAAATCAGTTTCACAATTGGCAAGCATTATCCTCAGTGCCAAGCAATCTTCTCAGTGTCAGGGAAGAATTTCTGTGTCTTTGTGTGCCAGTTTCTACTAGGCATTAACCATATTACCGATATCCTTTTAAAACGATGCATGCATAATAGTGTGCGGCTTCATGCCACATTCAGCATGTGGCTGTAATGAAAAAGGCAACATGAGAATCTTGCCTTGCATAAAAGCACGGGATTCTCATTTTGCTCCATGAAATGTCAGCTTCAATGTTTAGTTATAAGCAATGAAGCTATAAGCAGAGGCGATCAAGAGAGCTTGATGGAATGCCTTAACAGTATTTCCCCCCATGGGGAGCAGGGAAGAATTGGTTCAGCGTGTTACACCCAAGAAGCTCAACAAGACTGGAGTCTTCCAGCAACCACAGGATGATGGAGCTGTAGTGCAACACTGTAAGGCATTCCATCAAGCAGCACTGTAACTTCAGTGCAGTGTAGCTGCCCAGCGAGAGAACCTGATCAATGTATACACTCTCCTCTTCTCTAAGTTATAGCTAAATATTGAAGGCAACCTTTTGTGGTACGACATGAGAATCTCGAGCTTTTATGCAGGGCAAGATTCTTATGTCGCCCTTTTCATTACAGCAACATGCTGAATGCGGCATGTAGCAGCACGATATGCATGCAACGTTGTAAAAGTGAACCCCATATTACTCACCCTCTCTGACCATGTATAAACACTGTAAAACACACTCTAAACATGAGCAGTTATTTTCATAAAAAGTATTTGGAGGTTCAACCAAAATAAAGGAACAAACTGTTAAACAAATGCAATTCAAATATATTATAAATGAATGAATGATGAATATGTTACTTATATAGCACCGCAAGTTTATCCAGTGCTTTAAGGGTTTGGATACAGGGTGACAAGTGCTTAGGAAAATGAAACACTGGATGTATGAAGTCAGTGCCTTCTAGCTTGTTGAAGTCTTGTTGCGGAAGTAAAATTGTAGTTGAAACTTGAAGTCCTCAAGAGAAGTACAGTGAAGGAAGGTAGAGCATTCCATACATAAGTAACAATGAGGGTAAAGGGTTTGATACTAGAGAGGGCTGTAGACATGAAAGGAGCTGAGAAGAGAATGCCGTTGGCTGATTGTAGGTGGTGGGATGGGGTATAGTGGGAAAGTAAAGTGGAAATGTAGGAAGGGGTAGAGGAGGGAAGCAGTATTTCATAAGATATACAGAGTTGATGGGCAGCCCTTGGCGTGAATAAAGGAGGAGGGGGAGGGTACAAACATAGGTGACAGTAAGGTAACT
This sequence comes from Rhinophrynus dorsalis, assembly GCA_037306005.1. NCBI lineage: Eukaryota > Metazoa > Chordata > Amphibia > Anura > Rhinophrynidae > Rhinophrynus > Rhinophrynus dorsalis. The sequence continues at coordinate 31,706,797 of CM074719.1, forward strand.
TGTGATGCAGCATTCTGTATGGACTGAAGTGTATAGTGTTGGGGGGCAGGAAGACCAGAGAGAAGAAGGTTAAAGTAGTCCATGCAGGATAGGATGAGTGCTTGTACAAGAATTTTGGCTGTGGAGGAACAGAGGATGGGTGGATTTTTGCTATGTTAGGCAAGAGAAGATACAGGCAAGAGAACAGTTCTGCTATAGTTTTAGAATTTTTTTTATTTTTCTGTTACAAATGGAATACCACCATTAAGTGGATTACCATAACTGACAATGCCCTTAGATCCAGGTGCTTTTTGTGGACCATAACCCCTGGGGGAGGGAATTCTTGGGTACAAGTTCTTTCCTCAGGAGTTGCCCACTGAGGCTTCTTCTTAAAACTTTGGTAGTCTGAAGACAAAAGATCTGAAGGAAAGGTGAGCAACCCTTTGAGTGCTGCATGTCCACATGACCCACATTGCCCCTCCGCACAGGGGTTTTGATTTGGAGTTCCTATTACACACTACTGCACTCATTGGGTCTATCTGTATGTCTGTTGGGTGTTTGGAGCAGGTTTATGTGGTACTTAACCCTTTAGCTGCTGGTTTTGCATTCATTGGGGGTTTTCTGACACTTTTCCTACTGGTTCAGTGTTTTTTTTTTGGATATCTTAACATGTTCCAGTGATATTTCATGTCTCTTAGTTTTACACATTCAATTTTGTAAAATGTGAGTTTGGAGCGCTTTACCTCATAGGCGCCACTGCTCCATTAACTTCTATGGGACTGTACAGTTTGGGACATATCTCTGCAACAGCTTAACCTAGCGACTTCAGAGATGGCTCATTTTATTTGTCTGCCCTTGTTCTATCATCCAGTTCATGTTTCTAGTGTGTTGGGGGGCTCAGGGGGCTTCGGGAACTGTTTGGGGTACTTTTCTGGGAAAACTACATTTCCCATGAGCGCTTGCTTTGAGTGCTCGTTTCTGATTGGCTCCCGTCCCGGCAGCCATTTTGTGCTATTTCCAAAACGAGTATCCTACGCAGGGCTTGGACTCTCCTTCTCGCCTCTGCTGATTAACCCTTTGCCTTCCAGATAAGTCTATTTTAGCGATTTCTGGGGTGAAACTTTAATCCTACACACTGTAATTGGGTGATTTCTTATACAGTAAGGTTATTTGACACTGTGAGAATGTCTATACTGTTGGAGCTTGGGGCCAGACCTAAGACTAAGGAGGCTGGGTTCTCTGTATCCCCTGTTGTGCATTGCTCTTCCTGTCATTCAGGGTTATCTAGAGAATTCTCAGGTCATTTATGCCCAGCATGTTCTGATGTCCCTGAGAGTCTTCCAGGGACCTCCAGCCATGCATTCGAGCCAGTTTGGGTCCACTTTGCAACTCTTTCCATCCCAGTTACAGGGGGTCTTTCATTCTTGGCAGACCCCTTTCTCTATCAAGTCTTCCCTGTCAAAGCCACAGGGTGTACCTGACGTGTCAGATTCCTCTGATCAGGGCTGTTTTAAATACCCTGAACATTCCCTTAGTGCAGGAGGTTCCTTCTGACCCTTTTGATGTATTTCAAGAGCCTAAAAAGCCCTTTACTTGCTTTCCACCTAACCCCACTCTTGACCGCCTTGTGTCTGAAGAGTGGAAGTCTCCGGATAGGAAATTTGCCAAGCTTTATCCTTTCTCTGAGGCTGCTCTTGCTCAGTGGGTTCATCCTCCCAAAGTGGATGCTCCTATCTCCAGGCTATCCAAATCTACTGCCTTGCCAGTGTCTAATACGTCTGCTCTAAAGGACTGGACTGACAAGAAACGTGAGGTCTCCCTCAAGTCCAGCTTTGCCACTGCTGATACTGCCATGCGTCCAGCATTCGCTGCAGCATGGGTGAACCGGGCCATTGTGGTCTGGACTGAACAGCTCACCCTTGCTGCCTGTCAGGGTGCTCCTACTTCGGATATGTTGTGCCTCCTTGCCAACATTTCTGAGGCACAGCACTATGTTTCTGCTGCCTTATTTGATGCCATCCGTTTGGTGGCTAGGGTTTCCACCATGTCTGTGGTTGCCAAACGGGCTCTTTGGCTCAATATCTAGTCTGCTGACACTGCTTCAAAGAAAACATTGCTCTCCTTACCTTTTCAAGGCACTTCTTTGTTTGGGCCAGATCTTAAGGATCTAATCAGTGAGGCCACAGGGGGTAAGAGTACACTTCTACCCTTGGTTCCTAGGAAGAAAACACCGCTTAAGCGTAACCTGTATTTTCGTTCCTTTCAGAATGAGACACGTCTGGCGAACCAGACGGTTGCCTCAGCTCCGCTTACCTCCTTCAAGCCCAAACAGCAAAGGAAGCCCAAGGTCTCCTCCAAGCCTAAGGCTTCCAAGCCTTCTTCGGCATGACTCACCGAACCTGGGTCCACACTCCGCTGTGGGTGGTTGTCTGCATCACTATCACAGCATTTGGGAAGATTCAGTGGCGGACCCATGGGTTTTACAGGTGGTGACAGAAGGGTACAGGATCCCTTTCGTCTCTCTTCCACCCTTTCACTTCTTTCCTTCTCACACACCTCAGGGCGCAGAGAAACACCGTCTGTTCAAGGGTGCTATTCAGGATCTTCTGGACAAGGATGTTCTAGTGCCGTTTCCAGTTCAGGACAGAGGAATGGGTTTTTACTAAAACATCTTCGTGGTCTCCAAGAAGGACAGCGGTTGTCGTCCCATTTTGGATTTAAAGGATCTCAATTCCTTTGTGATCCGGACTCATTATCACCAGGAGTCTCTACGAATGATGATTGCTGCCATGTCCCCGGGGGAATTCCTTGCATCCCTGAATCTTCAGGACGCGTACTTACACATTGTCATTCATCCAGAGAGCCGGCAGTACCTCCGATTTGCCTGTGACCGGGGACATTTTCAGTTTCCAGCTCTTCCATTTCGTCTGACGACAGCTCCTCAAGTCTTCAACCATGTCCTGGGAGCCTTAGTGTCCATCCTCCACTGAGACGGTATCACAGTTACTCCATACATGGATGACCTGCTTCTGAAAGCCCCTTCTGCTGAACTTCTTCATCAGCAGGTTATCACGGTCCTCGTGTCTTTCTGTCAATCTATCATGATGTACCTGTGCATTGGTGGAGACTGATTGGCCCGCCCAGGATGTGCCGTTATATGCTGGAGCTTGGGCAATTGTCAGTTGCCCTTTCGTGGTGTTCCTGTTGCTGCGCCTTGTTGCCATATTCCAGTGTCTTCTGTGTACCGACCCGGCTAGTCTGACTCTGTTCCTGATTCTGCTCCATGATTTGACCCGGCTTTGGCTGACGACCCTGCTCCGTGATTTGACCCGGCTTTGGCTGACGACCCTGCTCTGGCTGATGACCCTGTTCTGTGATTGTTTCCGGCCTGCCTCTGTTCCAGCATTGCTCCGGACCTGTCTGCTGTTCCAGTGATCGTTCCGGTTCTGCCTGCTGTTCCGGTTGCGGTACCGGCCTGTCTACTGTTCCAGTGATCGTTCCGGTTCTGCCTGCTGTTCCGGTTGCGGTACCGGCCTGTCTGCTGTTCCAGTGATCGTTCCGGTTCTGCCTGCTGTTCCGGTTGCGGTACAGGCCTGTCTGCTGTTCCAGTGATCGTTCCGGTTCTGCCTGCTGTTCCGGTTGCGGTGCCGGCCTGTCTGCTGTTCCAGTTACCGTTCCGGTTCTGCCTGCTGTTCCGGTTGCTGTACCGGCCTGTCTGCTGTTCCAGTGATCGTTCCGGTTCTGCCTGCTGTTCTGGTTGCGGTGCCGGCCTGTCTGCTGTTCCAGTTACCGTTCCGGTTCTGCCTTCTGTTCCTGTGTTCCTGCGTTATTCCAGTCGCTCGGCGACATTCTGAACTGTAATAGCGACTCACTGTTCCTCTCAGAGGACTTTGGCTCAATTACAGCTTGTGCAGTTACCATCAGTACAGCACCCAAGGGGTGTATGGGCATATCCTAGTGGCACATGCAGGGTTATTACTTTTCTAGTCAAGGGCGATTTCGGTTCTGATCATTACAGCGTGGCAATAGCACTCCTCTGTAGCCCCAGGCATGGGTACCGGCTCAGCTCTGGACTTTGGGCTCTAGTATATCAACTTGAGAGTGTATTCAGTGCAGTTACTCCACTATCCTGCTATTGAGAGACTGTGTCCACTATCCTGCTATTGAGAGACTGTGTTCCAGAGACTACTATTTATCCTGGGCGTTGGCCAATCTTGTATATCTCACCCATTTCAGTCTTTAACCCTTTGGGGAAAATTCCCTATCTATTCTAGCACCTGTCATTATCATTGTGTGCATTCTCTTTGTTATTTTTGCCATTGTTGCTATTTATGTGCTGGCCTCTAGGGGCCTTGTTTTATTTTCAATAAAACTGTGTTTTTACTTTATACCCTGGTCTGAGTGTCAGAAAACCGTAACACAGGTTCAGCAATGCATTCATGCTCTCACCCATCACAGGTGGATCATCAACTTGGACAAATCAGATCTTGTTCCATCCCAGCGTCTGGTTTTCCTGGGCCTCTTCTTCGACACCCAGAAGCATATGGTGTTTCTTATGGACGAGGTAGCTCCCCAGATCGTCCACAGGGTTTCTGCGATCCTTGCTCAAGATCCAGTTCCAGCCAAGAAGCTGTCATCTCTAGTGGGGAAATGTATTTTCACTATAGAAGCGGTTCTGTTTGCCATGGCGCACACCAGGGAACTCCAGCGGTTTGTGATCTAGGTGAGCGGGCTCAGCCGGACCTTCTGAAGATGTCAGTATCCCTCCCTCTTCATGTGGAACTGAGTTTGTCATGGTGGCTCAACCTCTCCAATCTGCTGAAGGGCAGGTCCTTCCTGGTATCCTTCTGGACCATGGGGATGACGGATGCCAGCCTCTCCGGCTGGGGAGCGGTCCTGGGTCGCCTGAGTGCTCAGGGTCGGTGGTCTCTGGAGGAATCTCTCCTTCCCACCAACATATTAGAGCTTCGGGTGATATTTCATGCCCGTCGTCATTGGACATCTCAGCTGGAAGACTGTCCATTCCGGGTAGAGTCCGACAATGCCACTGCCATGGCTTACATCAAAGAGCAGGGCGGAACAAGAAATCTCGCCGCTTGGTTAGAGGTCAAGGCTATTTTGTCTTGGGCAGAAGAACATGTTCCTGCTATATCCGCAGTGCACATTCCTGGCATAGACAGTGTCATGGCGCACTTCCTCAGTCGACACACAGTGGACAGTGGAGAGTGGGTGCGAACTCAGATGTGTTCACCCTCATTGTTCAGAAATGGGGTCTTCCTGATGGTAACAAGACACAACAGGAAGGTTCGAGGTTCTGCTCTCGATGGAGGGACCCTCTAGCTCTGGCGGTGGATGCAATGTCTATTCCTTGGTTATTCCGTCTGGCCTACATTTTTCCTCCTATCCCACTGTTGCACAGGGTGTTACAGTAGTTACGACTGGAGTGTTGTCCAGTCATTCTGATTGCTCTGTACTGGCCACGACAGGTTTGGTTTCCGGAGCTTCTGGATCTGTCAGTGGAGGAGCCATTCCAGCTCCCTTGCCGTCTGGATCTTCTTGTACAGGGTTACCTGTGTAAGGAGGATGTTGATCATCTAGCTTTGACGGCTTGGAAATTGAATCCTCAATACTGAAGAAGAAGGGTTTTTATTCTAGTGTGGTGGCTACTATGCTTAGTGCCCGCAAACCGGTTTCTTCTAAGGTCTACCATCGTGTTTGGTCAACCTTCCTATCTTGGTGTGCTGATAGGGACCTCTCTCAGGATTTTGATCTGCTTACGGTCCTGGCCTTCTTGCAGGACAGTGTGGATAAGGGCCATAGCTTGAGTTCCCTTAAGGTTCAGACTTCTGCTCTCTCTGTTTTCTTTCGGAGACGCATTGCTATTCTTCCTGATGTCAAGGTTTTCTTTCAGGGCATTGCTCATACTCGTCCTGTCTTTAAGACTCCCGCTCCTCAGTGGGATCTTAATTTGGTCTTGGACATCCTTCAGGGCCCTTCCTTTGAGTCCTTGGCTACTATTCCTCTACGCCTGCTGACGTGGAAAATGGCCTTTCTCTTGGCGATCGTGTCTGTTCTCCGTGTCGCGGAGTTACATGCTCTGTCCTGTAAACTACCATATTTGGTGTTTCACAAGGACAAGGAGGTGCTTCTCACTTCTCAGGAGTTTCTCCCAAAGGTGGTTTTGGAGTTCCACATCAATCAGGAAATTGTGGTGCTCTCTTTCTGCCCTGAGCCCACCTCTGACAAGGAGAGGGATCTCTACTTGTTAGACATGGTGCATTGTCTCAAGTTTTATGTGCATCGTACTGAGTCTATCAGGCATTCTGACGCTTTGTTCGTCATTCCTGAGGGTCCCAGGGCAGGAAGACCTGCTTCCAAATTGACTATTGCTTCCTGGATCAAGTCCACCATTCGTAAGGCTTACGAGCTAAGGAAGAAGCCTGACCCCTTTCGGGTCATGGCTCATTCTACAAGGTCTAATGGGGCATCTTGGGCTTACAAGAATCAGGCCTCTGATGATCAATTGTACAAGGCGGCCACTTGGTCCTCTGTGCACACCTTTTCAAAGCACTACCATGTTAATGTGCTGGCATTGGCTGATGCCAGCATTGGGATGAAAATCCTGGTGGCAGTCTTGCCTGTCTAGGATTTTCTTCAGTTCTTGGTGCTTCCTTCACTTGGGCACTAGTTCAGTGTGCTGTGTAACACTTGTGATGTTGTTACCCCTGTTCAGTGTCCGTTGACACTTCATTGTTTTGTTGAGCTATCTCTGATCTGATGGTTCATATCTGCACTGGTGACTTTGGGGGCCTTGCTCCTGATCCTTGCCTTACTTCCCGCCTCTGGGAAACTCAATGGTTGAACATCCCAGAGTTACCAGTAACCTGTATTGGATGACAAAGAAAAGAGGATTTTAGTCTTATCTGTTAAATCCTTTTCTCTTAGTCCATACAGGTTACTGGTCTCCCACCCTGTCAATTGATTGTGCTTGGCTCTCCTGTGGCAGATTGTGGGGGTCCTTTGGGGTCATGCTCACAGGAGTCTTCTTTCTCTTCCACTATCTAGTCAATAGTTAGTGTCTCAAATCTTTCTGGAGCTGGTTGGCTAGCTGCAGCCAAGGAGGGACGGTAGGCTCCACCCCCTGCATACAGTTCTAGAATTGTTCCTGCCTACAATTAAAGGGGCGGATCGCCTACCCAGAGTTACCAGTAACCTGTATGGACTAAGAGAAAAGTATTTAACAGGTAAAATCCTCTTTTTAAAGTCAGATAAAAATAGTACAGGTATTGTGGGTGCTCCAAATTCAGATATTGCAATTTTGTAGTTATATACATTTCTGTAAGCTTTTATTTCCCCTCATTCAAGGGATAGTAATGTCAGAAAAAAGTGTTAACTATATGGTAGATACAATTAAAAGAGAGTACTTGCACTTATTCGTATCTCTCAAACCGTTATGGTTTCTGCTTGATGAGCTGTAAAGCTGTCAGAAGCAGATTCTGGTCGCTTGACCAGATGCGGTTCTTCAGCAGCGCTGATATAACAATATCTAAAGACAAATACTCCATTTAGAACAGTCTACAAAGTGTGCCTGGTTTGCAAGCATACTTTATAGACCATTCCAATGAAGTATTAATTTCTAAATAGCATGATTTCAGCTCTGCTGAAGAGCCTCTGTCTGGTCAAATGGCCGGAATCTGCAGCTGTCAGCTAGATGGCAGACTTGAGTGAAACAGCCAGGAAAAGGTAAGTTTAGCAAGTTATATCTCTCAAACCATAAAGGTTTGAGAGATAAGACTTATATCGATGTTAACCTTTTTTTAATGTCTACAATATTAAATCAACTTAAAATTAACCATTACTATCCCTTTCATGTTTCACTCTTATGAGATGAAGCTATGGATAGTCATCATGAATAGAGAATATTGGCCAGGAATTAGTACACCTTAGCAAATGATAGGCACAACATCAAACCCTAATTACAAAATACATAGATGCCAAATAATACAAGGTTCAAATCTTCTAAATGCATTAAAACAGACCAGACTTCTATTCACATGAAGCTATACACTAATAAGGCACTAAGCAACTTCAAATAATTATAACAGAGCCTAAAATCTACACATTATAATACAGTAACCAATCAAAACACATGTAACAGTACGGTGCTATATCACTGCATTTATAATATGTATCAAATAAAAATTGTCCATCCTGACTGTTCTTCCAAATATGGACACTAGAATTAGTCTGTCAGTTCTCCCACGTTCTGTAGAACTGCCAGCAGAGGGAGTCCTACTGCTGAAAGTTCATCAATCCCAATATTCAGTGCCTCCTTTGCTGCTCCTTCAAGAAACTTGTACCTTTTTGTTATCTAGCTTCCTGCTATGTAATTCTGGCACAAAAGATGGAGTATAACTTATCTTCATTATCAAGCTATTTTCATCTGTGCTAAGGAGGTCCTAGCTGTGTTACTATTTATCCAGCCTTGTCTTTGAGCACTTTTTAGTTTAGGATATGGCCCTCATTTTAAGCCAAGGTTTCAAGTATCGGCTTATATGGTAGTTATAGGCTGAAGAACTTGCAATCAAAAGAAATATATTTGTGCAATTAGCTCTTTGTTAGTACAGCAGCTTTTACTTCAAGGCCCATATTACTCACTAGGCAAAGTAGGCAGCTACCTAGTGCACCGCATTTTAAGTGGTTCCTTAGCTCTGCTGGACGAATGGGCATTCTGTCTTATGGAAGTGAAGATTAAATGGACTGAAGTGGACTCTGGGTTGCTCTATGGACATTTGTACTACTGAGTCCATTTTGTTTTTCTCTCTTACTAACTCCATGTTGTCTGTTTGCGTGTCCTCCTTTGTGGTTATGTGACTGTGTACATGTATGTTTGCGCCCTATTTGATGGCAATTGCTGTTGAACTCACTCTATCCTGTGGTCATAATTTCCTTTTTTACAGGAAAAAGCATAGCTCAAAAATAGGAAAAGGACTTAAAGGGATAGTAATACTTAATTTTAACTTTATTTTATTTTGTAGGCATTAAAAAAACATGAAGAATGATATAAGTCTTATCTCTGAAATCTTTATGGTTTAAGAGATATTCACAAACAAAGTATCCCCCCTGTTCAACCAGATCAGAAGGGAGGTGCCCAGGTAGACTGCAGAGAGGGACAATCTTCAATTAAGATAAGGGAAAAAGCTGAAAAACTTGTCAAGGGGGGAAGGGCTTTCATTGTTTTCATACAAAGAAAATTGTCCCCTTCTGTTATCTGTCTGGTCATACAACCAGACTCACATCTGAGAAGAGATGGCTTACACTAGGTAAAAGGGGCGGGGAGGGGAACTTTGCTTGTGAATATCTCTCAAACCATAAAGGTTTGAGAGATAAGACTTATATCATTCTTCATGTTTTTCTAATGCCTACAAAATAAAATAAAGTTAAAACGAAGTGTTACTATCCCTTTAAGGGAATGTTCTTCATAGCCATGGTGAAAGGTCATTTCGTTACCTGCCTAGTAACTAATGTTAGCCTGTGTTGTTTCAGCTTATGTAAGGCCTGAGAAGGACCACCTTTTTCAGAGTCTTTTAGGCTTTCCTTGATGTATACAAGAATCTTTGTTCACCCACATGGGTATGGTCATTGTAGTTCCACTTCCCCTGCTTCAAAGAACTACTCCTGTTTTATGGTGACCATCTTATTTATCAGTAAAAAATGCATTAGAGCTCTCTGTAGCAACAAAGAGCTTTGCTGTTCTTGTGTGTTATAGACCAGTGGTTCTCAATCCGTGCCCTCAGTGGCTATTAACAGGCCAGGATTTGAGAATTTCCTTTTAAGAGCACAGGTGAGTTAATCAATAGGACTGAGCCTCTGATCAACACACTTGTGTTCTAGTAGGGAAATCCCTAAGTCCTGGCCTGTTAGTGGCCACTGAGGGCAAGGTTAAGAACCTCTGCTATAGACAACTGGTATTTTTGAATGGGCCTGGAGGCAGGATTATATACCGAAATAGGGGAACGGCCATGGGTAATACCAAAAGCTCTTGGGGTCTCTTGCCTAGGCATGCCTGAGATTTAAATCAAGCCCTTCCTCTCCTACTGTTATCAGTAACAAGGATCTACCCAAGAACAGCTGCATTGCCCCACCCCCCACCACAACCACCAGAGTGAAGGTACTGAACAAGGTTCATGGACCAGGGGTAGGTAGCCTAGGTAAGCAGGTGTAGGTAGCTTACAGCAGTCTAGCTGTTGAGATTGACATCTCTGATCGTCCCTAACTAGCCAGCAGTTGGCTGGAGATGGCTGTCAAGTCCCCAACAGCTGAGTGTCAATGGTTGCATACTTCTGGATTAGATCTTGCTACTTCCAAATAAGTGTTTCACTTTTACAAAGCACTTGTAGCCCTGTATTGTCTAAACCCTTAAAGGGATAGGAATACTTGAAAAAAATTGTATTTTATATTGTAGCCCTTAAAAAAACATGAAAAATGATATAAGTCTTATCTCCCAAACCTTTATGGTTTGGGAGATATTCACATGTAAAATATAGTAAAATGCTCTTTTCCTGGCTGTTTCAGCCAAGTCTGCCATCTAGTGGACAGATTTGGAATTCGGTCCACAGAGCAACCTGCAGTTCTTTAGCAGTGCCGAGATCACGATCTTTGAAAAGAACTACTTAATTGGAACTGTGTACAAAGTGTGCCTGGCTTGAAAGAACACTTTGTAGACCATTCCAGTTAAGAAATTATTTTTAAAGATGGTGATCTCAGCACTTCTGGAGAGGCACAGCTGGTCCCGGGACCGGATTCCAAATCTGAAGGGTGGAGCAATGACGTCACTCCAGAGGAAACTTTACTTCTGAATATCTCCCAAACCATAAAGGTTTGGGAGATAAGACTTATATCATTTTTCATGTTTTTATAAGGGTTACAATATAAAATAAACTTATTTTCAAGTATTACTATCCCTTTAAATTGTAAAGTTCTGTATACACTTGTGGCACCATAGAAATAAGCATATTCATTAATTAATTCATTCAAGTAAGCACTGGCAATGCATATATTAATGTTCTCTGCAAAGATTTAGAGACTTGTGGGATTGCAGAACCAACATACAGCAATGATTACCTGTCATGTCATCTGCATGTTCTGAACAGCATAGCAAATCATAAGAACCTTGCTCTAACTTATTAATAATTAATCCCCAGAGAGCAAACTACAAATAGCAATATTTAAAATGCTCTTAGCAAAGCAAAATTCTCTCTTTCTTACAGCAGATTGAGGCCATAAATCCTTCCAGCTCCAGGTGACAAAGGTAAGACATTAACATGATTATATTTACTTGCTGAACTGCATCGCTGGGACATAAACTCTGTGACATTCTAGGGAAGATATTGTAACTTCTTGATTATTTGGAAAATATGTTAAAATACAGAAAAGCAAAATAGTTTTTGACACTTTTGAATGATAAAGATGTCTTGAACACATTGTGAAGCAACTAAGGGGTTAAAATATAGTTTGACCCGGGGGCAGGCAACCTTTGGCTCTCCAGCTGCTGGAGACTACAATTTTGGTTACCCCAACCATCCCCCTTTTTTCCCTCAGTCCCTATCATTCGCTTTCCCTCAGTATTCCCCCCTCCCCTCCCCCCTCAGTCTTCTATCCTTTAGCCCTCCCCCTCTCATTCTCACCCGACTTCCTTCCTCTCTCAAAGGCATCCTCTAGTGTTTCTGATTAACTCTGTCCCCATGCCCCTGTTTTTTTCTCCTTCATTCCGTTCTGTCTACCCCTGAATTCCACCCACCTGTCATGGTTTTACTGGTCTGGTGTGACACTCGGCTATTGATTACTGCTGCCTTCCCTTTCCTGTGTCAGGCTGAGTCAGCTGATGTTGCCTTGACCTCTCAGTTTCCATGGTTACTCACCTGACTGTTATCAGCCAACCCTTTGCAGGGTATTTATAGCAGCTAGGCTCACTTCCACCTTGCCCTTGTGTCTGATTCTGGCTGCAAGTGCGTTCTCCTGAGTTACTGATGATCTGTGCAGGACCTGGCTTCCTCTGACGGCCCTTTTGGCTCCTGACTGCTGGCTTGATCCTGACTTTATTGATCTCCGTATTTCTGACTCCAGCTTGGCTGAGTACTTGTCTTGGTTCCTGACCCCGGCTTGTCTTTTGGTTTACGCTCCTGGATCACGATTTTGCTTTGTTTGCTTTTGTTATTTTAATAAAGGTGTTTTGAATTTTACATTTTTTGTGTCTGTCTGGTTCCTAGTCCCTAACACCACTTCTTTCCTGTATATTTTATCCCTCTGTGTCCCCCTATCTTTTAATCTCACCCTCATTTCTATTTTCTATCTTCCCTGGCTCTGAATTAACCCTTATCCCTTATGATCCAGCATTTGGAGTTAAATTCTTTTCCTCTGCCAGTTTACATAGTATTTATGCATGGCACCTTACATTTGATAAAGCGGTGTTTTGAGTCGTGAAACGCGTAATGCTATCTGGTGTGTTGAATTTTTAACATAAAGACAATTATATATTATATATATTATATGAACGTGTCTTTACTTTGAAGACGGGTTAATGTTCTCTGTATTGTTGGGAGCAGGTATAAGCTGTCTTCCAACCACCATTTCATGTGAGTGCAATATCTGTATTATCACATCATTATCTTGCATTTGAGATAAAACTCCATTGCCTCCCCTTCTTTGTTTTCTTTCTTTTTTTCTATATATGGTTCCTAAATGGTGTCTTTTGAAGAGGACCTGCTGTTGATTATTGGGACTGGAGTGCTGAGCATTTTGTTTGATGGGACTCAGATAAAAATATTTCCTAACGCATTTCTCCTGGAGGTCTCATATGTGACCTCTAGCCAATTATTTTGTGAGTAAGATTCCATTATTGGTCATAGTGTGGTCATAATAAAAGCAGCTCTAATTAATCATCATAGTATTTGGACTTTGGAGAGTGTTATTTCAATTCTGTCAGAGTTGTAGTTCAAGAGTAATTCAATGACAAAGTATCCCCCTCCCACCCCTTTTACTGATGTAACACTGCTCAGCCCAGGTAGACTGCAGAGAGGGACAATCTTCAATTAAGATAAGGGAAAAACCTGAAAAGCTTGTCAAGGGGGGCAGGGCATTCATTGTTCTCATAGGAAGAAGATTTTCCTCTTCTGTTATCTGTCTGGTCTATGGACTGCATTCCACATCTGAGAAGAGATGGCTTACACTAGGTAAAAGGGGCGGGAGGGGAAACTTTGCTTGTGAATATCTCTCAAACCATAAAGGTTTGAGAGATAAGACTTATATTGTTCTTCATGTTTTTTTTATGCCTACAAATAAAGATAAAACGAAGTATTACTATTCCTTTAATAGTTCCTCACTTCTATCTTCACTGCAATGTTCAGGAGCGTTTTCTCCTTGAGGAGTATGGTAAGAGGTGATCCGATTCCTGTCTCTGATGGAACTTTGTTTTTTTCCCTCTTTTTTCTTTAGGAGGTAGACAAAAATAGATAAAGTTATGGTAGGATTTCTAAATTAAATCTACCAAAGTGAAAATCCCATGAAGTAGTATATATTAAAACTCAGAAAGTTAGGAGCACTCGAATTAAGCGACCGTCTCCATTGCCAGTCAGGCCATGCCCCCCATTATTACTTTTATTCATCTTCCCTTATCTTTTACAAGATACAAGGGAGCTGAGAGCAGATTGATTGAAACACTGTAAAAAAGATATAATGTAAAAAAGACAGTGAAACAATGTAGAAAAGCCTCCTCTACTGCATACAGATCACTCAGGGGTGTATGAAGACTTTAACATCATATAAATATCTGTGCTTTCACAGTTCCCGACAGAAAGCTCTCTGGAAACAAATTCAGCTCACTGTCAGGGACATAAAAGTTCAAAAGAATAGGTGAAAGTGAAAAAGAATAATAAAAATGTACAGGCAATTTGACTTTACATATTATATATTTGTATAATATGTAAAGTCAAATTAAGGCGGAACTGTCCCTTTAATGGTATAGTAAAAATTAATAAATGAAAAAATATATATTGTAGGGCTTCTCTTCCTGAGTAAAACAAGGGTACTCCCACTGTGAAGAGGTGTTTTTATTCGAAAGTTATTATAGCTCAAACTTGAATTTTTTTTTATTGTCGTATCTCAATGGCCTGAAATGTTACAGTGGTGCTGTTGCTATACCATCCTATGGAGGTTTATGGCAACTGGCCAGAGCTGTCCATAGGATCATGTAGCAACAGCGCCACTGTAACATTTCAGGCCCCTGACATATTGCACCTAAAAGATTCAAGTTTGAGCTGCAAAAACTTTCAAATCAAACAACTCCTAACAGTTCCATTATTTTACTCAAGTTGGAAAAAAAAAAAAAAAAAAAAAAAAAAAAAAATATATATATATATATATATATATATCCTATATAATAAAAGGATAGGATGTTTGTCAGAAGCCATCATATGCAGCAGAGACTGCGAGTGCTGCAGTCATGCTCAGTAGAGACTGCCCATGCTGTAGTCAAGCGCAGTACAGACTGCCCGAACGCACCACGGCTGATATGGACCGGAGTCCCCTCTGCGCACCTTCCTGGGACTGCTTGGTGAGCAGAGAGGCTCTGGGCTACAGCCGAGGCTGCTGAGTGGCACTGTGGCCTGTGTACACTGGCTTTTAAACTAGTATATATATATACACACATATAAAGTGTTACTATTTCTTTAATATGGAGGAGTTGCTTTTGCTACAGAATGGCTCATCTTTTACTTTCATAAATGTGGTCCAATAGCTCTGTGCATGTTACTGTGGTGGTGGGTGATTTCCAGCACTTCCTGCGCTGAGCATTGTAGTCGGTTGACGCTGGTGCTGCAGGTTTCCTGTGCTGATATCCTGCTCATCATCATTACAAAGAGATTTTGTGCAGAGGGTGCGGCTGGTTTGGTTTTCTTAAGAGCTCAGGTTGTATAATAAGGTGCAATATGTTATGCAAGAGAAATGGATTTGTCTGATCGATTATCATTTTATAACTGGAGGACATAAAATGAAGCTACATAGGATAATGTTAACCCTTCGAATGCCAGAGAGGTATCCAATGCATTGCGTTGCAATGCGTTGGATACCTCTCTGGCACTCAAAGGGTTAAAGTACACCAACCAGACCTCACTTTAACCCAGACATGTATAGAAAAAGAATAAGGCACGACCGCTTTGATTTCATGTCAGCCCCGAAAAATATATATTCCCTGTGTGTACCCAGTTATAGGTGGACTCTGATCAGCTTATGTTACAGACACACTAGTAAATACTAATGATCCTTAAGAAGTTTACCCTTCTGACTTTGTTCAATAGATAACGGGGGGAGGGGGAGTTATGCACTAAAGAGTGAGAAAGAGGTGATAAAGTGAAGATAACTTCTCCAGTGATATCAGTTCTCCAGTTCCCATGTTATTCTATAGAGCCCATGAAGATCTCCAAAAGTAGAGACATCTTAGTGCATTGGCTCCATCCAATATCACAGGAACTGGAGAAGTGATATCACTGGAGAAGTTATGTTTGCTTTATCACCTCTTTATCACTCCTTAGTACATCTCTGCCAGTGTCTTCTATCATTCGTGGATGCCACCAACATGACAGTTGCTGTCAGATTTTTTAAACCAAAGCAGGCACGGAAAATGAGCCCAATTATAGAACGATTCAACCTTTTTAATTAACAAAACAAATTATTTGTTCCATTTTTGTATTTTAAACTGTTATTTTATCTATCTATCTATCTATCTATCTATCTATCTATCTATACATATATATAGATAGATATATATACAGACATGAACCATGTCCTGTGGTGTCCAGAAAATTCACCTACACGTAACCGCTTGTCCAGATTGTTATTCTGTTGCATTCTATGGGAGAGGTGAGTCGATGACAGCAGTTCTCCATAGAATGTAATAGTAACAACTTTGTGACAGTTAAACATTCTGACAGGAGTGGGGGCACCCCTTCCTTACTCAACAGGAAAAGCTCTATAACATATAGGTTGTATGAAAAATGTTTATTGCTTCTTTAAGATTACCATCACGTGCAGTGTGAGAAGTCTGAGGCCCTGCTTACAACTGTCATGTCCACCTCTATGGATATGTCAGTCAGGACTGAATGAAGATGTTTCCTCAAACAAAGGCAAAAGGGCAAAATTCAGAGGCCATTAAGATTTTTCAGTTATAATCAGTTAAGTGGGGGATTTTATTACGAGGTGCTAGTTCACTTTTATGTTCGTTCTCATTTTCCCAGCAGGCATTGCTGTGATAGAACTGTAACAAACAACATGCAAAGGCAGGGGTTTTACTGTCTCTACATCCAAATGTCATTAACCCCCTGAGACCCGGAGAGGTATGCAATGAGTTGATAAGAAATGCATTGCTCAGGCATCTGGCCCTCAAGAGGTTAAACTTTTGAGTGCCAGAGGGGTACGCAATGCATTGCAAAGCAATGCATTGCGTACCCCTCTGGCACTCAAAGGGTTAAAATATTATTACTGATCAATTTATGAACCAGGATTGTGAGACCTCATGCTTCCAGTGTTGGGTCTGTGATCCGGACCTGTCAATCTCCTGACAATCCCAGAAATCGTGTGGCTAGATTACAATATTTATAGCATCCAATATTGTGAGAGCTTATTTATTTAAATGAGAAATAACACCTACTAATAATTAACCCCCTATATTACCTTATTAGGGCAAAAATGCTAATGACCCCTCTGTGTAAGAATTAACATCTTCAATCAGTCCTGAATGTCATGTGAATGGAGGCTGTTAAGACAGTTTGTAGCAGGACCACAGGAAAGAAACTCTGCCCGTTGCATGTAGTCACTTTAACTCTTAAAAGATCAGAGGGATTTGCAATGCATTGCTTCCCTGATTCCCTAGAGGGAGTCAGCTGTACCTCAGTTCACTGGTACTCATAGAACAACACATACTGACCCCCAGCCTTGCCCCACTGCACTGATAGACATAGAACAACACATACCGACTTCCAACTTTGTCCCACTGCACTGCTACTCCTAGAACCACACCTACTGACCTCACAGTCTTGCTCCACTGCACTAGTACTCATAGAACCATACATAGTGACCTCCAAACCTTGTCCCACTGCACTGGTAGCCATATAACCACACATACAGACCCCGGCCTTGTCCTACTGCACTGGTACCCATAGAACCACACAAACTGATCTCCCAGCCTTGTCCCACTGCACTGGTAGCCATAGAACCACACATACTGACCTCCAGCCTTGTCTCACTGCATTGGTATCCATAGAACCAAACATACTGATTTCCCAACCTTGTCCCACTGCACTGGTATCAAGAGATCCACACATACTGATCTCCCAGCCTTGTTCCACTGCACTGGTACTCATTGAACCACACATATTAACCCCTCCAGCCTTGTCCCACTGCACTGGTAGCCATAGAACCACACATACTGATCTCCCAGTCTTGTCTCACTGCATTGGTATCCAAAGAACCACACATACAGATCTCCCAGCCTTGTCTCACTGCACTGGTATCAAAAGATCCACACATACTGATCTCCCAGCCTTGTTCCACTTCACTGGTACTCATTGAACCACACATATTAACCCCTCCAGCCTTGTCCCACTGCACTGGTAGCCATAGAACCACACATACTGATCTCCCAGCCTTGTCCCACTGCACTGGTAGCCATAGAACCACACAAACTGATCTCCCAGCCTTGTCCCACTGCACTGGTAGCCATAGAACCACACATACTGATCTCCCAGCCTTGTCCCACTGCATTGGTATCCATAGAACCATACATACTGATCTCCCAGCCTTGTCCCACTGCATTGGTATCCATAGAACCTCACATACTGATCTCCCAACCTTGTCTCACTGCACTGGTATCCAAAGAACCACACATACAGATCTCCCAGCCTTGTCTCACTGCACTGGTAGCCACAGAACCATACATTCTGATCTCCCAGCCTTGTCCCACTGCACTGGTAGTCGTAAAACCTCACATACTGACCTCCCAATCTTGTCCCATGGGAGCCATAGAACCACTTATCTTGACCCCCCCACACACCATTCCTGACGTCCTGACTTCCATTAGCAGGAAGCCACTAGTAAGCAAGGCTGAATGTTTGGCATTTCTGGTATATGGTAAAAGTTTCACTTTTATACTTATGAAATATACACACTCCAGATTTGCACTGGTTCATTCCTTCACAATGTATTAGAGATGCCTCTAGCATGCAGGGAGTTATGTTTGGTGAAAGCAGGAAGAAACTTCATTATTATATAAGTAATGTATTATCTTTTATTTACAGAGTGTCATCATATTCATCAGCAATATACAACTGAGGAGTCATAAATACAAGAAATGTGACATGTTTAATTGTTCTGACTGCAAAAATTAGAATAAAGATGAATCTTGTTTATTAATGTCAAACAATTCCTATTCTTTCCCCTTCTTTTTCTTTATACATTGCAACATCTTAATTCTTTGAATGGAAACGGGCTGTCCATCAAACTGGGAATTGTGTTTTACGTCTGATCGGTACTCAGAAAGCTCACATACATTTATTGTGGAAAAATACATTTACCAATATGTTTGAACGCTTTTCCTTCTGGGTAAAACAGTCTGACTACTGGGAGATGCTACAGTGAATATTTATTATAGTGATAACAACATATTTGGTCAGTAGCCAACATTTTCTGAAGGCATATCCTATATAATAATTTGCTAGTATGTTTGTCACAATGCAGTCATGCTCAGTAGAGACTGTCCTCGTTCGGGCAGTCTCTGCTGAGCATGGTTGCATCACGAGTTAGGCGACACAAGACTGCATTGCGTAGAGCAGTGAGGTAGTGGCAATGCGTTGTGTACCTCTCTGGCACTCAAAGGGTTAACATTACTCAGACCTTGACCTGTGTACATGGACTTTTACACTAGTATATACTTAATCTCCTCTTCATTCTGCTCCTTTGCACACTTAGACATCCCACTGATGGTTAAAGACAAGTCCACTGAAGAAGACTCATGAACTAAGGAAGTAGTCCAGCTCTTGATATCACCAAAAAGCAATGACTCTCCTTGTTGCCGTGGCAACACAATAAGCTTGGTACCTTTGTCCTATCAGGCACTGTCCTATCAAACTGACTCAGATTACTACTGAAGCATCGTTCTGTTGCCATATCAACACAATAAGCTTGGTACCTTTGTCCTATCAGGCACTGTCCTATCAAACTGACTCAGATTACTACTGAAGCATCATTCTTTTGCCATATCAACACAATGAGCTTGGCACCTTTTGCCCTAGGAGGCACTGTTTTTTCAGATTAGCTCAGATTACTAACGGAACATCATCTGTGGTATTTATTGTATTGTTCCCCTTGATACTAAAATTTGAGAAGCACTACTTCAGGGTTGGGCAACCTTAGACCATCCAGCTGATAAGGAATACAATTCCAGTCATCAATATCCAGTCAACAATGGGTGTTGTAGTCCTTATTTTCCTTTAATTACCGTATAATTATATCTAATTTTACCTATAACTCAGAGCAGTGGGGTGGGCAGTGCCTTGATTTACGATGCACTGCTCCCCTCCCTGGTCCTTAAAGGGTTTAGGGATCTTTTACAGAAATGCTGTAGACCTTTGCTACATTTCTGCCACCTGTGTTCTGAACTCCTATCCTATTGCTGGGGAGGGGAGGGTTATGTGTAATGGCCGTCCCACGTAACCACCAGCTGAATATTACTGGCTGACTCTCACCTCGGCCGGCTATTCATTGGAGGTTAAGATGAGCTTTGAAACTCCCACTGTCTGTTGCATGAAAGGTCTGACGGTGACTTCATAGACCACTATGCTGCTCTGCATCTTTACTGTATTCCTGTGTGAGTACACAAGGGCTGCAACTTTACTGCATACAAAATGTAGTCAATAATGTGAAAGGCCACATAGCCCACCATCTTACCTTTTAGCATGGGAGAGATAAGCAATGCAACAGTGTTGCACTGGTATCATGCGTTTGAAAGAGGCCTAACCCTTTGGAAGCTGATGAGATCCCCAGCACATTGTGACTACTCTGCCACCCCAGTGGTTTAATGCGACTTTATGTAATGACAATTTTTTTTTTCTTGTTTGTATCAATTTTGCGTAAAACTTTTCTTGAATGTTTCATTCATAAACACTACAGAAACAAAAAGTGTGATGAGTGCATATTGACAAAGAACAAAAATAAGTGTTTTGTTCAAGGTATGGTTGTCTCCCTGGTGCTGCTCAAGTAAAATTTTCAAACCCATGTTACATAGCAAATATCGAATGTCTATATTCACTTCAGACTGGTCCCGTCCTCGGACAGTTCAGCTCCAAAATGTCAGCCAAATCCTCTCTGCATGAGAGAAACAGCCAAGCCCCAGACAAACGTTTTGGCCGTTGTGGGTCTTGTCATTAAGGTGCAGCTGATTCCCTCATATGAAAACAAGGGCCCATTCCTGGGATACCCTTCCACTTAGGGAGACTACAGAAAAAAAAGTGTGACGAAATCACACAGAGAAAGAACAAAAATAAGTGTTTTGTTCAAAGCATGGTAGCATTCTTAAATAGTAGCTTTAGTTTTTTTAAACTCTGTTATTATAAAGTGATAATGGTGGGGCAAGTACACAGACAGACCAGGATGTTCTAGAAAAGTCTGGTCAAAACAAGAGAACAGCATACCTCCCAAGTGTCCCTCTTTGAGACCTAAATCCCTCTGTCCCTCTTTTCTATCCTGATGTCCCTCTTTTTAGGAGATCAGACTGTGAGTGGTATATATAGGTGTATCAGATTGCTGCACAGCAATAAAACTCACGTTAATGTTTGTATAAAACACAGTATATGTGTTTATAAATTAGTCTACGTAAATAAAATACTTTATCCTTGCTCTAAATAATTTATTTAGTCATGCCACGAGGTATCACAAGATCAAAATATGACCTAAATATTATTGGTATTGCCCCACCCACAAGCCAAGCCCCCAACAACATCACCTAAAACAAAAGTGTCCCTCTTTGGCCATTTGAAATGTTGGGAGGTATGGAACAGCACGGAGAGGAAGCTGCACAACTCTGCCATAAAGCACTACCACACTGTCATGTGATCAATAGACTGAGGCTTGAAGGTGAACACACATCTCAGGATGATCAAAAATGTCCCCAAAGCAACCATAAAAGTCAAGCGAAATGTAATAAAATAAAAGGAAAAACACCTTTTCTTACAAAACATTCTCAATGTACTCTACATTACAACATCTTTAAAGGGTGCAAACATTAATCCTTAAAGGACAGAAGGGTATTCAATGCAATGCACACCCTCTAGTACTTAACGGATTAAGACAGTTTCCCTTTAAAATATCAGTGCTGTAAAAAAAAAAAAAAAACAGCTGTTAAAATTCTATGGTCCCACTGATTTAAAGGGATAGTAATGTCTATATTAAAATTCTGCTCTGAAGCTTCTTTGAGCATTTTATAACATGTAGTGGTATGTTTAAAGGGATAGTAATACTTCGTTTTATCTTTATATTATTTTGTAGGCATTAAAAAACATGTAGAACGATATAAGTCTTATCTCTCAAACCTTTATGGTTTGAGAGATATTCACAAGCAAAGTTTCCCCTCCTGCCCCTTTTACCTAGTGTAAGCCATCTCTTCTCAGATGTGGAATCCAGTCCATAGACCAGACAGATAACAGAAGGGGACAATCTTCTTCCTATGAGAACAATGAAGGCCCTGCCCCCCATGACAAGTTTTTCAGGTTTTTCCCTTATCTTAATTGAAGATTGTCCCTCTCTGCAATCTACCTGGGCACCTCCTTCTGATCTGGCTGAGCAGTGTTACATCAGTAAAAGGGGCAGGAGGTGGAAACTTTGTCATTGAATTACTCTTGAACTACAACTCTGACAGAACTGAAATAACACTCTCCAAAGTCCAAATACTATGATGATTAATTAGAGCTGCTTTTATTATGAAACATTACTATCCCTTTAATATAGACATTACTAACCCTTTAAATGAATTGACATTCACAAAAGTACATGTAAGAACACATTTAAATGCGGTGATGCCTTATTAGCAGCAAGAGTTTGAGCACTTACATTGTTCTATCCAAAATCAGTCTTTAGGTTAACCCTTTGAGTGCCAGAAGGGTACGCAACGCATTGCACTCAAAGGGTTAAACCAAAAGCAATACAGGGAACACATAAAAATTCGTATTGCTCTAAATGGGACTTTTAACCCATTCAATGAGAAAGAGAGCACCAATTAAATTTTTTTTAACAATAAAACTTTAGTGGTTAATTATCAACCCTTTGAGTGCCGGGTGTGTGTGGAACGTATTGCATATTCAAAGGGTTAAAGAGATTGTAATGTTAGCAATAAAGTAGATCACCGAGCACTTCTTTATAGTAAACTAGTTGAAGAGCCCGTGTACACAGGCAACAGTGCCACCCAGCAACAGCTGCAGTGCAGTCATACACAGTTGCCTGCGCTACGGCTGATACAGAGCGGGGCGCTCCAAATTCAGACCGTAGTCTTCTCTGCGCACTGGCTATGGTCTGAATTCAGAGCCCCGCTCCATTATCAGCTGCGGCGCGGGCAGTCTGTACTGCACATGACTGCTTCTGACAAATGCACACGTCCCTTCTGGCCACCTCCCACTGAATCTGTAGTCTGGTCCTGGGACAGGACGGATGCAGCAAGGGACAAACTTTAGTGAGTAAGTATAAGGAAAACCCTGCACCCCCAAGATGAAGGAGGACTGGATTTTCCTTTTCTTGCTGAAGATTGTCCCTACCTGCATCCGTCTGGACCAGTCTGAGAGGCAGTGTAAGGTGGCAAGAAGGGGTGGGAGGGGGATCTTTCTACATATAATATCTTTTGAACTACAGAAAAGTAAGTAGCTAGATATAGCGCAATGTGTTACATTTACTATAAAGAAGGCTTGGCGATCTACTTTATTGCTAACATTACTATTGCTTTAAATGAGAAGGAACATCTCCTCATAATAATACGTCCACACTCACAGCATGAAAATCATATTGGCTACTATGAATGTTTCCCATGCTCCTTTGTTGAAGCAGTAACAGCAATCAATCATGGATGTCATGATCATGGAGGCAGACATGACAGTTGTTGGCATTTTGTTTTCCAAACTGAAGTCGGCAGAGTGCATATGCACACTTAACCCTATAAGAACTAGAGTGATGTACAAGGTATTGTGAAGCCATGCATAGCACATCCCTCTGGATCCTGGTTCCTAAACTTTCAAGATTGCCATGTGCATTGGGCAGGATTGTGTCCTGTGGTGCTACCAAAAACTGTCATGTCCGCCTCCATGGGCATGGTATCCATGACTGACTGAAAACGTTATCTGTTGTACAAAGACACAATTCATAGGGGCCATTAAGATTTTCTGGTCATAATAAAGTAAATGGGGTGTTATTACTAGGTGGTACATATCCTTAGTAATACTAAAAATGTAAAAAATATTTTGTAGGGTTTATCCCCCTGAAAGGTGTTTTATTCAAAAGATATTACAGCTCAAACTTAATTTTTTTAGGTGCAGTATCACAGTGCCTGAAATTGGTATACCTTCCTATGGACAGCTCTGGTCAGCTGACCATGAATCACCATAGGATGGTTTAGCAACAGCTCCACTGTACAATTTCAGGCCACTGTGATACTGCACCTAAACAAATTCAAGTTTGAGCTACAACAACTTTGGAATAAAACAACTCTGTCTCTCTCAGCAGTAGGGATACCCTTGTGTTACTCAGGAGAATAAACACTACAATATATTTATTTTTACATAGCAAATATTACTATCCCTTTAAAAGTGGAAGTGAAACTCTGCATAATCAATTTAAATACTCAAACAACATTCCTTTAATTTATAATAAAGAACACAATAAAATGGTAAATAATTCAATACATTCATGTCTTTTCTTTATGTTTTGTCAGTATTTTTTTATAAACATCTCAATTTTTTACAGACACCTGCAGTTTTAGCTAATCTATAGTGATTGTCGCTATATTTACTGGTGGTTGGTAAGTGTACTTGCATTGATTCTCAGTATTTCACACTGTTTGGCTGATACTAGATATGGCCAATTTACTGGGTAACCACGTGTCCCAGAATGCATAGCTCAGTCCCATATTTTAACTCCTTAAGGAACGTCCAGGGCTGCGGACCAATGCACTTTTTTTATTTCAACTTGTTGGGCGGTCACAGCATGCTTTGTAGATATGTTGCGTTCAAGAAATTTCTTGAGGTGCCAGGACCGTCACCAGTTCCTTAATACATGGACCTTCATGACTGTCTGACTAGCATGTCACCTGTCACTCGTCCCATGTTCAGGGCAACCCTCTTTCAGGACAATATAATGAGCCAGGAATGAAGACTTTGGAGCCCAAAGTTGTAAACGCTCAAGGTGGAATTGCCTGTGATGTCTGTACTAGGATACAAGAAAATGGCCTTTGGATTTGGGATGACACTTGCCACACCTACATGTCAGGATGTGGGTGTGACCAATACAGCTGTGTCATCTCAAAATGTTTAGGTCTTAGTAGTTGTCTACTCTACCTAATTGGAAAATAGTCCCAGAATCTAGTGTAACAAGGAAATCCAAAGCATATTATGAAAGAGCCCTGTTAGTTACATCCAACCCCATACTTGCGTCCTTCTCAAGTCGATTGACGTACACCAGCTGACTTGTTTCTAGAACACACTATGACATATTCAGTCTGACAGGCAGCTAGCTGTTGTTTGTTTGACACAGGCCTGTTGGTCTTATGATTTAAATGGGCATAAACAATAGAGTCCTTCTCCTCTGGACTGTTAGGAGTTGTCCGTATTTGGCTGCACGGAAGAGTATTGTAGTACGTGGCATTAGTGGACACTGCTGTTGGCTCTGTTCTGTAAGCAGAGGGAGTGAAGGCGTCTATCTGCAACTGATTGTCGGGGTATTCTGAATCAGCGGTATATCTGACCTGCACAAAAAGGAAATACTTTTAATTATATAGACATTTTAACTAATCGCTTACATTAAAGGGATAGTAATATTTAAACTGTAAAATATATACATTGTAAAGTTTATCCCCTTGAGTAAAACAAGGGTACTCCCACTGCTGAAAGGCATTTTATTCAAGACTTATTATAGCTTAAACTTGACATTTTTAGGCGCGTTATCTCAGAGGCCTGAGATTTTACAGTGGTGCTGTTGCTACACCATCCTATGGAGACTTATGGTCCCGGGACCAGAGCTGTCCATAGGATGGTGTAGCAACAGCGCCACTGTATAATTTCAGGCCACTGAGATATTGCACCTAAAAAATTCAAGTTTGAGCTGCAATAACGTTTGAATAAAACACTTTTCAGCAGTGGGAGTGCTCATGTTTTACACAGGGGGATATGATTCTTGATATTTTTAACAGAAAAATTGACCAAGGTAGGTTGTCCATCGTATAGCAATGAGGTGCCTCTCTCTGTCACTGCATCTCTCTTTCTATCACTTTCTCTTTGTCACTATATATCTCTCCTTATCCCTATCCCTCTATCACTATATCACTCTCCCTATCGCCCTATTACTAACTAGATCTCTTTCACTTTCCTTCTCTATCACTATATCTCTATTTCTCTATCACTATCCTTATCTCTATATCACTCTCTCTCATCCCAATCCCTATCTCTCTATCACAAAATCTTTCTCTCTATTCCTATCTCTCTATAACTATATCTCTCTCCCTATCCCTATCTCTCTTCCTATCCCTATCTCTCTATCACTATATCTCTATCCCTATCAATATATCTCTTTATCACTATCCTTATATATCTATCACTAAATATCTCACCCTATCGCTCTATCAATATATCTCTCTCCCTATCTGTATCTCTCTATCACTATATCTCTATCCCTGTCTCTGTATCACTATCCTTATCTCTCTAGCATTATCCCTATTACTATATCTCTCTATCACTATCACTATATCTCTATCACTATATCTCTATCACTATATATCTCACTATCCCTATCACTATATCTCTGTATCATTATCCTTCTTTATCAATCAATATATACTCATCTCTCTCACTATATCACTCTCCCTATCCCCGATCACTATATCTCTCTATCACTATCCCTATCTCTCTATTACTATCTCTCTCTCTATCTCTTTATCACTATATATCTCTCCCTATCTTCCTATCACTATACCTCTATATCACAATCCTTATCTCTCTATCACTATCAATATCTTTGCATCACTATAGCTCTCTATCACTATCATTATTTATCTGTCACTATATATCTCACCCTATCTCTTTATCAATATATCTCACTCCTTATCTGTGTCTCTCTATCACTATGTCTCTCTCCCTTTCTCTATCACTATCTTTATCTCTCTATTTGTATCCCTATCTCTCTCTCTTACTACATCTCTCTATTGCTATCACTATATATATATCACTGTATCTCTATCACTATTTCTCTCACTATCCCTATCTATCACTATATCTCTCACTATCCCTATCTATCACTATATCTCTCTATCGCTATCCTTCTTTATCTATCACTACATCTCTTCTCATCTCTCTCACTATATCACTCTCCCTATCCCCCATCACTATATATCACTATCCCTATCTCGCTATCACTATCCCTATCTCGCTATCAATATCCGTATCATTATCTCACTACCCCTATCTCTATATCCATATATTCAGCACTCTTTCTCTCACTGTCGCTATATCTGTATCTCTATTTCACTATCACTACCTGTATATCCATATCATTATACTTATCTTTATATCACTATCTCTCTATAGCTATCCCTATCTTTATATCCCCATATCTCTCCCTATCACTATCCCTATCATTATAATCCCTATCTCTATATCCATATCTCTATCACTATCCCTATCGTTATAATCCCTATCTCTATATCCATATCTCTATCACTATCCCTATCGTTATAATCCCTATCTCTATATCCGTATCTCTATCACTATCCCTATCATTATAATCCCTATCTCTATATCCATATATCTATCACTATCCCTATCATTATAATCCCTATCTCTATATCCATATGTCTGTCACTATCCCTATCATTATAATCCCTATCTCTATATCCATATCTCTGTCACTACCCCTATCATTATAATCCCTATCTCTATAATCCATATCTCTATCACTATCCCTATCATTATAATCCATATCTCTATCACTATCCTATCATTATAATCCCTATCTCTATATCCATATCTCTATCACTATCCCTATCATTATAATCCCTATCTCTATATCCATATCTCTATCACTATCCCTATCATTATAATCCCTATCTCTATATCCATATCTCTATCACTATCCCTATCACTATAATCCCTATATCTATATCCATATCTCTGTCACTATCCCTATCATTATAATCCCTATCTCTATATCCATATCTCTATCACTATCCCTATCATTATAATCCCTATCTCTATATCCATATCTCTGTCGCTATCCCTATCATTATAATCCATATCTCTATATCCATATATCTATCACTATCCCTATCATTATAATCCCTATCTCTATATCCATATGTCTGTCACTATCCCTATCATTATAATCCCTATCTCTATAATCCATATCACTATCACTATCCTATCATTATAATCCATATCTCTATATCCATATCTCTATCACTATCCTATCATTATAATCCCTATCTCTATATCCATATCTCTATCACTATCCCTATCATTATAATCCCTATCTCTATATCCATATCTCTATCACTATCCCTATCATTATAATCCCTATCTCTATATCCATATCTCTATCACTATCCCTATCATTATAATCCCTATCTCTATATCCATATCTCTATCACTATCCCTATCATTATAATCCATATCTCTATATCCATATCACTATCACTATCCCTATCGTTATAATCCATATCTCTATATCCATATCTCTATCACTATCCCTATCATTATAATCCCTATCTCTATATCCATATCTCTGTCACTATCCCTATCACTATAATCCCTATCTCTATATCCATATCTCTATCACTATCCCTATCATTATAATCCCTATCTCTATATCCCAATCTCTATCACTACAATCCCTATCTCTATAATCCCTATCTCTATATCCATATCTCTATCACTATCCCTATCATTATAATCCCTATCTCTATATCCATATCTCTATCACTATCCCTATCATTATAATCCCTATCTCTATATCCATATCTCTATCACTAACCCTATCACTATAATCCCTATCTCTATATCCATATCTCTATCACTATCCCTATCATTATAATCCCTATCTCTACATCCATATCTCTATCGCTATCCCTATCACTATAATCCCTATATCTATATCCATATCTCTGTCACTATCCCTATCATTATAATCCCTATCTCTATATCCATATCTCTGTCGCTATCCCTATCATTATAATCCCTATCTCTATATCCATATCTCTATCACTATCCCTATCATTATAATCCCTATCTCTATATCCATATCTCTGTCACTATCCCTATCATTATAATCCATATCTCTATATCCATATCACTATCACTATCCCTATCATTATAATCCCTATCTCTATATCCGTATCTCTATCGCTATCCCTATCATTATAATCCCTATCACTATATCCATATCTCTATCACTATCCCTATCGTTATAATCCCTATCTCTATATCCATATCTCTATCACTATCCCTATCTCTATAATCCTTATATCTATATCCATATCTCTATCACTATCCCTATCATTATAATCCCTATCTCTATATCCGTATCTCTATCGCTATCCCTATCATTATAATCCCTATCTCTACATCCGTATCTCTGTCGCTATCCCTATCTCTATAATCCCTATCTCTATATCCATATCTCTGTCACTATCCCTATCGTTATAATCCCTATCTCTATATCCATATCTCTATCACTATCCCTATCACTATAATCCCTATCTCTATATCCATATCTCTATCACTATCCCTATCATTATAATCCCTATCTCTATATCCATATCTCTATCACTATCCCTATCACTATAATCCCTATATCTATATCCATATCTCTATCACTATCCTATCATTATAATCCCTATCTCTATATCCATATCCCTATCACTATCCCTATCATTATAATCCCTATCTCTATATCCATATCTCTATCACTATCCCTATCGTTATAATCCCTATCTCTATATCCATATCTCTATCACTATCCTATCATTATAATCCCTATCTCTATATCCATATCTCTATCACTATCCTATCATTATAATCCCTATCTCTATATCCATATCACTATCACTATCATTATAATCCCTATCTCTATAATCCATATCTCTATCACTATCCCTATCATTATAATCCCTATCTCTATCACTATCCCTATCACTATAATCCCTATCTCTATATCCATATCTCTATCACTATCCCTATCATTATAATCCCTATCTCTATATCCATATCTCTGTCACTATCCCTATCATTATAATCCCTATCTCTATAATCCATATCTCTATCACTATCCCTATCATTATAATCCCTATCTCTATCACTATCCCTATCACTATAATCCCTATCTCTATATCCATATCTCTATCACTATCCCTATCATTATAATCCCTATCTCTATATCCATATCTCTATCACTATCCCTATCATTATAATCCCTATCTCTATATCCATATCTCTATCACTATCCTATCATTATAATCCCTATCTCTATATCCATATCTCTGTCACTATCCCTATCATTATAATCCCTATCTCTATATCCATATCTCTATCGCTATCTTATCATTATAATCCTTATCTCTATATCCGTATCTCTATCACTATCCTATCATTATAATCCCTATCTCTATATTCATATGTCTGTCACTATCCCTATCTCAATCACTATATCTCTATCCCTATATCTAGTTCACTATCACTATCTTCCCATCCATATCCCTATCTCTAGTTCCCTATCTTTATCAATATCTCTCTGTCCCTATCCCATCTCTAGTTTCCGATCTCTATCTTTATCCATAATCTCTATATCTGTATCCCTATCTCTTTGTCACTATATCTCTTGCTCCCTATCCTATCTCTCTATCACTATACCATCTCTCTATCAATATCCTTATCTCTATTTCACTACTTCTATCTCTCTATCAATATTCCTATCTTTATATCCGTATATCATAATCCCAAGATCTATATCCCCATCTCTATATCACTATCTCTTTATCATTATCAGGATCTGTATGTCCCTCTGACTATCCCTCTATCACTGTTAGAGATGCACCAATACCAATTTTTTAAGACCGAGTACCGATACTTTTTTAAAGTACTCACCGATACCAATTACTGCTGCTTTTTTTGCAGTCATTTGCCAGTTTTCCAAGTACCTAAAGCATATATATATACAGGGCTTATAATTTGAAGTTCTTTGCTACTAGCCAGACCTGAAAAGTTACTCTCCACTGCAAGCCAATACATACCCACCAGGGCTGAATTTCTACTCGCCAGGGCTAAATTTTCACTCGCCATTGGCTAGTGGCAAGTGGAAATTTTGAGCCCTGATATATATATATATATATATATATATATAGATAGATAGATATAGATATATATATAATTACATACATGCATACATACACCACCTCTTGATTCTCCCCTTTTGCCTCTTTCTCCCCCTCTTGATTCCCACCTTTTGCTTCATTCTCCCCATCTTGAGCTCCCTCCTTTTGCCTTGGCTTTTTCTCCCCCTTTTGATCCCCCTTTCTCACCCTCCTTGACTCTTGATCCCACCCTTTAGCTTCTTTCGCTCTCTCCTGATCCCTCATCCTTTTGCCTCTTCTTGGCCCCCATCCTTTTGCCTCCTGATCCCCCATCCTTTTGCCTCTTCTTGGCCCCCCTCCTTTTGTCTCCTGATCCCCCCTCCTTTTGCCTCTTCTTGGCCCCCCTCCTTTTGTCTCCTGATCCTTCTTCCTTTTGCCTCTTTTTTTTTCTCCCTTAGTCCCTTTTGCCTCTTTTTCTCCCTCATGATCCCCCTCTCTGCCTCTTTCTTCACCCACTCTTGATGCCCCATCTTGCCTCTATTGATCCCCCTTTGCCTCCCTTACCCTCCTCTGCCGGGTGCTTGCTGTTCTCTCTCGAGCCCCGGCAGAGGTCAGCGTCGGAGCGTTGCCATGGTAACCCGTGGCAACGCTCCGACGCTGCAGGAGGGAGAGAGGCGACTGGGGAGCATTGTGTGCAGCTCCCCGGGCTCCCTCTCTGCAGCACCGACCCTGACACAGGGTATCGGTGCTGGCATCGATACTCATACTCGCACAAATGCCGGTATCGGCACCGATACCAGTATCGGTATCGGTGCAACCCTAATCACTGTTGCTGTGTATCTATATCTCTGTCTTTTATACTGATCCCTATATTTCTATTACTATATCTCTATCCCTATCAGTATCCCTATCTCTCTATCAGTTCTCTCTATATCACTATCTCTCTCTCCCTCTCTCTGTGGTGAAACACACTTTGCACTTGAGCTATGGCATCTGACTTGAAGTTGCTGTTGGCCTTATACGTACAAGCCATGAACCTTTATTAATTAATCCTTAATTTGGGTCTTTAACTGAAAAAAGGTTGACAGCTTAATGTGTATGTCAGATGTTCTTTTAACTGTGTGTACATGTGTGTGTTTATTTGTGTGTGTGTCTCTACATGTTTGTGTGTGGTGTGGTGGTGTGTGTGCGTGTGTGCTTGTATGTGTGTCTGTATATGCAGGGCCGGCCCTTACATGAGTCCTGGCGGGTCCATGGACCCAGGCAGTACTCTGACAGGGGGGGCAATTTGCCACCCCAAGGCATGTTATTTCGTGTGCAGTGTCTCCCCACTGCCCGCACTGATGACGGCTGGGACCGTGTCACATGCGGAGATGCCGTGTGGAGCATGCCGGAGTTTTTTTTCCTCTGTTAGGAGGCCAGTACAAGTTTAAAACTGACGCCCAGACTGACAAAGAAAATCCCAGCATGCACCACGCTGCGTCTCTGCATGTGACACGGTCCCAGCTGTCATCAGTGCAGGGCAGTGGGGAGACTGAGTAAAAAGCATGAGAAGGAGCCAGAAGGAGAAGAGAGGGAGAGAGCAAGAAGGAGAAGAGAAACAGGCAGGGGGGAGAAAGAGGCACACGAGATTAAAAGAGGGGAAAAAAGAGGCACAAGGGGTGAAAAGAGGGGAAAAAAGGAACAAAGGGTGAAAAGAGGGGAAAAAAGAGGTACAACAAGTATGAAAAATAAAACATTACTGTTGTATGCGGTTTTAGTGGCAGGAGAGGGGTTAATATAATTAAGCATGTGGCGTGTTTTGGTGTGCGGGGGTGGGTGGGTGGCAGCATTTCATCCTTGGACCCAGGCAGCACAATGTCTTGGGCCGGCCCTGTGTGTATGTGTGTATGTATGTGTGTGTATCTGTGCATGCATTTGTACTTTTTTGGGGTTTTTTGGACTTGCGGAGTTCTCAAATGTAACTGTGCAGGATCAGTTAATTTAGGGCAGGGGTAGTAAATTTATGACCCACCACCTGTTGTGGAATAGAACACCCATCATTACCAACTAGCCAAAGTGAAGTGGTTACCAGCAGCTGGATGTTCAAAAATTGACTACCCATGATTTAAGCCTTTGTTCAGTGTCTTCTGTCTAAGGCAGGGATGGGCAAGTTAAGTTCCTCCAGTTGTTGTGGACTATGACTACCATCATGCCCAAGCAGCTGTCAGTTGGCCGGGGTGATGGGAATTGTAGTTCACCACAGATGGAGGGCTTCAGCTTTCCCATCTCTGGCCTAAGGTCTGGATATCAAAGCAGCTGATAACTTTATCAAGGGGTTTATCTACAACTTTCTCCATAGACTTCAATGGGGATTTGATAAAGCCAATGATAACTATTCATGTGAACTTTCTTCTACCCAGTTCCCAGAGTAACAAGAAGGGCTGGTGATGACAGTGTCTAGATGGAGCAATTTGTGTCATAATGTGAGTGGGACCTAATCTAGGTGGGTGGGATTGAAAGAGAAAAGGAGGAATTTGCCCTCAAATGGGCAGGAAAATGGGTGGAGCAAGGCAGGACTAGGAGGAATGGGTTGGAAAGTGGGCACGGTTTCCAGGGAACTCACCAAGCTGGAGAATTAGCCTCTGTCTCTGCAGGCCCAGTAGTTAACCCTCTGAGTACCAGAGGGGTATGCAATGCATTGCACAGCACTCAAAGGGTTAATTTTGGAAACTACAATGTCCTGGGCAGATCTGGAGCATTCCCAGGTATGGTGATAACACATAACAACTGCAATGTAATCTAGGCCTGAGACTAATAAGACTACTTTTCACATTTTTGCACTTTGGCCTCCACTTATTAATTATCAGATGCAAACAGTGGCTACTTTACCTCATCAGTGGTCACAGTCTTCTGAGATATTCCATTCTTAGCTAGAGATAAAAGGGAAGTACTTTACTGTATGTGGACAGTGGTTTTGTGGTTTTACCTCTCCCACAGTCATAGTACATAACATCTTTAGCCTTTAGAATTATTCTAGTTATACATAGGGAGGCTGTCATACTACAACAAACTAGGGTAATCCTAGGGCAAGTCAGCTGCACTATAGGAAATTATAACTTTTACCATCGATTTAAATTGATATTTTAACCCACTGTAGTATTACTCCTGTTCAGTTCCCTGTACTGTGCACTGCAGAAGAACTCCTGTTCAGTCTATTGTCCTATGCACTCCGTCCTATGCACTGCAAAATAACTCCTGTTCAATCTACTGTCCTATGCACTGCAGAACAAGTCCTGTTCGGTTTCCTGTCCTGTGCACTGCAGAAGAACTCCTGTTCAGTCTACTGTCCTGTGCACTGCAGAACAAGTCCTGTTCGGTTTCCTGTCCTGTGCACTGCAGAAGAACTCCTGTTTGGTTTTCTGCCCTGTGCATAGCAAAATAACTCCTGTTCAGTTTCCTGTCCTGTGCACTGCAGCATTACTCCTGTTCAATGTCCTGTCCTATGCACTGCAGAACAAGTCCTGTTCAGTTTCCTGTTCTGTGCACTGCAGAAGAACTCCTGTTCAGTCTACTGTCCTATGCACTACAGAACAAGTCCTGTTCGGTTTCCTGTTCTGTGCCCTGCAGAAGAACTCCTGTTCAGTTTCCTCTCCTGTGCACTGTAGCATTACTCCTGTTCAATGTCCTGTCTTGTGCACTGTAGCATTACTCCTGTTCAGTTTCCTGCCCTGTACAAAGCAAAATAACTCCTGTTCAGTTTACTGTTCTGTGCACTGTAGCATTACTCCTGTTCAATGTCCTGTCCTGTGCACTGTAGCATTACTCCTGTTCAGTTTCCTGCCCTGTGCAAAGCAAAATAACTCCTGTTCAGTTTACTGTTCTGTGCACTGTAGCATTACTCCTGTTCAGTTTCCTGTCCTGTGCAAAGCAAAATAACTCCTGTTCAGTTTCCTGTCCTGTGCACTGCATAAGAACTCCTGTTCAGTCTACTGTCCTATGCACTACAGAACAAGTCCTGTTCGGTTTCCTGTTCTGTGCCCTGCAGAAGAACTCCTGTTCAGTCTACTGTCCTATGCACTACAGAACAAGTCCTGTTCAGTTTCCTGTTCTGTGCACTGTAGCATTTCTCCTGTTCAGTTTCCTGTTCTGTGCACTGTAGCATTACTCCTGTTTAGTTTTCTGCCCTGTACAAAGCAAAATAACTCCTGTTCAGTTTCCTGTCCTGTGCACTGTAGCATTACTCCTGTTCAATGTCCTGTCCTATGCACTGTAGTATTACTCCTCTTCAGTTTCCTGTCCTGTGCAAAGCAAAATAAATCCTGTTTAGTCCCCTGCCCTGTGCACTGCAGGGCCCTATAGACTTGCTGTATCAGACTTGAAAGCCGGGTACAGATGGTCTATGGAGGCCGTGCACCCAAACTTGGAGTTTCTGTCTAAGAGTCTCACACCTCCAGGTTGCGATGCAGCTGAGCAGCTGATAGGAATTGCACAGTGTGACCCCCATGAGTGTTACTAAATCTGCTTCCATAGGGACAGACATAGTAAAACATGGTTACTGTCTTTTAAAAAAAAAATACATCTTTTAGTAGCTAATATGAGCAACTAGTAATTGGTTGTATATACACAGATGTAAACATACATTGCCTGTATTTTTTCTCTCTTACCTGTAATTTTCTCTGTTAAATGAATAGATACGCTTAATATGGAACAAGGTATACATTGCAGGGTTTATCCTGCTAAGTAAAACAATGCAACTCCCACTGCTGAAAGAAGTTCTATTCAAAATGTCATTGCAGCTCAAACTTGCATTTGAGACACTGTTCCTACAGCAGTCTATGAACAGCGCTAGTCAGTTAACCATACACATCCATAGAATGGTTCTCTGTAAAATTTTAGGCAATGGAAGTATTTCTCCAACAAAATATACGTTTGAGAGGGAATAAGTTTTGAATAAAACATCTCTCAACAATAGTAGTTCCCAAGTTTCAACAGAATAAACCCTTTAATATGCACATTTTTTATATTAAACATGACTATCCCTTCAAAGGGGAACTATCACCCCAAATAAGGCCCCCACCCCAATAATTAGCCATCTAGTGATTAGCTTATCAATAGTACTATTATCCAGCCTAATTACCTCATTAGTCAGAAATCCTACTTCTGCCAAGACTGAAGGCCAGACAACAGCACAGACATCTTTCCTTACAGACGTCTGTGCTCCTGCGCTGTCAGTCCCTGTCTCCTCTAGGAAGCGCTGCATGGTACCTAAAGGTACCAGAATGGACTGATCGTGCAGACACGCAGATGCCTCTAAAGCACCTTTGCCTGGCTGTCAGTCTCGACAGAAGGATTTCTGACTAACGCGGTAGTTATTCTGGATAATAGTACTATTGGTAAGCGTATCGCTAAATGGCTAATTATTGGGGGGGCTTTATTTGGGGTGATAGTAAACAAAGATCCCCATGCAAGTAAGTGGGAGTTGCTTATCAGATCAAGATGGCTTAACTCTGACAGCAGTTAAACTGGAACTGAGACTGCAGGCTTGGTGACAGTTTTACATAATCTGTTATCCTTTTGTTTTCTCTGTACACCAGTTTTAAACTCTTAGATGCTAGAGACAGCTTCACTGCACCGCAAATTATTGGAGACCTCTATGGCACCCAAGGGTTTAAAGCAGAACTAACACCCTAAAGTCCCCCTCCCAATAATTAGGCATATAGTGATAAACTTAGAAACAGTGCTATTATCGTGAATAAGGACCGCGTTATTAATAAATCCTCCATCTTCTGAGACTGGTGGCCAGGCTTGCACACAGACATCTGATCTTAGAGATATCTGCGTGCCTGCGCTGTCCATCCACGTCGCCTTCATTGTACCTTAAGGTAACGGGAAGGGACTGATGGTGCAGGCACCTCTAAAGCAAAAAGCCTGCCCATCAGTTTCAGACGAAGAAGGATTTGTTCATAGCGTGGTACTTATGCAGGATAATAGCACTGTTTCTAAGCATATCACTATATGACTAATTATTGGGGGGAGGACTTCATTTTGGATGATAGTTCCGCTTTAAAACCACAATAAATATTCCCAACACGCTCTTTAAAGTGGAACTTTCACTACATTAACATAGCGCCGCAAATGATTATTACATTAGCGATATGCACACACTTTTATTTTCAAGTATAATTGCTTCTTTAATGAAAAATATAACCTTTTATGCAGGCAGGCAGCGGGGAACAGTGCAGACATCTTGCAGAGCCGGCATCTCTGTGTCTGCTCTGTCCATCCCCTTCAGCTCCACGACTGGTGAGTTGAATTCCTTTGTGCCGAAAGACACCAGAAGGGACTGACAGCGCAGAGAGCGACTACTGCAAGATCCCAGCCGGTGCCTGTCTGCATAAAAGGTTGTATTTTTCGTTAAAGGTGCAATTATACTTGAAAATAAAAATAAGTGTGTGCATATCTCTAATGTAATAATCATTTGCGGTGCTATGTTAATGTAGTGAAAGTTCCTCTTTAACTTCTTAACCCCTTATGGACCACATGATGTTCTATGACCTTCACGGTGCTCATACCCTTAAGGATCGGTGAAAGTCATAGTAAGTCAAGTACATTTTACTTACAGCGCTCCACCGGGATCACTGTAAGTAAAAACAGGGCCTAAAATTGACCGGTCAAAGACTGGAGAGGTTTCTCTTAGACCACAAAGCTTGGATCCTTGCCGACATGCCAGTGCATGTGACCTGCTACATGTACCGGTGAGTCAGGAAGGATCAAAGCGGTCCTTAAAGGAGCAGTAAACTTTTTTTATGAAAAAATATATATTGTAGGGGTTTTCCTATTGAGAAAATAAGAGTACTCCCACTGCCGAGATTTATATTTCCAGAATTATTACAGTTTAAACCCGTTTTTTTTTTACATTAGCAGTGCCCTCTAGTGGTCAGATTCTAATTAGATTTCCTGTTAGATTCTAATGGAGAGGAAAGTCAGAAAAGTCAGTGACATACAGTTCTCCATAGAATGTGACAGAAACTGCCAGTCACTTCCTGTCAGTTAGAACTATCAGGAAGTAAACACAGTAAATTCACTTCCTGTTTATTTAAACTGCTATAATCCTATAACATAAAGTGGTAGAATGCGTTGCTCACTGTGAGCCGTAACCCATACCTCCCAACATTTCAAATTGCCAAAGAGGGACACTTGTGTTTTAGGGGATACTGCTGGGGGAGTGGATGGTGGGCGGGGCATTACCGATAATTTTTAGGCTATTTCATGACCTACTGAGACCTTCTTGTGTAACCTAATAATTGACTTATAACAAGACCAAATAATTTAATGTTCACAGACTAATTTATAAGCACTGACACTGATGTTTAGCAGACATTAATGTGAGTTTTATTGCTATAGAGCAATCTGGTACACTTATATACACAACACACAGTCTGATCTCTTAAAAAGAGGGACATCAGGGTGGGAAAGAGGGACAGAAAGATTTGGGTCTAAAAGAGGGACTGTCCCTCCTAAAGAGGGACACTTGGGAGGTATGGTAATCGCACATGCGCAGTAGAGCGTCTCTACTGTGCATGTGTGGTTTCGCACACAGGGAGCTTCGCTGTGAGTCATCTGGAGCTCCCCGCTAAGGATCAGCACGTTTGGTGAGTCTCTACTGCGCATAGCTCCGGGGCAGCAGTCGGGGCAGTTGGGTGCACTTTAGCCCGTGTATACGGGCTTACATACTAATTTTTTAATAAAGCATCTGACAGTGATGGGAGTGATCTTGTTTTATTCAGCAGGAAATGCTCTGTAAAATATGTGTTTTCATAAAAAAAAGTTTACTGCTCCTTTAAGGGAAGGTTACTTCCCTGGGCAGCTCGTTCTTAAGGGGTTAAGGACCATGCTACTTTGCATCTTAAGGACAGCATCAAATTTCACAATGCATTGCATACTCCTTTGGTTTGCTCCCAGGCAAGCAATATATATATATATATATATAAAAATTTTACAGAATGGAATAAGATTTCTTTTGGAACCATATGTATTTTTTATAATGAAAATTATATATAAATATATTTCATCCCTTATTGTTTGCAATCAAATAGTGCAGTTGTAACTATCCCTAATTTTCTAATTTACTTTTAGTGTTTTAATCTCCCCACCCCCTCAAAAAAAAATATTATTGCACATGAATGTGGGTAATTGGCAAGAGTCCTCCCCATAAGCCTGCACTGGAACAATTCTTCATTGTGGTGAGTCCAGTGTCTGTTATGAAAAAAACAGAAGTCATTTATACAAGGGGATTTGCATACATTTCTTTCTTCCATCAAAAATATACCTTTACATCTTCTCAGGCAGTATACCACAATAGAGACAATAATTATTAATATGCAGGCACCGAAACTAAATCCTGCAAAATAAATTAACTTGCTCATGGTTGGAGGGATAAGTGAAGGAGCACTTTCTTCAGGGGTTGTATTGTCTGAAAAAGAAAAAAAAAATTATGTGGAGGGGTAGTGAGACAAATGTACAAATTTGTCAGTGCAGTCCCACCGCCGTAAGTCTCTAACCCCAGTGACTGCACTTTATGTTATGAACTAGAGAGTATGAGTGCTGTAGTTCATACCAATGGTCAATCTTGGGTATCATGAAGGCTTTAATGTTAGCAAGCCTCACACACCAACCGTACAGATCATTATCATAATGTCATGGATCTGTGAGCATGCATCACAAAAGTGCATTTAAAATGTTGCTTCCATCAAACTGGGGAGTTTAAAATGTGCCTTATTAAAACAGCATCTAGCATTATGGTGCTTTTAACCATTTAAAGGGATAGTAATGTTTCACAGAAAAAACTGCTCTGATTAATCTTCGTAGTATTTGGGCCGTGGAGATCGTTATTTCTATACTGTCAGAGTTGTAGATCAAGAGTAATTGAAGAGAAAGTATACCCCTTGCACCACTTTTACTGATGTAACACTGCTCACCTCAGAGCAGCAAGACTGTCTGGTCCGGTGGATCGAAGCAAGGGACAATCTTCAGTGAGCATAAGGAAAAAGAGGGACAGGGTTTTCCTTATGATCACTGTAAGAAGATTGTCCCTTGCTGCAACTGTCCAGTCAAGAGACTAGATTCCACATATGAGGGGAGGTGGCTTACACTAGGTAAAAAGAGGGGTAGGGGGTACTTTATAATTCAATTACTCTTGAACTACAACTCTGACAGTAATGAAATAACACTCTCCATGGCCCAAATACTATGAAGATTAATCGGAGCTGCTTTTTTGTGAAACATTACTATCCCTTTAAGTGCCAGAGAGTTATCCAACGCATTGCAGTGCAATTCATTGGACACCTCTCTGGCACTCCAATTGTTAAATGTTGCCTTATCTATCCCAACAACAGTCCATACCTGGCAACAGAACAGCACAAATCACTAGTATAAGTAACACAAAAACAGTAAAAACAGGCAAAAAAAAATTACAAAAGATCATTCAAAAAAATAAAAAAACAATAAAAGCCCATAAAAAATAACTCAAACCAAAAAGCACCCTAAAACAGTAACAACTGTACCCTCATATTATCATAAACTAAAACAATCATCCCCTAACTATACCCAAAATCCCTATTAACCCTTTGTGTGCCAGAGGGGTAAGGAACGCTTTGCTTTGCAATGCGTTCCGTACCCCTCTGGCACGCAAAGGGTTAATGAACTACATGTAAACTATTTCAAGTGAAACGCTATTGACACTGATGGCATAATGATAGACACTGTTTTAATAAGTCAACATTTTAAACACACCATTTTGACACCAGTGACATTTAAAACACTTGGCATTTACTGCTCTCCTGTGCAATACGATACCCAACCCCATATCATGTGTAGGGTAATGCCGTACAATCACACCATTTCCACTATGCATTTTTTGTACATTGACTAAAACAAGGCACTGAGGAAAGGAAGAACCTGATACAACCACAGTCTGCTGCAATGTCCTCTCCTTGGCAGAGGCGGTATTAAGGGGAGGAATTCTAATCAAGAAGACATACCCAGTATTGGAAATGTAAGAAAAAACTACTTTATAGGAAGGATATTACAGAAATTGAACAGATTCCCAGCAGAAATGTATTACACACACGTGAAATACACACATAAGATAACCCAGCCTCTCTTTACTGTCCACTGGTAGTCACAGGGCCACACATACACAGTCTGACACTCAGGCCTCTTTCCACTGTCCATTGGTAGCCACAAAACCACACACATATTACACATATTTTTCTGACATCACAGTCTGTTCCATTGCCCACAGGACAGAACCAGAACTATCTGACACCTCAACCTTTTCCGCTGGACACTAATAGTCACAGACCCACACTTACATTATCTGATACCCAGCCTTGTTTCAATGGTAGTCACAGAAGCACAATAACACAGTCTGTCACTCTAGTCATGTTCCACTGTACACTGCTAGTCATAGAATCCTACATATACTGTCAATCAGCCCTTCCTTGAGATGCTGTCTGACACCCCAGCCTTGCTCCACTGTCCACTGGTAGTGACAGAATCATGTACACTCTGTCTGAAATACCTGCCTTGTTTTACTATCTGTGGATAGTCACTAACTCACACATACACTATTTGACTACCAAGCCTTGTTCCACTGTTGGTCACAGAAACACACATACACTGACACCCCAGCCTTGTTCCACTGTCCATTGGTTGCCACAGAACCATATACACACTGACTGATACTCCTGCCTTATTCTACTCTCCATCAATAGTCACAGATTCACACATGCTGTATACTGTATGACAAAAAGGACTTGTTCCACTGTAGCCACAGAACCACACATACACTGACACCACCGCCTTGTTCCACTGTCCACTGGTACTCACAGGAACATACATAGAGTGTCTGACACCTGTGTGTTGTTCCACTGGCTGATTGGTAGTAACAGAATCAGAAGTGGCCCAGCAACCAAGGGGCCTATGGGCTCTGCAATATTCTGTGACCACCTTGCAATAGGACCAGTTTCCTGTCTTGATTGGTGGCTGCTGACATCATCACACATGACCAGATCTGGGAACTCTTGCAGTGAATTACAGGGTCTCCAAGGACTGAGGCTGATTCTCCATTGGTGGTGAGTTTCCTATGAAACTCTACCCACTTCACCTCCTTCTCACCCTGTTCCTCCCATTATCACACCTACTTCTCCTACTTCCCATCCTTTTACTCCTACTTCCTGCTCACTTCTCCTCCTTCTCACCCTGTTCCTCCCACTTCCTGCCCCTCTTCCTCCTTCCTATCCTGTTCCTTTCACTTACAACTTACTTCTCCTCCTTCCCACCCTGTTTCTCTCACTTCCCGCCCCTCCTCATCCTTCCCATCCTGTTCCTTCTACTTTCTGCCCACTTCTCCTCCTTCTCACCCTCTTCCTCTCTCTTCCTGCCCCCTCTTCCTCCTTCCCATCCTGTTTCTCCTACTTCCTGCCCACTTCTCCTCCTTTTCAACCTATTCTTCCCACTTCCTGCCCATTTCTCCTCCTTCCCGCCCTGTTCCTCTCACTTTCCACCTACATATCCTCCTTCCCACCCTATTCCTCCCACTTCTGCTCCTTCACAGCCTATTCCTTCCACTTCTGCTACTTTACAGCCTGTCCCTCCCTCTTCTCCTCCTTCCCAACCCTGTTCCACCCCTTTCTCTCACACTTAATTACACAGCCTGTTATTCCCCACCCCAACTGTGATTAAGCTTCACCCCTTTGTCATGCAAATAGCATCATTTATATCCTCCCACCAGCACCACATGAGTCCCCGCTGGGGACTCTAGAAGAAGAAGTTCCCTGGTATGCACATGACTGATGCTAGCCAATGAGATAAGTCACTGATGAGCTCCTTCCCTTTTCTTGAAGTTTCCACCACATTATAATGCAAGGAATTGCACCTTGGGTCTGTGATTGCTTATGATTCAAACTTACTTCAGACCATGCAACAACCAGGGCCCAGTAGGTTCTGGGTATGCTCCTTGAGAGGTCTCCAATGCATTGAGAGCAATGCAATGGAATTATTTTGTAGAATTCATGGGTTTAAACCTTTGAGTGCCAGAGGCACTTGTGGTGGTGTTTTGCCCCAGATTGTTCCTGTTTTGTCTTGTGCATATGGCCCTTAGTATATTTTATGAACTGGTGCACCATTGCTTATGCCAGTCAATGAAATGTACATGTTCATTCATATATATTCAACAGCATTTAAAGCGGAACTACCACCCTTTCTAAACTTGCCCCCAAATAATTACCCACCTGGCGACTAGTTGCTCAATAGTGCTAGTCGCCAGAATTATTACCGCGTTACTGAGAATTCCTCCTGCTTCCGGGACTGAAAGCCAGGAAACAGCGCAGACATCTTTGCATAGTGATGTCTGCTCGCCTGCGCAGAGATTGCTCTAACTGGGTGAGGAGTAGACAAAGAAACCCCGAGCAGAAATCTGGTGGTGGAAAGGGGGTGTAGCGAGTAGTAATGTAAGAGGTGAAGAGGAAGAAGGATACTAAAGCTTTTAAAGGGATAGTAATACTTCGTTTTAACTTTATTTTATTTTGTAGGCATTAAAAAAACATGAAGAATGATATAAGTCTTATCTCTCAAACCTTTATGGTTTAATAGATATTCACAAGAAAAGTTTCCCCTCCCGTCCCTTTTACCTAGTGTAAGCCATCTCTTCTCAGATGTGGAATCCAGTCCATAGACCAGACAGATAACAGAAGGGGACAATCTTCTTCCTATGAGAACAATGAAAACCCTGTCCCCCCTTGACAAGTTTTTCAGTTTTTTCCCTTATTTTAATTGAAGATTGTTCCTCTCTGCAGTCTACCTGGGCACCTCCCTTCTGCTCTGGCTGAGCAGTGTTACATCAGTAAAAGGGGCGGGAGGGGGACACTTTGTCA
Organism: Rhinophrynus dorsalis; assembly: GCA_037306005.1. Classification (NCBI taxonomy): domain Eukaryota; kingdom Metazoa; phylum Chordata; class Amphibia; order Anura; family Rhinophrynidae; genus Rhinophrynus; species Rhinophrynus dorsalis. The sequence goes on from CM074719.1 coordinate 31,750,327, forward strand.
TTGAATTACTCTTGAACTACAACTCTGACAGAATTGATATAACACTCTCCAAACTCCAAATACTATGATGATTAATTAGAGCTGCTTTGATTATGAAACATTACTATCCCTTTAAGTACTATGCACTAATGCGATCACCTAAATTTCGTATTTTCTTTATAACTATAGTTATCCTTTTGTCCAGAAGAATAATCGAGTAGCTTACACATATATAGGGTGTATCGGTCACCAGATTTTACAATCAAACCCCATAAGCAAGTTACCTTCATTGATAGCCAATGTCCAAGTGGTTTAATTAAAGTATACTGTAATACCTATTATTTGTAGGGTTCAGAGGCAGACACTGCACAAGGATATTGCTTTAGTCTTTATTGTGCTGTCTAATGACCCCATGACCGTTATATAATGTGAATATATTTGGGTTTTTAATATAATCAGCAACTAAACTTCAAAGTCACATGTTCTGACCAACATTTTTGGCAGCCCGTGATTAAATAGTTAACTGCATAGACGATCTTTGTCCTGTATACTCAATTAATTGCAGAGAGTTTATACTTAGTACAAGAATATAACAAAAAATTGCAACAAGCTTACAATATATAGTATTGCATGACAATAATATGATAGTAAAATGTATATTATTATATATGTACACTTAATTGCATTTCCTCATTAAGGCCCCATGGGATCATGGTTCCAAGTAGGAAAATCAGTTTATTTTCCCTTTTCAACAATTCTCTGTCAAGGTCTCCTCCACGGATGCCTAGAGTGACTTTTTTGCAAACCCCAAGCTTTTAACTGTTTTGGGTCAGCTTGATGCTTTTCCAAAAAATGTTTGGAAATAGATGTTACAATTTTCTAGCTTTCTTGTATATCTTTAGAGGCATATATGATGCTGTGTGCATGCTCTCTAATCTTAGTTTTGATTTGGTGAATGGTCTTGCCTACATATTGAAGTTTACAGGGGCACTCCAGGTAATAGATTATTCCTGTACTCTGCATGAAAAAGAACCTTTTACTAGAGGTTCAAAGTTTTTCATTTTACAAAAATGACTCGGAACCAAAAGATCTTTCAGGTTCGGTGAATGTCTGTAAGTAATGTCTATCTTATTACCCAAAAAAACTCTTCAATTGTTCATCAGTTTGGAAAAGAAATAGATTGTTATTAAGAATTTCATTAATTTTCTGCCAATGACAATTGTAGGTCGTGATGAACCTAGGTTGAGTTTGGGTAACAGATTGTGTCTTTTGATGATTGTATAATACGTAAGGCCTTGAGGAATAAAGTGCACATTTTTACGCTTTTCTCACATTTTTTCATGCAGAAATTGTATAAACTGTCAACGTATGGTGACCAAAAGAGACTATATTGATAGAGTTGGTCATAAACATTTAATTACTGATTTTATCAACTGTCAGAGTACAGGCATAATCTATTACCTGGAGTGCCCCTGTAAACTTCAATATGTAGGCAAGACCATTCACCAAATCAAAACTAGGATTAGAGAGCATGCACCCAGCATCATATATGCCTCTAAAGATATACAAGAAGGCTAGAAAATTGTAACATCTATTGCCAAACATTTTTTGGAAAAGCATTAAGCTGACCCAAAACAGTTAAAAGCTTGTGGGTTGCAAAAAAGTCACTCTAGGCATCCGTGGAGGAGACCTTGACAGAGAATTGTTGAAAAGGGAAAATAAACTGATTTTCCTACTTGGAACCATGACCCCATGGGGCCTCAATGAGGAAATGCAATTAAGTGTACATATATAATAATATACATTTTACTATCATATTATTGTCATGCAATACTATATATTGTAAGCTTGTTGCAATTTTTTGTTATATTCTTGTACTAAGTATTAACTAATTCAGGCCTTTTCTTTGGCTGTTGGCTTTGAAAGTACAACACTCTATACTATAATCCAGTTAAAATAAGTTATATATCAGTACTTTATGTGTACCATCAGATTTAGCCTTTTTTAGTTAATCATTCAAATTTTCATTGGAACACAAATAGCATAATTACTAACTAAAATGGTTCTCTAGATGTTTGAGATATAATATATATCAAATAATGTGCTATATTTCAAAACTCGATGTTATTATAGCTATACTCTTGCACTGTGTGTTAATGAATAAGAACATTTTAGGCTACTAATTCTTAGAACCACAAGTATAATAGAATATTTATACTGTAGGCTGATTATAGTCTATGTCATATTACAATTTAATATGTGTTAACCCTTTGAGTGCCAGAGTGGTATGCAACGCATTGCAAAGCAATGCGTTGCATACCACTCTGACACTCAAAGGGTTAATTGACTAAGCCTCTTTAGCCAAGATTTTACTAGTACATTGATGTAAGAATTGCTAACTTATATAGTTCTTTTTTGCTATAAATATAGTTTATATGATATACATGTAAAGGTAATTTGTAGGTTACACTTATTGCTAATTCCTGTTGAGGCGAAGGTAAAAGATGTTTGACAGACAAGAGTTAAAACTTTTAGGATATCGGATTGGTTACCAATTACCTCTCTAATCAGCCAATCACCAACAAAGCAGATGGTTTAAAAAAGAGCGCTTTAACCAGCATCCTGTGGATGCAAACAACTGTGAACAAGCTAATGTGTGAAACGTGTATCAGTTTTATTAGGAAGCTGACTTTGTGGTCGGCACCCTTGTCTAGCATCTACATGTTCTTTTAAATAGTAATGTAATTTAGATCCAGGTGTGTATAGGTACTATGTACCAGCACACTACAGAGATCGAATAAGTAATAGGATGGAATTTAGGATTTCTGGGTTTTCTCAGTTTTTTTCCTTTATTAGACTAGCGAGTCTTTTCTTTTGAATCAGCATTAAAGGGAGAGTAATACTTCGTTTTAACTTTATTTTATTTTGTAGGCATTAAAAAAACATGAAGAATGAAATAAGTGTTATCTATCAAACCTTTATGGTTTGAGAGATATTCACAAGCAAAGTTTCCCCTCTCGCTCCTTTTACCTAGTGTAAGCCATCTCTTCTCAGATGTGGAATCCAGTCCATAGACCAGACAGAAAACAGAAGGGGACAATCTTCTTTGTATGAAAAGAATGAAAGCCCTTCCCCCCTTGAAAAGTTTTTCAGGTTTTTCCCTTATCTCAATTGAAGATTGTCCCTCTCTGCAGTCTACCTGGGCACCTCCCTTCTGATCTGGCTCAACAGGGGGGGGATACTTTGCTTGTGAATATCTCTTAAACCATAAAGGTTTGAGAGATAAGACTTATATCGTTCTTCATGTTTTTGTAATGCCTACACAACAAAATAAAGCTAAAACAAAGTATTACTATCCCTTTAAGTACTTCAATGCCTTTTCCATAGAACAATAGCTTGTGTTAGCCTCTCTGCAATCAGCAATACACCTCAGATAGATTATCCTGGCAATCTGGAATTAGCCCTGGGAACAATTAGTCAGGATACACATATCAGCACACATTTAGACACCTAAGATACTCTGATGCACCTAAATGAGCAGACTATTAGTCCTCGAAAAACAAGTGTAATCAGAAGGTGAATTAGACATAACTGTGCGAAGCGTAATATCCTGACTTAATATGTTTAGCTAATATAGACACTATAAAGTAAAACTATGATATGCTGTCAAGGAGTGGTGTTGAAAGCATAGAAATAATTGTTACCGGGGCTAATTCCGTATTGCCAGGAGAATCTATCTGAGGTGTATTGCTGATTGCAGAGAGGCTAACACAAGCTATTGTTCTATGGAAAAGGCATTGAAGTACTTAATGCTGATTCAAAAGAAAAGACTCGCTAGTCTAATAAAGGAAAAAATGGAGAAAACCCAGAAATCCTAAATTCCATCCTATTACTTATTCGACCTCTATAGTGTGCTGGTACATAGTACCTATACACACCTGGATCTAAACCACATTACTATTTAAAAGAACATGTAGACGCTAGACAAGGGTGCCGACCACAAAGTCAGCTTCCTAAGAAAACTGACGCGCGTTTCGCACATTAGCTTGTTCACAGTTTAATGTATTGCTATCCTAAAGACAACCAACAGACACGCAATATTTCCAATTGTACTAATAAAGTGCTTTTGTATCAATACTAAGATATGTTGTCAAGGAGTGATGTTGATAGCATAGAAATACTCTAATGCATTGCTATCCCAAAAATATCAGAGAGACACGTAGTATTTCCAACCATATAAACAAAGTGCTTTAGTATTAAATCAAGACTAGTGATGAGCGAGCGTGCTCGGCCGATGCTCGGATCGGCTCGAGCATCGCTCTGCTCGGCACATGGCGGTACTCGTCGAGTACCGCCATGTGCTCTCCCGCCATGTTCGGGTGGCGGGGATCTGTGCCGGAAGAGGCACAGATCCGAAGACGCTCCGCTGGACCACCAGGGACTGGAGGTATGGGGGCATTGCGGAGATGAAGGGGGCATTGCGGAGATGAAGGGGGACATTGTGGAAGAGGGGCATAGACTCTATGCCCCTCTTCCACAATGTCCCCCTTCATCTCCGCTATGCCCGTCTTCCACAATGTCCCCCTTCATCTCCGCTATGCCCCTCTTCCACAATGTGCCCCTTCATCTCCGCTATGCCCCTCTTCCACAATGTCCCCCTTCATCTCCTCTATGCCATAGAGGAGATGAAGGGGGACATTGTGGAAGAGGGGCATAGCGGAGATGAAGGGGGACATTGTGGAAGAGGGGCATAGCGGAGATGAAGGGGGACATTGTGGAAGAGGGGCATAGCGGAGATGAAGGGGGACATTGCGGAGATGAAGGGGGACATTGCGGAGATGAAGGGGGCATACAGAGATGAAGGGGGCATAGCGGAGATGAAGGGGGCATTGACCAGGCACCCTCCCCTCATCAGAGCAGGGGGTGCCTGGTGTCGCCCCATTCATTTTAATGGGGCTCGGGTGCTCGGCCGAGCACTCGAGCCTCAGGGGGTGCTCGGTCAGAGCACCCGAGCACCCGAGCATCGGGGTGCTCGCTCAACACTAATCAAGACTATATAGAAATACGAAGAAATGTTGTCATAGGATGATGTAGATAGCAGATAGATGCTTCAGTGTATCACTATTACATAGAAATCCGACAGACACGTAGTATTTCTAATTGTATGAATAAGTGTCTTTGCATTAACTCAAATACCGGCTATATAATCCTCGGCAAGTGTACAGGGGGACATAAAGGTGTTATTGTGTAAGAAAGATCAGTTGCTTTAGACAAAATAGACTGTTTAAATGTATACAGGACAAAGATTGTCTATGCAGTTAACTATTTAATCACGGGCTGCCAAAAATGTCGGTCAGAACATGCGGCTTTGAAGTTTAGTTGCTGATTATATTAAAAACCCAAATATATCCACACTATATAACGGTCATGGGGTCATTAGACAGCACAATAAAGACTAAAGCAATATCCTTGTGCAGTGTCTGCCTCTGAACCCTATAAATAATAGGCATTACAGTATACTTTAATTAAACCACCTGGACATTGGCTATCAATGAAGGTAGCCTGCCTCTGGGGTTCGATTGAAAAATCTGGGGACCGATAAACTCTATGTATGTGTAAGCTACTCGATTATTCTTCTGGACCAAAGGATAACTCTAGTTATAAACAAAATATGAAATTTAAGTGATTGCATTAGTGCATAGTACTTAATAACGATCCAGCTGACCAGAAGAGATAAGAATGCTACTGTTCCTCTTGATCATAATATATAAAGATCGTGGTACATGTGCATATTGAAGCTAAACAAGAGCAATCAATGTAACCCGATAAGCATCGGAATATATGTGCATTTAGGGAATTTCCAGAAAACGTGATTTCATCCTTATTTTGATATATATAGTTTATGTTTTAGAGCTTACAGTTAACCCATTAGTTCTAGGGTTAATTTTATTTTAGACCCAATAAATGTAAAGTTTTATTTTTCCCACAAACCCCTTTTCGTTTCCGTTTTAGACTTGGAAACAGATATAGGTGGAGTACAGATGGTGTGCTTAGTTTTGCAGGGTTTCATTTACGATCCCTTTTAACAGATTTTCGCTAAACTATCCAACTAAATCACACGTTGAAAAATAGGTGTTCATTTGTGTGTGTTTTGGGTCATAATCATACCTGGAAACTCTTCGGATCTGCTCCAGAGACTCCGGTTTTTAGTGTTAATTACCGGGTCTCTTTTGGGTACAGAGGCTGATTCTCGGGTGGTGGTGAGTTTCCTGTGAACCTCTGCCCACTTCTACTCCTTCCAACCCTGTTCCACCCACTTTCTGCCCACGACTACTCCTTTCCACCCTATTCCACCCACTTTCTGCCCACGTCTACTCCTTTCCACCCTATTCCACTCACTTCCTGCCCACATTTCCTCCTTTCCACCCTGTTCCACCCACTTTTCTCCCACTTCTCCTTCCCACCCTTTTCCTCCCACTTCCTGCCCACTTCTTCTCCTTTCCACCCTGTTCTGCCCATTTTCCTCACAAGGACGGTAAGCCCCACCCACCCAATTAAACCCCACCCCTTTATGATGTGAATCAATTTTCATTCCACTGGTTGCAGTACATGAGCCCTCTTCGGGGGCTCAAAAGGACGAAGTTCCCAGGTATGGTATAATGTATTCTATACACCGGAGGAGTTCAAACCTGTCCTCAAGCCCCCAGCAATGCATGTTCTCAGGATCTCCTCAATGAAACATTAGTGAATGTCATTAACTCAGACAGGTCCTTCACAATGACTGAGCCACTGACTGATTCACCTGTGTCCATGTGAGGAGATCCTGAAAACCTGCACCACTACTATGGGAACCTAAGGACAGGACTGACCTCCCCTGACAGATCTGGATTTACATCCCTAGGCACAGCACTCTAGGTGCCCTTAGTTCTGCCCATGGTCACACCACCATTCATCATATGAACCCACCCCCAATCCCATCCACTGTTTCCTGACACAGGAAATACCCTTGTCTTATATCAAGAAAGGACAAAAAAGCTTTAACATCCCCCCCCCCCATGGTTGTTAGAGAGATCTCCACTGGGAAATCCGGTCCGGTCCCCTTCTATACACAAGTTCACACTTGATCAAGCTATACGGAATGGCACACGTTTGTCTTTTTTTCCTGATTTAGTTTTTAATTTAATAATTTGTGGAGAGTCCCTTAATTTCTTTCTTCACTTCACACACTGTACACTCAGCTTGTTTGCATATATATATTATGTTGTATTAGAGCAATGCGTTTTCTTTTAATCTTCCAAAAGATAATACAACTTACTGGTGGTTGGTATACTTGAGGTTAGTTTGATGTTGATTGCTGTAACATGGAAAAACAAGCAGAACAGAATTAGAACATAGTTTAAGGTTTATAGAAAATACCTTATGTTTCTATGTCACAATATAGCACCACTCCTTCAGGGGCTAAGATATTATGGTATAAATTTTCAACTTCCATTGACTTCAGTATGATTTGCATTCAAGACAACCCTATACAACTCAATGAAAATTATATTTCACACTGCAGTTTTTTAAAGGGGAGTTTTTAGATAGGACTTACCTAGGTAGGTGTCCCTCGTTGAGTAATCGGATGTATCTATCCATGTATGTTTTGCATTATAGCTGTAGGATCCTGTATATAGTGATCTCAGTTGAAGCCTGCCTCTAGGTCAAACATTCCTACATTATGATATAGGGTCTTATACTGACCAGAGCTTACACGTTTAACAAAATACTACACATCCTCTCCTGTATACAATTTCCTTGTAAACAACATTCACTGATAGACACCACACACACACAAACACAAACACACACACGTGTCTTCACAGCAAGTCAATACACAATTAAGTAATACAAGCAGAGAAATACACCATTGTATTAGACTAGCAGAGCACTGGATAAGACTAACAGATCCATACACAAGTATTGCCACATGGTGTTGTGTATCTGTGTATTGCCCTGTAGGTCTCATGTTACACTATTACTTGTGATTAGCAGAGTACGTTATGAGATCAGCCAGGCAATACTCCACTACATAAAACCAGCCAGGCAATACACTTATACATGAGTCCAACAGGACCAAGCACCATTACAGGTGACCAGTGGGGCAATGTACCATTACATGAGACCAGTAGGACTATACAACATTTCATGAGACCAGAAAGACAGTGCCCTATCACAAGAGATTAAAAGAGTATTATGATAGCTGGGTAGGGGTTTAGACTTCTAATTATGTATTAGACTAGCGATGTAAGCGTCCAGGCAAGTGATTAGCTATTAGGCCAACAGGACAGGGGTCTAGACTAGCATGTAATCATTCGGCTAGCTGTATAGTGGACTAGGCTAGCAGGGCAGGGATCCATTCTAGGAATTTGCTGTTAGGGCAAACTTTAGAGGGTAGCGCCAGTGATAACAGCTGTGGTATATTTAACCCTTGTGCTTCCAGAAGTGTTCATTTAAGCATTTCTCCCTTCTAGCAGCAATGGGTTAAAATTATTTTTCTTTATGATAGTGCTCCGGTTTGGCTACATGTTCCTACAGTAGGATCTTCCTGGACAGCTGGCAGGTATATTGTGCCTAACGTGGCTGAGGGTTCAATTTAGGCCTGCCATCAAAATCACCCCCCAACCCCCCTCCTAATCACAAGTGGCACTTAGCAAGTCATTCCTCCCCTCCTTATTACAGTGATGCAGCTATGGGCCTGAACGTTTATTCTTGGTCTGGTGACAGGCATATTGTGTTCCTCCCCCAACATGAATTGACACCAGGCCTATCATTTATCCCTCATGCTAGCCTGGCAGCAGGACTACTTTGTACCACCCCCACTCACCACAGGAATTGGGTGCCAGGCCTGCACTGCTCCTTGTGTGCCTAACTCCACCCCCTCCACACACACACGAGGCTCCTTGTGTGCCTAACTCCACCCCCTCCACACACACATGAGGCTCCTTGTGTGCCTAACTCCACCCCCTCCACACACACATGAGGCTCCTTGTGTGCCTAACTCCACCCCCTCCACACACACACGAGGCTCCTTGTGTGCCTAACTCCACCCCCTCCACACACACACGAGGCTCCTTGTGTGCCTAACTCCACCCCCTCCACACACACATGAGGCTCCTTGTGTGCCTAACTCCACCCCCTCCACACACACACGAGGCTCCTTGTGTGCCTAACTCCACCCCCTCCACACACACACGAGGCTCCTTGTGTGCCTAACTCCACCCCCTCCACACACACACGAGGTTCCTTGTGTGCCTAACTCCACCCCCTCCACACACATATGAGGCTCCTTGTGTGCCTAACTCCACCCCCTCCACACACACATGAGGCTGCTTGTGTGCCTAACTCCACCCCCTCCACACACACATGAGGCTCCTTGTGTGCCTAACTCCACCCCCTCCACACACACACGAGGCTCCTTGTGTGCCTAACTCCACCCCCTCCACACACACACGAGGCTCCTTGTGTGCCTAACTCCACCCCCTCCACACACATATGAGGCTCCTTGTGTGCCTAACTCCACCCCCTCCACACACACATGAGGCTGCTTGTGTGCCTAACTCCACCCCCTCCACACACACATGAGGCTCCTTGTGTGCCTAACTCCACCCCCTCCACACACACATGACGCTCCTTGTGTGCCTAACTCCACCCCCTCCACACACACATGAGGCTCCTTGTGTGCCTAACTCCACCCCCTCCACACACACATGAGGCTGCTTGTGTGTCTAACTCCACCCCCTCCACACACACATGAGGCTCCTTTTGAGCCTAACTCCATCCCCTCCACACACACACGAGGCTCCTTGTGTGCCTAACTCCACCCCCTCCACACACACACGAGGCTCCTTGTGTGCCTAACTCCACCCCCTCCACACACACACATACGAGATTCTCTGTGTGCGAGGCTCCCTCCTTAGTTTAAAGGGATAGTAATACTTCGTCTTAACTTTATTTTATTTTGTAGGCATTAAAAAAAACATGAAGAATTATATAAGTCTTATCTCTCAAACCTTTATGGTTTATGAGATATTCACAAGCAAAGTTTCCCCTCCCCGCCCCTTTTACCTAGTGTAAGCCATCTCTTCTCAGATGGGGATCTGGTTGTAAGACCAGACAGATAACAGAAGGGGACAATCTTCTTTGTATGAGAACAATGAAAGCCCTTCCCCCCTTGACAAGTTTTTCAGGTTTTTCCCTTATCTTAATTGAAGATTGTCCCTCTCTGCAGTCTACCTGGGCACCTCCCTTCTGCTCTGGTTGAACAGAGGGGGAAACTTTGTTTGTGAATATCTCTTAAACCATAAAGGTTTCAGAGATAAGACTTATATCGTTCTTCATGTTTTTTTAATGCCTACAAAATAAAATAAAGTTAAAATGAAGTATTACTATCCCTTTAAAATGAGTGCCCATCACCTTGTCTCTCTCCCATTAACTTCCCTCAGCAGCTTGGCAGAGTGGGCAATTGGACCCTGCATTCTCTGTTACTGTGGCCCCCTCTTCATGGCTCCTATTGAAAAGGCAATCAAAAAATGGCTCTGCTTATAGCATTTGTATGAATGTTACGGTTTATTGTAGCAGAAAACATGATGAGAAAAGATATAGGAGTTCTTGTGGACTGCTCAGTTGACAAAAGAGCTCAATGTCAGGCAGTAACTGTAAATACAAAATCGCCAAATGTAAATAAAGGTGACTGAACACTATTTCTTCTCCTGGCATTTGCAGTATAGTGTTAATGGAGCAGTATACTTTTATTATTAAAATCTGCACATTATACTATATTTCTTGCTGTGAAAAACAGTAGTATTCTTACTGCTGAGAGATTTCTTTGTTCAAAATTTATTGCAGCTCAAACTTGTTTTTTTTTATTTATTATATCATCAACAGCACCAACTAGTGTCCACTTTATGGGAGAGAGCCTAAGTCACTGACTTGGGTCCCCATATTAAGTGATACGACACGGCACCAATAGAAAGTTGCAAAAAAAAATTGAGCTGGGATAAGTTTTGAATTAAAATTCTCGAAACAGTGAAAATATCCTTCAGAGAAACCGTATAATACATATTTTCTATTGCTCCTTTAAACACCAGTTCATGAAATGGACAAAAATAAAAATTGTAGTGAATTATTAATTCATTAATTATTTAATGAGCAATTTTTTCACTGATGAACATCAATACCCTGCAGAGCTGACATAATAAGACTGATGAGCAACTGTACCAATTTTGGAGTAATCCAACTGCATGATTGTGGGTAGAAAAAAACCCCTTGTTATATAAAAAGGGGTTTATCCCCTTATAATGAGTGAGAAGTCTTGTGGTATGTTGGAGATGTCTCTAACATTCAAGGGCTTATAAATTCAATTTAATTCAATGGACTTTGATTCTCTCCCCCTTATGTTACAATTGGTTTGCCACAAAATTGTTCCAATATTTCTTTATACATATGATACAAGTGTGTAAGGACACTACTGGGGAATGTACACATTCAATTTGCTGCTAAAATAGGTGCAGAAACTGATTTTTATGGGCAGCACCTACCCAGACTAGGGTTGCCACCCAGCCGGTATTTTACAGGCAGGCCGGTAAAAAATTGTCTTCTGTCCAATGTTAAGTCTATGGAGGGAATGCCATGGCCGGTATTTTTTTGAAGAAAAGGTGGCAACCCTAACCCAGACCTGAGACAATTTTTATCTCTGCCCCCTAGAAAAACAGACTTGGCTGGGGATGGAAGTGTCCAAATGATATTATTCACATCATGATGTGGGTGGGGCTTAATCGGTGTGACACAGAGTTGGAAAGCTGAGAGTGGGGCTTGCACTTAAATGGACAGGGAAGTGGGTGAAAGGTGTGGGAAAGTGGGCGACTGAACTTGTCAAGCCAGAGAATTGATTTCGGTCCCAGAAGACCTGGTAACTCATTCTAAAACACTGGAGTCTCAGGGACAGACATGGAGAGTTCCCAGGTAGGCACCTACCTAATGCCTAATTACTAAACGGATCCATACACAAATATTGCCACATGGTGTTGTGTATCTGTGTATTACCCTGTAGGTCTCATGTTACACTATTACTTGTGATTAGCAGAGTACTTTATAAGATCAGCCAGGCAATACTCCAGGCAATACACTTATCTGTGTATGTTGTTTCATTTAAAGGGATAGTAATACTTAAAATGTAAAAAAAAATATGTTGTAGGGTTTATCCCCCCCGAGTAAAACAAGAGTACTCCCACTGCTGAAAGGTGTTTCATTCAAAAGTTATTAATTTTAAATTTGAACTTTTTAGATGCAATATCACAGTGGCCTGAAATTGTACAGTGGCGCTGTTGCTATACGATCCTATGGACAGCTCTGGTCCCGGGACCATAAATCTCCATAGGATGGTGTAGCAACAGTGCCACTGTACAATTTCAGGCCACTGTGCTATTGCACCTAAAAAATTCAACTTTGAAAATTAATAACTTTTGAATGAAACACCTTTCAGCAATGGGAGTACTCTTGTTTTACTCAGGGGGATAAACCCTACAACATATCCCTTTAAGATCCTGCAACAAAAACCATTAAAAACATTTTCTCTTAAAAAAACAATTCCAAATCACATTTTATACCGAGTATTATTTGCATTATAAAATAAAAACAGCACCCCCCCTCGAAAAAAAGTGGCTTTTTACACTAAACAAAGAAAGTCTGAGAAAATTGTACTTTCTTATAACTATATGAAGAATGCAAAATGGGAAAATTCATATGTAAAAATGTTAATGCTCCTTCACAGAGATGGAACGTCATTCAGATCTCCTCACGGAATGCTTGTCAAGAGCCCAAATTCTCCCAAACTCATTCACCATGTTATGCACAAGCACCTGACAAGTAAGGAGGTTTTTTTCCTTATAGAAAAGTGACTCCATTCCATCCACAAGAAATATCTTACTAGAGGTGTGTCACTAGGAGAATCGTGCCCAAATCATGATCCCAATTTATACTGTATGGCTGGGTTGTGAAATAGTGTATGGTTGGTCAGACAGTTGATGGGGGGATCTGTGATTACTATTGCATATATATAACTAGGTTGGGGGGGGTGTTAGGAAGTGTGTGTGCTGATCTGTAGTTACAAGTGGACAGTGGAAACAGACTGGGTAGCCAGACAGTGTTTGTGGAGATCTGTGACTATGAGAGGACTGTTCAACCAGGTTGTGGGACAGACGATGTATGTTGGGAGAGGTCATGAACAGTGGGCGGTGAAACAAGGCTGGGGGGGTCAGACAGTGCATGTGGGGATCTGTGACTGTCAGTGGGCACAGTAACCAGAATGGGAGGTCAGACAGTGTATGTGTGGATCTGTGACTGTCAGGAGGCACAGTAACCAGGATGGGAGGTCAGACAGTGTATGTGTGGATCTGTTGCTACCAGTGGGCAGTGGAACAAGTCTGAGTGGTCAAACTGTGTGTGTGGGGGGGATCTGTGACTACCAGGGGAAAGTGAAACCAGCTGGAGGGACAGACAGTGTATGTGGGGATCCCTGACTACAAGTGCAAAGTGGGACTGGGCTGAGGGGCTAGACAGTGTATGTGGGGATCTGTCACTATTAATGGGCAGTGAAACCAGGCTGGGGGGGGGGCAGGCAGACAGTGTATATGTGACTACCAGTGGACAGTGGAACAAGGCTGGGGGGTCAGATAATGTTTGTTTGGATCTGTGACTCCAAGTTGTCAGTGAAACAAGGCTGTAGGGTCAAACAGTATATGTGGGGAACTGTGATGACCGGGGGGGGAGGCAGTGGGACCTGTCTGTGGGTCAACCAGTGTATGTGATGATCTGTGACTTTGAGTGGAAAGCAGAACTAGGCTGGGGTTCAAACAGTATAAGTGGGGACCTGTGATTACCACTGGGCGGTAGGACTAGGCTGGGGGAACAGAGAGTGTATGTGGGAATCTGTGACTACCAGTTGGGCATGGGAACCAGGTTTGCAGGTAAGACAGTGTATGTGGAGATCTGTAACTACTGGGAGTTAGCGGAAGAAGGCTGGGGGGTCAGACAGAGTATGTGGGGATCCATGACTACCAGTGGGCTGTGGATCCTGGCTATGGACAGTGTATGTGGGGATCTCTAACTACCAATGGATATGGACAGGGCTGGGGGGGTCAGTGTATGTAGAGATCTGTGACTACCCATGTAGGATGAAACAGTGTTTCTGTTGATCTGTAACTACCAGCGGGCACTGGAATCAGGCGTGGGGTCAAATACTGTTTGTGTGGATCTGCGACTACCAGTGAACAGTGGAATCAGGCTTGGTGGTCAGACACTGTATATGGGGATCTGTAACTGCCAGTGGGCAGTGGAACCAGGTTTGTGTTAGTTGTATGTGGGCATCTGTGATTTTAAGATATACGGAAACCAGGCTTGGAGCTCAGACAGTGCATGTGGGTATCTCTGACCCCAGTGGGCAGTGGAATAAGGCTAAGGGGTCAGAAGGTATATGTTGGGATCTGTGACTAGCAGAGGGTTATTGAGCCAGGCTGATGGGTCAGAAAGTGTAAGTCGGATTCTCTAAATACTATTGGACAGTTGAGCAACATTGGGGGATCAAACAGCTATTTGTGGTTAAGTGACAACCAATGGAACAGGGCTGGTTGTCAGACATCTTAAGTGTGGCTCTAAGGCTACCAGTGGACAATGGAATAAGGCTGATGTGTCAGTATATGTGTGGTTCTATGTCTTCTAGAGTGTAGTAGAACAAGACTGAGGTATCAGTATATGTGTGGTTCTATGTCTTCTAGAGTGTAGTAGAACAAGACTGGGGTATCAGTATATGTGTGGTTCTATGTCATCTAGAGAACAAGGAAAAGAAGGTAATGGTTTGGTGACAGTGCACACTGGAACAAGGATGGGATGTCACACAGTGTGCGTGTGTGTGGGTGGTTATGTGGCTACCAGTGCACAGTGGAACTAGGCTGATGTGTAGGTATGGCTCTGTGATTACCAGTGGAACAAGACTTGGTGTCAGGCAGTGTAGATGTTGTTCTGTAACTATAGCTGGACAGTGAAACAAGACTAGAGTCTCAGACTGTGTATGTGTGATTCTGAGACAACCAATGGACTATTTACATCCCCTCAACAGAGTTTACAAGGGTCACAGAATTTTTTGTTATGTCTCTGGGGGTGTGTGTGTGTGTGTGCAGTATGTGTGGTTATGTGTACAGTATGTGTGGTTATATGACAACTGCTGCAGAGGAACAAGGTTGGGGGGTCAGTATGTGACTGTCTACCATGGACAAGGCTGGGGGTCAGTGTGTGTGGTTCTGTGGCTACCAGTACAGCAAGACAAGGCTGGGGGTCAATATTGTGTGGGATCCTATGGCTACTCTGGGGCAAGCCTGATGATCAGTAAGCACGGTTCTATAGCGACCAGCTCAGTGCGACAATTGGAGGAGGAACAAAATGTGTGGCTCTATGGCTATCGTGCTGGGAGTCAGCAAGTGAGCTTCGGAAAAAAGTGGAAAAACTTAAATTTTCACAGGCATTCCAGCAGAAGGCAAGGCTAGTCCAATATACTGTACATTGTCTGTGCTAGTCTAATATACTGTACACTGTGCTAGTCCAATATACTGTACACTGTGCTGTGCTAGTCCATTATACTGTACACTGTGCTAGTCCAATATACTGTACACTGTGCTGTGCTAGTCCAATATACTGTACACTGTGCTAGTCCAATATACTGTACACTGTGCTGTGCTAGTCCAATATACTGTACACTGTGCTGTGCTAGTCCAATATACTGTACACTGTGCTGTGCTAGTCCAATATACTGTACACTGTGCTGTGCTAGTCCAATATACTGTACACTGTGCTGTGCTAGTCCATTATACTGTACACTGTGCTGTGCTAGTCCAATATACTGTACACTGTGCTGTGCTAGTCCAATATACTGTACACTGTGCTGTGCTAGTCCATTATACTGTACACTGTGCTGTGCTAGTCCAATATACTGTACACTGTGCTGTGCTAGTCCAATATACTGTACACTGTGCTAGTCCAATATACTGTACACTGTGCTGTGCTAGTCCAATATACTGTACACTGTGCTGTGCTAGTCCAATATACTGTATACTGTCTGTGCTAGTCCAATATACTGTACACTGTGCTGTGCTAGTCCAATATACTGTACACTGTGCTGTGCTAGTCCAATATACTGTATACTGTGCTGTGCTAGTCCGATATACTGTGCACTGTCTGTGCTAGTCCAATATACTGTACACTGTGCTGTACTAGTCCAATATACTGTACACTGTGCTGTGCTAGTCCAATATACTGTACATTGTGCTGTGCTAGTCCAATATACTGTACACTGTGCTGTGCTAGTCCAATATACTTTACACTGTGCTAGTCCAATATACTGTACACTGTGCTGTACTAGTCCAATATACTGTCTGTGCTAGTCCAATATACTGTATACTGTCTGTGCTAGTTCAATATACTGTACACTGTGCTGTGCTAGTCCAATATACTGTATACTGTCTGTGCTAGTCCAATATACTGTACACTGTCTGTGCTAGTCCAATATACTGTACACTGTGCTAGTCCAATATACTGTATACTGTCTGTGCTAGTCCAATATACTGTACACTGTGCTGTGCTAGTCCAATATACTGTACACTGTGTGTGCTAGTCCAATATACTGTACACTGTCTGTGCTAGTCCAATATACTGTACACTGTGTGTGCTAGTCCAATATACTGTATACTGTCTGTGCTAGTCCAATATACTGTATACTGTCTGTGCTAGTCCAATATACTGTATACTCTCTGTACTAGTCCAATATACTGTACACTCTCTGTACTAGTCCAATATACTGTACACTGTGCTGTGCTAGTCCAATATACTGTACACTGTGCTAGTCCAATATACTGTATACTGTCTGTGCTAGTCCAATATAGTGTATACTGTCTGTGCTAGTCCAATATACTGTACACTGTCTGTGCTAGTCCAATATACTGTACACTGTGCTGTGCTAGTCCAATATACTGTACACTGTGCTGTGCTAGTCCAATATACTGTATACTGTCTGTGCTAGTCCAATATACTGTACACTGTGCTGTGCTACTCCAATATACTGTATACTGTCTGTGCTAGTCCAATATGCTGTACACTGTCTGTGAATGAATCTACTCATCCCTCAGGCTGCGGGAATACTTATGGCAAAGCAATGTATAAATTTGGCCTCAAAAATGCTGTGTAAGGAAACAGTATGAAGTACTACTTCTGCCACCAATACACAAAGGAGGATTTCTCAAAAAATGATTTATTTTACAGAGAAATGGCAAGTACAACACATACTTCAGGCACATTTCCATAATTATTTCACAAAGTGTTGCACATCCCTTAACCACTTGAGTGCCAGAGGGGTACACAACGCATTGCAGAGCATTGCGTTGTATACCCCTCTGGCACTCAAAGGGTTAAGTAGTTAATCGTCTATAAAAGAAACTAAACTTGCCTTGAGGTGGGAAATCCTCTTTATTTGTTTTGATTTTGGAAAAAAAAATATTAAACTTACCAGATATATTTACTTGTACTGCGTGCCCAACAAACTCAGATCCCAAGTTCTTTGCTTTGCAGCTATATGATCCACTGTCATTAAATTCCACTGACATAAACTTCAGCAAATTAACAGCATGATTTCCCTTCCTTTCTGTCCATTCCACAGACGTTCTTAGTTCATTTCTCATAGGCCTGCATTGCTCTCCATCAACCTTGCACCAAGTCACATTCGGTAATTCCTCAGAACAGAAACTCACTGGACATTCCAGGGCAAGTGGTCCTTTTACTGATGTACTGTATTGTGTATTTCTTTCAACAGTTATCGCTAATGTACATTCATTTCCTGAAAAATAAAACATAATTAACATTCAATATAAACTATTATATATACGTCAATAAACACTCTTACTTTATGCAGTTTACAAGTCCTTATGAATACTCATCTGTTTGGGTTGATATTATTTTTTTATGTAGCACCAAGGCAATATTACTATTTTTCTTTACCTATGGAATGCGAGGGGACAGATAAGAAAATATGCGAGGTGGGCGGAGAGGAGACACATACAGAGGAACAGATGCAGGTAATAAAGCAAGCGAGGTGGCTGTAGAAAGGAAGGAAGGCAGCAGGAACGGAGTCTGAATAGTGAACGGTAGTGTGATGCATGGGTTGTGTACCTTGGGGGAGCGGGGATACCACAGCAGCGACCTGTCCCCTCTTCCTGAGCTGTAAGTCCTGGAGGTGAGTGGTCTTGTGGCATAGGCCAGTGGATCCAGTGCTGGATGTATGCTATGTGAACAGAGTGTGTGTGTGTGTGTCTTGTGCTGTGTGTGTGTGTGTGTGTGTGTGTCTTGTGGTTGATGTGTGGGTGTCTGTGGTGTAGGAGCAAGTGGCAGCCATTTTGTTTTTTTGCTCAGTTGTATAATGGTGGGCGGGCTGGAGAGTGAGGGCGGGCCAACTCCCTGCATGATTGAATCACCCAATGGGAGCCGTATCTCCTCCTTAATACCGCCCCTGGGTGTGTT
The DNA here is from genome assembly GCA_037306005.1 of Rhinophrynus dorsalis. NCBI lineage: Eukaryota > Metazoa > Chordata > Amphibia > Anura > Rhinophrynidae > Rhinophrynus > Rhinophrynus dorsalis. Next base: position 31,768,903 of record CM074719.1, read on the forward strand.
TGCCAAGCACACAGAAGTCTTCTTTATATATATATATATATATATATATATATATATATATATATATATATATATAGAGATACTGTACATACATTTATAATGTACTAAACTGGCCATACACTATTATATATCCCGAAATCCAAGCACATGATTTGTATACAAATGTATTATTGTAGAAAACAAACTTCTCTGGCGGATTCTTAAATTCCCCTATGACTGATCCCTGCTGGTTAATAAGTTGGGATATCCTGAAAAATAAACCTATTGGGGTGTTCGTTGGTCTAATGTTTTCTGTCACTGCTCTATAAAGTGGAATTGCTCTGAAGAAAGAACAAAAGAATACAGGTGATTGCTCCAGATATTGACAACTACTCCTCTGAAGGAGGAATGCCTGATCAGGATCATTAATATTAGAACAGAGCCTCACAATCCCATAAAATGACCACAAGCAACCATCTGGAGGTGTAACCTCAGCTTTTCAAAAGTTAGCAGAAGGAACCAACAAGAGCCAGACTCCAGCCTGAAAGTCTGGTTGGTGTGTGTACTCACGCCTGTTGCTGCAAGAAGTGAACATGTACCAGAATATGTTACCAGGCCAATCAGTTCATTGACTGCCTACTCAGGCCATCAAGTCAACCATGCACCACTGGCAATGGACATCAAACCACCCTCTGAGAAAATGTTACGGAAAACAACAATATACATATGAGACTGGGGCATGCTGAGAAGGGTTTCCAGCTGCCCAGAAACCTTTCTTGCATAGAGAGACTAAGCCTTAGAACCTCCAAAATGTGACACAGGGGAGTGAAATTTGCACTTTATTCCAGTTGTTGATGCAAAACAACTCTCATCATGCTCAAAAGCTGTTGGTTGGCTGAGGATGATGAGAATTGTCCCCCAGCAATAGCTGGAAAGGGGCCACAGGTTACCTGGTTGTGGTCTATAGAAAGGTAGCTATTAGTAGTTTCTGGGTGCAGAACAAGTTCTAAGAATTGTTATTGTACTTATTTTATATCTAAAATCCCTCTCTGGGAATCATGGGTTTGCACCTGTGGTACATTGTAACCACTTTTACCTCTAAGATGAACCCCTGTGAGTGAACAAGCACTGCAATAACTGAATAAGCAATTAAAACAGGGCAGGGTTGCATGGTGAATCTGTTATTCCAATGGAGCTCTTGGTAAAAACTCCTCTATAACGCTTTAATTCTGGGTCTCTCACCTGTGCGCACCTTAGTGGCAGGGCCAGATTATCCATTAGGCAGAGTAGGTAACTGCCTGGAGAGGCAAATTTTGAGACGGCTGAAGTGTAGGTGGAGCCAGAGCAATCTCAATGTCCTTATTAATGCTAGAGATCTCTCTCTAGCTTTTTTATTTTCTTGTTATAAACCAAGTGGTTTTTCTGTGCCAAGAAACAGTGAATGGGACTGAGGGCGTGGTCAGGTGAGGAGTGGGGGTGTGGCCATGGGCAGAGCTAAGGGCACCTAGAGTGCCTTGCCTATGGGTGCCAGAGGTGTAAATGAAGCCCTGCTGATTTCCTAGCTATATACCACATACAATAACATCCTATCTAGCTAAAGCTATACATACAGTATACAATAGTAATACAAATCATCCTAACTATACAAAATAAAGAATATTTATACATTTTAATGAGAATTCCATGTGCTAATACCCAAATTATATATACATGTTAAGTAAGACAAATTGAACTTCACCTAGAAACACCTAGCAAAATATTACAAATGTTAGTACCACAACACGATCCAAGAGGACTGGTGCGAGGTCTGCTACACTACCTAACTATCTGCATTAGCTAACTAGCTGCACTACCTAACTTGCTGCACTATCTAACTAGCTGCACTACCTAACTAGCTGCACTATCTAACTTGCTGCACTACCTAACTAGCTGCACTATCTAACTAGCTGCACTACCTAACTTGCTGCACTATCTAACTAGCTGCACTATCTAACTAGCTGCACTACCTAACTAGCTGCATGGAGAAGAGGCAGAACTTCCTGCCTCATCCCCCTATACCACTAAGCTACCTACCCTAAATCCCTACCATCGGACCACTTCCTGAGCATTAAAGGAAATAAAACACCCCTCCACTTAGAGCGGAACTATCATGCATATAAAAGTACCCCCCAATTAATTTTTACCATAGTGTTAAAGGAATAGTAATGTTTCATAATAAAAGCAGCTCTAATTAATCTTCACAGTATTTGGGCCATAGAAAGTGTTATTTCAATACTGTCAGAGTTGTAGTTCAAGAGTAATTGAATGATAAAATATGCCCCTCTCCCCTTTTACTGATGTAACACTGCTCAGCTCAGAGCAGCAAGGTGGGGTCCATGCAGATTGCAGAGAGGGACAATCTTCAATTAAGACAAGGGAAAAAGCTGTAAAACCTGTCAAGGGGGCACACAAGCAACCAGATTCCACATCTGAGGTGAGCAGTGTTACACTAGGTAAAAGGGGCAGGAGCGGGATACTCTTTTATCATTCAATTACTCTTGAACTACAACTCTCTGACAGTATTGAAATAACACTCTCTATGGCTCATATATTATGAATATTAATTGGAGCTGCTGTTTTTGTGAAACATTACTATCCCTTTAAGCATATTAACCTGTCATTATTTAGAAATCAGAGTTCTTCAGAAACTCACCGATAGGCATTTTGCTTGTAGAGGCATCTGTGCGTCTGCCCCATCAGTCCCTTCCTGTACCTTAAGGTACAATGTCATTCCACCTGACCAATCCTAGAGGAGACAGGGACGAACAACTCAGGTGCACAGATGCCTCTTTGGCAAGATGTCTGTGCTTCCGTCTGCCTGTGAGTCTCCGAAGAAATTTGATTTCTAAATAATGCAGCACTTAATAAGAATTATAAAAGGATTTCTATGCTTAACACTATAGTAAAATATTGAACTAGGAGCGCCTTCTGTTTGTGTTTTTCTGCTTTAACTTATTGTGCCCAATAAGTCTAATGGCACCTGTATATTTGATTGAGTTTTCACAATTGTTGCCGCACACACCTGTTTCTTTTCGGAGGGACGCTTTTAGGCTCAAAAGTATCACAACAATTTTTCTCCACAAAGCTGAGAACACCCTTCATAAAATATGACCTTTACTGAAACTTTAAAATGTCCAACGTTTCAGTCCATATCTGGACTTTCATCAGGGACGACATCAGTTTATGGAGAAAGAAATACCTGTACATGTGACACTTTTGCCTTTGCTCAAAAGATGACAACATCAGTCAGTTCTTGATGTCATGGTCAGTGACGCAGGCGGACATAACAGTTGCTAGCAGGACCACAAGACTCAAACTCTGATTACCCCATATGATAATCGTAACCCTTTAAGAACCAGAGAGATGTGCAATGTATTGCTTCTCAATGCATTACACACATCTCTGGTCCTAAAAGAGTTACTCAGGATAATGTTCTCTGCCTGCTTCAGTTTGAAAACAACAAAAATTACCAGCAACTATCATGTCTGCCTCCATGCAGATAATATCCATGACTGATTGCAGAGGTTATCTTTTGAACAAAGGCACAAAAGCAAAATTCATAGGGGCTATTAGTATTTTCTGGCCATAGCAATGTATGAGTGGGGTTATTATTCAGAGCTGTTATTTTTCCTTTGACATACCCTACTTCCTCCCGGGCTTAACCCCTCCAGTCCTCCCTGCCCTCATTATATTCTTATAGAGCCATCCCTTACAAGCCCCCCTTTAGCTTTTATGCGACTTCCGCAGATATAAAAGAGAAAGCAACCTTATTTTAGATAACAGCAATGAATTTCCTTTAAAACCACCCTGAGTTTATTTAGCTTTGATCTGTTTCTCACCTTTTTTTTTTCCACTTCTTTGTTAACTTTCCAACCATAGCAGCAGGGCCGGATTTACATCTCAGGCACAGAAATCTGAAGTGCCCCCACCCCATTGGCCATCTCCACTGGACACCTCCACAATGCTCCTAATGTCCAAATTGCCCCCATTATCTCTTTATTGCCCTCACATTGCCCCATCAGCTCCAACTTGCCCCCATCAGCTCCACATATCCCCCACCATCTCCATATTGTCCTCACATTGCCCCCCATCAGCTCCAACTTGCCCCCCATCAACTCCATGTTACCCTCACATTGCCCTCTATCAGCTCCACGTTGCCCCCACCATCTCCAAATTGCCCCCCATCAGCTCCAACTTGCCCCCCATCAGCTCCATGTTATCCTCACATTGCCCTCTATCAGCTCCACATTGCCTCCACCATCTCCAAATTGCCCTCCATCAGCTCCAAATAGACAAGGGGGGGGGGGGGGTACAATGGAGTGGGTGCCAGTGCCAGTTGCTAGTTTTTTTTTTTTTTAAAGAATAAAAAAAAAAAAAAAAGAATCCCATTGGCAGGCGACCCTCGGTGGCGTGCGCCTGTAGGCCGGTGCCTACTCTGCCTTATGGCAAATCCGGCCCTGCATGGCAGCTACTTCCACTCCTACATTTCACACTCCTGACTTGACCTCATGGGGTGAAACTTCTGATCTTTAACCCCATGGATGCTAGAAAGCTTTCCAATGCCTGACTCAACCCTTTTAACTGCATTTGGAGTTATACTGGCTATGTGAAAATACAACGTCTATGAGCCTTATGCACAAAGTAAGTGGCGCAATTCTTGCGCAAGGCAACTTGCTCCATTGTGGAAAAAATAATATTTCCCAAAATTCCCATTGACTTAAATAAGGCTTTTATAGACGTTTCCAGTGCATTGCTGTAATACAAAGCTGGGAAACCTGGGGTCCTCCAGTTCTTCAGGACTACAATTTCCCATCATCCCCAACAAGACAACAGCCGGCAGGAGATGATGGGAATAGTAGTTCTGAACATCTGGGAGGAGATGCACTAAATTGCGATAAAGAGGTGAGAACACGGAGATAGAAGCATAGAATTTGGTGTCGGATAAGAACCATTCAGCATATCTAGTCGCCCATTTTCCTACTGTAAAAACCTCAAATCTTATTTGGTCCTTGGTCTTGTCTTATGTTCAGGATATCCTTATGCCTATCCCATGCCAGCTTACATTCCTTCACTGTTTTAACCTCTACCATTTCAGCTGGTAGGCTATTCCACTTATCTACTATCCTCTTCTACTGGTAGGCTATTCCACTTATCTACTACCTTCTCAGTGAAGTAAAATATTACATCTAAGCCTCTGTCCCTCTAGTTTTACACTATGACCTCTTGCCCTAACATTTTTACTCTTTGAAATGTACTTCCCTCCTGCACTTAAGGTGAGCGAATGTTTCCATCATATCCTCTATCTGTCTTCTCTCTCCTCCAAGCTACACATGTTCAGATCCTTTAGTCTATCTGATATTTCTTTTACTGTAAACCAGTCACCATTTTAGTAGCCCTTCTCTGAATTTTCTCTAGAGTATCTATATCCTTCTAGAGATGGGGTCTCCAGTACTGTATACAATAGGTGAGGTCTAACTAGAGATCTGTAGAGTGGCATGACCACTTCCCTTTTTCTGATAATAATGTTCCTATCTATACGACCCAGCACCCTGATTGCATTCCCCACTGCTTTATTACATTGCTAGCGTACCTTTAAGTCATTAGAAATAATTACTCCCAAATCCCTTTCCTCTGTTGTCTCTGACAGCACAGTACCCTTAATACTATATTTTCATGTCTCAAGTGCATTATTTTACATGTATCAACATTAAACTGCAGCTGTCACACTCTTGTCCATTCTTCTAATTTACCTAAATAATATGTCATTTTGGTTATTCCCCCTGGAATGTCTACCCTATTGTAGATCTTTGTATCATCTGCAAAAAGGCATACCTTACCTTGAAGACCTTTTGCAATATCACGAATAAAGATATTAAAAACAATGGGCCCCAGTACAGATCCCTGAGATCACTTCTCCAGTTCCTATGTTATTCTAAGGAGCCAATTCACTAACGTTTTTCAAAATTTGGATATCTTAGTGCATATGTTCTATAGAATAATATAAGAACTGGAGAAGTGATATCACTGTAGATGTTATCTCAATGTTATCACCTCTTTATCACGCCTTAGTGCATAGCCCCCCTGGAAGGCCTCAGGTTGCCGACCAATACAGGACAAAATGTGTAATAAACTTTATTCGCACAAGTGTGTGCAGTTATAGGCCCAATGCTAGTCACTGATCAAGTCCAGTATAGACACAAATTTAAAAACTGTGTCTCACATACAGGGTAGTTACCTCCAGGACGATAGACAGTCCCAGAATGGGCACACTGATGCTCAGTTTAGTTTTACATTATGATGTTCATAGCAGCACCATTCAATTGCTTTAAACTGATATAGTGGCGTAACAATAGGGGTCGCCCCCTGCGAACCCATCGCCACTCGCCCACAGCCCTGCCCGCAGCAGCTCAGCTGATCTCCCGGTGCTCTAAATGCAGAGCGTTGGGAGATGTCATCATCTCCCAGCGCTCTGCATAACTGAGAACCACGCGGGAGATGGAGGTAGGAAATGTACATGGGGCAACGTGAAGATGGGGGGGGCCCGGCAGCAATTTCTGAACCAGGGCCCGGTGGCTTCTAGTTACGCCACTGAACTGATAGATCATGCTGGCAGAATAATCAAAGGACTGGGCTATGCATAGGTGTTGCCAGGCCAGCCTCTACTACATATGCTAAAGTTATGTGAGCCAAGCCCCTAGCCTCGGACAAGGCAGGGTCACTTCCTGAGTGATGATGATAACAGCAAGGAGCTTGTCTGTTTCTGATCAACCCTTGTGTTGATCAGGCTGTGAAAGCCTATACTCCTGGAAGGAAAGAAAGTGTAGGGAAGTGAAGCAATGAGTTGCACAGTCCTCTGGTCCTTAAAGGGTTAAAGAGGGGAAGGTTTACCCCCAAAATGCTAGGGAAGTCTCCAACTCGGAAGGGAATACTTGACCATGCAGCCATTAACACAATTTCTTGGTGAGTAAAAGGACTGTGACGGTCTATTATTTCCTGCTTCAAAGCTTCTATTCAGTTTTTTAAAGGGATAGTAATACTTCGTTTTTTCTTTATTTTATTTTGTAGGCATTAAAAAAACATGAAGAACGATATAAGTCTTATCTCTCAATCCTTTATGGTTTGAGAAATATTCACAAGTTTCTCCTCCTGCCCCTTTTACCTAGTGTAAGCCATCTCTTCTCGGATGTGGAATCCAGTCCATAGACCAGACAGATAACAGAAGGGGACAATCTGCTTCCTGTGAGAACAATGAAAGCCCTGCCCCCCTTGACAAAGCTTTTCAGGTTTTTCCCTTATCTTAATTGAAGATTGTCCCTCTCTGCAGTCTACCTGGGCACCTCCCTTCTGATCTGGCTGAACAGTGTTACATCAATAAAAGGGGCGGGAGGGGGATACTTTATTATTGAATTGCTCTTGAACAACAACTCTGACAGAATTGAAATAACACTCTTCAAAGTCCAAATACTATGATGATTAATTAGAGCTGCTTTTATTATGAAACATTACTATCCCTTTAATGAACCTGTGAGAAAACTGAACCAAGAGACTCTGAAATCTCCATACTCAGGATTCGGGATCTCAATGAACTTCCATTAAATGTTGGTTTTCCATACCCAAACCTATTCGTGGGATGGTACCACAGTCCGGTGAATGCAAGATGATGAGTCCGAGCTAAGTTTGGCACTACATAAAAAAAAAAACATAGTCCTGCTCAGGCCATTGGCCAAGCCAGTATGAGCAAAACATTAACAGGAATTGGCTTTTATATGGTCAATACCTGTTAAAATGATTTCCCACACTACTATTTGCTGGGAAGTGGGGTTACACATGTAATGGAACATGCCCTGGAGTAACCTCACCTCAAAGCCAATCAGCATATAGGGAGGGATTAAAAATACATGTATGTAACATCACCACTCCACTAGCCAATCATTGAATAGATGGAGTGATGTTCCATGCATGTGTGACACCTCCAGCTAGATTCTGATTGGCTGGGAGCTGAGGTTAGTCCAGTGCATATCCTGTGCCCCGTGTAACCCCAATTCCCAGCCAATGGGAATGTGGGAAATAATTTGAACAGGGAATGGCCAAATAAAAGCCAATCCATGTAAATTTTCTCTCATACTGACTTGGGTAATGGTCCAAGCAGGTCTAAGGTGGGGGCAAATATTTATTAGAGGTGGCAGCAATGATGACAGCAGGGTTTTAGGATTTTTTTTTTATTCTGATGTTAGTCATAACGATGCATAGTGCAAGCATTTGAATGAATGAACAAATGAATGAATGGATGTGCATGAAAGAATGGAATGTAACGTTCATTATTCTGAAAAATCGTGTTCCGTGCCATTAATTTGTAATTTTAATCCAAATGTCACGGATCTTGTAATTTTCATAAAAGTTTGCACTTGTTATTACATAAATGCACGTCCAATATATATCCCTACGTCCTCTGTCACAGACAGAAAACATGTGGGTGTACGGTTGGTTTATACATTGTGATGAGATGATGACAAGGTCATGTACCAGTAAAATCTCACCTGACATGATTGAGTTCATAGCTGCGGAGAAACTGGACTTCCTATTTCAAGCAAATATCTGTTGTTTTAGCAAAGGTTTGCCCTATTTTTTTTTAGTCAGGAAATGCTAGTAACAACACCATAAAAATAAATAACCTACATCTTATCGCTGGCTAGATCGAGGCCAAGCACACAACAAAATAAGGTCACCTACAATTTCCTATGAGGCCAAGTGGACGGCAGTGAGACTGATGTACTAAGTAGGGGGGTGCAGATAAAGAGGCGATAAAGTGGAGATAACGTCTCCAGTGTGATACACTCACCCAGTCTCTGAGAAATCTTAGTTTATAGGCCTCATACGATAACACAGGACTTGGAGAGTTTATAACACTAGACAGGTAATGTCCTTTTTATTGTATCTTAGTAGTTCTGGGGCAAACCAAGTCAACAACAGAGGCCAAACAAAAATTCTCCAACTATCCATTGGTTTTTACCCTTTGAGTGCCAGAGGGGTATACAACACACTGCATTGTAATGTGTTGGATACCTCTGGCACTCAAAGGATTAACCCTCTGATGTGCAATGCACTGGATACCCCTCTGGCAGAGCTTAAGTCTCTATGGGGCACTAGGCAGGATCCCAAAGTGGGCCCCCCCTCTAGCTTGCCCCCCTCCCCCACTCCTGCCTCAATCCTTTCTGGATTTGCCAGCATTGTCCACCTCCACATTGTCCACCTCCACATTATCCCCATTGTCCACCTCTACATTGTCCACCTCCACATTGTCCCCATTGTCCACCTCCATATTTTCCCTATTGTTCACCATCACATTGTCCCCCTCCAAATTGTCTCCATTGTCCCCATTGTCCACCTCCACATTGTCCACCTCCACGTTGTCCCCATTGTCCACCTCTACATTGTCCACCTCCACATTGTCCACCTCCACATTGTCCCCATTGTCCACCTCCACATTGTCCCCATTGTTCACCTTCACACTGCCCTCATTGTCCACCTCTACATTGTCCCCATTGTCCACCTCCACATTGTCCCCATTGTCCATCTCTACATTGTCCCCATTGTTCAACTCCACATTGTCCCCATTGTCCACCTCTACATTGTCCCCATTGTCCACCTCCACATTGTCCCCATTGTCCACCTCTACATTGTCCACCTCCACATTGTCCCCATTGTCCACCTCCACATCGTCCCCATTGTTCACCTTCACATTGTCCACCTCCACATTGTCCCTATTGTTCACCTACACACTGCCCTCATTGTCCACCTCTACATTGTCCCCGTTGTCCACCTCCACATTGTCCCCATTGTCCATCTCTACATTGTACCCATTGTTCACCTACACATTGTCCCCATTGTCCACCTCTACATTGTCCCCATTGTCCACCTCCACATTGTCCCCATTGTCCACCTCCACATTGTCCCTATTGTTCACCTCCACACTGCCCTCATTGTCCACCTCTACATTGTCCCCATTGTCCACCTCCACATTGTCCCCATTGTCCACCTCCACATTGTCCCCATTGTTCACCACCACATTGTCCCCATTGTCCACCTCCACATTGTCCCCATTGTCCACCTCCACATTGTCCACCTTCACATTGTCCCCATTGTCCACCTCCACATTGTCCCCATTGTTCTCCTCTACATTGTCCACCTCCACATTGTCCACCTCTACATTGTCCACATTGTCCACCCCTACATTGTCCACCTCCACATTGTCCACCTCCACATTGTCCCCATTGTCCACCTCCACATTGTCCACCTCTACATTGTCCACCTCCAAATTGTGACCATTGTTCACCTCCACATTGTCCCCATTGTCCACTTCTACATTGTCACCATTGTCCACCTCTACATTGTCCACCTCTACATTGTCCACCTCCACATTGTCCACCTCCACATTGTCCCCATTGTTCACCTCCACATTGTCCCCATTGTCCACCTCTACATTGTCCCCATTGTCCACCTCCACATTGTCCACCTCCACATTGTGACCATTGTTTACCTCCACATTGTCCCCATTGTCCACCTCTACATTGTCACCTTTGTCCACCTCTACATTGTCCCCATTGTCCACCTCCACATTGTCCACCTCTACATTGTCCCCATTGTCCACCTCTACATTGTCCCCATTGTCCACCTCTACATTGTCCCCATTGTCCACCTCCACATTGTCCACCTCCACATTGTGACCATTGTTTACCTCCACGTTGTCCCCATTGTCCACCTCTACATTGTCACCTTTGTCCACCTCTACATTGTCCCCATTGTCCACCTCCACATTGTCCACCTCCACATTGTCCCCATTGTCCACCTCCACATTGTCCCCATTGTTCACCTTCACACTGCCCTCATTGTCCACCTCTACATTGTCCCCATTGTCCACCTCCACATTGTCCCCATTGTCCATCTCTACATTGTCCCCATTGTCCATCTCTACATTGTCCCCATTGTTCACCTCCACATTGTCCCCATTGTCCACCTCTACATTGTCCCCATTGTCCACCTCCACATTGTCCCCATTGTCCACCTCTACATTGTCCACCTCCACATTGTCCCCATTGTCCACCTCTACATTGTCCACCTCCACATTGTCCCCATTGTCCACCTCTACATTGTCCCCATTGTCCACCTCTACATTGTCCCCATTGTCCACCTCCACATTGTCCCCATTGTCCACCTCTACATTGTCCACCTCCACATTGTCCCCATTGTCCACCTCTACATTGTCCACCTCCACATTGTCCCCATTGTCCACCTCCACATCGTCCGCATTGTTCACCTTCACATTGTCCACCTCCACATTGTCCCTATTGTTCACCTACACATTGTCCCCATTGTCCACCTCTACATTGTCCCCATTGTCCACCTCCACATTGTCCCCATTGTCCACCTCCACATTGTCCCTATTGTTCACCTCCACACTGCCCTCATTGTCCACCTCTACATTGTCCCCATTGTCCACCTCCACATTGTCCCCATTGTCCACCTCCACATTGTCCCCATTGTTCACCACCACATTGTCCCCATTGTCCACCTCCACATTGTCCCCATTGTCCACCTCCACATTGTCCACCTTCACATTGTCCCCATTGTCCACCTCCACATTGTCCCCATTGTTCTCCTCTACATTGTCCACCTCCACATTGTCCACCTCTACATTGTCCACATTGTCCACCTCCACATTGTCCACCTCCACATTGTCCCCATTGTCAACCTCTATATTGTCCCCATTGTCCACCTCCACATTGTCCACCTCTACATTGTCCACCTCCACATTGTCCACCTCCAAATTGTGACCATTGTTCACCTCCACATTGTCCCCATTGTCCACCTCTACATTGTCACCATTGTCCACCTCTACATTGTCCACCTCCACATTGTCCACCTCCACATTGTCCCCATTGTTCACCTCCACATTGCCCCCATTGTCCACCTCTACATTGTCCCCATTGTCCACCTCCACATTGTCCACCTCCACATTGTGACCGTTGTTTACCTCCACATTGTCCCCATTGTCCACCTCTACATTGTCACCTTTGTCCACCTCTACATTGTCCCGATTGTCCACCTCCACATTGTCCACCTCTACATTGTCCCCATTGTCCACCTCCACATTGTGCCCTTTGTTCACCTCCACATTGTCACCATTGTTCACCTCCACATTGTCCCCCTCTACATTGTCCCCATTGTTCACCTCCATATGGTTCCCATTGTCCACCTCTACATTGTCCACCTCCACATTGTTCCTATTGTCCCCCTCCACATTGTCCCCATTATCCACCTCTACATTGTACACCTCCACATTGTCCCCATTGTCCACCTCTGTATTTTTCACCTGCGTGGCTAAGAAGATGGCAGCGGCTGGACAACATAGTGATATTGTGGAATTCCTGATAGTAGTGTTCCTTTGACAATGTGCGTTAGGTTTTCTCTCCTTCCACAATAAATGATTTGGAGCATGACCAAAGTATTTTATTTACACAGACTAAGTTATAACCACATATACTGAAGTTTAAACAAACATTAATGCGAGTTTTATTGCAGTGGAGCACTGTGATACACTTATATTCACACCACACAATCTGATCTCCTAAACACAGGGACACCAGGGTGATACACTTATATACACACCACACAGTCTGATCTCCAAAACACAGGACACCAGGGTGATACACTTATATACACACCACACAGTCTGATCTCCTAAAAACAGGAACACCAGGGTGATACACTTATATACACATCACACAGTCCAATCTCCTAAACACAGGGACACCAGGGTGATACACTTGTAGACACACCACACAGTCTGATCTCCTAAACAGAGGGACACCAGGGTGATTCTCTTATATACACACCACACAGTCTGATCTCCTAAACACAGGGACACCAGGGTGATACGCTTATATACACACCACACAGTCCGATCTCCTAAACACATGGACACCAGGGTGATACACTTATATACACACCACACAGTCTGACCTCCTAAACACAGGGACACCAGGGTGATACGCTTCTATACACACACCACACAGTCTGATCTCCTAAACACAGGGACACCAGGGTGATACGCTTCTATACACACCACACAGTCTGATCTCCTAAATACAGGGACACCAGGGTAATACACTTATACACACACCACACAGTGTGATCTCCTAAACACAGAGACACCAGGGTGATGCACTTCTATACACACCGCACAGTCTGATCTCCTAAACACAGGGACACCAGGGTAATACACTTATATACACACCGTACGGTCTGATCTCCTAAACACAGGGACACCAGGGTGATGCGCTTATATACACACCGCACAGTCTGATCTCCTAAACACAGGGACACCAGGGTGATGCACTTATATACACACCACACAGTCTGATCTCCTAAACACAGGGACACCAGGGTGATACACTTCTATACACATCACACAGTCTGATCTCCTAAACAGAGGGACACCAGGGTGATACACTTCTATACACATCACACAGTCTGATCTCCTAAACACAGGGACACCAGGGTAATACACTTATATACACACCGTACGGTCTGATCTCCTAAACACAGGGACACCAGGGTGATGCGCTTATATACACACCGCACAGTCTGATCTCCTAAACACAGGGACACCAGGGTGATGCACTTATATACACACCACACAGTCTGATCTCCTAAACACAGGGACACCAGGGTGATACACTTATATACACACCACATAGTCTGATCTCCTAAACACAGGGACACCAGGGTGATACACTTATATACACACTAGTGATGAGCGAGCGTGCTCGGCCGATGCTCGGATCGGCTCGAGCATCGCTCTGCTCGGCACATGGCGGTACTCGTCGTGTACCGCCATGTGCTCTCCCGCCATGTTCGGGTGGTGGGGATCTGTGCCGGAAGAGGCACAGATCACAAGACGCTCCGCTGGACCACCAGGGACTGGAGGTACGGGGGCATTGCGGAGATGAAGGGGGCATTGCGGAGATGAAGGGGGACATTGTGGAAGAGGGGCATAGACTCTATGCCCCTCTTCCACAATGTCCCCCTTCATCTCCGCTATGCCCGTCTTCCACAATGTGCCCCTTCATCTCCGCTATGCCCCTCTTCCACAATGTGCCCCTTCATCTCCGCTATGCCCCTCTTCCACAATGTCCCCCTTCATCTCCTCTATGGCATAGAGGAGATGAAGGGGGACATTGTGGAAGAGGGGCATAGCGGAGATGAAGGGGCACATTGTGGAAGAGGGGCATAGCGGAGATGAAGGGGCACATTGTGGAAGACGGGCATAGCGGAGCTGAAGGGGGACATTGCGGAGCTGAAGGGGGCATTCGGAGATGAAGGGGGCATAGCGGAGATGAAGGGGGCATTGACCAGGCACCCTCCCCTCATCAGAGCAGGGGGTGCCTGGTGTCGCCCCATTCATTCCAATGGGGCTCGGGTGCTCGGCCGAGCACTCGAGCCTCAGGGGGTGCTCGGTCAGAGCACCCGAGCACCCGAGCATCGGGGTGCTCGCTCAACACTAATACACACCACACAGTCTGATCTCCTAAACACAGGGACACCAGGGTGATACACTTCTATACACACCATACAGTCTGATCTCCTAAACACAGGGACACCAGGGTGATGCACTTATACACACACCACACAGTCTGATCTCCTAAACACAGGGACAACAGGGTGATATACACACACACACACCACACAGCAGGGGAGGGCTGGCCTGGGGGGCAAGGGGGCAATTGCCCCCCAGGCTGGTCATGAATTTGGGCCAGTGGGCCACTGCCTCACTCAATTTCCCATTTGCTGCTGCAAATAGAGTAAACAGAATTTAAGGAGCTACATGAGTATTGCAGCTCCATTTAAATTGTAAGTTCTGTGGTATCACTAGTGTTGCTCCATTTCAATTGTAAGTTCAGTGGTATCACTAGTGTAGATCCATTTCAATTGTCATCTCTGTGATATCAATTATGTACTACCATTTCAGTTATAAGCTCTGAGGTATCACTTGCCTTAATCCATAACATTAATGCCAGCTATAACATTAACTAATGGGGGTGGGCTGGGACATTAGGCTGGAGTGGTAATAGAAATAGGCCACTTAATTGTACTTGCCCCCCAGGCCAAAAGTTGCCAGCCCTCCCATGCCACAAAGTCTGATCTCCTAAACACAGGGACACAAGGGTGATACACTTATATACACACCACACAGTCTGATCTCCTAAACACAGGGACACCAGGGTGATACACTTATACACACACCACACAGTCTGATCTCCTAAACACAGGGACACCAGGGTGATACACTTCTATACACACCACATAGTCTGATCTCCTAAACACAGGGACACCAGGGTGATATACTTATATACACACCACACAGTGTGATCTCCTAAACACAGGACACCAGGGTGATACACTTATATACACACCACACAGTGTGATCTCCTAAACACAGGGACACCAGGGTGATACACTTATACACACACCACACAGTCTGATCTCCTAAACACAGGGACGCCAGGGTGATACACTTATATTCACACCACACAATCTGATCTCCTAAAAAAAGAGGGACACTGGGGTGGACAGAAGGATTTGGGACTGTTCCTCCTAAAGAGGGACTCTGGGGAGGCATGGTTTAGGTACCGGGTAAAGACTTGCCTTTACAGTAAACTTCCTTTTTAATGCTACATAAAATTTTCCTGAAGAATACAGTGTGTAAATATACAGGTGAGCATTTAGTAACAGATTGGAACAATTTTAACGTTAAACATACAATAAATCATGTGCTTAATTAATTTAATGAAAATTAAATGGTTGTAAAATTTAGTAGTAGATATTTCTTAAGTGATAAAAACACCATTAGGAGATGTGTATGTAAAAGTGAAAAAGGATTTGTGAGTGAGCATCTATAAACCTCTCTCTAAATTAGAGTATCGTGTATGGAAATATATATAAATAGGTGAGTGCTACAACCTTAGCTGAAAGTCCTCCTTTGTTTTTTAAAGGAGAAAATTTGCCTCTTAAAGGGATAGTAATACTTTATTTTAACTTTATTTTATTTTGTAGGCATTAAAAAAACATGAAGACCGATATAAGTCTTATCTCTCAAACCTTTATGGTTTGAGAGATATTCACAAGCAAAGTATCCCCCTCCCGCCCCTTTTACCTAGTGTAAGCCAACTCTTCTCAGATGTGGAATGCAGTCCATAGACCAGACAGAAAACAGCTGGGGACAATCTTCTTTCTATGAAAACAATGAAAGTCCTTCCCCCCTTGACAAGTTTTTCAGGTTTTTCCCTTATCTTAATTGTAGATTGTCCCTCACTGCAGTTTTCCTGGGCACCTCCCTTCTGATCTGGCTGAACAGTGTTACATCAGTAAAAGGGGCGGGAGGGGGATACTTTGTCATTGAATTATTCTTGTACTACAACTCTGACAGAATTGAAATAACACTCTCCAAAGTCCAAATACTATGATGATTAATTAGAGCTGTTTTTATTATGAAACATTACTATCCCTTTAAAAAGTTTTTACCATATGTTTAGTTATTAAAGTATTATTAGGAAACGTGTTAATTTACGTACTTTTAAAGATATTTAATCTTCACTCTGTGCACTTCCGCATAATACGGCACGCTGAATCTTCGGCACAGCTCTTTATGGCTTCCCAGTGCTATTTAATTTTCCCCCCACGTCCCTCCCAGCTGCCCCTGGGAGGGCGTTCATGCTTCCCCTCGGTGTGGTGTGAATGGCTTCTATTGTTACAGCAAGCTCCAGTTAGCATTATACTGAGCATGCAAGCTCAGGAGGTGGGAGGAGAATTAAAATGAAACTACAACTGCTAAACACCTTGGGCTTAAATAAATCCCCATTTGGCGACTAGCTGCTTAGTAGCGCTAGTCGCCAGAATTATTACCTTATTAAAGTGGATTATCAATTCTTGTTGGGCTGACAGGCAGGACGGAGCGCGGACATCTTCCCATTATGATGTCTGCCCGCCTGTTCTGTCAGTCCCTTTTGGAGTCGGACGGCTCGTAGCAATGCCTCCTAGAGCCATCTGGGACTGACAGCGCCGGCACGCAGACGTCACTATGTGAAGATGTCTGCTCTACGTCCTACCTGTCAGCCCAACAAGAATCGGTAATCCTCTTTAACAAGGTAATAATTCTGGCGACTAGCGCTACTAAGCAACTAGTCGCCAGATGGGGAATCATTTAAGCTCAAGGTGTTTAGCGGTGGTAGTTCTGCTTTAAGTAGCGCTGGGAAGTCATGAAGAGCTGTGCCTAAGATTCAGAGTGTCACATAATGCGGAAGTTCACTGCTTGAAGATTATGTTTAAAAGTAAATGCATTAAAAAACATTTCCTAATACAACTGGATGTGTCACCTATTTATAACAGTCCCCTTTTAGGAGATATTAGGGGTCCGTACCTCCCAACTGTCCCTCTTTTGGAGATATTAGGGGTCCATACCTCCCAAGTGTCCCTTTTTAGGAGATATTAGGGATCCGTACCTCCCATGTGCCTCTCTTTAGGAGATATTAAGGGTCCATACCTCCCAAGTGTCCCCTTTAGAAGATATTACGGGTCTATACCTCCCAAGTATCCCTTTTTAGAAGATACTAGGGGTTCTTGCCTCCCAAGTGTCCGTCTTTAGGAGATATTAGGGCCCTGTACCTCCCGTGTCCTTCAAAGTGTCCCTCTTTAAGACCCAAATCCCTCTGTTCCTCTTTCCCATCCTGGTGCCCCTCTTTTTAGGAGATCAGATTGTGTGGTGTGTATATAAGTGTATTACATTGCTTCACAGCAATAAAACTCACATTAATGTTTGTATACATTTCCGTATATGTGTATATAGTCTTTGTAAATAAAATACTTTGGTCTTGTTCTAAATCATTTATTCAGTTACACAAAGAGGTGTCAATAGGTCATGAAATAACCTAACAATTCTCGTTAATGCCCCACCCACCAGCTACTCCCCCAGCAACACTCACTAAAACACGTGTCCCTCTTTTTCGATTTGAAATGTTGGGAGGACCTAGAGGCCAGACTCAGACCTGTACACCAGATTGTAAATTGAAATAAGTAGCTGCAGACTACAATATGCAAATACAAATGTAAATAGCAAATGTGTATAGATATAATTTACAGCTGTTTGAAGGACATCTACCTAGTTTAGTGCTCCAGTTAATAAAACAAAAACTCAATTGCTGTTTTGTTGAACTCTTTTTCCTTTCAACAGTTTGATTCTGCATTCGATTTCAAACTTCTCAAAAGGTAATTTTAGAAAGAAAAACACAGAAGCACGAAAGGTCTGAATAGTTCCACAGAAGGTCAAAAGATTTATGTGACTGTATGTGAAGATGAAGTGAAAGTATCTGTGCCGACCACCTGACCACTCAGTTAAAGTCTTGTCTAATAAATTATTCAAAAAAGTTAGATGAATGTACATGACTGTACGGGATCTCAAAATGCAATACAAAATACAAAACAATGCTTATAGGACACAAAACACAAAGACAGAATATAGATTAAAGGGATAGTAATATTTCATAATAAAAGCAGCTCTAATTAATCATCATGGTACTAGTTGAACAGCCCGTTACACGGGCCACAGTGCCTCTGGCAGCCGGTCACGGGTCAGTCACGCGCAGTAGAGACTGCCCGCGCCGTGGCTGATACAGACCAGGACGCTCCTTCGGAGCGCCCATCTCTATATCAGCCGCGGTGTGGGCAGTCTCTACTGCGCATGACTGCCGCACGTGCAGCAGTGTCTACTGCGCATGTCGGGCGTTACACACGATTTAGCAAATTATTATATAGGATTTGGACTTTGGAGAGTATTATTTCAATTCTATCAGAGTTGTAGTTCAAGAGTAATTCAATGACAAAGTATCCCCCTCCCGCCCCTATTACTGATGTAACACTGCTCAGCCAGAACAGAAGGGAGGTGCCCAGGTAGACTGCAGGGAGGGACAATCTTCAATTAAGATAAGGGAAAAACCTGAAAAACCTGTCAAGGGGGGCAGGGCTTTCATTGTTCTCATAGGAAGAAGATTGTCCCCTGCTGTTATCTGTCTGGTCTATGGACTGGATTCCACATCTGAGAAGAGATGGCTTACACTAGGTAAAAGGGGCGGGAGGGGAAACTTTGCTTGTGAATATCTCTCAGACCATAAAGGTTTGAGAGATAAGACTTATATCGTTCTTCATGTTTTTTTAATTCCTACAAAATAAAATAAAGATAAAATGAAGTATTACTATCCCTTTAAATTATACTTTGCAGGCAACAAAATCAAGAGAAAAGCATTTAGGAATTATTATATGTGATGATTTAGATGTAGATGTGCGATATAGCAGAGCCATGGGGAAACCCACAGGATATTAGTGTGCATAGGAAGAAACATTAGTAACAGAAAGAGAGAAGTTCTATAATACACGATTAAGACTACAGTATTGTATACAGAACTGGAGTAGAGAGACCATAAGAGGAATGCATAAATATGATTCTTCTTAAAGAAATAGCAACCCTTAATTGCATATTCTGCAAGGGCATAACATGTACAGTCAACTTTCCTACATATTTTATTTTATATTCACCTATTTTTCTTTAAACTTTTATGTTCCTGACAGTGAATTACATGGATCTATATTTTCAAATATTTTTTGTTCGGTAGACTATCAAAGGTGGATGTGGATGTTCCACTCCCTGCTACACTGAATGTTCTGTGTGATGTAATACAATGTTCCACTCCCTGCTGCACTGAATGTTCTGTGTGATGTAATACAATGTTCTGCTCCCTGCTGCACTGAATGTTCAGTGTGATGTAATACAATGTTCCACTCCCTGCTACACTAAATACTCTGTGTGATGTAATACAATGTTCCACTCTTTTCTGCACTGAATGCTCAGTGTGATGTATAACAATGTTCTACTCCCTGCTGCACTGAATACTCTGTGTGATGTAATACAATGTTCCACTCCCTGCTGCACTGGATGCTCTGTGTGATATAATACAATATTACAGTCTATCTGCAGCACTTGCTGCTCTGTGTGATATAATATATAATGTTCAACCCCCTGCTGCAGTGGATGCTCTGTGTGATATAATATACAATGTTATACTCTCCCTGCAGCACTGAATGCTCTGTTTGAACTAATACATTGTTACACTCTCCCTACTATACTGAATGCTCTGTATGATGTAGTACAATATTACAGTCACTCTGGTGAAGGGAATGCTCTGTGTGATGTAATACAATGTTAGAGTCTCCCTGCAGCAATGAATGAGCTGGGAGCTTTCTATTATACATTGTTTTGTTGTTACATGATATCAACAGACCTGCTTTCATGTTCCCTGACAGAAAGCTCGTTGCAAACAGATACAGGTAGCTCATTGCCAATGAGGTAAAAGCATTAGAAAATAAGCTGAAGACGAAATAAACATTTTGAAAACTGAATGGGCAATTTAACGGTACATATTATGTCCTTTACTATGAAAAGTCAAAATAAAGGGTCACAGTTCCTATTTGCAAAGCTTTTTGCACCACAAAATGGCTGCTTTGTAAAATTCTGGTTCCATAGTTATTGGGACATTTGGGCCTTAAAAAAAGCTACGATATGAGCTGGTGTTTTATAAATAAAACATAATAATAGTATTATTATTATTATTATTATCTGGAGCATAACAACTGGTCCATGGGGGACAAATGCAAATTATCAGTTATTTGGGGCATTTAACCCCTTGAATGCTAGAGAGGTCTCCAACACATTGCAAAGCAATGCACTGACTAAAAGCCTCAGGTAAATCATTGGCCATTTTGAGAATTGTGATTTATCTCTTTTTGGTGCAGTTGGTTTGCTCCAGAATTGCTCATTTTATATACACATATGCATTTTTTTGCAGTATTTGGGACTTTTCCTATATTATGTTTTATTCCCTTGTTTGCTGTATTTTATATATGTAGGAATATTATTAAATATATTTGATACACCCTAGTATAGAGATTGCTTTATACAGTATAAAAGCGCTCTCATTCTAATTTTTTTTAGAAATTTAAATAATTGTGTTCTATGTTAAACACCTCTCATCAGAGAGAAATAAGGAAATAAAAATATAAATATTTGTTTTCTGTATTACGTATTACTACCCCTTCAAAGTGTTTCCTCCCTTTAGAAATTGTCCATATCAGTAGATCAGCAGTTGATAAATCCCGGTAGTACTCACCATTCACACAGGAGATAATCAGTGTCAAAACTGAAACAGAAAAGGGCAACAATGCACATTTCTTCTGAACGCAGGTATCCATTGTCCTTAGGCTTCTGTGTCCTTAGCTTTGTCAGCAGAGTGATAACTTGACATGACTACTCTAATCAGACCGGCAGCAGATGTTGGGCAATACAAATCAGATAAAGCAGATCACTTCCAAAGAAAGGAGCCCTAGATCCACACTTAATGTAAGTGTACATAAATATTGTTTCTCAAACCTACACCCCTTCTGAAGAAGTGTGTGGTTTAGGAGCCTGGTTTTTGCTTTCAGAAGCTTACTTCTGCACGCACCCTGCCAGATCAAGAACTTCTTCCTTCAGAGAGACTGACAGTCGTGCATCTATTGCATTGCTATTGTTCCTAAATTCACTGGCGCCCTGCGGCATCACTAGAATTAGCTCATTCTAATTTGCTTCCTGTGTCTTTATCATGCAAATTATAAGTTCCTGCATGCTACAGACATCTTCAGTATTGAAGACCTCACTAGTAACCAAGGGGTTAAAAGCCCCATTTAATTCTTTGAGTGTCAGAGAGGTACCCAACACACTGCACTCCAGGTTTCCCATTAAAGGGATAGTAATACTTCGTTATATCTTTATTTTATTTTGTAGGCATTAAAAAAACATGAAGAATGATATAAGTCTTATCTCTCAAACCTTTATGGTTTAAGAGATATTCACAAACAAAGTACCCCCCCCCCCCCATTCAACCAGATCAGAAGGGAGGTGCCCAGGTAGACTGCAGAGAGGGACAATCTTCTATTAAGATAAGGGAAAAAGATGAAAAACTTGTCAAGGGGGGAAGGGCTTTCATTGTTTTTATACAAAGAAGATTGTCCCCTTCTGTTATCTGTCTGGTCATACAACCAGATTCACATCTGAGAAGAGATGGCTTACACTAGGTAAAAGGGGAGGGAGGGGAAACTTTGCTTGTGAATATCCCATAAACCATAAAGGTTTGAGAGATAAGACTTATATCATTCTTCATGTTTTTTTAATGCCTACAAAATAAAATAAAGTTAAAACGAAGTGTTACTATCCCTTTAAGCAGAGTAGGCACCAGCTTCAAATTTTGAGGGGGAGCCTCAGCTGTGCTGGCCACATCCCTATTCTGATTTGTGCATGGCTATAGCAATCCGTGACTGAACACACTGCTGGGTTCTGGAGGTCACTATACTTAACTCTTACTGGCTACTATTTAACTTCCAACGTATTGAAAATAATGCATTGGAAACCTTACTAGCAGCTAAGGGGTTAATAGCTTTTTGTGTTTATATGTTATAGGATAAGGGTATTTTCTGTGTAGGGGATGGGTCCTTAGGGGTGGAGTCATGTGTAGAGTGGGGTTGTGATGGGGGGTGGGGCTAAGGCCACCTTGATTGCCTTGCCTAGTGTTTCCTGAAATGTACATCCAGCTCTGTATTAATCTACTCATTTACTGTTCTGAGACTTTGGTTTATAAATGAATTAGTAATGTGTCCTAATACCTGAAGCCCGATCAAGTTTTTGTAGTATGAAGAGCTTTATTACGAGTGTGTATGCTTTGTAGTTCATCAGCAATTGAATGATAAAGTACCCCTCCCGCCCCTTTTACCCACATCACACTGAAGTTAATAATTTATTTAGTTTAGATGAGGCATATTCTTTTTATAAAGGATATCATTTATATGTTGACAACTACTACACCAGCCCCCTTTTATTTAAGTCACTTTTTTATTTTTACACTGTGGCCTGTGGCACTGTCAGGCACAATTGCAGGGAGATGTCCAAAGAACTCATAGCAAAAAAACTAAAATCCGGGACGTCCTCAGCTTTGTGCCAAGAAGAGCTGCTGGCAGTTCAGTTCAAGGACAGAAAAGATGTCTACATGCTTTCCACCATGCATGAGGACAAAACTGTGGCAGTGACTTCGTAGAAGGGGGGTACTAAGAAAGCCAGTCTGCATCAGAGACTACAACAAGCACATGGGGGAGTTGATCTGTGTGATGAACTCATGCAGCCGTACCTCACCATGTGAAAGTGTAGGGCATGGTACAAAAAGGTTGCCATTTACATGATGCAGACTGCAGTATATAATTCTTTGTTTATTTCCTAATTGGCAAAATCACTCTAAAACTTAGCTTTCTGCAGTATCAGCTCCATCTTATTTCCCAATTTTTGTTTGAAGGGGCAACAGAAATAATTCCACCAAATCCTGGGTTAGTGCTCTATATTTATAAAATCCCCCCAACCCCCCCAAAAGAAAAACCCACAAAAGCTTTGTAGGGTTTGCTACAGCAAGGGAATACGGACAGATACCCCCACTTACAGTCCTGACTGCCCTTCCAAACCTGGCCTCTGCATGGGTGACCATGCAGGCACAAGGCAGTAGTGCTGTAAATTTTATTTTATTATTTGGCCACTTTTCCCCCTGAAATATCCTGTTTTTTTATTTTTCAAAACACATCCCTCCTTAGATCTAACACTATCAAACTATAATGGGAAACAAAGCACCCTAAGTTTTTTCCGTCTCTGATAATGGAAACACACATGTTCCCTACAGGGCCCAGTAGCTCCCCCAAACACTGACAAACCTATGCATATGGGGCATTGCCGTACTCAGACGATGTAACTCACCACTAATGTAAAGCACTTAAAAAATCTGCAAATATCATCTGATTGAAATCTACAGCACCACTAAAATATTAGTATGAAAAATTGTGTTTCTCTTTTTTACTGCAGGTTTTGGGAGGAATTGCTGATACAGTGGCAGTGAAAACACTGAAAAAGTGCAATTAGAATGAAAGCCAGGGTTGTCTACTCTTCTACAACATATACTTTTGGGGGTAAAATTCATTGCAGCATTGCCAAACAGTCTGAAATGAGACAAGGCACCAGCTGTAAAAATGGCATGTCTGTAAAAGGAAATGAACATGTTCCAACTGGGCCCAGTAGCTCTCCAAACCCTGACAAACCTATGCATATGGGGCATTGCCGCATTCAGAAGAAGGAGCTGAACACTAATCAATTCAGATTATAAGATCTTCACCTATCCTGTGCTTGAAATTCATATCAACATTGAAGTCAAAGTGTGAAAAACGCTAATTTTTTTACTTACATCAAGATTTACGAGGGATTGTTGGTAAAATGGCTGCATAAAAAATGTGAAAACATACATAAAATGAAAGCCAGAGGTGTCTACATTCCAAAAATATACACTTTTGGAGGGAAATTTTAAGGTGGAGCGCTGGTACACAGCCCCAAATGAGACATGGCACCAGTGACTCAAGCTGTAAAAATTCAAAGTGTGAAACTTGAAACGCGTATGTTACAATTTGGACCCCGTAGCTCCCCAAAACCTCAAGAAACCTATGCATAGGGGGTATTGCCGTACTCAGAAGAAGGAGCTGAACACTAAACAATACATTTTTAAAAATCTTCACCTATCATGTGCTTGAAATTCACATCAACATTGAAGTCAAAGTGTAAAAAATGCTGATTTTTTTTTTCTTACATCAAGATTTACGAGGGATTTGTGGAAAAATGGCTGCGTAAAAAATGTGAAAACATACATAAAATGAAAGCCTGAGGTGTCTACTTTCCAAAAATATACACTTTTTGGGGGAAATTTTAAGGTGGAGCACTGGTACACAGCCCCAAATGAGACATGGCACAAGTGACGCAAGCTGTAAAAATTCTAAGTGTGAAACTGGAAATGCGCAAGTTCCAATTTGGGCCTGTAGCGACCCAGGGCCCCTGGTCCAAAAAAGAGGTCTGGGCCCCCTGCAGAAATCTCCACATTGCCTCTTCATCTCCACAATGCCCCTATCTCCACATTGCCCCCTTCATCTCCACAATACCCCTTTCATCTCCACAATGCCCCTATCTCCACATTGCCCCTTCATCTCCACAATGCCCCTTTCCTCTCCACAATGCCCCTATCTCCACATTGTCCCATTCATCTCCACATTGTCCCCTATCTCCACATTGTCCCCTTCATCTCCACAATGCTCCTATCTCCACATTGCCCCCTTCATCTCCACAATGCCCCCATCTCCACATCGCCCCTTCCACCACCATGCCCCCTCATCTCCACACTGCCGGTACCTCCAGTCCCTGGTGGTCTAGCGGCGCGGCGAAGTCCCGCGCGCCTCTAGTAATGCAGAGGCTGGGAGATGATGTCATCTCCCAGCGCTCTGTATTAGTAGAACGGCGCACCGGCGGCTGTGGTTTGAGAGCAGCTGAGCAGCGCTGGAAGCGGCAGCGGGCCCCCTTCGGTCACGGGCCCTCAGTCCGTGACCGAATGCCCGTATGGTCAGTCCGCCCCTGGTAGCGTCCCCAAACCTTGAGAACCCTATGCATATGGGGTATTGCCATACTCAGAAGAAGAAGAAGATTAATACTAGTCAATGCATTTCTTTAAATTTTCAACTATCCCGTGCTTGATATCAACAGTAATATTGAAATGTAAGTGTGAAAACTGCAAAACACCCAAAATATTACTACAATTTAGAAAAATATTTCTGGAAAAATAGCTGCATAAAAAACTCCAAAATTCTCCTGATTATTTTACCTTATGTTGTCTAGTTTTCAGAAACATATACCTTTGTGGGACATTATTGGTTTTGGCACCGTCAGCTAATCTATGATGCTCACATGCCAGTTGTTGAAAAATTACAGGTTGGAAATAATGGTGTCCATCCTGTAATATTTACCTTGTAAATGTGAGGAAGGGATTGAAACACTAGTCATATGGGGTACTCTTATATTCAGGAGAAGCAAATGAATATATTTAGGGGTATTTTTTGTAATGAACTAATGGTAGGCAAATCCTGACAGGAAAACGTAAGCAAATTGTTGTTGGGTTTTTTTTTCATTTTTTTCCTCTTTTTTTCTATCTTAATCAAATTAAATGATGAGGTATTCATATAATTGTGGTATCAAAAGAAAGCCCTACTTGTGCTTTAAAAAACAGTATATAATTTGTGTGGGTGCACAAAAGGAATTAAAGAGAAAATATGGTTGAACAAAGACATAGTCAAAAAAGTCAAAATTGCTCCGGTCCTTAAGTGAAAACGACATCAGATTTTCCCGGTCCTTAAGGGGTTAAAGAATGATTGAAGTTTTTGTGATTAAGTAACATTCCCTTCAAGAGTAAAATGGTCCTCCTTTTCTCCTATTCCAACTTATTTTTCTTCTATTCCAACACATTTTCACCTATGTTACCTATGGTGCAACATTTCCCATAGCAATATTACTTCTTAGGGCTGTAGTGCAGAAATAAGTGACACTCATTATATTGATGATATCAAGTGATAAAAAATAAACTATAGCCTACAATGTGGCAGAGGTGTATGGTGGTGGTGGTGGGGGATTGGCGTGGTATGATTGGTGGGACCTTGACAATTGCATTTACCATGGGAGGAGAGGGATCATCATCATTTATTGCATGCGCTGCAGCAACCATTGCTGCAGTCATTTTTTGAACTACCACTTTACGCCCACATCTCTGCACTGCTCCACCTTTCCCCCCTCACCCTGCCCCTTGTGTGTTTGCTAGACATTACTTAACTACTGTGCGTGTTTTTACTCTCTACAGTACACAATTAATGGAGTGTGATGTCTTGCCTTAGCCCTCAAAATTCTCAATGTCGTCTGCAGTCTATCAAGTCTGCCTCAGTCACAGATCTCACACCAGGCTCCCAGTCAACTGTCTGTCACCTAATATATTTGTTTGCTTAATTATTGAAGTATTTTTTTTTTTTTTAGTTGTCCACCCTATCTTATCACAGTCAGTCCAAAAAAACTTAAAGGGATAGTAATACTTGCAAATTACTAATCCCCATTTTGTAGCTTTGTTAAAAAGAAACTTATTGCCCTTGGTGTCATCTCTCAAACCCTTATGGTATGAGAGATGATAGCGCTCAAAGTTCCCCCCTCACTCCCCCTTCCCTGACTAAACGCTGAACGTTGACTGAAGGGGAAGCTGTTGTATGACAGTCTTATGTGCATCAGGCGGCTCTGCAGCTGAGCCGAGATCACGGTTATAAAAAAGAATTCTTTCACTGAAACAATCTTCTACGTGTGCTTGGTTTGCAAGCACACGTAGAAGACCATTTTAGTGAAAGATTTCTTTTTTATAGATGCGATCTCGGCAATGCTGCTGAGCCGCCTGATGCAAGAAATACCGGATATCCCTGCAGTCAGCATTCAGCGTTCAGTCAGGGAAGGGAGGGGGGAACTTTGAGCTCTATCATCTCTCAAACCATAGGGGTTTGAGAGAAGACACTGGGGGCAATAAGTTTCTTTTTAACTAAGCTACAATATGGGGATTAGTAATTTGCAATTATTACTATTCCTTTAACTAAAAAAAATCATCAACTTCTTTCCCCAGACTTCCCAGCACAGAGACAATACAAGCAAAATCAGCAAGCAAATTGGACCCCAGCTGCCTGTGTCTTGCCAGTCTGTCACACCGCCAGAATCCCCTAATACAGGGAACAAATGTACTACCTAAAATACTCCCTAAACTAAGCTTCAATTCCCCTTTATTTGCCTGTCTTCTGTAGCTCAATAATGTGCTGCTTTCTCCTCTCACAAACACAGAATGGCTGCTGTGAGAGCCTGACAGCCGTGTATATGGCTGCAGAAAAGTACAGAACACTTTCATGTGGTCGTGAAAATGTTTCTTCCCATTGATTTCAATGAAATGAGCTAGGTAAAAAAAAGTGGGAAAAATTACAGTTTTCACTAGAAATTATTAGTCAAGCAGGAAGTGCCATTTTTCGCTGATTTTGGTTTGACGAGAAAGTTTTTGCCCATCCCTACTATTAAAGCAACAATTATTGACAAGATTAACATTTATCCAGGCCCGGACTGTGACAAAAAATAGGCCCGGGCATTTAAGGCTGAGCAGCCCATTTTTATTTTTTGAGCAGCCCATGGTGATCGTGGGCGGAGCTTATAATCACGTGTGGTGCGCCACACGGTCGCACGTTGATTGCCCGCCCACCAGGAAACTTGTAACGAGGTGGCCGTCTTTCAGAAAGTGAAAGATGGCCCAAATTCGTTTAATGATTAATTTTTTTTTTAAACGTCTGGACCGGCCCACCAGGCAAATGCCCGGTATGCCCAATGGCTTGCATTTATCTATACCATAGAGGAGGAAGATAGGGACATTACATATTCATATTTTTCAACTTATTTGCGTTAGAAGGTATTTCACTCAGAGAGGGGGAATAAATTGTTTTCTACCAGAGGTAACCTGGAAAATTAGAACATTGCCTTGCTTCATAAAATTGAAAAAGCTATGACCCATGAGTAGAAGTAGGTGGGAGATAACATCAATTTAAAATTATATAGAAGTCCAAAGAGGTCTCCAGATTAAAAAACAACCTACCTTTCCAGTTGGAGATGATTAGTTTATTAAAAGATGGAATGCTGTTCTGTCGTATTGTTCAGTTGATGAATTTAATAGTGGACTATTGTAACCCACAACATACACAAGTGAAGCAAAATGTTGAGTTCAAGAATCTGGAAGAATTTGACAAGTATGATAAGCAATTGAAGACAAATCTTATCAAAAAAGGCAAAGATTTGTCATTTACATAGAAGAAATTTAACACAGATCGTTTATACTATGAGAATGATAAAGCTTATTTTTGAAAACAATAGAAAATGTTTTCATGCAATAAGGTATATAAAAAGTTTGGTCCAAAAGCAATATTAACCCTATGAGTGCCAGAGAGGTATCAACCCATTGCAATGCAATGAGATGGATAGCTCTATGGCACTCAACAAATCTCTGAGAGCAATACTGTTTTTAGTGCAGAATTTGATCATATAGATGGAGACATTCATTCACAGTAGTCTTCTTTTTCAGGGAAGAATTTGCAACCATCTAGGTCAGGGCTGTCCAAGTTCAGTCCTCAAGGGCCACCAACAGGCCAGGATGTAAGGATTTCCCTGGTTAATCACAGGTGAGTCAATCAGTGGATCATTCATTGTGACTGACTCACCTGTGCTTAATCGGGGAAATCCTTACATCCTGGCCTGTTGGTGGCCCTTAAAGGAGCAGTAAACTTTTTTTATGAAAAAATATATATTGTAGGGATTTTCCTATTGAGTAAAATAAGGGTACTCCCACTGCCGAGAGATTTATATTTCCAGAGTTATTGCAGTTAAAACTCATGTTTTTTTACATTAGCAGTGCCCTCTAGTGGTCAAATTCTAATTACATTTCCTGTTAGATTCTAATGGAGAGGAAAGTCAGAAAAGTCAGAGACCTACATTTATCCGTAGAATGTGATAGAAACTGCCTGTCACTTCCTGTCAGTTAGAACTATCAGGAATTAAACACAGTAAATTCACTTCCGGATTATTTAAACTGTTATAAATTTTGAATAAAACATCTGACAGCGATGGGAGTGACCTTGTTTTATTCAGCAGGAAATGCTCTGTAAAATATGTGTTTTCATAAAAAAGTTTACTGCTCCTTTAAGGACTGAACTTAGACAGTGTCTGGAATACTGCATAGCAATGAGTTGCATTCTCTATGGCAAAAAGGGGATTCAGTGACCGAAAATATTAATGGAGGGTTTCATGATCCATCATCCTCAAACTCTCCAACCCTAACACAGGATGGAAAGGAATAAAAGCAACTCTTTTATTGCCAGAACTAGTTGAACAGCCCGTTACACGGGCCACAGTGCCTCTGGCAGCCGGTCGCGGGGCAGTCACGCGGAGTAGAGACTGCTCCTTCGGAGCGCCCAGCTCTGTATCAGCCGCGGCGCGGGCAGTCTGTACTGCGCATGACTGCCGCACGCGCAGCAGTGTCTACTGCGCATGTCATGCATTACACACAACTTAGCGAATTATTATATAGGATGGTATCCAATGCTTTGCTGTCTCTGTCACTCATAGGTATAGAGCAGGGCTGTCCAAGTTCAGTTCTCAAGGGCCACCAACAAGCCAGTATGTAAGGATTGTCCTGATTAAGCCCATGTGAATTAATCAGTGGCTCATTCATTTTGATTGGCTCACCTGTGCTTAAAGGGATAGTAATGTTTCATAATAAAAGCAGCTCTAATTAATCATCATAGTATTTGAAATTTGGAGAGTATTATTTCAGTTCTGTCAGAGTTGTAGTTCAAGAGTAATTCAATGACAAAATATCCCCCTCCCGCCCCTTTTACTGATGTAACACTGCTCAGCCAGATCAGAAGGGAGGTGCCCAGGTAGACTGCAGAGAGGGACAATCTTCAATTAAGATAAGGGAAAAACCTGAAAAACTTGTCAAGGGGGGCAGGGCCTTCATTGTTCTCATAGGAAGAAGATTGTCCCCTTCTGTTATCTGTCTGGTCTTACAACCAGACTCCACATCTGAGAAGAGATGACCTATCATTAAATGTTTTAAGGTGTTAAATATCAAATTGAAAAAAGAAGAGATAAATGTCCTGTCCAAGGGTTTGAATTAAAGTGCATGTCATCATTTTGATTTATTTAGTACCTTTTTAAATTCATGAGAACATTCATGAGGACACTGAAAAAAATATGGTGTTTATAACATTACTGGTTATTTTTCTAATTTTCAAGAGACCAAATGTGGAAGTCTATTCTGATCAGTTTTCTTTTACATTGCCATGCCATATACAGGACTTGGAGGATTTAGGCTGGGAATCTCAGGAACCACCATCAATTTGCAGATTATAAACTGGTTCATATTGTCAGCCTAATGTTACTCGTTGCAATGTTAGAGTTCTCAAATTTATTTTTTTCCATAAAGCTGTTGAGCAAAGTCGTACACAATTGTCACAGTCTTTTGGAAAAAAATATTGCAAAGTAATCTTTCTTTTGTGACAGGTAAATGATCAGAATATGTGCAGCTTTATAATGATCCTACTACTGAATATAACAAATTAATTATTAATATTGTACTGTAAGGGCTGGAATGTAGTGTTTTGGAGGAGAGGAGGTGAGGAGAATCATTCTAGAAAACCCAGTCACCCTCTATCTTTTATCACTTTCATAAAGTAAATAAAACTCTTTCAGAACCTCCAGGGTAGGGTGACCACACGTCCCAGAATGCCCGGGACTGTCCCTTATTGGGGGTATGTGTCCTGCTTCCCAGGTCACCACCCACCGGGACAACAAAGAGTCCCAGAATTGAGCAACACGCGCCAGTCCAGCCAGCCAATGAAATGTATTCACTATATGGCCCTCATTGGCTGGCGGAGACCAATGAAGACCATACAGCAAATTCATTTCATTGGCTGGCTGGACTGGTACATGTGAGACAGCTGGGGTGGACCATGTATGCTGGTGCTGCAAGTGAGACCTGTGGCTGAGGCTCCCGCCAGCGCTGACCATCTTTCTGAGGCTGACACAGAGTAAGAGTTCCCACTGGGAACTCTTACTCTGTGTCAGCCTCAGAAAGATGGTCAGTGCCAGCTGTAGCCTCAGCCGCAGGACTAGTGTGACCACATGTTCCGGAATGGCAGAATGGAAATGTGGTCACCCTACCACTTCTACAGCTTATTGAGTTTTTATTTTCAGCCTTTGGTCATTGCTTTAACTTTTTATTAATTAAAAAACACTCATTTGTTACAATATATTATTCTTATTGCTCATTATAATGAACTAAACGTATCTTATGGTGAAAGGTGCTCTTTAAATGTACTGAAACAAATATCTATATATATAAAAGAAGACTTTGTGCCTGCCAAAACACACCCAGGGGAGGCATAAAGCAGGAGTTACTACTCCTATTGGGTGATTCAGTCATGCAGGGAGTTGGCCCGCCCCCACTATGCAGCCCGCCCACCACTATCAAATTCAGAAAAAAATAAAATGGCCGCCACTTGCTCCTACACCACAGACAAACACACATGCCCCACTCACACAGCACCAAACAAACACACACACATGTCCCACTTACACACACAGACCACACACACACACATGTCCCACTCACACAGCACCAAACACACATGCCCCCACTCACACACACTGCACCACATACACACACAAAGCCAGAAATAAATGTGGCTGACACACACACACAGTCACTCACCCTGACTCCCAGTGGCCTCAGCAGGACCTGTAGTGCAGCACCAGGGGAACAACATGGCACTCAAAGGGTTAAGGTAGGCCCTCTGCTGAATTATTTCTTCACTGTCATCATTTGCCATGCAAGACACAGGACAGACAGCCATCAGGTACACACTTAACCCACTGACTGCCACAGGGTTGGGTATCAAGTTTAACCCCTCAGGGAGTGTGTTCAAACCCCTCACACTGTAAACTTGCATTCCCCTCCCACTTCTCCTCCTTCCCCAGCCTATTACTAACACGTTTCCACATTTATGTTAAGCCCCACCCCTACTTGCGATTAAGCCCCGCCCACTTTTAACCCAGCATGCCCCATTGCTCTGTCCACATCAGCACCACATCAGTCCCCTCTAGGGACTCCACAAATCAATGTTCCCAGGTATGAATACACTTCCCACTGCTATTTAACTCTCACATGCCTCTCTATACCTTAACCATTTGAGTGCCAGAGGGGTACACAACTCATGCACGCATGTGTTTCTGCTCATATATGTTGTGTGTGTGTGTGTGTGCATCTCTGTTACATATGTGTGTCCATCTCCAGTGTGTCTGTGTGTGTGCGTGTCTTTTGCATGTCTCTGCCGCTCACTGTGTGTATGTGCATACCTCCCAACATTTCACATGGCCAAAGAGGGACACTGTAGTTTTAGGTGATATTGTTGGGGGCGTGGCTGGTGGGCAGGGCATTAGTAAGAATTTTTTAGGTTATTTCATGACCTATTACTGGCTATTTATGTAACTGAATAAATGATTTCGTGCAAGACCAAAGTATTTTATTTGCACAGACTAATGTATAAACACATATACTGATGTTTATTGCTTTATTGCTGTAGAGCAAAGTAATACACACCACACAGTCAGGGCTGGTGCAAGGATTTTTGCCACCCTAGGCAAAACCTAATTTTGCCGCCCATTTCTCTCCGCCCTTGTGTCCCACCCCTTTATACCCTGCCTACTTATATCCCACCTCTTTTCATGATTGTCCTCTCTCTGCCCCCTGGGCCAGTCTGCCCCTGGTCTGGAGATGCCCCCCACCAGCTCCACCTTGCCCCTTATCAGCTCCACTTTGGCCCTATCAGCTGCACTTTGCCCCCCATCAACTCCAACTTGCCCCCATCAACTCCAACTTGCCCCCATCAGCTCCACTTTGCCCCCCACCAGCTCCACTTTTTCCCCACCAGCTCCACTTTGCCCCCCATCCGCTCCAACTTGCCCCCACCGGCTCCACTTTGCCCCCCATCAGCTCCACTATGCCCCCAGCAGCTCCAACTTGCCCCCATCAGCTCCACTTTGCCCACCATCCGCTCCAACTTGCCCCCATCAGCTCCACTTTGCTCCCCATCCACTCTAACTTGCCCCCACCAGCTCCACTTTTGCCCCCCCTTCAGCTCCACTATGCCCCCTCAGCTCCAACTTGCCCCTATCAGCTCCAACTTGCCCCCATCGGCTCCACTTTGCCCCCCAGCAGCTCCACTATGCCCCCAGCAGCTCCAACTTGCCCCTATCAGCTCCAACTTGCCCCTATCAGCTCCAACTTCCCACCAACAGCTCCACTTTGCCCCCCATCCGCTCCAACTTGCCCCCATCAGCTCCACTTTGGCCCCCATCCGCTCCAACTTGCCCCCACCAGCTCCACTTTGCCCCCCCTTCAGCTCCACTTTGCCCCCCCTTCAGCTCCACTTTGACCCCCATCCGCTCCAACTTGCCCCTATCATCTCCACTTTGCCCCCCATCCTCTCCAACTTGCCCCCAGCAGCTCCACTATGCCCCCTCAGCTCCAACTTGCCCCTATCATCTCCACTTTGCCCCCCATTCTCTCCAACTTGCCCCTATCATCTCCACTTTGCCCCCCATTCTCTCCAACTTGCCCCCAGCAGCTCCACTATGCCCCCTCAGCTCCAACTTGCCCCCTATCACATACCTGTAGCTCCCGCGCAGTCTTCTTTTCAGTAATGCAGAGCGCGGCGGGAGATCATGACTCCCAGCGCGCTCTGCATTACTAAAGATCTGACCCAATGAGGGAGCGCAGTAGCGACACAGACCTGACTGTGTTGTGGTTCCCGGCGTGGTGTGTGCGGGACCAGCTCTTCTCCGCTGCATGCCTGCGCCCCCAGTACCTGTGCGCCCTAGGCTGGCGCCTACCTCTCCTATAGGTGGAGCCGGACCTGCACGCAGTCTGACCTCCTAAAAAGAGGGACAACAGGGTAGGAAAGAGGGACAGAGGGATTTGGCCCTCAAAGAGGGACTGTCCCTCCTAAAGAGGGACACTTGGGATGTATGGTATGTGTCTGCCTGTGTGTTGCATATGTCTGTGTTTATCAGTGTGTCTGCATTTCACACACATGCGCCCAACGGTCATGACATGACGGGCAACGCCGTCCCACATTGCTAGTCTACAATAAATACCTTTCATCTAAACTAAGGGCTTCATGTTCCATAGAAATATTGAGTAATTCTGGGGCAGACCAACTGCACAATTGCAGTAAAATAAAATATCACACTAATTTAATTGGGGCATTTAAATATTTGCATGGTAGAGACATCTTAAAGGGATAGTAATAAAAAAAACATGAAGAACGATTTAAGTCTTATCTCTCAAACCTTTATGGTTTGAGAGATATTTACAAGCAAAGTTTCCCCCTCCCGCCCCTTTTACCTAGTGTAAACCATCTCTTCTCAGATGTGGAATCCAGTCCATAGACCAGACAGGTAACATAAGGGGACACTCTTCTTCCTATGAGAACAATGAAAGCCCTGCCCCCCTTGACAAGTTTTTCAGGTTTTTCCCTTATCTTAATTGAAGATTGTCCCTCTCTGCAATCTACCTGGGCACCTCCCTTCTGCTCTGGCTGAGCAGTGTTACATCAGTCAAAGGGGCGGGAGGGAGACAATTTATCATTCAATTACTCTTGAACTATAACTCTGACAGAATTGAAATAACACTCTCCAAAGTCCAAATACTATGATGATTAATTAGAGCTGCTTTTATTATGAAACATTATTATTCCTTTAAAATTATTGTCTTAGCACATAAGGGTTTTAAAAAGAACTACTTAAATCAATTAAAAATTTGGGAATTTGGATTTCTCCATTTTTCTTTTGAACATAGGCCCCTTGTTTGTGGTAAATCGATTCATTGTTTTAATACACATCTGAGTTCTTTCAAAATTGACAAAATTAGGACTTTTGATTTCAACTTAAATGAAAAAAATGCTTGGAAAAAAATCTTCATAGTGTAGATTCTGAAAATTAATTCACAGAAATGTCTAGAGACAGAATCTAGGAAATAATATAATTAAAGTGATCTGTGAATATTTTTATACAGTAGTCACTGTTTATATATTTGTTTTACAGTGTCTTTCCCAGCACAAGTCATTTATTCTGGCAGTTAAAACAGAAAACTCAGCCAAAGAAAAACATGTGCCTCTGGTTACAGTTCAATATCTCAAGCATTTTTCCCAGACAGATTAAAAGAGCTCAATGTGTACTTAAAGTGATAGTAAAGTTTCATAATAAAAGCAGCTCTAATTAATCATCATAGTATTTGGACTTTGGAGAGTGTTATTATTTCAATTCTGTCAGAGTTATAGTTCAAGAGTAATTCAATGACAAAGTATCCCCCTCCCGCCCCTTTTGCTGATGTAACACTGCTCAGCCAGATCAGAAGGGAGGTGCCCAGGTAGATTGCAGAGAGAGGGACAATCTTCAATTAAGATAAGGGAAAAAGCTGAAAATCTTGTCAAGGGGGGAAGGGCTTTCATTGTTTTCATACAAAGAAAATTGTCCCCTTCTGTTATCTGTACTGTCATACAACCAGACTCCACATCTGAGAAGAGATGGCTTACACTAGGAAAAAGGGGCGGGAGGGGAAACTTTGCTTGTGAATATCTCTCAAACCATAAAGGTTTGAGAGATAAGACTTATATCATTCTTCATGTTTTTTTAATGCCTACAAAATAAAATAAAGATAAAACAAAGTATTATTATCCCTTTAAAGCGGGGGTAGTTTAGTGTTGGGCCTTTAGTGGTCGTGCACTAAAACTCCCATGATCCTCGAACAGCCAGCAGCTAGTTGGAGAACATGGGAGTTGTAATCCTAAACAGCTGTAAGTTCAACATTTGACTACTCATGCCTTAAAGCAAAAATAAGCCCCTCCCAATAATACACCTACACGCTTACCTCAGACTAGTAAAAAAAAAATCCCAGTGGCCTTAGGAATATTTCACTTTGTCTTTGTTCATGGAGGAGGACATGACAGCTGTTTGCAGTTGTTTCAGTCTGAAGCAAGCAGAGATCATAATCCTACTGAACCTTTAACACTTCCAGTGCCAGAGAGGTATGCAACGCATTGCTTTGCAATGCTTTGCATACCCCTCTGGTACGGAAAGGGTTAAAGGACCAGAGAAGTGAGTGATGCTTTTTGAAGCAAATTAGTGCATACATCTCTGGTTCTTAAAGGGTTAATATTACTACCTGCAGTGAGCAGATGTCATTTCCTCCTTCATGGACTGATTGAAGATTTTATCTCTTGAACAAAGCAAAGTGGCAAAATTCTTAGGGGTTATTAGGATTTTCTGGCCACATAGTACGATAAGTGGAGAGTTATTAGTAGAAAATTCTAGGTATCAGTTCAAGGGCCCCTGTCACCTAAAAACTCCTTTCATTATGAAAGATATTTCAAAATCACCTATAAGTTGTCTGAGTCAGCTATTTAGACTTATAAATTATGCTAATTAAGGCATACCGTACAGTCACTTCCTGTCTTACCTCTACATTGCCTCCCCCGCCTGCACTCAGTGACATCTTTAGTGCAGGAGGAGGTGAGCAGTGCATTGCTGAAGTGTTAGTGATGGACATCATGTAGTGCTAGGATAAGAAGTGCCTATGCAGCGAGTTTTAACCCTTTGAGTGCCAGAGAGGTATCCAACGCACTGGGTGTGCTTTTATACAGACGGAGAATTTTGGTCACATGTCAGCCTACTTGTTTTATAGATATAGTAGTCTAAAAGACCGTGTACACAGGCCAAGGTCCGGGTGATGTTAACCCTTTTAGTGCCAGGGGGTAAACAACGCATTGCTTTGCAATGCGTTGCGTACCCCTCTGGCACTCAAAGGTTTAAGCAGTCGCTATATCACTACTCCAGGTGACTAAAAGGGTTAAACGGCCGCTACCTCACTGCTCCACGCGATGCAGTCTTGCGCAGTAGACTGTGCCCGAACGACCGCAGTTTCTACTGTGCATGACGGCTTCTGACAAAACATCCTAGCGAATTAATACATAGGATATTGAAACATTATTTAAGGAATCATAGGTATTACTATCTCTGTACACTTGGAGATATGATCATGAATATATTCTTCAGCTGTATGTCACGTATATTCATATATATAAGCAATGAGATTTGTCTTTCTTTAAAAGGGGTTAAACCCCTTAGTGACCAGCCGTGCGCGCACACGGCTGTCACTTGACGCCCACCGAACATTTTTTTTCATTATTTTAAACGGCTTCCGGGACGTACATGTACGTCCTCTGTCCACCTGGGACATCCGCTCGGGACGTACATGTACATCCTCTGTCCACCTGGGACATCCACTCGGGACGTACATGTGCGTCCTCTGTCCACCTGGGACATCCGCTCGGGACGTACATGTGCGTCCTCTGTCCACCTGGGACATCCGCTCGGGACGTACATGTACGTGCTGTGTCCACCTGGGACATCCGCTCGGGACGTACATGTACCTCCTCAGTCCACCTGGGACATCCGCTTGGGACGTACATGTACGTCCTCTGTCCACCTGGGACATCCACTCGGGATGTACATGTACGTCCTCTGTCCACCTGGGACATCCGCTCGGGATGTACATGTACCTCGTCTGTCCACCTGGGACATCCGCTTGGGACGTACATGTACGTCCTCTGTCCACCTGGGACATCCACTCGGGATGTACATGTACCTCCTCTGTCCACCTGGGACATCCGCTCGGGACGTACATGTGCGTCCTCTGTCCACCTGGGACATCCGCTCGGGACGTAATGTACCTCCTCTGTCCACCTGGGACATCCGCTCGGGACGTACATGTGCGTCCTCTGTCCACCTGGGACATCCGCTCAGGACGTACATGTACCTCCTCTGTCCACCTGGGACATCCGCTCGGGACGTACATGTACCTCCTGTGTCCACCTGGGACATCCGCTCTGGACGTACATGTACATCCTCAGTCCACCTGGGACATCCGCTCGGGGACGTACATGTACGTCCTCTGTCCACCTGGGACATCCGCTCGGGACGTACATGTACGTCCTCTGTCCACCTAGGACATCCGCTCGGGACATACATGTACCCCTCTGGCACTCAAAGGGTTAAGAGGTCGGTCCTGCTCTGTGTCCTGCCACCCCACGCAGTCATGCACTGTAGAGACTGCCCGAAAGCACAGAACTCCCAGCATTCTTACACCTCCCAGCATTCCGTGCTCCCAACATTCCGTGCTCCCGACATTCTTTCTATGCTCCCAACATTCTGTGCTCCCAGCATTCTGTGCGTTCAGGCAGTCTTTACTGCGCATGACAGCTTCTGACAAACATCCTTAGCTAATTATTATATAGGATAAGATTTAGCCACAGAGATATGTGAATCTTCCATTACATTATGTTTCTTACAGCTGGTCAGTATATCTGTAGGGTTAAGGGTCTCATAACCCCTTGAACGACACAGGGGTGTGCAATGCATTGCTTTTCAATGTGTTGCATACCTGGTCCTCAAAGGGTTAAAAGAGCAGTAGGATTTTGTTTTTTTTGTTAATAAAAACTATATCTATTTGACCCGTGCTTGAAATCTACAGTAACATTGTAATATAAGTATGAAAAATGCAAGCAAAAAAAAGTTACCACAATTTTGGTACAGATTTCTGGAAAAAATAGCTGCAGGAAAAACTCCAAAATTCTTCTGATGAATTATTCTATGTTGCCTACTTTTCAGAGACATATATTTTGTGGGGCATTTTTGGGTTTGACACTGTCAACTAAGCTATAATCCTTACATGCCAAATTTCAAAAACATACAGCTTTAAATCGATGGTGATCATCCTATATAATAATTTGCTAGGAAGTTTGTCAGAAGCCGTCATGAGCAGTAGAGACTGCCCAAACGCACAGAATGCTGGGAGCACAGAATGCTGGGAGGTGTAGGAATTATGGGAGTTCTGTGCTGGGAGCATTCTGTGCTTTTGGGCACTCCCTACAGTGCATGATTGCGTCTGCGGCAGGACGCAAAACAGGACCAGCCTCTTAACATCACTGGGACCTTGGCCCGTGGACACGGGCATTTACACTAGTCTTGTAATATTTACCCTGTAAGTGTGAAAAAGCAATTGAAATCCTAGGCATATGGGGTATTACTGCATGTGGTATAAATAATATTAGGGCACTGATTGTGTCTTATCATCTCAGCTGCCTATTTTCATATATCCTTTGCAGCTGTGCTCCTCAATCCCCTATTACAGACTGTATGAATCTAAAATAAAAACATCAAACTAAAAGATTTTGGATGAGTTGGTGGTAAAAGAAGGACAATATTTTCAGAAGTAAATCCGTCATGTTTGAAAATGCGTCAAAAGAATTAAAAATGACAGTAAGAAAATCTTTCTTTGAAACGAAAATTTTGAAAGAAAAAGACAATTTTTGTCTTTGAAATGACAAATTGCTTCTCACTCCTGATAACAGTACTTTAATGTGTCTTCTCCAAGTTTAGACCATTTTTATCTTGTCGGGAAAAAATGACGTTAATCAGACAAAAAAGTGATGTTGAAACAAATATTTTTTCTGTAAATACCTTACAATATGACGGTAGATTACGCCACGCCCACTTTTAAGACTGCTTTTTCCCTTTGACGGAGATGGTGGAATTGGATGCAAAAAATGACAGAAATATGTTTGTGAATTGATGGACCAAGGTGTAATAACTTTTTTATTCTGATTACAGACAATTTCAGTTACCACCACTTTCTGAACATCCTGCCCTTAGTCTAAATACTGTTTGCTACTTAGAGCACCTGAGAGTAGGAGCTCGCCGCTGGGCATTCCGTGGTAAAGGTCCGCCCAGACTACATAAAAATGACTACAGTATAGATTGCTGCAAATTACTAAGTGATTCCAGTCCACACTATTTTCATTAACTAGTGTAAAAGCCCGTGCAGACTGGCCAAGGTCCGGGTAATGTTAACCCTTTGAGTGCCAGAGGGGTACGCAACGCATTGCTTTGCAATGCGTTGCGTACCCCTCTGGCACTCAAAGGTTTAAGCAGTCGCTATATCACTACTCCAGGTGACTAAAAGGGTTAAACGGCCGCTACCTCACTGCTCCACGCGATGCAGTCTTGCGCAGTAGACCGTGCCCGAACGACCGCAGTTTCTACTGTGCATGACGGCTTCTGACAAAACATCCTAGCGAATTAATACATAGGATATTGAAACATTATTTGAGGAATCATAGGTATTACTATCTCTGTACACTTGGAGATATGATCATGAATATATTCTTCAGCTGTATGTCACGTATATTCATATATATAAGCAATGAGATTTGTCTTTCTTTAAAAGGGGTTAAACCCCTTAGTGACCAGCCGTGCGCGCACACGGCTGTCACTTGACGCCCACCGAACATTTTTTTTCATTATTTTAAACGGCTTCCGGGACGTACATGTACGTCCTCTGTCCACCTGGGACATCCGCTCGGGACGTACATGTACATCCTCTGTCCACCTGGGACATCCACTCGGGACGTACATGTACATCCTCTGTCCACCTGGGACATCCACTCGGGACGTACATGTACGTCCCGAGCGGATGTCCCAGGTGGACAGAGGACGCACATGCTCTGTCCACCAGGGACATCCGCTCGGGACGTACATGTACCTCCTCAGTCCACCTGGGACATCCGCTCGTGACATACATGTGCGTCCTCTGTCCACCTGGGACATCCGCTCGGGACGTAATGTACCTCCTCTGTCCACCTGGGACATCCACTCGGGACGTACATGTGCGTCCTCTGTCCACCTGGGACATCCGCTCGGGACGTACATGTACCTCCTTTGTCCACCTGGGACATCCGCTCGGGACGTACATGTACCTCCTGTGTCCACCTGGGACATCCGCTCTGGACGTACATGTACGTCCTCAGTCCACCTGGGACATCTGCTCGGGACGTACATGTACGTCCTCTGTCCACCTGGGACATCCGCTCGGGACGTACATGTACGTCCTCTGTCCACCTAGGACATCCGCTTGGGACATACATGTACGTCCTCTGTCCACCTGGGACATCCGCTCGGGACGTACATGTACGTCCTCTGTCCGCCTGGGACATCCGCTCGGGACGTACATGTACGTCCTCTGTCCACCTGGGACATCCGCTCGGGACGTACATGTACCTCCTCTGTCCACCTGGGACATCCGCTCTGGATGTACATGTGCATCCTCTGTCCACCTGGGACATCCGCTCGGGACGTACATGTACCTCCTCTGTCCACCTGGGACATCCGCTCGGGACGTACATGTACCTCCTCTGTCCACCTGGGACATCCGCTCGGGACGTACATGTGCGTCCTCTGTCCACCTGGGACATCCGCTCGGGACGTAATGTACCTCCTCTGTCCACCTGGGACATCCGCTCGGGACGTACATGTGCATCCTCTGTCCACCTGGGACATCCGCTCGGGACGTACATGTACCTCCTCTGTCCACCTGGGACATCCGCTCAGGACGTACATGTACCTCCTCTGTCCACCTGGGACATCCGCTCGGGACGTACATGTACCTCCTCTGTCCACCTGGGACATCCGCTCGGGACGTACATGTGCGTCCTCTGTCCACCTGGGACATCCGCTCGGGACGTACATGTACCTCCTCTGTCCACCTGGGACATCCGCTCGGGACGTACATGTACCTCATCTGTCCACCTGGGACATCCGCTCGGGACGTACATGTACGTCCTCTGTCCACCTGGGACATCCACTGGGGACGTACATGTGCGTCCTCGGACGGTAAGGGGTTATTTAATGTTTTTATTTTAGATTCATAATAAAAGTTATATTTTGTACTATTCCCCGACTTGATCTGCTCATCTGAATCCATTTAGGTATTATAATTTAATCATTATGTGCCCTTATTAGATCCACTTTTTGGGGGGGTCTTTTCCCTTTTTTTTCTCAATAGTATAATTCCTGTATGTGAGATATGGATATATTTGGGGGTATTTTTTTTTTTTTCAGATGAACTAATAGTGTACAAATCATGACGGGAAAACCCATGCAAAAGTGTTGTGTTTTTTCCATTTTTACCTCTTTTTTAAAATATTTTAATCAAATTAAAGGATGGCTTATCCATGTGTATGAAGTATCAAAAGAAAGCCCTACTTGTACACCGCTGCGGAAATAGTTGGCTCTATAT
This sequence comes from Rhinophrynus dorsalis, assembly GCA_037306005.1. Classification (NCBI taxonomy): domain Eukaryota; kingdom Metazoa; phylum Chordata; class Amphibia; order Anura; family Rhinophrynidae; genus Rhinophrynus; species Rhinophrynus dorsalis. The sequence goes on from CM074719.1 coordinate 31,811,766, forward strand.
AAATAAAGAATAATAATAATACTTATGCTTAACTCTTTGAGTGCCAGAGGGGTACGGAATGCATTGTTTTGCAATGCGTTCTGTACCCCTCTGGCACTCAAAGGGTTAAAAAAATGATATATATAAATTGTGGGGGGTGTACTAAATTAATTGGTGGGAAAACATGGTTGAAAAATGACATACTAAAAAGTCCAAAATTGCTCTTGTCCTCTAGTGTAAAAAAAGCCCTTAACCCTTTGTGTACCTCTCTGGCCCTCAAAAGGTTAACTCTTTGTGTTCCGGTGGAGTAGACAACGCATTGCGGCACTCAAAGAGTTAATATAAAATCGTGGTGTAATAAAATGTGACTGAAGCAAACCCCTCCAGCCCTATAACATAATTAATCTATTTTTAAAAAAAATTTTCGGCTCCTTTAACCCTTTAAGTGCCAGAAAGGTACCCAATGCATTGGGTTGCAATGCATTGGATACCTCTATGTCACTCAAAGGGCTGATTTGTTTGCTAGAAGGGTGATATAGTAAAAAGAAAAAAAAATCAGCTTTCCTAACATCTCAATCTACATTAGAGACCCCGCTTCCATTCAAGAGGTTAATATCCCCATTTAATCCTTTGAGTGCCAGAGGGGTACGCAACACATTGCTTTGCAATGTGTTGCGTACCCCTCTGGCACTCAAAGGGTTAAATTGATGGGAATGGTTTTGTTCCCCCTGAAGCAGTCAGTTGATCACAGATATACTGCAGTTCTGCTTAGTAAATCAGCCTCAGTAGCTTTGAAAATCCCCCTACAAAAAAAAAAAAATCTAAATACAATTTTTACCAGGAAAAAAAAATTGTCATGTCACAAAACAGTTGTTCCCAATCTTTTTTAAATGTGACCCACACAATTGAAAAATTAAAATGTCTGTGACACTTGTGTGTGCATCACAAATAAGTATTTGGAAAGGTATGACACAGAAACCCTTTAAAGGGATAGTAATGTTTCATAATAAAAGCAGCTCTAATTAATCATCATAGTATTTGGACTTTGGAGAGTGTTATTTCAATTCTGTCAGAGTTATAGTTCAAGAGTAATTCAATGACAAAGTATCCCCTCCTGCCCCTTTTACTGATGTAACACTGCTCAGCCAGATCAGAAGGGAGGTGCCCAGGTAGATTGCAGAGAGGGACAATCTTCAATTAAGATAAGGGAAAAACCTGAAAACTTGTCAAGGGGGGCAGGGATTTCATTGTTCTCATAGGAAGAAGATTGTCCCCTGCTGTTATCTGTCTGGTCTATGGACTGCATTCCACATCTGAGAAGAGATGGCTTACACTAGGTAAAAGGGGCGGGAGGGGAAAGTTTGCTTGTGACTATCTCTCAAACCATAAAGGATTGAGAGATAAGACATATCATTCTTCATGTTTTTGTAATGCCTACAAAATAAAATAAAGTTAAAACGAAGTATTACTATCCCTTTAAAGCCCAGTGTTGGGGCAGTCACAAACTCTCTACACACTAAATTTCCTGGAGCTATTGACACTTCCAAAGGGAAATAAATCTTGTCCAACTTGGGGAGCTAAAAGAGACACCTCTACTGAAGTCTAACAAGTAATTTACACAGATACTGGTGATAAGAGTTACACATCCAGTGGAATTTAAATGTAAAAAGAATTTACATTAGTGTATAACTTGTCACATATTTTTATATTCAGTCTTTACTCCAAACATGTCATAGTAAGGAAGAGAGAGAGGCAGAATCTATCTAACTCATATCTATCTATCTATCTATCTATCTATCTATCTATCTCATATCTATCTGTCTGTCTATCTATCTATCTATCTATCTATCTATCTATCTATCTATCTCATATCTATCTATCTATCTATCTATCTATCTATCTATCTATCTATCTATCTCATACCTATCTATCTATCTATCTATCTATCTATCTATCTCATATCTATCTATCTATCTCATATCTATCTATCTATCTATCTATCTATCTATCTATCTCATATCTATCTATCTATCTATCTATCTCATATCTATCTATCTCATATCTATCTATCTATCTATCTATCTATCTATCTATCTACCTATCTCATATCTATCTATCTCATATCTATCTATCTATCTATCTATCTATCTATCTATCTATCTATCTCATATCTATCTATCTCATATCTATCTATCTATCTATCTATCTATCTATCTATCTATCTCATATCTATCTATCTATCTATCTATCGATCTATCTATCTATTTCATATCTATCTATCTATCTATCTATCTATCTATCTATCTATCTATCTCTCATATCTATCTATCTATCTATCTATCTATCTATCTATCTATCTATCTCTCATATCTATCTTCTATCTATCTATCTATCTATCTATCTATCTATCTATCTATCTATCTCATATCTGTCTATCTATCTATCTATCTATCTATCTATCTATCTTATCTATCTCTCATATCTATCTATCTATCTATCTATCTATCTATCTATCTATCTATCTATCTATCTATCTATCTATCTGTCTCTCATATCTATCTATCTATCTATCTATCTATCTATCTATCTATCTATCTATCTATCCATCTATCCCATATCTATCTATCCATCTATCTCATATCTATCTATCTATCTATCTATCTATCTATCTATCTATCTATCTATCTATCTAGCTATACTTATGTCAGACCTTTTTTGTATGTAAAACAATAGTTATTAGATAAGATATCATGCTTTATTTATTTGTCAATTAGTCCAAATCTAGCAGCCGTGCCAATACTAACATTGCACGCTGCCGTGCATGCCAACTGCCACTTCCTGCTGTTTCCTGCCCACCACCAAAAGCTTGTTTGCATAAACTGATAAGCCCAAATACATCTTAAACTATTAGAAAAATTTCCATTGTTCACTTACCACTTAGTTCCAGGTTCAGCCTTTCACACCCACATGCTCCTAACGTAAACTTCATTCATACTGTATCACTTGCTAGTTTTGTCCTAAATATCATGAACTTACCCGCATATATTCCTAAATTAGTATTTGCATGTTGGAGACTAACCAAATATGGAACTTAAAGGTGACTATTGCTGGATGTTGTTCTCATTTAGCGTAATCCTCTGTGCTCCAATTTCCTCTTTTTTTCCCTACAGAAATGACACATTACAGAACTTAATCATCAAGCAAAAGAGAAGTGATTCTGGAGCAAACCAAGTGCAACTTAGGTGGATTAAAATTCTCATTGCTATAACCCTTACCAGAGAGGTATCCAAAGCATTGCATTGGATACCTCTCTGGCACTCAGAGGGTCAAATGGAGCTTTAAACCTTTGCGTGCCAGAGGAGTATATAACACCACACTCAGAGTGTTAAATCAGTGGGAAATAGTGGAGTTTTCTTTGTGTTGCAGTTGGCTTACTTCAGAACTGCGCCTCTTGCCTTAGGGCCTTATTCACAAAATATTTGCGGTTCTGGAGCAAACCAGTTGCAGCATGGGTTTACTTTTAAAAGGTTGCATGCAAAAAAGCGTGAGACCTTTTGACACTTTACCCATGTCACCTTAATGAAAATGCCGAAATGAGAATCTCGCACTGCAAGACAGCGCGAGATTCTCATGTGGGGTAATGCAAGGTCGCATGATGTTGCCTGGCACAGAGAAGGGACAATGAAGCACATTTCTGGTGTTCTGAAGGTTTTCATGGAGAATACATGGCTGTTCCACTGATCTGAACCAGTAGCACTGCCGGGGTTAAAAATAATATTAATAATAATCATTTAATCTTTTGATTGCCAGAAGGGTGCACAACGGATTGTAAAGCAGTGCTTTGCATACCTCTGGCACTCAAAGGGTTAAATGATTGTTATTATTTTTAACCCCGGCAGTGCTAGTGTGGTTCAGATCAGTGAAACAGCCATTTAATCTCCATGAAAACCTTCAGAACCCTGGAAATATGCTTTATTCCTCCTTCTCTGTGCCAGACAACACCATCCGACCTTCCACTACCCCACATGAGAATCTCGCGCTGTCTTGCAGTGTGAGATTCTCATTTCTGCATTTTTATTAAAGGGATGGTACTCTTTCACAATAAAAGCAGCTCCAATTAATCTTCATAGTATTTGGGCCATGGAGAGTGTTATTTCAATATTGTCAGAGTTGTAGTTCAAGAGTAATTGAATGATACAGTATCCCCCTCCCGCACCTTTTACTGATGTCACACTGCTCACCTCAGAACAGAAAGGTGGAGTCCAAGTGTATTGCAGAGAGGGACAATCTTCAGTGATCATAAGGAAAAAACTGAAAAACTTGTCAATGGGGCAGAGTTTTCATTGTTCTCACAGTAAGAAGATTGTCCCTTGTTGCGAGCTGTCCGGTCTTAAGACCAGATACCACATTTGAGGGGAGGTAGCTTACACTAGGTAAAAGGGGCGGGAGGGGGATACTGTATCATTCAATTACTCTTGTACTACAACTCTGACAGTATTGAAATAACACTCTCCACGGCCCAAATACTATGAAGATTAATTGTGAAACATTGCTATCCCTTTAAGGCGACATGCTTAATGTGTCAAAAGGTCGCACGCTCTTTTGTATGCGGCCTTTTAAAAGGATACCGCACCATGGGGGGGACTAATGAAAAATCTGCAAATTCCCATTGATTTTAAAGAGAACTTTACAAGCCCCATTTAATTAATGAATATGAATTTTCATTTGTACCCTATGATGCAGTTGGTTTGTTCCAAAATTAAACTTCCTTAACTTGATGAATAAGACCATAAGAAAGGGTGCGATTCTGGAATAATCCAACTGAAACAAGGGGGAGGGGGTGAAAATTCCTCAATTTTCCATTTTTTGAAAGGGAGAGAGGTCTTCAATGTGCTGCCAAGAAATGTACTGGAAACCTCTCTAGCATTCAAGGGGTTTAAGGCTCCTTTTAATTCAATGGCAAATTGTATTTGTCACCTACAGTGCAGCTGGTTTGCCCCAGAATTGCACCTTAAGGATTCACACAGGAAAACTTCCCCATAGGAGAGAGAAAAACATTCCCGTTGATGTAAATGCAGCTTTTTAACCCCTTGAATGCTACAAAGGTCTCCAACACATTGCTACAAAATGCATTGAAGACCTTAGTTGTATTCAAGGGGTTAACCCTTTGAGTGCCAGAGGGGTACGGAACACACTGCAAATTTCACACGTCCCAACATTTCAAATGGCCAAAGAGGGACACTTCCTCTTTAGGAGGGACAGTCCCTCTTTCAGACCCAAATCCATCTGTTCCTCCTTTCCACCCTGTTATCCCTCTTTTTGTGAGATCAGACTGTGTGGTGTGTATAGAAGTGTATCACCCTGGTGTCCCTGTGTTTAGGAGATCGGACTGCGTGGTGTGTATATAAGTGTATCACCCTGGTGTCCCTGTGTTTAGGAGATCATACTGTGTGGTGTGTATAGAAGTGTATCACCCTGGTGTCCCTGTGTTTAGGAGATCAGACTGTGTGGTGTGTATATAAGTGTATCACCCTGGTGTCCCTGTGTTTAGGAGATCAGACTGTATGGTGTGTATATAAGTGTATCACCCTGGTGTCCCTGTGTTTAGGAGATCAGACTGTGTGGTGTGTATATAAGTGTATCACCCTGGTGTCCCTGTGTTTAGGACATCAGACTGTGTGGTGTGTCTAGAAGTGTATCACCCTGGTGTCCCTGTGTTTAGGAGATCAGACTGTGTGGTGTGTGTATATAAGTGTATCACCCTGATGTCCCTGTGTTTAGGAGATCAGACTGTGTGGTGTGCATATAAGTGTATCACTCTGGTGTCCTGTGTTTAGCAGATCAGACTGTGTGGTGTGTATATAAGTGTATCACCCTTGTGTCCCTGTGTTTAGGAAATCAGACTGTGTGGTGTGTGTATATAAGTGTATCACCCTGGTGTCCCTGTGTTTAGGAGATCAGACTGTGTGGTGTGTATAGAAGTGTATCACCCTGGTGTCCCTGTGTTTAGGAGATCAGACTGTGTGGTGTGCATAGTAGTGTATCACCCTGGTCTCCCTGTGTTTAGGAGATCAGACTGTGTGTGTATATAAGTGTATCACTCTGGTGTCCTGTGTTTAGCAGATCAGACTGTGTGGTGTGTATATAAGTGTATCATCCTGGTGTCCCTGTGTTTAGATCAGACTGTGTGGTGTGTATAGAAGTGTATCACCCTGGTGTCCCTGTGTTTAGGAGATCAGACTGTGTGGTGTATATAAGTGTATCACCCTAGTGTCCCTGTGTTTAGGAGATCAGACTCTGTGGTGTATATAAGTGTATCACCCTGGTGTCCCTGTGTTTAGAAGATCAGACTGTGTGGTGTATATAAGTGTATCACTCCAGTATCCCTGTGTTTAGGAGATCAGACTGTGTGGTGTGTGTATATAAGTGTATCACCCTGGTCTCCCTGTTTTTAGGAGATCAGACTGTGCGGTGTGTATATAAGTGTATCACCCTGGTGTCCCTGTGTTTAGGAGATCAGACTGTGTGGTGTGTATATAAGTGTATCACCCTGGTGTCCCTGTGTTTAGGAGATCAGACTGTGTGGTGTGTGTATAATTGTATCATCCTGGTCTCCCTGTTTTTAGGAGATCAGACTGTGTGGTGTGTATATAAGTGTATCACCCTGGTTTCCCTGTCTTTAGGAGATCAGACTGTGTGGTGTGTATATAAGCGTATCACCCTGGTGTCCCTGTGTTTAGGAGATCAGACTGTGTGGTGTGTATACAAGTGTATCACCCTGGTGTCCCTGTGTATAGGAGATCAGACTGTGTGGTGTATATATAAGTGTATCACCCTGGTGTCCCTGTATTTAAGAGATCAGACTGTGTGGTGAGTATATAAGTGTACCACCCTGGTGTCCTTGTCTTTAGGAGATCAGACTGTGTGATGTGTATATAAGTGTATCACCCTGGTGTCCCTGTGTTTAGGAGATCAGACTGTGTGGTGTGTATATAAGTGTATCACCCTGGTGTCCCTGTGTTTAGGAGATCAGACTGTGTGGTGTGTATATAAGTGTATCACCTTGGTGCCACTGTGTTTAGGAGATCAGACTGCATGATGTGTATATAAATGTATCACCCTGGTGTCCATGTGTTTAGGAGATCAGACTGTGTGGTGTGTGTGTATAAGCGTATCACCCTGGTCTCCCTGTTTTTAGGAGATCAGACTGTGTGGTGTGTATATAAGTGCATCACTCTGGTGTCACTGTGTTTAGGAGATCAGACTGTGTGGTGTGTATATAAGTGTATCACCCTGGTGTCCCTGCGTTTAGATCAGACTCTGTGATGTGTATATAAGTGTATCACCCTGGTGTCCCTGAGTTTAGGAGATCAGACTGTGTGGTGCGTATATAAGTGTATCACCCTGGTGTCCCTGTGTTTAGGAGATCAGACTGTGTGGTGTGTATATAAGTGTATCACCCTGGTGTCCCTGTGTTTACTGATAGGTGAATTTAGATTGTGAGCCCCAATGGGGACAGGAACCAATATGAGTGTAAAGCGCTGCGGAATCTGTGTGCGCTATATAAATAAAGGATTATTATTATTATTATAGGAGATCAGACTGTGAGGTGTGTATATAAGTGTATCACCCTGGTGTCCCTGTGTTTAGGAGATCAGACTGTGTGGTGTGTACGTAAGTGTATCACCCTGGTCTCTCTGTTTTTAGGAGATCAGACTGTGTGGTGTGTATAGAAGTGTATCACCCTGGTGTCCCTGTGTTTAGGAGATCAGACTGTGTGGTGTGCATATAAGTGTATCACTCTGGTGTCCTCTGTTTAGCAGATCAGACTGTGTGGTGTGTATTTAAGTGTATCACCCTTGTGTCCCTATGTTTAGGAGATCAGAGTGCGTGGTGTGTATACATGTGTATCACCCTGGTGTCCCTGTGTTTAGGAGATCAGACTGTGGTGTGTATATAAGTGTATCACCCTGGTGTCCCTGTGTTTAGGAGATCAGACTGTGTGGTGTGTATATAAGTGTATCACCCTGGTGTCCCTGCTTTTAAGAGATCAGACTGTGTGGTGTGTGTATATAAGTGTATCACCCTGGTGTCCCTGTGTTTAGGAGATCAGACTGTGTGATGTGTGTATAAGTGCATCACCCTGGTGTCCCTGTGTTTAGGTGATCAGACTATGTGGTGTGTATATAAGTGTATCACCCTGGTGTCCCTGTGTTTAGGAGATCAGACTGTGTGGTGTGTATATAAGTGTATCACCCTGGTGTCCCTGTGTTTAGGAGATCAGTCTGTGTGTGTATATAAGTGTATCACTCTGGTGTCCTGTGTTTAGCAGATCAGACTGTGTGGTGTGTATATAAGTGTATCACCCTGGTGTCCCTGTGTTTAGGAGATCAGACTGTGTGGTGTGTATATAAATGTATCACCCTGGTGTCGCTGTGTTTAGGAGATCAGACTGTGTGGTGTGTATAGAAGTGTATCACCCTGGTGTCCCTGTGTTTAGGAGATCAGACTGTGTGGTGTGCATAGAAGTGTATCACCCTGGTGTCCCTGTGTTTAGGAGATCAGACTATGTGGTGTGTGTATAGAAGTGTATCACCCTGGTGTCCCTGTGTTTAGGGGATCAGACTGTGTGGTGTGCATAGAAGTGTATCACCCTGGTCTCCCTGTGTTTAGGAGATCAGACTGTGTGTGTATATAAGTGTATCACCCTGGTGTCCCTGTGTTTAGGAGATCAGACTGTGCTGTGTGTGTATATAAGTGTATCATCCTGGTGTCTCTGTGTTTAGGAGATCAGACTGTGTGGTGTGTATATTAATGTATCACCCTGGTGTCGCTGTGTTTAGGAGATCAGACTGTGTGGTGTGTATATAAGTGTATCACCCTGGTGTCCCTGTGTTTAGGAGATCAGACTATGTGGTGTGCATATAAGTGTATCACTCTGGTGTCCTGTGTTTAGCAGATGAGACTGTGTGGTGTGTATATAAGTGTATCACTCTGGTGTCCCTGTGTTTAGGAGATCAAACTGTGTAGTGTGTGTATAAGTGTATCACTCTGGTGTCCCTGTGTTTAGGAGATCAGACTGTGTGGTGTGTGTATATAAGTGTATCACCCTTGTGTCCCTGTGTTTAGGAGATCAGAGTGTGTGGTGTGTATACATGTGTATCACCCTGGTGTCCCTGTGTTTAGGAGATCAGACTGTGTGGTGTGTATATACGTGTATCACCCTGGCGTCCCTGTGTTTAAGAGATCAGACTGTGTGGTGTGTGTATAAGTGTATCACCCTTGTGTCCCTGTGTTTAGGAGATCAGAGTGCGTGGTGTGTATACATGTGTATCACCCTGGTGTCCCTGTGTTTAGGAGATCAGACTGTGTGGTGTGTATATACGTGTATCACCCTGGTGTCCTTGTGTTTAAGAGATCAGACTGTGTGGTGTGTATATAAGTGTATCACCCTGGTGTACCACTTTTTGTGAGATCAGACTATGTGGTGTCTATATAAGTGTATCGCATCACTCACACAGCAATAAAACTCACATTAATGTTTGTTCAGACTTCAGTAAAAGTTTTCATAAATTAGTCAGTGTAAATAAAATACTTTGGTCTTGTTCTAAATTTATCCAGTTACACAAAGAAGAGTCATGAAATAACTAAACAGTCTCCCACAAACCACCCCCCCAGCAATACCACCTAAAACAAAAGTGTCCCTCTTTGGCCATGTGAAATGTTGGGTGGTGTGCATTTATGTGTGTTTTATTTCTGTGGAGCAATGTATCACACACTACTCATTCTGTTCTTATAAAAAGAGGGACAAAAGGGTAGAAAAGAGGGACAGAGGGATTTGGGTCTCAAAGAGGGATTGTCTCTCCTAAAGAGGGATACTTCGAAGGTATGTTATGTTAATGGGTTTAAATGCATGTAAGATGTTGATTCAAATAAAAACCTGATTACCATTTGGATGTCAATAAGATTTTTTTATATCCTTGAGGCACAATTGGAATGTTTTTCTATTTTTCGTTTTGTTTGTGCCTTCTTCAGGATTAAAATGTAGCTCTGAAAACAGTTGGCTGGCTGAGGGTGATGGGAGTTTTATTCCAGACCTTTCCTAGGTCTCCTTTGTTACTGTCACAGTACCTTGTTTCCAGCGCAGCCGCTTCAGCAACGCTCGGCATCTTTTCACTTGTCATCTGCAGGCAAGAGGCTTCAAGCATGCTGTAGGCCTCTGTTTTATGTGTGTTTGTTTCCTGTAGTCTCCTCCTACCTACGTCCTCCCTCTAGCTGCTCCTCCTACTTACTTCCTGTGGAAGGGTTTAAAGGGCAGACTGAGTCCTGACTCAGTCATTCTTACGTTGGTGTTCTGAGCTGTTCATTATCTAGTATTCCTGATTCCTGTGTATGATCCGGCTTGTCTGTCCATCCATTCTGGTGCTGACCTGTGGCTCTGTCTGACTATTCTCCCTGGCGTTCCGATTTGCCTCAGATATCCTTTCTGGTGCAAACCTGTGGCTCTGGCTGACTACCCGCTCCGTGTATGACCTAGACTTGTCTGACTGCCCACTCTGGTGTTGACCTGGGGCTCTATCCACTGCGCATGCAGCATACATACGTTCCAGTGGATATCCTATCTGGTGCAAACCTGTGGCTCTGGTTAACTTCCTGCTCCGTGTATGACCTAGGCTTGTCTGACTACCCACTCTGGTGTTCACCTGGGGCTCTATCCACTGCGCATCCAGCATTCTATCACTTCAGTGGATATCCTTTCTGGTGCAAACCTGTGGCTCTGGCTGACTACCCGCTCCGTGTATGACTTTGGCTCGTCTGACTATCCTATCTGGTGCTTACTAGAAGGCTCTGTCTGTTTGCTCAGTTTGTTGGTTCCGTTATTCAGACATCCTTCCTAGTACTGTCTTGGGGCTCTAGCAGACTCCTAGCTACTGACTACAGACTGAGTCAGTATCTCTTGGGCGTTACCTTACCACAAGACTCCAGTGGGCTGAGGCCTAGTCTCGGACAGTGTGGTGCCGAGATTGGGAGACTGCTATTCCTGATACAGTGCTCACCGTTTCAATCACCTACTGTGTGTATATTTATATATTAAATTACTGTCATTATTCTCATAATAAAGGTTCTATTAACTATACAGTCTGACTCCTGGTTTTGCTTGCCAACCGTAACAGTTACATAGATACATAGCAGATATTTACATAGGAAATTAGGTTGAAAAAAGACACAAGTCCATCAAGTTCCACCTTTGCCACAGTATAACCAAGAGAACGAGAATCATATAAGCCTTACCAACTGCATAATGGGTATTAGTCTATTTATTGGATCCTCCTGTTTTACCTACTACTACACAGTATGACTCTGTGTGTTTCCTTCTACTAGAAATGTATCTAATGTTCTCTAAGATATATCCATTGTGTCTGCTATTACAACATCCTTTGGCAAAGAATTCAACAATATAAAAGACCTTACTGTAAAGAACCCCTTCCTGTAATGAATGAAAAGCTCACTAGAGAGATCCTTGTACTGATTTTGCTAATACTTACACGGTGCAATAAGATTATCTCTTTTTTATCTAAAGTAAGGCAAAGAGATACTCAATTGTCATCATTATAATATTGTTCTTTGATAAATGTGTATCCAACATGTTCCTGCACTTGTCTACTGTCTCTGCCATCCCAGCCTCCCTAGACAAGGAAATCCATATGCATACTGCTAGGGTTCACAGGACATCACAGATGCTGACTCATGACACTACCTGCTTCATGTTGAGATAAGTAATTTTAATATTTTTTAATAAAGCTTTGTGCGAATTTATATGCTGTTGGGGTCAAGCCACATATCAAGATATTTGTTTGACTCCACTGGGGCTAAGTTATGTTTAAAATGGATAGATGAGCATTGTAGAGATTACTTTGTGCTTTGTACCAAATACCATTGTGACAGAGTAATGCCCTGTGCTGACTAAGAGGCACTCCAGCCCTTCAGATTACATCTGTCATGACTATGGACCAATTAAGGGTAACCAACGGATGGACCAGAGTCAAATGGAGGACCGGGAGACACCCATGAAGACCTGATTTTGTCTGGCTGGAGAAAGACATGATATGGTAGAGATGACACTGCTGTCTCAACCAGTTCCTGAGAATCTCCAGTTGCAGAGTGGGAAATTGGGCACATGTAACTGTATCCACAGCAGTGACAAGATAAGCAGCACCTTCATGTACTCCTGCAATGTTGCTTACAGGTGAGCTAAGGCCTGATATACCTGCCGAGACAGCAACCAAATCTTGTATTCCAGCAGAAGTACCCGTCCCTGAAAAGTATCAAATCACATGCGAGAAAGACTAGAATCTGTGGCAGACAGAAAAGATTTATTGAACTTGTTCACTCACATCTAAAGCTGAAGATGCATGGCCTTCACTGAAGGATTCTTTTACAGACTGTCATCCAAATTGGGAGTAAGAGAAATCCCAAGTGGACGAATGTGGGCAGACAAAACCACCATGACAAAAGACAAAAACAATCCTGCGCTAATCCATACAGATTAACCAAAATTTTAAACCACGTGTAGATTGTATATTATATATATTTAACCCTTTGAGTGCCAGAGGGGTATTATTTCAAACAAATGAGGGTTTTGTTGCATAATTTAGCCAAGGCATGTTTAACTTTGCTTACCCTGCCAAGGTAACCCATTTCAAGCGAATCCTATCCAATACATGTAAATATCATATAACTATTAAGCTTAAACATTGTTCCTAAAGAAATTGTTTTGTGGAAATGCGTAGAATAGTACTTGGTTAAAACCTTATTAAAAACCTAGTTAAAAACACCTAATTCATCACTCAAAGATCTCTATTATATTATTGACAAGACTGGCTCGCTTTCAAACAGGAAAGATTTGCAGTAGGTGGGTGGGGACCCAAAAGAATTGAACACTACACCAGCCCCTCTTTATAGGTCTATCCCCCCACCACTACAAACCACATGATACCTGTATACATAATTAAAGGGGCACCCGAGCAGGAAAGCTAATAAGCATAAGGCCATATATTATGCTTTTGAAAAAACACCCCTGTACTTTAAGTATGCTGAAAAAGCAGCTAGAATGAGACAAAGGAGAATATGTGTACAAAGAAAAATAATTCACAGTGCTGCCATCATACAGGTAGATAGTAGGGCTCAGTCAGCCAGTTCACTTTCTCTGTACCACCACAAGAGTCAGACAGTTCTCTTGCTCTGCTACCACTTCAATCATCAACTAGATCCAGTGCTCTGCTACCACACTAAATGTCAGTTGGTTCCAGTGGTCTGCTGCAAGTGTCAGCCCAGTTTATTGCTCTGCCATCAATACAAGTGTCTGCCAGCTCCCTTGAGGTGTCACCATCACAAGTGTCAGCCAGATCCAGTGCTCTGATAACACCATCAAGTGCCAGACAGTTCCAGTTCTTTGCTACTTCCACAAATGCCAGACAGTTCCGGTTATTTGCTAGTTCCACAAGTGCCAGACAGTTCCGGTTATTTGTTAGTTCCACAAGTGCCAGACAGTTCCGGTTATTTGCTAGTTCCACAAGTACCAGACAGTTCCGGTTATTTGCTACTTCCACAAGTGCCAGACAGTTCCGGTTATTTGCTACCACCACAAAAGTCAGCCAGTAAACTTGCTCTGCATCCACCAGGGTCAGATAGCTCCAGTGTTTAGCTACCCCCACAAGTGTCTGATAGTTCCAGTGTTAACTACGAAGGATGGATGAAAAGTCTCTGTTTTTTTAACTGTAGGAATTTTAATGAAAATACACTATTTTTTGCTTTTCTAATGGAAAATTCACACTAAACCTATCACAGTATCCCTAGGAAGCCTAACGATCCTGTGCTTCCTTTATCTGCAGTGCTATCAGCCGGCATGAACGCCAGCTACTTCCTCATTGCTGACGTTCACTAGAGCGGGCGCTGTGATGTGGGCTTATTTATGGGTAGGAGCTGATTTGCCTAATTGTTTCCCGCCTTGAGTTAGCTCCTATTTAACTTCCCTGGGTCTAGGAGTCATTGCCCTTATGTGGTGTTCCTGCTGTAGCTTTTGCATTCTCGTTGTGACCCTTGCCTGACCTCCGAATCCGCTCTGTGTATGATTCCGGCTTCAGGCTTCGGTTCTGACCTGTGGCTCTGGCTGACTAACTCGCTCCGTGTCTGACCCTTGCTTGTCTGACTACCCACATCGGTTCTGACCTGTGGCTCTGGCTGACTAACTCGCTCCGTGTTGACCCCGGCTTGCCTGACTACCCACATCAGTCCTGACCTGTGGCTCTGGCTGAATAACTCACTCCATGTTGACCCCGGCTTGTCTGACTACCCACATCGGTTCTGACCTGTGGCTCTGGCTGACTAACTCGCTCCATGTAGGCCCAGGCTTGTCTAACTACCCACATTGGTTCTGACCTGTGGCCATAGCTGATTACGCACTCTGTGCATTACCCAGCTTGCCTGACAATTTCACATCTGTGTACCTGGGACTCTGGCTTGCTCTCGCTCCCTGTTGCCTCCGGTTAGCTATACCCTGGTTGGAGACTCGAGCTACATCTATAGCTGGCTCTATCGGTGCTAGAACCATACTCTATTCCCAGTATCCTCTGGCATAGTGTCAGTAGTGCAGTGCTCGGCGCAGTGTGCAACTCCGGGTGGTAGACTTCGGTCAATCATCCAGTGGTCTGGGGTTGTGTGGGCATTATTATCATTACTGTGTATTATCAATAAAGGTGGTTATATCCATATTACTGTTGTCTGTCCTTCTTTGCCTGATTATCATGACAAAACCTTTGCTGGAGAATTTCTGCCCATCATTTGTTTTGGGCAAAATTTTCACGCAACTTAGAATTTTCTGCCACCTGATACTTGATTTCTATGAAGCAGGAATTTCCCACCTCATACAAAAACACCCCTTAATTTCCTGCCAGTCTACACTATAAAAGCTAAGAAAGTCCTGTTCTTCAGTGTGGGTTTTGTTAGTAGAGAGGTGTAGAGGTGTTTCCACAAGAGGAAACAGCACAGTAAAAGAAAAATAGCATTTTCTGTAGTGTGTGAAGTGTGTGTGTGACTTAGTGTTAGATGCAGGTTAGGCGATTGAGATTTAGTGTTAGGGCAGTGAGGGACATTCTAATTGTGCAAGTTAGTGTTAGGGCAGTGAGGGGCAATCAAACTGAGTTGGTGTTAGGGTAATAAGGGTCTCTCAGATTGAGTTAGTGTTAGGGTAGTAAGGGTCTGTGAAGTGTGAGTTACTTTTTTATCTTGAATATGTTTTTATAATATAATTTTTTTATAACTCAGATTTTTCATTATAATAATTTATTTTGCTCATAATAAGATAAGCACTCATGTATAGCAGAAAGACATGGAGGGGACGGGGAGGAACTGGAGGAGAAACATCCTCATCAGGGGAGTAGGCCACATCTAAAATAGGGTGCTGTTGCACTTGCCAAGATGGAAGGAGAGGCATCAGCTGTTAGCAGTGCCTTTCCTACTACACAACCACCAGCAGCACTGCAGTGCAGCCCCAACCAGTGCCACCAGCACCAACAATGGTGGTGACACCAGGTGCACCACCCTTGTCACCACGCAGCCTAGTAGATAGCAGCTATGATTCCTCTGACTCCTTCAGTGCACTCCAGAGCATTCTTCACCAGACAAGCACGGAAAGGCACAGAGAGAAAATAGATTGGGGGAGTGAGGATATGGATTTGGAAGACGTGGAATTGGAGGTGGGTGTCTAGGTGGCAGAGCTACTCATTTGATTGGGCTGCAGGAGGATATAAGGGAGGATCCTGTGAGTGGGCAGGAAGAAGAAGTGGAGGTTCTTGAGAGGGGTCAGGTTCTGGCTGTCAGTGGGTATTAAGAAGGGCAGAATCCTGTGAATGGTCAGTAGGAAGAGGGTCATATTTTTGAGAGTGGGCAGGAAATCAGCCATGTTACTGTGAATGAGTAGGAAGATGTCACGGTCACCAAAAGAAATGGGAATAAGACACAGATACAGTATGATGAACACCACCTTTATTGACATTAATACAAGAAATGTGGCACTTCCTCACAGATCCCCAGAATACAGGAGTGAGGACAGCGCTACAGTCCACTACTCAGGAGCTGCAAACTAAGCCGAGGCCTGCACTACCCCGCGCCCAACGGAGACTAGAGACAGGGATTGAACCTAGCCTGTGGTCCAATCTGGACTGGTAGTCAGCAGACCTAACAGAGAAAGAGAGAGTATGCAAGGCCAGAGAACCCACGCAGAACCCTAGAATGATAGGGCCAGAGACCACACGGAGCGGTAGTCAGGCAGAACCACAGGACAGTACCTATGCGGGTAATCAGGCAAGCCAGGGATTATACATGGAGTGGGTAGTCAGCCAGAGCCACAGGTCAGAACCGATGTGGGTAGTCAGACAAAGCCAGGGAAGCAGACATGGAGGAGGATCGGAAGCCAAGCATGGGTCATAACGAGACTCAAACAGGACACAAGGAACTACTGCACTGAAACACCACGTACGGGTAACTAAGCCCACTCTTCAGGCAGTTTAAATAGTAATCCAGGAGGCGGAATGCCAATAAGCCAATCGCACAGAGCCCTATAAGAGCAAGCGCATTGTCACTGGCTACCTATCAGGTAACGCTCGCTCACTCACACAACACCACACAGGAATGCGGAAGTGGCCGGTACCTAGGTGCTGACCTCCCGCATGGATAGAGCAAGGATGGAGGACAAGGAAGCGAATGGCTAGCAGCATCCGCTGCAGGTACACAGTGATAGAAGAGGGGCAGATTCCTCTGAGTGGGCCTGAAGATGTGGGGAGACTGGTGACAGAATCTGAAGAGGTTGAGGAGGAGAATCAGAGAGACAGAGCACAAAAGTTCATCATGCGATGGGTCAGACTCAGGCTCTGCAGGACGTGTTTCAGACGCATCATCATCTCCTCTTCCTTTGCGCTGAAGTCCTGGGTTTGGGGATATTTATCCCTGGGGTCTGGAACAGTGCAGGAAACTTCAAATGCTTTATGTACTTGGTGTAAACGCACATTAATGCACATCTGCATTTATTAAGCATATGCAGCATAGATATGATGACATGTATGCTAAAAAAAACAGTCCCGATCCCATACCACTGCTGCTGGTACTTCTACTACCCCTCTTCAAAAACATGGATGCAAGAAAACCTCCACTAGTAAGATCACATTTGATTCAGAGGTCTGCCATCAGCCTTCGCAACCACCACCACCACTAGTGGCTCCTCTTCCAACTTCCACACCCAACAAGAATGTTCCCACTCAGTCCCAAATCCCCCACTAATGCCATTACCCCCTCCAGACAGCAGTTGTGTGCAGGCAGGGATATGGCACTACGTGTCCCCACATTGCATTCAATGTGGCACAATGACTATACACGGTAATGTTGTAGAGACAAACAGGAGGACACACAAGAACCCTGCATCCTGCAGAATATGACTGCCTGTTAGCGGGCAGGGTGAACTATTTATATTTTTTTGGCTTTTTTTGTTTTTTTTTTATAATAATTTTTGTGAATGCTATATATGTCTATATTAGGCATATACCATAAATTATATGGAAGTATAAAAAGTATGATAAATGTCATTAGTAAATCCAGTTTAAATAGCACAGTATAAGTAACTAATATGCTTGCAATAATAAAGTTATTACATACCATTGGTCTTGTATAGAGATAATATCTCTCTGTTCTGACCCTTATCACTTGTATCATCTATATATATTATGTGAGAGTAAGCGTTGCCTTTTCTCTACTCTAGTAAAAATCATCTACTTTGGCTCAAATTGATCAATTTTGGCATAAAAACATCCACTACATATATATATATATATATATATATATATATATATATATATATATACACTAGTATGAAGTGCTCCCAGCAGCCCCGGCTGATGCCCCAGAACAGGGAGCAGAGACAGGACGTGAGCCGTCTGGAGCGGGGCAGCGCGTTCGGTGAGTCTCTACTGTGCATGACTGCAGTCATGCCCAGTAAAGACTCGCCGAATGCGCTGCTCCTTAACCCTTTGCAATGCGTTGCGTACCACTCTGGCACTCAAAGGGTTAACGGGAAGGGAGCTCTAGACGGCTCACAGCGAAGCTCCCTGTGTGCAAAACCACACATGTACACTAGAGACTCTCTACTGCGCATGTGCGGTTACGGCTCACAGTGAGCGACGCATTCTACCACTTTATGTTATAGGATATATATATATATATATATATATATATATATATATATATATATATCTTTTTTATATAGATATATTTTTTTCACACATCGAAATATTCATGTTGTTTCTGTTTACAAGCTCTCTTATTCTTTGCTATCTTCTGTGGATCCCCCAACCCCCACATGGGTACTCCTTTTGGAAGTCCATTTTGTTTTCTTGCCATGTGTGGGAAACAGAAGAAAAGGTGAAATTTAACCACTGATTTTTTTTTTCTTCTGTGTCCCTCTAAGCACACCCTCCCGATGTTTGTCTGTTTGATCTTCTGCTACTAATCTGTGGCCTAGTAAAACGTGGATAGCAGCAAAACAATACAGAGGGAGGGGGAGCAGGCTTCTAAAGCTGTGATTGGTCCTAACCAGCCCGGAGGAGAGATTAAATCCATTTTATCCTGGCATAGAGGTACACAGAAGAAAAATAAATATTGGTGGGTAACTTTCACCTTTTTTGTCTATAGCAATGAATAGTATTACTAGTTTGTGTAATGTTCTTCTGACTTTGAGATACCTCTATAAATAGGAAGAAGCAACTGAGGGAAAAATAGATTTTCAGAATACTTCTGTGGTCAGAAAGGTAGACGAAGTGTGATAATTATTTCCATGTCAGGTAGATTCAGAAATAGATCATTGTATGTGACACATAACAGTGGTTGAAAGAGGAAGCCTACAGAACAAGGTGAGATATAGAACGCATTAAGCCTAAACTCAGCAAGTGATGAACACAACTTGCAGGAATAAATAGCTGTTATTAGTTCAGCAGAATTTCCTAGGTAGCTGTTCTAAGATACTGCAGGCAGATCTGTCTCTCTATCTTTTTTTTGCATATTTAAAGGGATAGTAATATTTCATAATAAAAGCAGCTCCAATTAATCTTCAAAGTATCTGGGCCATGGAGAGTGTTATTTCAATACTGTCTAGGGTTGCCACCTTTTCTTCAAAAAAATACCGGCCATGGCATTCCCTCCATAGACTTAACATTGGATAGAAGCCAATTTTTTACCGGCCTGCCGGTAAAATACTGGCTGGGTGGCAAGCCTAATACTGTCAGAGTTGTAGTTCAAGAGTAATTGAATGATAAAGTATCCCCCTCCCGCCCCTTTTACTGATGTAACACTGCTCACCTCAGAGCAGCAAGACTGTCCGGATGGATCGCAGTGAGGGACAGTCTTCAGTGAGCATAAGGACAAACCTGAAAAACCTGTCAAGTGGGACAAGGTTTTCCTTATGATCACAGTAAGATGATTGTCCCTTGAGCTGTCCGGTCAGGAGACCAGATTCCACATCTGAGGTGAGCAGTGTTACACTAGGTAAAAGGGGCTGGAGGGGGATACTTTATCATTCAATTACTCTTGTACTACAACTCTGCCAGTATTGAAATAACACTCTCCAAGGCTAGGGTGACCACGGGTCCCGGAACGTCCGGGACTGTCCCTTATTTCAGGGCTATGTCCCGCGTCCCGGGTCCCCTTCAACCGGGACAATGAAGTGTCCCGGAATGAAGTCAAGCCACCCTGGATGTCAGCCTGCAAGTGGTGTGTCACATCCATGATATGACACACCGCTTGCAGGCTGACATCCAGGGCGGCAATGCAGCTTACCTGGAGGCAAGCGCTCTAGTAATACAGAGCGCTGGGAGATGACATCATCTCCCAGCGCTCTGCATTACTGAGCACAGCGCGCGGGAGCTTCAGCTCTGTGCCGGAGGAGGCACAGAGCACTTTCCACGCCGCTAGACCACCAGGGACTTAAGGTATGACGGGGCAACTAGGGTGACCACATCCCGGAATGGCAGAAGGGAAATGTGGTCACCCTATCCAAGGCCCAAATACTATGAAGATTAACCGGAGCTGCTTTTTTTGTGAAACATTATTATCACTTTAATTTGGAGTGTCGGAGTGATATCCAATGCATTGCGAAGCACACAAAAGGTTAACATCTTTCTCCCCAGATTGTGCAACTTTACCTTTATGAAAGCTGTGGCCGTACTCCATGCTCCCAAATCCAAAACTTTCCACAGACATTCAACCTCGGGCCAAAACTGGGAGAATCCTGGTGCACTCTGCACTACAGGGGTGAACTAATAATCCCCATTGATTTTAATAGGCATATCAGGTTGACCCCCATTAATGTTATAGAGGTCTTCAAATCAATAGCTATTGTTGTTTTTTTTTCATTTCTATTTTTTCCCTGTGGTGCTGTTGGTGTGTTTCGGAATCCTTACCATTTCTTATGCACACAAGGCTGTAATTGCAGGTCTTGTGAGACAGTAGTCAGTGTGTGTGTGATTCAGAAGTTGCTTGGGTGCCATGGGGCTTTCAAACAGAAACAACTTTATTAATAAGAGTGACAACAAAGCAGATCAATGGGCTTATTCTCATTAGCAGTACAAATACACTACAGAGCTTCATCTTTCTTCTGGAGAACCTTCTCTTGCACCTCCGGTTTTGCACCTCCAACTGGAAACGTCCTCTGGTCCTCTTCTGATATTTGGCTGAAAGGGAGGACCCTTACTATGCTGAGGAGACCCTCATGAATTCTCTCCCCCAGAATACTACTATCCTGGGTCTCTCTTTAAAGTGAGGCCTCTAGATGAATTACTACCAGGTATCTGATTGTCCACTGTCGGTCACCACTGATGAAAGCTGTATCCAGATTGGCTGCAGTCAATCAGGGAGCAGATTTCAGGCATCAGACCTGTCTCTAACAGACCAGACAGCATTGATACCTGACTGTACTGGAGAGAGCCCAATAGCTATCAATAGCTTGCAAACTACTTGTTGGAGACCCATGCTTTAACCCTTTTAGTGCCAGATGGGTGCACAAAGCAATATGTTGCTTACACCTCTGGCACTCAAAGGGTTAAATATTATCCTCATGCTTCCAAGCCTAGCTAGAACCCTGGAAAAAGGACTCCTGCTCAGAAAAGGTGTACCTACTGCTTTAAAAGAGATTTAATACCTCCTAATAATAACCACCCACTTATGTTAGCGTGGTCAGAACATCCTAATGGCCCCTATTAGTTTTCCCAAGCTAATTGTTTCCAGAAATAACATCATCAATTAGTCCTGCGTGTCATGAACATGCAGACGGATGTGACAGTTGCCAGTTGGAACACTGGAGTTAAACTCTAATCTTAACCCCTTAAAGGGATAGTAATACTTAAAATGTAAAAAAAAATATGTTGTAGGGTTTAGCCCCCTGAGTAAAACAAGACTACTCCCACTGCTGAGAGGTGTTTTATTCAAAAGTTATTAATTTTCAAAGTTGATTTTTTTAGGTGCAATATCACAGTGGCCTGAAATTGTACAGTGGCGCTGTTGCTACACCATCCTATGGAGATTTATGGTCCCGGGACCAGAGCTGTCCAAAGGATGGTGTAGCAACAGCGCCACTGTACAATTTCAGGCCACTGTGATATTGCACCTAAAAAATTCAACTTTGAAAATTAATAACTTTTGAATGAAACACCTTTCAGCAGTGGGAGTACTCTTGTTTTACTCAGGGGGATAAACCCTACAACATATTTTTTTTACATTTTAATTATTACTATCCCTTTAATGGCAAGAGGCATGTGTAGCACATTGCTTCTCAGTGTGTTGTGTCATCACTTGGACAAAGGCACAAGGGCAAAGTTCATAGGGGTCATTAGGATTTTCTGGCCATAATAAAATAAATCTGAGGTTATTATTAGGAAGTGAGACACGTTTAAGTAAACCTGTAACATTCTGCTCCTGGCACACGTTGGATACCCTTCTGGCACTCAGAGGGTTAACCCAGGTCTCCCATCCACTTAACCATCACTTGTATATGTACTCATTTCAATAATGCAAAATAATTGTACATTATGTTCAGATTACCATCCTGCAATCACAGCACATTACCTAGAGAAGAGACACGCAGACTCTATCACATTGTATGATCACATTGACCTGGAACCACTGCACTTTTACTGTAAGAGTAGACAGCATTCACAGGGTTAAATGGTTCTGTTAACTACACAACTTTTACTTCATTAAATGTATCTATTTAAACAGCCTATAACTTGTGATTTTTTTGTTTTACAAACAGGTTAATGGTTTTAGAGGTGTTTGATTTAGTAGCTTTCTTCTCTGCCTTAAGGGACAATATCACCTAAAAACAACGTTGGTGATTTTGAAAGAGCTTCAAAATGCACGTGTGTGTGCTGTGCATGTCTTTCCTGTCTTAACCTTATTAACAAAAAAAAACCCTATTTACTGGCATTGCTCAGCAATGCATTGTGCACTTCCTATAGCAATGAAAGTGATTGGGGGCTAGATTTAAAGGTTCACGTTAAATCAGCCGCTAAGGAAAAAAGGCACATCGGCCACAAATAACACATGATTTAAGGCGGATTTAAAAGTAAGCAAACAAGAATAGCTAACAAGCATAGGCACAACAAAAACATGTAACACAAAAAGACGCATCGCACCTGTTGTCGCATCACCGTGCGTCCCAAACACCCGTTAAAACACAACTTAAGTCAAAGTGTAACATTACGGCTGCTGTTGGCTAGCAACCCTGATAGATGCAAATTCAAACCTACAGCCAATCCCAAGGCCCCAAAGTAGCAAGATTGTTCAAATACACCTGTATATATTCCAAAATAACGGTCACACCCTGTCTGTGTTTTGAGTTTTGGTGAGCTAGAGCACAGGACCCAGGAGCGGAGGATAGCATTTACAGCGAGGGAGAGAGGAGTTTACATTGGAGGTAGAAGGAGTTTTTGGAGTTTGGCGAGAAGAGCATTGCACTAAATATACACATATCACACTTTTGCACATATTACATACACCCATACAAACACAAACATATACACATACATAGTCTTTTTTTTATACAACTTCACACATTTTTTAAACTTTATTTTGACAGTGTGAATCTGTGAGTGTGGCAGAGAGTGAGTGGGATTGAGTGTGTCTGTGAGGGCCTGTGGGAGTGCCTGGGTATGAGTGGGTGAGTGATGGCTAGGAGAGGAGGACAGGCGAGAGGGATTGGGAGAGTAGTGGAGGAGGAGGAAGGTCAGGAGGGTATCCCTCAGCAGAGCAGGGGTGGGAGAGGGGTACATGGTGGGGACCACCATACATAGGCAGGGTCAGCGCAGGCAGGGCAGTCTGGTTCCGACTCCTCGCATGTCGGAGCTGAGGAGGATAGGATCAGGGATCCCCTTTATACTGAGGAGGAGAATAGTTAGTCTATGGAGAATATTCAATAACATGAATCAAGTTGCTAAGATCACACTGGATAGACTCCATAGAAAACATTGCAAATGGAGACATGAGATCACTGGAGAAGTCAGCATCATGTCCAGTTCACCAGGTCTACTTCACCACTTACTGAATCACAAAAAGGATGGAGCAGGTCACATATCACAGCACCACTGAGAAAAACTGGTTGTATATGCAACACACCCACCTAAAACAATTCCACAGAATTAAAGGTGAAAAAGTAGGCCTTGGTGTTATGTATGCAATCATTTACTCTAACTTGAAATTACGTATCTCACATTTGATTCACACATGGATCCTCAGGAGTGCTGATGCCATGGATGAATGGTACACCAGCCACTATTTGAAGGATACACGTGGGAAACAAATATTAACCATTGTAGTTTGGCCAACAACAGGCCATGAATGATGGATATGTCTAACTGAGTACAGCTGCCTCACTCAGAAGGATAGATGGGCTCATCCAGAAAAAAAACACAGGCCTCAATCAAAGATATCCTTCAATACTGGCTTGATTGTTGCCCTTCAGGTTTCAACTGGAACATCCCTCATGGACAGGATCGTGTCAAGTACATCAATCTCTGATTGCCAGGGTGGTATCCCATGCATCACAATGCAATGCATCATGACAACCAGAGAGTGACATGTAAAATAATACAAAATCTTGCATTGTACGGGATAAACTAATAACATAGGGATGAATACCACTTGAATCACACCACAGATCTGTTAAAAAAATATATGTACACAAAGAAAAATGGTCAGCTATGTATGTGGATATGTACCTTTCAAATGGGTACAGATATGTCCCAACAAGAAGTGAACCCAGAGATCCGTTCAGTACGTGTGATTGCCTTACTGCCCATATATGTGCACCCAACACAAACTAACTGTTATTGATATCATCAGAATACACATATCTAGTATATTTCACTGTACTTAGATGAGATATACGAGGTATGTTTTTATTCATATCAATAAAAGTTAGTTTGTGATGGGTGTACATATAGAGCCAGTAAGGCAATCACATGTACTGAACTGATCTCTGGGTTCATATCTTGTAAGGATATGTTTGTACCCATATGAAAGGTACATATCCAGATACATATCAGACCATTTTTATTTCTGTGTACCTTGGACGGGATGGCAATGGTTAATTTCATCTTGGTGTAATATTGTAGGCATTGTAAAAAGATGTGGATCAATGCTAGTCCTATCCCTCCTACCCTCATGGTTAGACAGATATTGCTCTATGTGACAGCTGGAGATATTATTCATTTGACCACACGGAGGCTCTTCAGCAGAGTCAAAATTACCCCATTTAGAGATCAATGCTTCATTGGAATGGTCTACAAAGTGTGCTTGGAGTGCAAGCACACTCAGTGGACTATTCCAAAGAAGTATTTATCTCTAAATGGGTCAATTTTTGCTCTGCTGGAGAGTCTCCGTGTGGTCAAATGACTGATATCTCCAGCTGTCACATAGAGCAATATCTGTCTAACCATGAGGGTAGGAGGGATAGGACTAACATGGATCCACATCTTTTTACAATGCCTACAATATTACATCAAGGTGAAATTAACCATTGCCATCCCGTTAAAGGGATATTAATACTCAAAATGTGAACGGAAAAATATATGTTCTAGGGATTAGCCCCCCGAGTAAAACAAGGGTATTCCCACTGCTGAAAGGTGTTGTATTCAAAAAGTCTCACAGCTCAGACTTGAATATTTCAGGGGCAATATCCCAGTGGCCTGAAATTGTACAGTGGCTCTGTTACTACACCATCCTATGGACAGCTCTGGTCCCGGGACCATGAATCTCCATAGGATGATGTAGCAACAGCGCCAATGTACAATTTCAGGCCACTGGGATATTGCACCAAAGGAATTCAACTTTGAGCTGTGATACGTTTTGAATGAAACACCTTTCAGCAGTGGGAGTACCCTTGTTTCACTCAGGGGGATAAACCCTACAACTTATATTTTTCTTTCCACATTTTAAGTATTAATATCCCTTTAATCCTATCACGTCTACATTTACTAATCACACAATCTCATTTCTTCAAACAGCTTACAGGCCTCTACAACAGCAGGAGCCGGTGGCCGAGGCTACGTCAACACTCAGTGAGGAGTATACAGAGGAGGGGACCAGCCGGTGGCCACCATACTCACCACCAACACCTCCACCACAGCTGTCTGCACCACTTGTCTGCAAAGCATTGTGAATTCGATCTATAAGAAAAATGCTTGTTTGCTCTGTAATCATTTTCTAAAGAAGCATGTCCTGGCATTGAGAATACCCATATTTTACTCCATAGAAAAAACACTACAACATTTATCTTTTGTCACTGGGGTTTACCCTTTAAAAGGCATAGTAATGTTTCAAAATAACTGCAGCACTGATGATACGTCATAGTTTTTGGGCCATTTAGATCATCATCATCATTCTCAATGATGTGTAGTTCCAGAGTAATTGAATCATAAAGTGTCCCCCTTCTGCCCCTTTTACCTGTGTAAAGCTGCACAACAAGACCGTCCGGATGGATTGCAGCAAGGGACAATCTTCAGTGAGCATAAGGAAAAACCTGTCCTCCTCCTTTAACCCCTTAAGGACCATTGACGTGGCAGGACCGTCACGTTGGTCCAGCACTTAAGGACCAGTGAAGGTCCTGGCACGTCACGTACTTTTACTCACCGCGCTCCTGTAGGAGCGAGGTGAGTAATACCGGGCACTGAAGATGATCGCTCCAAGGCCGGAGCGATCTCTTCCAGTGCCCCGTTTGACTTGCCGCCCCACGTGATCAGTCACGTGGGACGGCACGTCAAAGGTTCCTATGTGGTCCTTAAGGGACGGCACGCCCCGGGACCGCTGGTCCTTAAGGGGTTAAGGAGGACAGAAGATTGTCCCTCGCTGTGACCTATCTGTTCAAGTGACTAGATTCCACATCTGAGGGGAGGAGGCTTACAAGGGAGGGGGACACTTTAAAATTCAATTACTCTGGAAGTACACATCATAGAGAATTATTATACCGCTCTACATGGCCCAAAAACTATAAAGAATAATTGGAGCTGCATTTATTTTGAAACTTTACTATCCTTTTAAGCAAACAGGTTCATCAGATGTTTTTTTTTGGTTTCCACATAATGCAATTCAGCGTAATCTTGCATTCCTTTGTGTTCCTCGTTATTATTTATTACTGATCTCTTGTTTCTTCTGACGTTGGATCATCATCACAAGTGGTAGGGTCATCGAAGATTACTTCAAATGACTCTGTAGGTGGATCTGTTACTTGGCGGTGCTGACGTGGATCATCCACACGTAGCTTTACCAGCATTTTGCTTATAGGTTTTGTTCTGGCAACAAATCTAACCTGCAAAGAGAAAAGCTAATGTTTTAGGAATAATTGATACATTGTATAGAAGCATACTGGAGCAATTCTGGGGCAAACCACCTGAACCAATAGGACTTTTGATCTCTTGAACGCTGGAGGCCTCTCTATTATTTAGTAGGTTAAAATCCCATTAAAGATGCAGTGCACTTTTTTTTAATGGAAACCTTTATGTTATAGAGTTTTCTTGCTGAGTAATGCAAGGGTGCCCCCACCTCTGTCTTTTATTCAAAGTTATAACAGTTCAAACTGACAATAAGTGAATTAGTGTGAGTACTTCCCAAAAGTTCTAATTTTTATCACGTTCTATGGAGAACTGTCTGTCAGTGACTTACCTCTCCCAGAGAATGCAACAGAATAACTAATTAGAATCTGACCACTAGAGGGCACTGTTAATGTAAAAAAAAAACAACAATGCTTTAAACTGTAATAACTCAGGACATATACATCAAGAAAATCCCTACAAGTTATATTTTTCAATAAAAAAGTTTACTGCGCCTTTAAATCAAAGGGAAATTGGATTTTTTCCCCATAGAGACTTGCACCAGAACTGCTCCAGCATGCTATTATACACAAAACCCTTGGTAACTAATTTCCATATTTTTACTGCTTCAGCACGGGGCATATCCAGTTATATAGATCAAAGTTATCCCTATATGATTCC
Source organism: Rhinophrynus dorsalis (assembly GCA_037306005.1). Classification (NCBI taxonomy): domain Eukaryota; kingdom Metazoa; phylum Chordata; class Amphibia; order Anura; family Rhinophrynidae; genus Rhinophrynus; species Rhinophrynus dorsalis. The sequence continues at coordinate 31,839,326 of CM074719.1, forward strand.
ATGTGACTGGGAACTTGCAAATCAATTAAAGAGATAATCAAATCCAGAGAGCCTAATGTCAGGGACATTGCATACCCCTTTGGCACTCAAAGGTTCTAATTCATTGTAGGTGTTGTGTGTGTATGTGTGTGTGTGTAGGGGGGGTTATTAGGAGCCGTTGGTATCCCATTTGTTTTGGGGAACTAAACCACAGAGAATTGATTCATAACAGCCATTGAGATTTTATGTTCAGATGTAGGTAAGTGGTGTTTTTACTATAGTTGTTAGTTGTAGGAATCTACAAATCCACAAGTGCAGGCCCACAATGTTAATCTCTAATGACAGCGACTATATTCCAGGGTATGCTTTACAGAGTATGATCACTGTATTATCTACCGGCAGGCAAACTCCTCCATCCTCAGGACATCAATGTATGCAAGCCCCATAGAATGAGCAGGGAAATGGAGTTACAAAATCCCATTTAATTTACTCCATGTTTTAGTACATTAACCTAAACACGCCGTAGAGGAAAGGAACATCTCAAAACACCTATAGACTGCCCCCTTTCCTCCCATTGGCGCTAGCTTCATTAAGTGCAGGATACTTGGCGTACTTAGCTTAGTAAATTGACGTTAGGCAGGAGTAGAGACTAAACATTCTAGCGCCTGTTATTGTACATAATTGTGTCTTATATTATCTCCAATTGTACTGGCTGTCAAGCTGTTGGGCACTGCAATTTCTATCATCCCCAACCAGTCAATGTCTGGGAGTTGTAGTCACCAACAGCTGGACAGCCAAAAGATGCCTACCCCAGGTATAATATGTATACAGATATTAAAGGGATTAGTCAACCTTGATTATTTAAAAATATATATTACAAGGTTTTCATGCTGAGTAAACCAAGGCCAATCCAACTGCTGGAAATTGTTTTATACCGTTCCATAGCGATGAAGCGATTACAATCACATTCTACAGATGACTAGATCCAGAAGATCCCTTATCTCAAAGAATGTAACAGAATAACTGTCATGACACCAGGTGAACTGTAGGTGAGCTCTCTAAACACTAGAGGGCACTGTTAATGAATAAGACGTTTAAATGCTTATAACTTCGGAATAAAATGTTATACAGGAGTAGTAGTACCCTTATTTTACTCAGAAGGAAAAGCCCTACAATAGATCTGTTTTCATAATAAAGGTTTAATATTCCTTTAACATGCTATAACAAATGGAAAAATGAAACCTACCCTGTCATTTATCATGCTTCTCTGGAATTCCCTGTTGGAAGCTGGAAGGAAAATGATAGAATGCAGTTTTAATGGATAAGTTGTATATTATAATACACAGAGGCTGATGTACGAAGAAAAAGTGGTACAATTCTGGGGCCTACCAGTTGCAACCATAGGGTACAAGTAAATAAGGAGTTTAGCCCTGTGAATGATCAGTATTCTCGCTTTTCCTACCAGATAAGTTCAGAGCAGACCTCCACCCACTAGAGACATTTACAGCAGTGCTGGGCAAGGTGTGGCCCTCCAGCTGCTGCTAGAGTACAACTCCCATCATCCCATCGTGGCAGGGGATGAAGGGAGTTGTAGTCTGGTAACAGCTGGAGGGCCACATATTCCCTGCCACTGATGTAGAACAACAAGGCTAACAAACAAAATAAAACTGTTAAAAAATAGATTACAACAACAACAAGAAAAATAGGCATTTTGAGGGTGATGTACCAAGAAGGACCGAGGCATTTTGGGAGCAAACCATTTGCATCATAAGGGACAAATAAACATTCCCAAATTCCCAATCTTTTTAATGGGGCTTTGATCGTTCGAGCACCAGAAATGTAGAAACTGCATTGCAACATAATGCATTGGATACCTGTCTGGCACTCAAAGGGTTAACACACAGAATGCTAGCGAGGTCTCCAATACATGTATGTAGGTATGTATGTATGTGTATAGAATCATGCATCTGTGTAGGTATGTATGGATGTAGGTTTGTATGTAAGCATGTATGTATGTAGGTATATATGTAGGCATGTAGGTATGAATGTATGTATGTGTGTGTGTGTGTGTATTTGTGTGTGTGTGTGTGTGATAGAAGCACATATGTATGTAGGTATGTTTGTGTGTATATGTATTTATGTAGGCATGTATGTAGGCATACCTGGGAACTCTCCGGATTTGCCCCGGAGACTCCGGTTCTGACAGATCTTTACCGGGTCTCCGGGGCAGAGGCAGATTCCTCTGGATGTGGGGAGTTTCTATTGAAACTCTACCCATTTACACGCTTTCTCCCGCTGTTCCTCCGTTCCCAGCCTTCTGTGTGACATTTTTAACCCTTTGAGTGCCAGAGTAGCACGGAATGCATTGCTTTGCAATGCATTCCGTACCACTCTGAAACTCAAAGGGTTAAGCACCCCCGCTCGTGTCAAGCCCCGCCCCTTTTTGACGCGATTAGCGTCATTTTTGTCACCCCCTGCTGAACAGAGGACTCCCCTCCGGGTAGCCCTCAGATGGAAGCTCCCAGGTATGTATGTAGGTATATACAGCACTGTGCAAAAAGTCTGAGGCAGGTGTGAAAAAATGGTGTAAGAATGCTTTCAAAAATAGACATGTTAATTGTTTATTTATATCAATTAACAGAAGAAAAATCTAAATCAAATCAATATTTGGTGTGAATACCCTTTGCCTTTAACCCTTTGAGTGCATACCCCTCTGGCACTCAAAGGGTTGAAACAGCATCACTTCTTCTAGATACACTTGCACACAGTTTGTTAAGGAACTCGGCAGGTAGGTTGTTCCAAACATCTTGGAGAAGTAACCACAGTTCTTCTGTGGATTTAGGCACCTCAGTTGCCTCACTCACTTCATGTAATCCCAGACAGACTCGATGATGTTGAGATCAGGGCTCTGTGGGGGCCATACCATCACTTCCAGGACTCCTTGTTCTTACTTACACTGAAGAGAGTTCTTAATGACTTTGGCTGTATGTTTGGGGTCATTGTCATGCAACAGAATAAATTTGGGGTCAATCAGATGCCTCCCTGATGGTACTGCATAATGGAAAAGTATCTGCTTGACACTATCAGCATTGAGGATACCATTCATTCTGACTAAATCCCCAACTCCATTCTCAAAAATGCAGCTCCAAACTTGCAAGGAACCTCCACCATGCTTCACTGTTGCCTGCAGACACTCATTCTTGTACCTCCAGGCCTTCGGCGAACAAACTGCCTTCGCCAAATATTTAAATTTTTACTCATTGGTCCAGAACACCTGCTGCCAAGCTTCTACACCCCAGTCCATGTGTTTTCATGCATAGCTGAGTGGATTGGTCTGGTTTCCACATCGGAGGTATGGCTTTTTGGCCGCAAATCTTCCATGAAGACCACTTCTGACCAGACTTCTCCTGACAGTAGATGAGCATACCAGAGTCCCACTGTTCTCTGTAAGTTCTGCTAATTCTGAGCTGATGGCACTGCTGGACATCTTCCAATTGCAAAGACACATAAGCATGATCTGTCTTTCATCTGCTGCAGTAAGTTTCCTTGGCCGACCACAGCATCTATGGTCCTCAAGGTTGCCTGTTTCTATGTGCTTCTTCAAAAGAGCTTGGACAGCATATTTGGAAACCCCTGTCTGCCTTGAAATTTCTGCCAGACAGAGACCTCGCCGATGCAGTATAATTTCCTTGTGTGTTGTTACTGTGTTCAGTCTTGCCATGGTGTATGACTTTTGACATTAAACCGTCTTCGGCAACCTAACCTTGTTAGCTGAGTTTGGATGTTCCTCGCCCAGTTTTATTCCTCCTACACAGCTGTTTCTTTTTCAGTTAGTGATTGTGTTTCAACCTACATATTAAACTGATGATAGATAGCACCTGCTTGGTATAATCTTTAATTATACTCCTGACTATATGCCTACAAAATCCCTGGATTTGTGCAAATGTACCTAGAAGAATTGATGATGATTTGAAGGCAAAGAGTGGTCACACTAAATATTGATTTGATTTAGATTGTTCTTCTGTTCACTCACTACATATTTTGTTAATTGATTAAAATAAACTATTAAGATGTCTATTTTTTATAGCATTCTTACTTTACAGCATTTTTTTTCATATCTGCCTAAGACTTTTGCCCAGTACTGTAAATAGGCATATATGTATGTGGGTATGTATGTCTGTATGTAGATATGTAGGTAGGTATATACATCTAGAAACATGTATGTACCCAAGGAGCTTACAGTATAAATGGGTAATGGAGAAAGACAGCATAGTATGATGGTGTAAAGTGTTGAGGGTTACAGTGCGGTTTTATCAATAGGTGGAGGATGGTGCTAGTGTTCCAGAAGATAGGATTGCAGGGTAGAATTAAGGACCTGGGGGGGTTAGTTCTAGATGTAGGGAGAGAGGTATGGAGTTCCATAGGTAGGGAGCAGAAAGTGAGAAAGGCATGAGATGGGAGAGGGCAGAGGGTGTGGATGGTGCAACAAGAAGGGAGTTGTGTGTTTGAGTGAAGGAGGCGACCAGGAATATAAGAGGAGATGAGGGAAGATATGTAAGGGGGGAGCAGCAATGTGGAGAGATTTAACATGTTGAGTGCCAGAGGGGTATTCAAGGCATTGTAAAGCAATGCGTTGGATACCCCTCTTGCACTCAAAGGGTTAAAGGAAAGAAGAAGGACTTGGTAGGTGATACAGTGCTCAACAGAGAATCGTGTGAGATGCCCAAGAATGATGTGAGCGGGTTCTTTTTATTTGGAGAGAATGTGATGATTCGTGCCTTGCAGAGGAGACCTGTTCCAGCAATCAAGGGGTTAAAGACCCATTAAAAACAATGTGATTTTTTTTTTTGTTCCCTGCAATGCAACTGGTTTTCCCCAATATTACTCCAGTTTTCCTTTGAATATAAGGCCCTTTGACTTTACATTTAATGCACAATATGTAAACTTTAAATTAACCTTTTGAGTGCCAGAGGGGTACGCAACACATTGCTTTGCAATGCTTTGCATACTCCTCTGGCACTCAAATGGTTAATATCCCTATATTTAAATCAGCCTCTGTTACCTTGTTAAAGGGATAGTAAACCCCCCGAAAAAGTTTAAACCAAATGATAGGAATAATAAAAACATACTTAACTCCCTCATTCCCATCTCTCAAGTCGTTATGGTTTGAGAGAAATAAGAAAATAAAGACCTCAGTTCCCTCCTCTTTCTGCCTGATGAGCTGTAAAGCTGTCAGAGGCAGAATCAAGTCACCCGACTGTAGGCGGCTCTTCAGGAGCGCTGACATAGGGATATCTAACTATAATTACTTCATCAGTATGGCCTACAGCATGTGCCTGGATTGCAAGCACACGTTGTAGACCATGCCGATGAAGTAATTATACTTGGACATCTAGATGACCACGCTCCTGAAGAGCCGCCGTCTGGTCCCAGAAGCAGGATCTCATAATGTCCGCTGTACAGAGGACGCATGAGAAGGGGGAGGGAGCAGAGATCTTTATTTTCTCACATCTTTCAAACCATAATGGTTTGAGAAATGGGAATGAGGGCATTTAGTATGTTTTTATTATTTCTATCATTTGGCTTAAACTTTTCCGGAGGATTTGCTATCCCTTTAATTACTGTTATTTTGTTGTCTACCAGAGAAACCTTTTTTTTACCTTGGATCCTTCGGACATAAAGAAATAGCAGTGTGGAAGTCACAATGCATATAAGCAGCCGCAATGATATCACAAAATACGTGCTCCATGTTTTACTCCTGTCTCCAAGTGCGGGGGAGATTTCCTTGTGATAAGTGATGTCTGAAATCAAGATTTCCATCCATAAGGCAGAATTAACGCTTTATGTTTATTAAATAGATAGTAAATGAATAGGTGTGTATATTGCAGAAATGCTTGTGGTGAGCAAAACAAGAGTGCACCCTCTGATAGGAGATGCTTTTTCAAAATTGTTACAGCTTATACTTTTTTATTATTATAATGCAATGTTTTTAAATATCAGTGCCAGGTTGCTGTCTATACATGAAACACTGGAAAAGGACATAAATGCTTCCGGTGCTACAACCACTGCCCAGACTCCATGGATTTGCACAGAGAGGATGGCAAAAGGAATGTATAATGCACCAAGCGGTTCTTTAGTGTATGTGTGTGTTTGTGTGTGTGTGTGTGTGTGTGTGTGTGTATATATGTATGCATGGCATGTGTTTGTATGTATGTGTGTGTGTATGTTTGTGTGTGTGTGTGTGTGTGCATGTGTATGTGTGTGTGTGTAAGTGTATGTCTGTGTGTGTATGTGTGCATGATGAAACTCGCTAGAAGCTGATTGGCTGAGAGCTGCACAAACACACATCCCAGCCAGTTGTAGTGTGGGAACCATATGAAAGCTAGTGCAGGGGAGGGCTGGGCGGCAATTGCCCCCTGGGCTGGCCATGTGTCTGGGCCGGTGGACCACTGCCTCACTCAATCTCCCACTTGTTGCTATAAATGGAGCTACACTTGTGATACCACAGAGCTTACAATTGAAATGAATCTATATACAAATGATACCGCAGAGCTACAATCCAAATAGAGCTACACTAGTAACATAATCCATTTCCCTTGCGAGTTCTATGGCATCACTAGTGTTGCTTTAATTAACCCTTTGAGTGCCAGAGAGGTACTCAAAGCTTTGCGTTGCGTACCCCTCTGACACGCAAAGGGTTAAATTGTAAACACTGTAGTATCACTAATGTAGCCCAATTTCAACTGTAAGCTCTGTGGTATCACGTGTCATACTTTACAACATTAAGGACAATTTTAAAATTAAGGAAACAGGAGTGGGCTGGGACAATCGGCTTGGATGATTGTAGATATGGGCCACTTAATATATTTGCCCCCCGGGCCGTATGTTGCCAGCCCTCCCCTGAGCTAGTCTCTGTTCAGTTTTTCCACAGAATGACTCATGCAATGGCCCAAGAAGTAATTTGGGGGGTGATCTTTGCTATGCATTCCTACGGCAGTAGCAGCGGTGGCAGTGTTCTTTTAACAATTGGACTGGCATAAAACTTAACATTTTTAGGGCTGGCATCATACTGTTAACCATTGGAATGCCAGAGGGGTACTCATTATTGATAATTATGGTGAATTATAGCCTGTTAGCTATTTAAAAATATTAATTGATTTGTATATTGATCAAGTCAGTGACAATACTGATATTTTACAGATATCTATTCTTGAACTGTATGGTACTGGCAAACATGATTGTGTCTTATTTGCCTACTAGTTTATGTGCTTGTTAAATAGGTATAAATATATTTAATATTTAAAAGTGTCATGTGGGCCGCACCCTGAAGTCATGCGCCTCTGTACTATACTATCAGGTTTCCCCTCTCCTTTTCTTTTTTCTTTATGTAAGCTATTGCACTTTGTCTCTTAAAGTGGATCTATCACATATAGATATCTAGTGCTCATTAGATAGAGCATTTAGCGAAAAAGTTTAATATGTTAGTCATTTTTGAAAAAAAAAACCTTATCTGCGCAAAAATTCAAGTTTAAAACGTGCCCAGCAGCCTACTTCCTGCTTGCAGCACTGCCTCTGCTCCCGTCCCACTACCCAGCATCCTCCAATGGCGGAGGATTTCCTTCTCTAAGCTTGAGCGACGTCATTGGCAGAGATCGATATCTAGCCAATGAGATCGCTCCAGCTTAGAGACAGACATCCTCCGTCATCGGAGGATTCTGGGTAATGGGACGGGAGCAGCCTCTGTGCGGAAAGCAGCTTGCCGCAGTGGCAAGCAGAAGTAGGCTGCTGGCCACCTTTTAAGCTTGAATTTTTGCGTAGATAACAGTTTTTTATTTCAAAAATGACTAACATATTAAACTTTTTCACTAAATGCTCTATCTAATGAGCATTAGATATCTATATGTTATAGATCCACTTTGACAGTTTGACAGTTTGACAAACTGTCAGTATTTGTCATGGACATGATATCCAGGACTGATTAAAAATGATATCTCTTGAACAAACACACAAGGACAGAACTCATAGATGCCATTAGAATTTTCTAAAGAAGACGGAGAAGAAGAAAGAGAAGAAGAAGAAGGAGAAAGAGAAGAAGAAGGAGGAGAAAGAGAAGAAGGAAGAAAATAAGAAGATGGTTTCAACGTACTGGATGGCTGCACACTTTGAGTTATATTTTCACTGCGATCAACAGCAGGTGCTGTAATAAAAAAAAAAAATCAAAAGAAATATAGATTTAGAGGCCAGTGGGCATACGTGTAAAAGCAATTCTGGACTGAACCAACTGCATCATAGGGAACAAATAAAAAAGTCTCACGGATTAAAATAGGGCTTTTGAACCACTGATTGCTAGCGAAGTCTCCAACACAAAGCAAAGCCATGTATCGGAAACCTCTCTAGCTTTCAAGGGGTAAAAGCCCCAAATCAATAGACATTTGTACTTGTCCCCTATGGTGCAGAAGGTTTTCGTCACACTTAGTAGTACATCCAAGGAATACACTGTATAATAATTACATTCAATAATGAATGGATTAATATGAAGCAGTCATACTAGTCCTGTTTTAGTAATATAAAGTTACTAGTTGAACAGCCCGTTACACGGGCCACAGTGCCACTGCCACCCGGTCGCGGGGCAGTCACGCGCAGTGGAGACTGCCCGTGCCGTGGCTGATACAGAGCTGGACGCTCCTTCTGAGCGCCCAGCTCTGTATCAGCCGCTGCGCGGGCAGTCTCTACTGCGCATGACTGCAGCGCGCGCAGCAGTGTGTACTGCGCATGTCGGGCGTTACACACGATTTAGCGAATTATTATATAGGATGAGTTCTTTTGAATTTCATGATACCTTTTTTATTTTATTTATTTGGATAACAACTATATATTTTATGACAAGCTTTTGAGAGATCAGCTCTCTTCCTCAGGTCAGGTCAGACTTTGTGATACTGAATCACAGTCTATTCAATCACATAGTGTGTTCAATCACATAGTCTATTCAATCACACAGTCTTTTCAATCACATAGTGTGTTCAATCACATAGTCTATTCAATCACACAGTCTTTTCAATCACACATTCTGTTCAATCACTCAGTGTGTTCAATCACACAGTGTGTTCAATCACATAGTCTGTTCAATCACACCGTCTGTTCAATCACACAGTGTTTTCAATCACACAGTCTGTTCAATCACACAGTGTGTTCAATCACTCAGTGTGTTCAATCACACAGTGTGTTCAATCACATAGTCTTTTCAATCACATAGTCTGTTCAATCACACAGTGTGTTCAATCACATAGTTTGTTCAATCACTCAGTGTGTTCAATCACACAGTGTGTTCAATCACATAGTCTGTTCAATCACACAGTGTGTTCAATCACATAGTCTGTTCAATCACACAGTGTGTTCAATCACATAGTCTGTTCAATCACACAGTGTGTTCAATTACATAGTCTGTTCAATCACACAGTCTGTTCAATCACATCGTCTGTTCAATCACATAATCTGCTCAATCACACAGTCTGTTCAATCACACAGTCCATTCAAAACAATGCAGAGAACTGTGTATTGTGCTTCTTCTGCAGCACCTCTAATGTGCTTCTGGTGTGTTTCCCAATCAGACCTGAGGTTGTGTTTTACATTGGATCTCAGTGATGATGTGCCTATGTGTCTTCCTGCTTTCTGTCCACTCACATGTTTTTTGCAGAGACACCAGATAACAACATGTTATCTTTTGGATCCTGAGGGAAGTGTCTCTAGAGTGGAGATTTCATGGATTTTGGGATTCCTGAAGGGACTACTGCTACTACGGGGGCTAGATGTTGCATTAGTACTAGCAGTAGGTGACAGTTGTGCTGCACTTTGACCAACAGCAGCAGATAGGGATAGGGCTGTAGATGTTAGCCTGTATTGCTGCTTAGCCAATAATAGGGATTGTGACTGCTTGGGGGTTGATACTGATGATGATTATCAAGATGATTCTTGTGTATATTTCGGCATGCTTATTTGACCAGAGTTGGACTTTCTAGTTGATCTCTCAAAACAGGTATTTCACTCCAGTAGTAAACAAGTGAGCCTTTTCCTTTCAGCTAATTTTTGGCCATATCATCACTCTCACTCTCTCCTTCATCTGCATCAGAAGAAGAGGAGAGGAACATTGGAGGGACATATTCTGAATCAACATCATTATCATTAATAAAAAGGTCAGCAGCAACAGCAGAATCCACTTCCTCCCCACTACGTTCATATTCTGGTAGGTTTTTCTAACTCTGAAAAAGTTTTGTCATGGTTATTTATGCAACACTGACCACTTGTTTTGCAGTGGATGTGACTGTCACTGTCTGAGGCAACAATTGATCTCACTGGTAAATCCTTCTCTGTTATGGGAAAAACACTAATGCAACTCGTTGCTGTCTTTAGTGTTATTAACCCCTTAAGGACTGGGAAAATCTGAGGTGGATTTCACTTAAGGACCGGAGCAATTCTCACCTTTTTGACTATGCCTTTGTTCAACAGTGTTTTTCCTCTAAGTACTTTATTTTATCCATGAAAATTATATACCTTTTTTTACGCACAAATAGGGCTTTCTTTTGATACCACACTTATATGGATAGCCCACCATTTATGTTAGTAAAATTAAAGAAAACGGTAAAAAAAAAAAAAAAATACGCCAAATGGGATCATTTGGGTGCAATGGGTTAAATTTTTATGGAGACTGCATGAAAGGTATGACCAGTCAGTCATACCTACAAAATGAGCAGTTTTAAGTGGGCACTGTCCACCCTGGGTGAAAATTCCCATGTCCCTTTTTCCCACCCTATTTTCCCACTTTTATTATTGATTAAATTTGGCGGTATATATAAATGTATTACATGGCTCCACAACAATCACACTTCCACTTTTGGTAATTGACATATTGTTTTTTTTAAGTACAATTTTTTTTTTTTTTTTTGCAAAAAAAAAAATTGTGTCTTTTTTTTAAAAAAACAAAAACAAAAGTTGATTTTAGCATTTTGTTTTTTTTTTAAATACAATTGTTTTTGCAAAAAAAAAATTCTGTTGGTTCTTTTTTAACCTCCCCCCCCATAAAAACAGTTGTTTTTAGCATGTCAAAAATTGACCTGCTAACAGCCAGCCTCCAGCACAGCAGTGAAGGGGTTAATACCACCAGCTGCTGATTTTTTTTTACACCAGTAGGTGTCTCCTCTCTGCTTCTCTGTCCCTTACTTTGCTGGTAAAGGACAGACAGGTTGAGGAGAGACTCAGAGACCGTGTGTAAATCTCACTGTCTCATTTATTGAAAATTTCCTGTAGATGTGATCGTTGCTTCAGCCAGGGCTCAAGAATGCCACTCGCCACTAGCCAATGGCGAGTAGAAATTCAGCCCTGGTGGGTATGCTATGGCTTGCAGTGGCGAGTAAATTTTTAGGTCTGACTAGTAGCAAAGGACTTCAAATTTTAGGCCCTGGCTTCAACGATCACATGACCAGGCACAACTGAGAAAGGCTGAGACTGAACGATCCAGTAGCGGAGCGTTCAGTCTCAGCCTGGAATAAATGATAGCAATGTGCATGGAGGCAGGCTGCTATCATTTATCCCATGACGGTCCAGGACCGCCATGGGTCCTTAAGTGGAATCTACCTATGACGGTCCTGGACCGTCATGGTCCCTTAACAGGTTGAACAGTTTGGTGCTACTAAAAGTGGTAGTACTTTTCATGTCACTTTTATAAACAGCCTTCTCAGGAGGAGTAGATCATCATCATTTACTGCATAAGATACAGCAACCATAGTTGAAGTCAGGACTTCTCCTACTACTTTCCCCTTACCCCTGCCCCTAGCACATTTGCTGGACATAATGAAAGTAGTATTGATATTTATTGTAAAGTAGATGCATAATCAACAGCTTGCAAATATTAAGTGCACATCTCAGTATATGCTTGCCACTCTTGTAACTGCAGATGTAGCACTGAGTTTGTACAAGTAACATAGCATATCAGGTTTATGTGTCTTGAATGTATGATGTGTTTATGTTTGTCTGTGTAGTATATTTCGCGGTGTAGCACAGTCACAGGCACACAAGCCAGCTCAGATAGGAAGGATTGCCTGCCTGACTTACTGTCACCTATTAGTCAAAGAGGTTTCTTGTTTTTTATTTAAAGTTATAGTAATGTTTCACAAAAACAGCAGCTCCAATTAATCTTCATGGTATTTGAGCCATAAAGAGTGTTATTTCTATACTGTCAGAGTTGTAGTTCAAGAGTAACTGAATGTTAAAGTTTCCCCTCCCGCCCCTTTTACCTAGTGTAACACTGCTCACCTCAGATGTGGAATCCAGTCCATAGACCAGACCACTCACATGAAGGGTCAATATTCTACTGTGAGAACAATGAAAACCCTGCCCCCTTGACAGGTTTTTCCTTATGATCACCGATGATTGTCCCTCTCTGCGATCCATCTGGACAGTCTTGCTGCTCCGAGGTGAGCAGTGTTACATCAGTAAAAGGGGCGGGAGGGGGGGAGACTTTATCATTCAATTACTCTTGAACTACAACTCTGACAGTATTGAAATAACACTCTCCATGGCCCAAATACTATGAAGATTAATTAGATCTGCTTTTATTATGAAACATTACTGTCCCTTTAATAATAATAACTACTACTATTATTATTATTATTATTATTATTAACTCTCCTTTCTCACTTCATACCCAAACCCAGAGAACTGGCAGAGGCTACCACCTATTCTCCTATCAAGTAACGTGAGTATTTATTGACCTGTTTGACTACACTAGACAGCATCACAAAATTCTCTCTCTATCTCATCCATACACAATCTGACAACATTAAAGGGATAGTAATACTTCGTTTTATCTTTATTTTATTTTGTAGGCATTAAAAAAACATGAAGAACTATATGTCTTATCTCTCAAACCTTTATGGTTTAAGAGATATTCACAAGCAAAGTACCCCCCCCTGTACAGCCAGATCAGAAGGGAGGTGCCCAGGTAGACTGCAGAGAGGGACAATCTTCAAATAAGATAAGGGAAAAAGCTGAAAAACTTGTCAAGGGGGGAAGGGCTTTCATTGTTTTCATACAAAGAAGATTGTCCCCTGCTGTTATCTGTCTGGTCATACAACCAGATTCACATCTGAGAAGAGATGGCTTACACTAGGTAAAAGGGGCGGGAGGGGAAACTTTGCTTGTGAATATCTCATAAACCATAAAGGTTTGAGAGATAAGACTTATATCGTTCTTCATGTTTTTTTAATGCCTACAAAATAAAATAAAGTTAAAACGAAGTATTACTATCCCTTTAAGTAAACGGACACTCTATTTTATACTTTAACACAGCAATATATGGCGAAAAATCTCCACACCTATATTTAGGGGAATACATTTAGATCATTTATTTCAATGCATTGAAAAAAAGTGTAAAAAGCAGAAAAGCTGCACTTTTACTGGGAGTTCCAGTGGAAGGTGATAAGTGCTGCTTTTTTACATATTTTGTTTTTGAGGTGAAAACTTTTGCCCATCCCTATAGACAGCCCTGTATATAGTACTTACCATTCACCATGCTGGTATACAGTGCTAAAGATGAAATTGCAAGAAGTGATCTGAATTTCCTCCTCCTCCTGACTTTAATACAACTATCCATTCTATTTAATCTTTTGTGCTATTAAAATTTTCAGCAGCTTGATAAACTAACTACTAATTATTCTAACTAAATGTCTTGTATATACAGGTGTTTGGGAATGACAAACATTTCTGAGCAAATTATTTTAAGGGTTCCTTCCGTGAAAATGATCTGTTGTTGTTTTCATACTTTCACTTCCAAAATGTTTGAACATCATATGCAACAGTCCCAGACCTTGCTTAGAAATACACTTCTGCCTTTTGGATTGTTGGCCCCAGGGAGTTAACTATTTCACACCTACATTTGCACACATTAAAGTGGACCCATGACCCTGAGACAAGTTTACTTCATTTTAAAGGGCTAGGAATACCTCAATTAACCCATTATGGACCAGGAAAATCTGAGGTGGATTTCACTTAATGACCTGAGCAATTCTGACCTTTTTAACTATGTCTTTGTTCAACAGTGTTTTCCCCTCTAAGCAGTTTATCTTACACATGAAAATTATATACCGTTTTTTACACACAATTTGGGATTTCTTTTGATACCACATTTATGTGGATAGCCCACCATTTATTTTAGTAAAATTAAAGAAAACAGTAAAAAAATGTAAAAAAAAAAAAAAAAAAAATCACCATTTTTTTTCTCTTGGGATCATTGGGCACAATGGGTTAAATTTTTATGGAGACTGCATGAAAGGTATGACCGGTCAGTCATACCTATAAAATGGGCAGTTTTAAGTGGGCACTGCCCCCCCCGGGTGAAAATCCTCATGTCCCTGTTTCCCACCCTATTTTCCCACTTTTATTATTGATTACATTTGGCGGTGTATATAAATGTATTACATGGCTCCACAACACTCACACTTCCACTTTTGGTAATTGACATATTGTTTTTTTAAAATAATTTTTTTTTTGCAAAAAAAAAAAATGTGTTGTGTCTTTTTAAAAAAAAACAAAAGTTGATTTTAGCAGGTCAAAAATTGACCTGCTAAAAGCCAGCCTCCAGCAAAGAAGTGAAGGGGTTAATGCCCCCAGCTGCTGATTATTTTTACACCAGTAGGTGTCTCCTCTCTGCTTCTCTGTCCCTTACTTTGCTGGTAAGGTACAGAGTGGTTGAGGAGAGACTCAGAGACAGTGTGTAAATTGCACTGTCTTATTCATTGAGAATGCTGGTACATGTGATCGCTGCTTCAGCGATCACATGACCCGGAACAACTGAGAGGGGCTGAGACTGAACGCTCCGGTAGCAGAGCGTTCAGTCTCAGCCTGGAAAAAATGATAGCAGCATGCACGAAGGCACGCTGCTATCATTTAACCCATGATGGTCCAGGACCGTCATGGGTCCTTAACGGGTTAAAGTTTAGCTCTGAGTATTATTTGCAATTTTTTAATATGTTGCGCTATATATAGTTACTTACAGATTTGTAGTTCAAACGCTATTCAAGATGAAAGGATCCCCCTCCCGCCCCTTCTGGCCTCCTCCCCTTAGATCTTTAATCCGGGCGTGGGACCAGACGGATGCAGCGAGGGACAATCTTCACACAGTAATTATAAGGAAAACCCTGTTCCTTGATGAAGGAAGGCAGGATTTTCCTTTTGCTTACTGAAGATTGTTCCTCGCTGCTCTCCATCCAGACCAGACAGAGAGGCAGCGCGATGCAGGGAAACGGGTGGGAGGGGGATCTTTTCATCTTGAATAGCGTTTGAACTACAAATCTGTAAGTAACTATATATAGCACAAAATGTTAAATAAACTGTAATTAAAACTCAGAGCGAAACTTTAATTGAGGTATTACTATCCCTTTAAAGGTATTTAAAAACAGCCAATACGTTCTTCTAGTCTATGTTTCTATTCAAAAAATATTCTTTTTGACAAATGAGTCTTTGTTGGTGGTACTTTATTCAAATACCTACCTAATACAATATACTAATTTCTGTTCCTGTCCAAAATTTCAAAATATTGTGATATAATAAATTCATTGCCTGGTGGGAGATCATTTTGAGTTTGCACATCATTTAGGCCTAGAGTCCTCTGTAGGTGATACCTTTGTCAAAAGTTGTATCCATACCTGGGAACGTTTTGTTCTCAACTCCCCAGAGAGGGAGTCCTGTGGTGTTGTTGGGTAGGATAAATGACGCAATTCATGTCAAAAGTGGGTGGAGCCTAATCACAAGTGGGGGGTGTGGCTTCAAAAACTAGTAAAAAGTGCCTAGAATAGGATGGGGAAGGAGGAGAAGTGGACGGTAAATGGAAGGAACTAGGTGGGAAAGAGCAGAAGTGGGCAGAGTTTCAATAGAAACTGCCCACACCCCGGAGAATCAGAGAGTCTCCGGGGCAAATCCGGAGAGTTCCCAGCTGTGTGGTTGTATCTACTAATCCCCCCATACACTTCAATAGGAATCTGTAGGGTGACCAGACCTCACCTTTAACCGGGGACACATTTGAAAAATACATACTGCAGAGTTGCTTTGATTTCAGTTAGGGTTGCCACCCTGCCGGTATTTTACCGGCAGGCCGGTAAAAAATTGGCTTCTGTCCAATGTTAAGTCTATGGAGGGAATGCCATGGTCGGTATTTTCTTGAAGAAAAGGTGGCAACTAGTGTTGAGCGAGCATGCTCGGCCGATGCTCGGATCGGCTCGAGCATCGCTCTGCTCGGCACATGGCGGTACTCGTACGAGTACCGCATGTGCTCGCCCGCCATGTTCGGGTCTCCTCCCCGCACGTTTTGCGGCTGCTGCGCAGCCAATAAACGTGCAGGGAGGCTCTGACATCGGTGTAATGCCAGCAGCCATGTTGGCTGCTGGCATTACACTGATTGGCTGGCCAGAACCCGTGGTCAGGTGCTGTATAGCACCTGACCATCGAGTTCGGCTCAGTCTTAGCCAGGGAGAGCTGAGGATAGGAAGGGAAAGGCAGTGTAGGGAGGAAAAAAACCAAACTTGTGAAAAAAAAGAACCAAAAGTCCTTTTTAGGACTACTGTGTGTGGGGGCAGCAGGTTATTTTGTGTGGGGGGAAAAAAAAAAAAAAAAAAAAAAAAAATATATTCTGTTTAGTGTGAAAAGTTGCAGATTAGAGCACATTCTGTTTAGTGTGCACAGTTGCAGATTAGAGCACATTCTGTTTAGTGTGCAAAGTTGCAGATTAGAGCACATTCTGTTTAGTGTGCAAAGTTGCAGATTAGAGCACATTCTGTTTAGTGTGCAAAGTTGCAGATTAGAGCACATTCTGTTAAGTCTTCAAACTAAAATATCAAAGTCACATATTTCATTCAGTGTGCGTCGCCGCAGTTTAGCAGCACATTCTGTGTACTGTGCAGAGTTGCAGAATAGGAAGAAATACTGTTAAGTCTTCAAACTAAAATATCAAAGTCACATATTCCATTCAGTGTGCTTCGCCGCAGTTTAGCAGCACATTCTGTGTACTGTGCAGAGTTGCAGAATAGGAAGAAATACTGTTAAGTCTTCAAACTAAAATATCAAAGTCACATATTCCATTCAGTGTGCTTCGCCGCAGTTTAGCAGCACATTCTGTGTACTGTGCAGAGTTGCAGAATAGGAAGAAATACTGTTAAGTCTTCAAACTAAAATATCAAAGTCACATATTCCATTCAGTGTGCTTCGCCGCAGTTTAGCAGCACATTCTGTGTAGTGTGCAGAGTTGCAGAATAGTAAGAAATACTGTTAAGTTTTCAAACTCAAATATTAAAGTCACATATTCCATTCAGTGTGTTTCACCGCCGTTTAGCAGCCTATTCTGTGTACTCTGCACAGTTGCAGAATAGTAAGAAATACTGTTAAGTTTTCAAACTCAAATATTAAAGTCACATATTCCATTCAGTGTGTTTCACCGCCGTTTAGCAGCCTATTCTGTGTACTCTGCAGAGTTGCAGAATAGTAAGAAATACTGTTAAGTTTTCAAACTCAAATATTAAAGTCACATATTCCATTCAGTGTGTTTCACCGCCGTTTAGCAGCCTATTCTGTGTACTCTGCACAGTTGCAGAATAGTAAGAAATACTGTTAAGTTTTCAAACTCAAATATTAAAGTCACATATTCCATTCAGTGTGTTTCACCGCCGTTTAGCAGCCTATTCTGTGTACTCTGCACAGTTGCAGAATAGTAAGAAATACTGTTAAGTTTTCAAACTCAAATATTAAAGTCACATATTCCATTCAGTGTGTTTCACCGCCGTTTAGCAGCCTATTCTGTGTACTCTGCACAGTTGCAGAATAGTAAGAAATACTGTTAAGTTTTCAAACTCAAATATTAAAGTCACATATTCCATTCAGTGTGTTTCACCGCCGTTTAGCAGCCTATTCTGTGTACTCTGCAGAGTTGCAGAATAGTAAGAAATACTGTTAAGTTTTCAAACTCAAATATTAAAGTCACATATTCCATTCAGTGTGTTTCACCGCCGTTTAGCAGCCTATTCTGTGTACTCTGCACAGTTGCAGAATAGTAAGAAATACTGTTAAGTTTTCAAACTCAAATATTAAAGTCACATATTCCATTCAGTGTGTGTCACCGCCGTTTAGCAGCCTATTCTGTGTACTCTGCACAGTTGCAGAATAGTAAGAAATACTGTTAAGTTTTCAAACTCAAATATTAAAGTCACATATTCCATTCAGTGTGTTTCACCGCCGTTTAGCAGCCTATTCTGTGTACTCTGCAGAGTTGCAGAATAGTAAGAAATACTGTTAAGTTTTCAAACTCAAATATTAAAGTCACATATTCCATTCAGTGTGTTTCACCGCCGTTTAGCAGCCTATTCTGTGTACTCTGCACAGTTGCAGAATAGTAAGAAATACTGTTAATTTTTCAAACTCAAATATTAAAGTCACATATTCCATTCAGTGTGTTTCACCGCCGTTTAGCAGCCTATTCTGTGTACTCTGCACAGTTGCAGAATAGTAAGAAATACTGTTAAGTTTTCAAACTCAAATATTAAAGTCACATATTCTGTGTAAGATGAAGAAGGCGGGTAAAAAGGGACGGGGAAGTGGACGTGATCCTGAAAGTTCAGGGCGTGGGTCAGGACGCGGAGAAACTGTGCCTGGTGCCAGAGCACAAGAAAGAAAGACATCCACCATACCTAGCTTCATGTGTAATTTTACAGGGCGTCGCAGGACATCACTCTCGAGGTCCGACCACTGCGAACAGGTGGTCGGTTGGATGACAGCTGATACTGCTTCCAGTCGGTTAAGCACCACCCTGTCTTCCACCAAGTCCACTCTCAGTAGCCAAGAGTCTGGTCAAAATAATCCTCACTCTGATCATCCTTCCTCCCACCATACACGGTCAGGTCAAAGAAGTGATCCCACACTGGGATATAGTGAGGAGCTCGTCTCATCACCAATCCTTCATTTGACCCTCTCTCCAAGCACGCTTGCAGAGGAACATGACATCTTGTGCCCTGATTCACAACCTCTAGAGGCTACCCAATCACAAGAAGATGACAGATGTGAACGGCATTTAAGGTCAAAGGAAGTAGTGGATGATGATGATGATGATGAGACACAGTTGCCATTAAATCAACCACTATTTCCGTCTCAAGACCTTGTTGAGGAGAATGTTATACAGTTGTCAATGACTGAGTATGTGGTGGGATCAAGACTTGAGGAGGATGATCAGAGTGAGGAAGTGGAGGAGGACTTGGTGGACGATGAGGTGACTGACCCCACCTGGGAAGGTGTAGAGCCGAGCGATGACAGCAGTCCTGAGGGTGAGCCATCTGCAGCACCGCAACAGGCTGGAAGAGGCAGTGGTGTGGCTACAGAAAGAAGGTGGACCGCACCAAACCGGCCCGCAAATGTTCCACGGAGCACCCCCTTGCGTAAATCTCCCTTGCCAAAGGGTAGGTGTTCCGCGGTATGGCGTTTTTTTAAGGAAAGTGCGGACGACAAAAGAATTGTAGTTTGCAACCTGTGCCACACCAGAATGAGCCGAGGCATGAACACTAGAAACCTCACCACCACCAGCATGATCCGACACATGGCATCCAAGCACCGTAGTAAGTGGGAGGAACGCCTGGATCGCCCATCTGTGTCTGCAGGCCACACCACTGCCTCCTCTTCCCCTGTTTTCGGTGCCGGCCAATCGCCTGTCGAAGGCGCAGGCCCGCATACCTCCCGCCCTGCACCTGTACCATCTGAAGCACCATCAGCGACCACATCCACTTCCCTGTCCCAGCACAGCGTCCAAATGTCGTTACCCCAGGCATTTGAGCGCAAGAGAAAGTACCCAGCCACCCACCCACAGGCCATAGCACTAACCTCACACCTTTCAAAATTACTGGCCATCGAAATGCTGCCATTTAGGCTTGTGGACACTGAGTCCTTCCGCAGCCTGATGGCAGCAGCTGTCCCTCGGTACGCGGTCCCCAGCCGCCACTACTTTTCCCGGTGTGCCATCCCCGCATTACACCACCATGTGTCCCGTAACATCACCCGTGCCCTGACCAACGCAGTTACTGGGAAGGTCCACTTAACGACTGACACATGGACAAGTGCTTGTGGCCAGGGACGCTACATTTCCCTGACGGCACACTGGGTGAATGTCGTGGAGGCTGGGAGCGACTCGGACCCTGGGATGGCACGGGTGCTACCCACGCCGAGGATTGCGGGCCCTACCTCCATCAGGGTTTCCGCCAGCACCTACGTTATTGGCTCCTCCTCCTCCGTTTCCACCTCCGAATTCTCTACACGCAGCGCCACTCCCCCATCAGCCAGTAGCTGGAAGCAGTGTAGCACTGCAGTGGGGAAGCGTCAACAGGCCGTGCTGAAGCTGATCTGCCTTGGGGACAAACAGCACACGGCCTCAGAGCTGTTGCAGGGGATTAGTCACCAGACCGAGCAGTGGCTCTCGCCACTCAACCTGCAACCAGGCATGGTTGTGTGTGATAATGGGCGTAACTTGGTGGCGGCTTTGGAGCTCGGCAAGCTCACACACGTACCATGCCTAGCGCATGTATTTAATTTAGTGGTTCAGCGATTTCTAAAAACCTACCCCAATGTGCATGATCTCTTGACCAAGGTGCGCCGCGTGTGTGCACATTTCCGTAAGTCATCTACAGCTTCGGCCGGCCTGTTGAAGCTGCAGCAGCGCTTACAATTGCCAGCTCACCGGCTGCTGTGTGACGTGAGCACGCGCTGGAACTCCACCTTCCACATGTTGGCCCGGCTTTGTGAGCAGCAGAGGGCAGTAGTGGAGTACCAGCTGTTACACGGTCGTCGCCTCTCCGTTCAACTTCCTGTAATCAGAAGTGAGGAGTGGGAATGGATGTCAGACCTCTGCGAGGTTTTACGCAATTTTGAGGAATCGACACAGATGGTGAGCGGCGATAACGCTATTATCAGTGTAACCATCCCACTTCTGTGTCTACTGAAACGCTCGCTGCTCACAATTAAAACCGACGCTTTGCATGTGGAAGAGGTGGAAATGGGGGAGGAAGAGCTTACACAAGGTGATAGCCAGAGCACCCTCACTTCGTCTTCTCAGCGACAATTGGAGGAGGCGGAGGAGGAGGAGGAGGAGGAGGAGGAGGAAGACACGGTTGCCTCCGCTACAGAGGGTAGCCATGGAACTTTAGTTCCATCTCTTCAGCGTGGGTGGGCAGAAGAGGAGGAAGAGGATGATGATATTGAGAGTCATCCTCCTGGTGAGGACAGCGAAATCTTGACTGTTGGTACTCTGGCACACATGGCTGACTTTATGTTAGGCTGCCTTTCCCGTGACCCACGCGTTATACGCATTTTAAACAACACGGATTACTGGGTGTTCACCCTTCTGGACCCCCGCTACAAAGAGAATTTCTCATCTCTCATTCCTCCGGTGGAGAGGACAAGCAAAATGGTGCAATACCAGAAGGTTCTTGTTGAAAAATTGCTCCAAAATTTTCCATCTGACAACGCTGGCGGCAGAGTACGTGCTACCTTGGCCAACCGAGAAGGGGAGAAAAGGGGAGCACACAGCAGTTCCGACAAAGGCAGGGCAACACTCTCCAAGGCGTGGGACACCTTCATGACACCCCGCCAGCACCCTCACCCTGATGCGCAGCCTAGTGTCACAAGGAGGGAAAAGTTTTGGAAGATGGTGAAGGAGTACGTAGCAGACCGTGTCAGCGTCCTCAATGATCCCTCTGTGCCTTACAACTACTGGGTGTCCAAGCTGGACACGTGGTATGAACTGGCACTCTACGCCTTGGAGGTGCTGGCCTGCCCTGCCGCCAGCGTTCTGTCTGAGCGGGTATTTAGTGCTGCTGGTGGCATCATAACAGATAAGCGTATCCGCCTTTCCACCGACAATGCTGATAGGTTGACACTTATAAAAATGAACAAGGCCTGGATTTCCCCTGACTTCTCCACTCCACTGGAGGAAAGCCCCGGGGGAACATAAACTCACTTTATATATGTTATTTACAATGATGGGAATACTCTGTATTCCCATTCACCCCTTCCACCCAAAAAACGGGTATATGGTTGACTCTTAATCTTCTCATCCTCCTCCTCCTCTTCCATATGCCCTGGGATATAATTTTTATATAGGGCCAGCTCACCAGCGGGCCCTGTGATATAATTTTTATATAGGGCCAGCTCACCAGCGGGCCCTGTGATATAATTTTTATATAGGGCCAGCTCACCAGCGGGCCCTGTTTGACAATTTTTATATAGGTCAGCTCACCAGCGGGCCTTCTCATATAATGTTTTATTGGGTCAGCTCTCTAGCGGGCCCTCTCATATAATGTTTTATAGCGTCAGCTCACTAGCGGGCCTTCGCATATAATGTTTAGGATGGTCAGCTCTGCAGCAGACCCTCACCCATAATGTTTTAGATGGTCAGCTCAGCGCACGTTTCCCTCTTAATCATGGCCTCAGTTCTGAAAATCAAGGAAATTTTTGGGAGAATTTGCCTCTGCGCACGTTTCCCTCTTAATCATGGCCTCAATTCTGAAAATCAAGGAAATTTTTGGGAGAATTTGCCTCTGCGCACGTTTCCCTCTTAATCATGGCCTCAGTTCTGAAAATCAAGGAAATTTTTGGGAGAATTTGCCTCTGCGCACGTTTCCCTCTTAATCATGGCCTCAATTCTGAAAATCAAGGAAATTTTTGGGAGAATTTGCCTCTGCGCACGTTTCCCTCTTAATCATGGCCTCAGTTCTGAAAATCAAGGAAATTTTTGGGAGAATTTGCCTCTGCGCACGTTTCCCTCTTAATCATGGCCTCAGTTCTGAAAATCAAGGAAATTTTTGGGAGAATTTGCCTCTGCGCACGTTTCCCTCTTAATCATGGCCTCAGTTCAGAAAAATCGAGGACATTTTTGGGAGAATTTGCAGATGATATACAAGTAAATATACAGCAAATACTGTTTGGTAACAATTTTTCGCCTAAAGTCGTTTTTATTTTCCTTTTTGTGTGTTTTACGATCAGTCTGTAAAAATGGCGTACTACGGGCGAAAGATAGTTCCCAGCAGCGATGTTGGAGTCCAAGATGCATCCAGACATCCTCCCTATGCTGTCCCTGAACCATTTCTGTGGTGTTTCCATCCTTTTCTGCCCTTTTCCTATGGACCAGGCACCCTCCCCTCATCAGAGCAGGGGGTGCCTGGTGTAATGCTCGAGTCCTCCCATTGACTTCAATGGGGCTCGGGTGCTCGGCCGAGCACTCGAGCCTCAGGGGGTGCTCGGTCAGAGCACCCGAACACCCGAGCATTGGGGTGCTCGCTCATCACTAGTTGCAACCCTAATTTCAGTGCAGTCCTGAAATATGACTATTTCCTATGTGTCCCCGGTTAAAGGTGAGGTCTGCTCACCCTAGCTGTGAGATAAAACCTGGGATAGAATAGCTCACATAGATACATGGTAGTTACATAGTTACATGGTAGTTATATAGTCCCATATTTATAAAAGCAAACTGGAGTTAATCTGGAGTCAACCAACTGCACCATAGGAGTCAAGTAAAAATTCCTCTTAACTTAAATCAAGCTTTTAGCCACTTGAATGTTGAATGTACACTTGGTTTGCTTCAGAATTGCTCCTAGTCTTCTTATTTTGGCCTAGGTTCCATTACAGGTGATAAATATTATTATTGAGAAAGGGGAGCGATTATGAGCAAAACATGTAATAAGGAGAGGGTATGAGTCAAAATAAAACACAGACAAAACTCTTAGGGATGAACAGGCCACAGCTTTATTAAATATTTCCAGTCTCCTTATTATTAAACGTAATAGTAATTAATCATTAAAGGGGATCTCTCACCTACATATATGTAATGCTCATTAGTTAGAGCATTTACCAAAAAGACTGAAAATATTGTTAGTTGTTTAGATCGATATCTAGCCAATGCGATTGCTCCACCTTAGTGACAGACAGCCTCCGTCATTGGAGGATGATGGGTAGTGGGACGGAGCTGCCTCTGGTCGGCAAGGTTCGGCAAGCCGGAAGTAGGCTGCTGGACACTTTTTAAACTTTAATTTTTGCGCATGTAACTATTTTTTTTAAAACAACGAACAATATTTTCAGACTTTTTGATAAATGCTCTAACTAATGAGCATTATAAATATGTAGGTGAGAGATCCCCTTTAACTGACAATCCTTGCTAATCCACATTCCTTGAAACAAAGCATGGCCAAATTTCAGAGGCTCATGCTATAATCCCAACATTCTTTAGCACTTACAGTTGAACTTAACATTCTTCAGCACTTACAACTGACTCCCAAGGAATTACCCCATTGGCCATCCACCTTAGCTTCAATGGCTAACTTCCCCACCTGGGACCTAAGTCTGGGGAAACTTCCAAAGGGCTTCTGCCCAAGGATAAATCCACATAACTTTACCACATAAGTTATCAATTTCTGCAAACAAGGCAAGGACTACCCGCCCACTGTGACAGACGCGCACACACACAAACAACCTAGGGAGGGATGTTTCTCCTAGTAAATGCCGTCAACTTCCGGTCAACCCTGAGATACCATTTCTCTACACGCCTCCTGCTCAGATCAACCTGCCACAACATGCGTGCCCATCTGTGGAAGTTCATTGCATCACAGGAAAGAAATAGGGATCCATATTGATTTAAATGGGGCATTTACAAAGTGATGTTGTAGAGACCTCTCTGACACTCAAAAGGTTAAAATCCCCATTTAACCCTTTGAGTGCCAGAGAGGTATCCAATGCATTGCGTCGTAATGCATTGGATACCTCTCTGGCACTCAAAGGGTTAAATCAGTTGGAATTTGTATTGGTCCTCTATGGTGCACTTGTTTATTATCAGAATCACTCCATTTCTCGTTTAGACCTAGATTTAATTGCAGGTGGGCAAAGTAACTGGAATAGAATGCTTAACCCTTTGATTGCCAGTGTGGCACACAACACATTGCAAAGCAATGCATTGCATATCCCTCTGGCACTAAAAAAGGATTAATGTAGGAAAGTGAGGACTGATCGGATCGTCTCTAGGTTATAGCAAACACTGACATTGCATCTAGAATCTATTTTCTTAGGAATGTTAAGGGGTTAATATTCCACAGCTCTCCATGGGCTGGGTTCTATTGCAGGTGCTCATTTATCTCCAGGTTTCCCAATAGACTTCAACAGGAAAATGATTGATAAAACAAATGGTAACATTTATCACCTGCAATAGAATCCAGCCCCAGGTGAGCTCATTTCAAAAGTTCCCAGGTATGATCACGAGATTCAATATTATAGAAACTTTTAGGGTTAACCTTTTTGAGTTCCAGAGAGTTATCCTAAAGGCACTCAAAGGGTTAATATTTAAAAGCTCTCAAGGTCAGCTCATTCTGAAAGGGATGTCTTAATGTCTCAAGGCTTTTCAGGACAAGAGGTGCGTGCATTGTATGGCACAGCAATTCATTGCACGCACTGCTGGTACTTGAAGGGCGAAACTCATGATCAGTGTATATTAGGGTAACCACGGGTCCCGGAACGTCCGGGACTGTCCCTTATTTCAGGGCTATGTCCCGCGTCCCGGGTCATCTTCAACCGGGACAATGAAGTGTCCCGGAATGAAGCCAAGCCGCCCTGGATGTCAGCCTGCAAGCGGTGTGTCAGATCATGGACGCCGCGAGCGGCGTCCATGATATGACACACCGCTTGCAGGCTGACATCCAGGGCGGCAATGCAGCTTACCTGGAGGCAAGCACTGTAGTAATACAGAGCTCTGGGAGATGACATCATCTCCCAGCGCTCTGCATTACTGAGCACAGCACGCGGGAGCTTCAGCTCTGTGCCGGAGGAGGCACAGAGCACTTTCCACGCCGCTAGACCACCAGGGACTCAAGGTATGAAGGGGCAACTAGGGTGACCACGTCCCGGAATGGCAGAAGGGAAATGTGGTCACCCTAGTGTATATCAGTAGTTCACACCTATTGGATTTAGCCTCAGCTGCATTTGTGTCAGTAAACAGGAGACGCAGTACCGCAAGCAAGAGGTGAAATTAAACCACACACACAGAAACTAAGGTCTTAAAATTAATTTAATAAAAAAAAAAAAAAAAAACAGAAGAGGAATAAAACAAAACCAAATACACCACACTGATCTCCACATGCGTGCAGAGAAAAAGGAATCAACAATTCCACAAACAGGAAGTGACACAAAGCAACATGTCAGACCACTAACAACAGGAAGTGGGCCATATTTATAAGTTATTCTGGAGTAAACCACTGTACCATAAGGGACAAATACAAATTCCTGTTACATTAAATAGGTTTTTGCAATGCATTGGAGACCTCTCTAGCATTAAAAAAGCTCAATCCAAATGCATAGGAATTTAGGAATTTATCTCCTATGGTGCAGTTGGTCCTCCAGTTTGCTTTTATAAATATGGGCCCATGGTGCTTAAAATGTACAATTCCCTTTTTAGTTATATGGGGTCTCTCGATTCCACCCGCTCCTACCAGGTACTCTGGATAAAATGGAAGCAGGGAAGCTCGTTTGCTTTCCTTTGTCACCTCTATCGATTCGACTGGGAGATCCATACCTCCCAAGTGTCCCTCTTTGACCCAAATCCCTCTGTCCCTCTTTCCCACCCTGATGTCCCTCTTTTTAGGAAACCAGATTGAGTGGTGTTTATATAAAAGGTATCACGTTGCTCCACAGCAATAAAACTCACATTAATGTTTGTTTAAACATCAGTATTTGTGTTTATAAATTAGTCTGTGTACATAAAATACTTTGGTCTTGTTATAAGTAATGTATTAGGTCACACAAGGTGGTGTCAATAGGTCATGAAATAGGCTAAAAATTCTCACTAATGCCCCTCCCACCAGCCACACCTCCAGCCACTCCCCATAAAACACAAGTGTCCCTCTTTGGCAATTTGAAATGTTGGGAGGTATGGAGATCAGTAGCAGGGGCGGCATCAGGACCCGTCACCACGAGGTCTGACTTTTAATAAAATTAACCCTGCTGATATCACAGAGGTATCCAAAGCACTGCAACTCAATTCATTCGATAGCTCCTAAATATAACCTCCTACTTGCTTTACTATGGTCAGAAAATCCAAATAACCCTTATTAATTTTGCATTTGTGCCTTTCTTCAAGAGATAATATATTTAATCAGTTATGGTTGTCATGTCCATGGAGGCGGACATGACAGTTGCTGGTTGTTTTTTGCAAACTGAATCAGGTAGAATCATACCTGGGAACTTCTTCTCTTTGAGCCCCCACAGAGGATTCATGTGCTCCCACACAGGGGATGTCAATTAAGAGATGCTCATCATAAAGGGGTGGGGCTTTATCAGGTGGGTGGGGGTTACTCATCTGTGTGTCATAATGTGGGAAATGGGCAGAACAGGGTGGGAAGTAGGCAGAACATGGGGGCAGGGAGAAATGGGAGGGACAGGGTGGGAAAGAGGAGAAGTGGGTGGGAAGCAGGCAGAACAGGGTGGGAAGGAGGAAAAGTGGGTGGGAAGTGGGAGGAACAGGGTGGAAAGGATGAGAAGTGGGGGGGGAGTGGGAAGAACAGGACGGGAAGGAGAAGAAGTAGGAGGGATGTGGGAGGAACAGGGTGGGAAGGAGGAACAGTGGGCAGAACTGGGCAGGAAGGATGAGAAGTGAGAGGGAAGTGGGAGGAACAGGGAGGGAATATGGAGAAGTGGGAGGGAAGTGGGAGGAACAGGGAGGGAAGGTGGAGAAGTGGGAGGGAAGTGGGAGGAACAGGGAGGGAAGGTGGAGAAGTGGGAGGAAAGTGGGAGGAACACGGTGAGGAGGAGGAAATGTAGTGGGAAGTGGGTGGAACAGGGTGGGAAGGAGGAGAAGTGGGAGGAAAGTGGGAGGAACAGGGTGGGAAGGAGGAGAAGTGGGAGGAACAGGGTGGGAAGGAGGAGAAGTGGGAGGAACAAGGTGGGAAGGAGAAGAAGTGGGAGGAACACGGTGAGGAGGAGGAGACGTGGTGGGAAGTGGGTGGAACAGGGTAGGAAGGAGAAAAAACTCACCACCGCCATAGAATCAGTCTCTGTCCACAGACACCTGGTAATTCAGTCTGAAAACCAGAGTCCCTGGTGCGGATCTGAAGAGTTCCTAGGTATGGGTAGAATGCATGAGCCTGCTTAACACTTTAAGGACATTGTGAAGCAATGTGTTGCTTACCTCTCTGGTCCTTAAGGGGTTAAGATTACCATGTGAATTGGGCAGACTCTGTACCCTGTGGTCATGCTACCAACTGCGAAGTCTCCCTCCATGAACGTAACATGAAGGACAAATTAAAGATGTTATATCTCGAACCAAGGAGCAAGGGCAAAATTCATAGGGGACATTAGGATTTCATGGCCATAGTAAGGTAAGAGGTTAGTTTTCACACACATTAGTTCTCCTTTATGAGGCACTTATTGCAATACAAATAACATATTACAGTTTGCTGCTTCACTTGTCTCTTCAATTGTTATGCACTAATTCTCCTTCCAGTGTAAGTGTTCAATATGAGGCCTGCTTCGTTAACCCTTTGAGTGCCAGGCATTGGCTACCTCTCTGGCACTCAAAGGGTTACTATTTAAAAAAATCTTAGGGCCAGCTCATTCTGTATGTCTTAATGTCTGGAGACTTTTCCATACCTCCCAAGTGTCCCTCTTTTAGACCCAAATCCCTCTGTCCCTCTTTACCACCCTGATGTCCCTGTGTTTAGGAGATCAGACTGTGTGGTGTGTATATAAGTGTATCACCCTGGTGTCCCTGTGTTTAGGAGATCAGACTGTGTGGTGTGTATATAAGTGTATCACCCTGGTGTCCCTGTGTTTAGGAGATCAGACTGTGTGATGTGTATAGAAGTGTATCACCATGGTGTCCCTGTGTTTAGGAGATCAGACTGTGTGGTGTGTATAGAAGTGTATCACCCTGGTGTCCTGTGTTTAGGAGATCAGACTGTGTGGTGTGTATAGAAGTGTATCATCCTGTTGTCCCTGTGTTTAGGACATCAGACTATGTGGTGTGTATATAAGTGTATCACCCTGGTGTCCCTGTGTTTAGGAGATCAGACTGTGTGGTGTGTATATAAGCATATCACTCTGGTGTCCCTGGGTTTAGGAGATCAGACTGTGTGGTGTGTATATAAGCGTATCACTCTGGTGTCCCTGTATTTAGGAGATCAGACTGTGTGGTGTGTATATAAGTGTATCACCCTGGTGTCCCTGTGTTTAGGAGATCAGACTGTGTGGTGTGTATATAAGTGTATCACTCTAGTGTCCCTGTATTTAGGAGATCAGACAGTGTGGTGTGTATAGAAGTGTATCACTCTGATGTCCCTGTGTTTAGGAGATCAGACTGTGTGGTGTGTATATAAGTGTATTACTCTGGTGTCCCTGTGTTTAGGAGATCAGACTGTGTGGTGTGTATAGAAGTGTATCACCCTGGTGTCCCTGTGTTTAGGAGATCAGACTGTGTGGTGTGTATATAAGTGTATCACTCTGGTGTCCCTGTGTTTAGGAGATCAGATTGTGTGGTGTGTATATAAATGTATTACTTTGCTCTACAGCAATAAAACTCACATTATTGTTTGTTTAAATGTCAGTATATGTGTTTATAAATTAGTCTGTGTAAATAAAATACTTTGGTCTTGTTACAAATCATTTATTAGGTTACACAAGGAGGTGCCAATAGGTCATGAAACAGCCTAAAAATTCTCGGTAATGGCCCTCCCACCAGCCACGCCCCCAGCAACACCCCCCAAAAACTCAAGTGTCCCTCTTTGGCAATTTGAAATGTTGGGAGGTATGCTTTTCAGGAACAGAGGTGTGTCTCTCTGGCACTCAAATGGTTAATTCATCTGTCGCAGGGCAGTTCAAATCAGAGTCAAACATATACAGCAGGCTGAAGTGTATCCAAAGGTGATTAGCTTTAGTAATCATTAGCTCTGATTCACGCAAACAAGAATTTAGTTAAACCTTAGCACCTGTTGATAAAATTAGGCCACAGAGTTTAAAGGGATAGTAATGTTTCTATGAAAGTGCAGCTCCAAGTCTACTTTCTGTTTTGTTTTGTTTTTTTAAGTGATAGTAATGTTTCACAAAAACAGCAGCTCCAATTAATCTTCATAGTATTTGAGCCACGGAGAGTGTTATTTTATTACTGTCAGAGTTGTAGTTCAAGAGTAATTGAATGATGCTCACTAGTGATGATCGAGCACCCCGATGCTCGGGTGTTCGGGTGCTCTGG
This sequence comes from Rhinophrynus dorsalis, assembly GCA_037306005.1. Taxonomy (NCBI): domain Eukaryota; kingdom Metazoa; phylum Chordata; class Amphibia; order Anura; family Rhinophrynidae; genus Rhinophrynus; species Rhinophrynus dorsalis. The sequence goes on from CM074719.1 coordinate 31,869,597, forward strand.
CCGAGCGCCCCCGGAGGCTCGAGTGCTCGGCCGAGCACCCAAGCCCCATTGAAGTCAATGGGAGGACTCGAGCATTACACCAGGCACCCCCTGCTCTGATGAGGGGAGGGTGCCTGGTTCATAGGAAAAGGTCAGAAAATGATGGAAACACCACAGAAATGGTTCAGGGACAGCATAGGGAGGATGTCTGGATGCATCTTGGACTCCAACGTCGCTGCTGGGAACGATGTTTCGCCCGTAGTACGCCATTTTTACAGACTGACCGTAAAACACACAAAAAGGAAGATAAAAACGACTTTAGGCGAAAAATTGTTACCAAACAGTATTTGCTGTATATTTACTTGTATATCATCTGCAAATTCTGCAAAAAATTTCATTGATTTTTCGGAACTGGGGCCATGATTAAGAGGGAAACGTGCGCAGCGTAAAGCAGGTGTTCAACGTGGTTATGGCCCGGGTAAGGTACAGCATTCAGGAACGGAGGCCGCAGCTACCACAGGTTTTACAACATGTCCGTTTGCCCTTGTTAAGTCCAAAATTTATAGTCGGAACAGTGGGGTCTGATCCATTGAGTAAAAGTGACGAAGTGACTTAGTGGATGAAGCCAAGAACTACCTTCTGCTCTGTCGAACACCCCAGCCCTATTTAATTCAATGGGAGGACCTGAGGCACTCCGATACAACCTGTATATCACAAAATGGAGGGCCTCATTCACATTGTGGTACAATAGTTCAGGTAGTGGTCCAACACTCATAAAGCCTATGCACTAAGTGAAAGGGCTGCCAAAAATTAGACTGAAATGTCACTCCAATACACCCTTTATTACACATAAAGGAGGGCATCATACACAGCCTTGAAAAATTAGGATTAATGGCCTGCTGGTGACCCTCTAAAACATTAGGGGCGAGGGCATGCCGCTAAGCTGACCATCTAAAACATTAGGAATGAGGGTCTGCTGCTGAGCCGACCATCTAAAACATTATGGGTGAGGGTCTGCTGCGGAGCTGACCATCCTAAACATTATATGCGAAGGCCCGCTAGTGAGCTGCCGCTATAAAACATTATATGAGAGGGCCCACTAGAGAGCTGACCCAATAAAACATTATATGAGAAGGCCCGCTGGTGAGCTGACCTATACAAAAATTGTCAAACAGGGCCCGCTGGTGAGCTGGCCCTATATAAAAATTATATCACAGGGCCCGCTGGTGAGCTGGCCCTATATAAAAATTATATCACTGGGCATATGGAAGAGGAGGACGAGGATGAGAATATTAAGAGTCAACCATATACCCGTTTTTTGGGTGGAAGGGGTGAATGGGAATACAGAGTATTCCCATCATTGTAAATAACATATCTAAAGTGACTTTATGTTCACCCGGGGCTTTCCTCCAGTGGAGTGGAGAAGTCAGGGGAAATCCAGGCCTTGTTCATTTTTATAAGTGTCAACCTATCAGCATTTTCGGTGGAAAGGCGGATACGCTTATCTGTTATGATGCCACCAGCAGCACTAAATACCCGCTCAGACAGAACGCTGGCGGCAGGGCAGGCCAGCACCTCCAAGGCGTAGAGTGCCAGTTCATACCACGTGTCCAGCTTGGACACCCAGTAGTTGTAAGGCACAGAGGGATCATTGAGGACGCTGACACGGTCTGCTACGTACTCCTTCACCATCTTCCAAAACTTTTCCTTCCTTGTGACACTAGGCTGCGCATCAGGGTGAGGGTGCTGGCGGGATGTCATGAAGGTGTCCCACGCCTTGGAGAGTGTTGCCCTGCCTTTGTCGGAACTGCTGTGTGCTCCCCTTTTCTCCCCTTCTCGGTTGGCCAAGGTAGCACGTACTCTGCCGCCAGCGTTGTCAGATGGAAAATTTTGGAGCAATTTTTCGACAAGAACCTTCTGGTATTGCACCATTTTGCTTGTCCTCTCCACCGGAGGAATGAGAGATGAGAAATTCTCTTTGTAGCGGGGGTCCAGAAGGGTGAACACCCAGTAATCCGTGTTGTCTAAAATGCGTATAACGCGTGGGTCACGGGAAAGGCAGCCTAACATAAAGTCAGCCATGTGTGCCAGAGTACCAACAGGCAAGATTTCGCTGTCCTCACCAGGAGGATGACTCTCAATCTCCTCATCCTCTTCCTCCTCTTCTGCCCACCCACGCTGAAGAGATGGAACTAAAGTTCCATGGCTACCCTCTGTAGCGGAGGCAACCGTGTCTTCCTCCTCCTCCTCCTCCGCCTCCTCCAATTGTCGCTGAGAAGACGAAGTGAGGGTGCTCTGGCTATCACCTTGTGTAAGCTCTTCCTCCCGCATTTCCACCTCTTCCACATGCAAAGCGTCGGTTTTAATTGTGAGCAGCGAGCGTTTCAGTAGACACAGAAGTGGGATGGTTACACTGATAATAGCGTTATCGCCGCTCACCATCTGTGTCGATTCCTCAGAATTGCGTAAAACCTCACAGAGGTCTGACATCCATTCCCACTCCTCACTTCTGATTAGAGGAAGTTGAACGGAGAGGCGACGACCGTGTAACAGCTGGTACTCCACTACTGCCCTCTGCTGCTCACAAAGCCGGGCCAACATGTGGAAGGTGGAGTTCCAGCGCGTGCTCACGTCACACAGCAGCCGGTGAGCTGGCAATTGTAAGCGCTGCTGCAGCTTCAATAGGCCGGCTGAAGCTGTAGATGACTTACGGAAATGTGCACACACGCGGCGCACCTTCGTCAAGAGATCATGCAAATTGGGGTAGGTTTTTAGAAATCGCTGAACCACTAAATTAAATACATGCGCTAGGCATGGTACGTGTGTGAGCTTGCCGAGCTCCAAAGCCGCCACCAAGTTACGCCCATTATCACACACAACCATGCCTGGTTGCAGGTTGAGTGGCGAGAGCCACTGCTCGGTCTGGTGACTAATCCCCTGCAACAGCTCTGAGGCCGTGTGCTGTTTGTCTCCAAGGCAGATCAGCTTCAGCATGGCCTGTTGACGCTTCCCCACTGCAGTGCTACACTGCTTCCAGCTACCGGCTGATGGGTGAGTGGCGCTGCGCGCAGAGAATTCGGAGGTGGAAACGGAGGAGGAGGAGGAGGAGCCAATAACGTAGGTGCTGGCGGAAACCCTGATGGAGGTAGGGCCCGCAATCCTCGGCGTGGGTAGCACCTGTGCCATCCCAGGGTCCGAGTCGCTCCCAGCCTCCACGACATTCACCCAGTGTGCCGTCAGGGAAATGTAGCGTCCCTGGCCACAAGCACTTGTCCATGTGTCAGTCGTTAAGTGGACCTGCCCAGTAACTGTGTTGGTCAGGGCACGGGTGATGTTAAGGGACACATGGTGGTGTAAGGCGGGGACGGCACACCGGGAAAAGTAGTGGCGGCTGGGGACTGCGTACCGAGGGACAGCTGCTGCCATCAGGCTGCGGAAGGACTCAGTGTCCACAAGCCTAAATTGCAGCATTTCGATGGCCAGTAATTTGGAAAGGTGTGAGGTTAGTGCTATGGCCTGTGGGTGGGTGGCTGGGTATTTTCGCTTGCGCTCAAATGCCTGGGGTAACGACATTTGGACGCTGCGCTGGGACAGGGAAGTGGATGTGGTCGCTGATGGTGCTTCAGATGGTACAGGTGCAGGGCGGGAGGTATGCGGGCCTGCGCCTTCGACAGGCGATTGGCCGGCACCGAAAACAGGGGAAGAGGAGGCAGTGGTGTGGCCTGCAGACACAGATTGGCGATCCGGGCGTTCCTCCCACTTATTACGGTGCTTGGATGCCATGTGTCGGATCATGCTGGTGGTGGTGAGGTTGCTAGTGTTCATGCCTCGGCTCATTCTGGTGTGGCACAGGTTGCAAACTACAATTCTTTTGTCGTCCGCACTTTCCTTAAAAAAACGCCATACCGCGGAACACCTAGCCCTTGGCAAGGGAGATTTATGCAAGGGGGTGCTCCGTGGAACATTTGCGGGCCGGTTTGGTGCGGTCCGCCTTCTTTCTTTAGCCACACCACTGCCTCTTCCAGCCTGTTGCGGTGCTGCAGATGGCTCACCCTCAGGACTGCTGTCATCGCTCGGCTCTCCACCTTCCCAGGTGGGGTCAGTGACCTCATCGTCCACCAAGTCCTCCTCCACTTCCTCACTCTGATCATCCTCCTCATTTCTTGATCCCACCACATACTCAGTCATTGACAACTGTGTATCATCCTCCTCATCAAGGTCTTGAGACAGTAATTGTGGTTGATTTGATGGCAACTGTGTCTCATCATCATCATCATCCACTTCCTTTGACCTTAAATGCCGTGCCCCTCTGTCATCTTCTTGTGATTGGGTACCCTCTAGAGGTTGTGAATCAGGGCACAAGATCTCATGTTCCTCTGCAAGCGTGCTTGGAGAGAGGTTCAAATGAAGGATTGGTGATGAGACGAGCTCCTCACTATATCCCAGTGTGGGATCACTTCTTTGGCCAGACCCTCTATGGTGGGAGGAAGGATGATCAGGGTGAGGATTATGTTGACCAGACTCTTGGCTACTGAGAGTGGACTTGGTGGAAGACAGGGTGGTGCTTAACCGACTGGAAGCAGTATCAGCTGAAATCCAACCGACCACCTGTTCGCAGTGGTCTGACCTCGAGAGTGATGTCCTGCGACGCCCTGTAAACTGAGACATGAAGCTAGGTATGGTGGATGTCTTTCTGTCTTGTGCTCTGGCACCAGGCACAGTTTCTACGCGTCCTGACCCGCGCCCTGAACTATCAGGATCACGTCCACTTCCCCGTCCCTTTTTACCCGCCTTCTTCATATTACACGGAATATATGCCGCTAATCTGTGGCTAGGCACACTAAACAGAATGTGACGCTAATCTGCGGCTAGGCACAGTGAACGGAATATGTGACGTTAATTTTAAAATTTGCAGACTAAACAATATGTGCCGCTAATCTGCGGCTAGGCACACTAAACAGAATGTGACGCTAATCTGCGGCTATTTTCAGTGAACGGAATATGTGACGTTAATTTTAAAATTTGCACACTAAACAATATGTGCCGCTAATCTGCGGCTAGGCACACTAAACAGAATGTGACGCTAATCTGCGGCTAGGCACAGTGAACGGAATATGTGACGTTAATTTTAAAATTTGCACACTAAACAGAATGTGAAAATAATCTGCGGCTAGGCACACTAAACAGAATGTGACGCTAATCTGCGGCTAGGCACAGTGAACGGAATATGTGACGTTAATTTTAAAATTTGCACACTAAACAGAATGTGAAAATAATCTGCAGCTAGGCACACTAAACAGAATGTGACGCTAATCTGCGGCTATTTTCAGTGAACGGAATATGTGACGTTAATTTTAAAATTTGCACACTAAACAGAATGTGAAAATAATCTGCGGCTAGGCACACTAAACAGAATGTGACGCTAATCTGCGGCTATTTTCAGTGAACGGAATATGTGACGTTAATTTTAAAATTTGCACACTAAACAGAATGTGAAAATAATCTGCGGCTAGGCACACTAAACAGAATGTGACGCTAATCTGCGGCTAGGCACAGTGAACGGAATATGGGACGTTAATTTTAAAATTTGCACACTAAACAGAATGTGAAAATAATCTGCGGCTAGGCACACTAAACAGAATGTGACGCTAATCTGCGGCTATTTTCAGTGAACGGAATATGTGACGTTAATTTTAAAATTTGCACACTAAACAGAATGTGAAAATAATCTGCGGCTAGGCACACTAAACAGAATGTGACGCTAATCTGCGGCTAGGCACAGTGAACGGAATATGTGACGTTAATTTTAAAATTTGCACACTAAACAGAATGTGAAAATAATCTGCGGCTAGGCACACTAAACAGAATGTGACGCTAATCTGCGGCTATTTTCAGTGAACGGAATATGTGACGTTAATTTTAAAATTTGCACACTAAACAGAATGTGAAAATAATCTGCGGCTAGGCAAACTAAACAGCATGTGACGCTAATCTGCGGCTATTTTCAGTGAACGGAATATGTGTCGTTAATTTTAAAATTTGCACACTAAACAGAATGTGAAAATAATCTGCGGCTAGGCACACTAAACAGAATGTGATGCTAATCTGCGGCTAGGCACAGTGAACGGAATATGTGACGTTAATTTTAAAATTTGCACACTAAACAGAATGTGAAAATAATCTGCGGCTAGGCACACTAAACAGAATGTGACGCTAATCTGCGGCTAGGCACAGTGAACGGAATATGTGACGTTAATTTTAAAATTTGCACACTAAACAATATGTGCCGCTAATCTGCGGCTAGGCACACTAAACAGAATGTGACGCTAATCTGCGGCTATTTTCAGTGAACGGAATATGTGACATTAATTTTAAAATTTGCACACTAAACAGAATGTGAAAATAATCTGCGGCTAGGCACACTAAACAGAATGTGACGCTAATCTGCGGCTAGGCACAGTGAACGGAATATGTGACGTTAATTTTAAAATTTGCACACTAAACAGAATGTGAAAATAATCTGCGGCTAGGCACACTAAACAGAATGTGACGCTAATCTGCGGCTAGGCACAGTGAACGGAATATGTGATGTTAATTTTAAAATTTGCACACTAAACAGAATGTGAAAATAATCTGCGGCTAGGCACACTATTAAAATGGCCCTTTTTGTCGCTGCGTTGTACACTATTTGTCCCTGTGCACCTAGTACAATGTCACCTAAATATCCCCCCCCCACAAAAAAAAATGAAATTGTGCCCCCCCAAACAAAATATAAATGCTGCCCCCACACACAACAGTCCTAAAAAGGACTTTTGGGTCTTGATAGAGTTCCAACACTTTTATTCTCCCTACACTGACTTTCCCTTCCTATCCTCATCTCTCCCTGGCTAAGACTGAGCCGAACTCGCTGGTCGGGTGCTATACAGCACCCGATCACGGGTTCTGGCCAGCCAATCAGTGTAATGCCAGCAGCCAACATGGCTGCTGGCATTACACTGATGTCAGAGCCTCCCCGCACGTTTATTGGCTGCGCAGCAGCCGCGAAACGTGCGGGGAGGAGACCCGAACATGGCGGGCGAGCACATGCGGTACTCGTACGAGTACCGCCATGTGCCGAGCAGAGCGATGCTCGAGCCGAACCGAGCTTCGGCCGAGCATGCTCGCTCATCACTAATGCTCACCTCAGATGTGGAGTCTGGTCCACAGACCAGACAGCTCACAGCAAAGGACAATCTTCTTACTGTGAACATAAGGAAAATCCTGCCCCCCTTGACAGGTTTTTCAGGTTTTCCCTTATGATCACTGAAGATTGTCCCTCTCTGCGATCCATCCAGACAGTCTTGCTGCTCTGAGGTGAGCAGTGTTACATCAGTAAAAGGGGAGGGGGATACTTTATCATTCAATTACTCTTGAACTACAACTCTGACAGTATTGAAATAGGGAAAGTAATGTTTCAAAATAAAAGCAGCTCCAATTCTTCATAGTATTTGGGCCATGCAGAGTGTTATTTCAATACTGTCAGAGTTGTAGTTCAAGAGTAATTGAATGATAAAGTATTCCCCTCCCGCCCCTTTTACTGATGTAACTCTGCTCACCTCAGATGTGGAAACTGGACCAGACAGATCACAGCAAGGGACAATCTTCTGACTGTGAGAACAATAAAAACCCTGCCCCCATTGACAGGTTTCTGCTCTGAGGTGAGCAGTGTTACATCAGTAAAAGGGATGGGAGGGGAATACTTTATCATTCATTTATTCTTGAATTACAACTCTGACAGTATTGAAATAACACTCTCCATGGGCCAAATACTATGAAGATTACTCCCAATTATGGGACATCTTTCATTCAAAAGTTATTATTTTTCACACACACACACACACACACATAAATATTTTTATATATATATACTAACAATGTGGAATGGCGTTGCACGTCATGTTATGACTAGTGATGATCGAGCACCCCGATGCTCGAGTGTTCGGGTGCTCTGGCCGAACGCCCCCGGAGGCTCGAGTGCTCGGCCGAGCACCCGAGCCCCATTGAAGTCAATGGGAGGACTCGAGCATTACACCAGGCACCCCCTGCGCTGATGAGGGGAGGGTGCCTGGTTCATAGGAAAAGGTCAGAAAATGATGGAAACACCACAGAAATGGTTCAGGGACAGCATAGGGAGGATGTCTGGATGCATCTTGGACTCCAACGTCGCTGCTGAGAACGATGTTTCGCCCGTAGTACGCCATTTTTACAGACTGACCGTAAAACACACAAAAAGGAAGATAAAAACGATTTTAGGCGAAAAATTGTTACCAAACAGTATTTGCTGTATATTTACTTGAACTATCAGGATCACGTCCACTTCCCCGTCCCTTTTTACCCGCCTTCTTCATATTAAAGGGAATATATGCCGGTAATCTGCGGCTAGGCACATGAAACAGAATGTGACGCTAATCTGCGGCTAGGCACACTAAACAATATGTGACGCTAATCTGCGGCTAGGCACACTAAACAATATGTGACGTTAATCTGCGGCTAGGCACACTAAACAATATGTGACGTTAATCTGCGGCTAGGCACACTAAACAATATGTGAAGCTAATCTGCGGCTAGGCACACGAAACAGAATGTGACGCTAATCTGCGGCTAGGCACAGTGAACGGAATATGTGACATTAATTTGTGAATTTGCACACTACACAGAATGTGACAATAATCTATGGCTAGGCACACGTTTAAAATGGCCCTTTTTGTCGCTGCGTTGTAAAATCATTGGCCCTGTGCACCTAACAGAATATGTCAGCTTGTCACTGCACTGTGAAATATTTGTCCCTGTGCACCTAGTACAATGTCACCTTAGAACATGTCCCCCCCCCACAAAAAAATGAAATTCTGCCACCCCCCAAAAAAATTAAATGCTGCCCCCACACACAACAGTCCTAAAAAGGACTTTTGGGTCTTGAAAGAGTTTCAACAATTTTATTCTCCCTACACTGACTTCCTGTGCATCTAGTATTATATGTCACCTTAAAAATATCCCCCCCACAAAAAAAAGGAAATTGTGCCCCCCCAAACAAAATATAAATGCTGCCCCCACACACAACAGTCCTAAAAAGGACTTTTGGGTCTTGAAAGAGTTTCAACAATTTTATTCTCCCTACACTGACTTCCTGTGCATCTAGTATTATATGTCACCTTAAAAATATCCCCCCCACAAAAAAAAGGAAATTGTGCCCCCCCAAACAAAATATAAATGCTGCCCCCACACACAACAGTCCTAAAAAGGACTTTTGGGTCTTGAAAGAGTTTCAACAATTTTATTCTCCCTACACTGACTTTCCCTGCCTAAGCGCATCTCTCCCTGGCTAAGAATGAGCCGAACTCGCGCGTCGGGTGCTATACAGCACCCGATCACGGGTTCTGGCCAGCCAATCAGTGTAATGCCAGCAGCCAACATGGCTGCTGGCATTACACTGATGTCAGAGCCTCCCCGCACGTTTATTGGCTGCGCAGCAGCCGCAAAACGTGCGGGGAGGAGACCCGAACATGGCGGGCGAGCACATGCGGTACTCGTACGAGTACCGCCATGTGCCGAGCAGAGCGATGCTCGAGCCGAACCGAGCTTCGGCCGAGCATGCTCGCTCATCACTAGTTATGACTGTTGGGCATACATGTCAAAAATGTAGACAAACTGATAAAAACAGACATATGCAATACACAGGCAGACACATGCACACACACACACTGAGCAGCAGAAACATGTAAAAGACATGCATACACACATACACACTGGAGATGCACACGCACACACACTGTAACAGATGTATACACACACATGTAACAGACATGCACAGACACACATGCATGCAACAGGCAGGCTCACACACAGGTAATAGGCATGCACACACACATGCAACAGACATGCACACACAGATGTGCAACAGACGTGTGCACACTCACACACGCAACAGAAATACACACACACGCAACAGACATACACACACACACACATCGGGGACAGTGACACATTGATAGCCGCCCCCCTGTGTCTGGAGGTTCCGGCTCTTGTTGGTTCCCCAGGATCTGTAGGTTCTGAGTGTAGAAGTGTGGGCTGTGGGATTAATGTAGGAGCTTTACAGTGCTGTGTAGGTAACAATGTTGTATTGAAGTGAAAATCTGCAGCAGGGCTTATAATTTTATGTCCTTTGCTACTAGCCAGACCTGAAAAGTTACTCGCCACTGCAAGCCATAACATACCCACCATGGCTGAATTTCTACTCGCCAGGGCTAAATGTTCACTCGCCATTGGCTAGTGGCGAGTGGAAATTTTGAGCCCTGTCTGCAGTATTCAGAGAGTTAGAAGCCAAATTTAGCCCGGTAAGGACCAGAGGACTTCAATTCACAATGTGTTGCCATCCCCACTGTGGTCCTGAAACCGTTAAACCAATGGTATTTACTTTGGTGCAGAATTGCAGTATTATGCCCCTGTGTGTATTTGGTGTGTAGAAGTGGAAAGCAGACAATAAAAGATTATGTGTGAGAGAGATACCAGCATGTTAAGCCATATAGTGCCATGCAGTATACAGTGGTGTGTCATGTCAGATAACCCTTTGAGTGCTGGAAAGGCATCCCATGCTTTGTGGTGCAATGCATTAGTTACCTCTTTGGCACTGAAATGGTTAAGTAAAGTGCTGTTAATGTATAAAGAAGTTGTTCCAATTACATAAATAATGTAGATTCAGCACCCGACGTTACTCGCCCCGATATAGAGGAGACACTCTTCTCCCAGCAATGTGCCTCATAATGTCCAGATCCAGTGCGGGAGGAAGAATCCGCTGTTGATTCTGAGGGAGCAGGCCTGAGCCTAGGGGCTGACAGGGGTATCAGACATGAAGAAGCAGTGCTGGGCGTCTGTGAGTTGAGGAAAGATCAGGGATCCTGGGCATCCACTGTCCATCTCAAGGCTCCAAAACACCCTAAAACTGTCACACCAGAAAAAGTCAAGAGTATATAATGTTTTAAAGGGAGAGTAATACTTCTATTAAAGTTTCCCTCTGAGTCTTCTTTATACTTTTTGTAACATGTGCCGCTGTATTTAATTACATACAGTGTTGTAGTTCAAACTCTATTCAAGCCAAAAGGATCTCCCTTCCGCCCCTTCTAGCAACCTCCCATTAGACGTGTAATCCGGTCGTGGGAGCGGCCGGATGCAGTGAGGGCCAATCTTCATTTAGTAATTATAATGAACCCCTTGATGAAGGAAGACAGGATTTTCCTTTTGCTTACTGAAGATTGTCCCTTACTGTGCTCCATTTGGACCAGACTGAGAGGCTGAGTGATGCATGGAAAGGGACAGGGGGAATCCATTCGGCTTGAATATAGTTTTAAGTACAACACTGTAAGTAATTAAATATAGCTCTACATGTTAAAAAAATATGAAGACGACTCAGAGCTAAACTTTAATAGAAGTATTACTATCCCTTTAACCCTTTGAGTGGCAGAGGGCTTGTCACCCCTGTGGCATTCCAAGGGTTTGAGTAGCATAAGCGTCCGACATCCCTCACTCCCTTGTAAATTACTTCCCTGCAAGTTAAGAGTGTATAAGGGTTTAAACCCATTGACACCTCTTTGTGTAACTGAATAAATTATTTGCAGCAAGAGTAAAGTATTTTATTGTCACAGACTAATTTAGAAACACATATTTTGAAGATTAACCACACATTTATGTGACTTTTATTACTGTGGAGCAATGTGATACACATGACTTATTCTGATCTCCAGGAAAGAACGACAAAAAGGTAGAAAAGAGAGACAGAGGGATTTGGATCTCAAAAATGGACTGTCCCTCCTAAAGAGGGAGACTTGGGAGGTATGAATTATATCAATGGGCCAGAATTGCAGTATTATGCCTGTGTTCATGTTTGGTTGTGCAAATGGCAGAAAAAATTAACATTATACCAGCATTATACCAGCATGTTAACCCTTTGAGTGCCAGAGGGGTTTGCAAGGCATTTCTTTGCAAGGTGTTGTGCACCCCTCTGGCACTCAAAGGGTTACGGTATGTACTGGTGTACTGGTGTGTCATGTCAGAGTTAAATAGCAGTGGGAAGTGTATTAATTCCTGGGAACTTTGACTTGTGGAGTCCCTGGAGGGGACTCATGCGGTGCTGGTGGGGAGAGATCAGTCAGACAATTTGGGTTAAAAGGGGTTTAATCACAAATAGGGGCGGGGCTTAACATACAAGTGAAAAAGTGTTAGTAATAGGCTGGGGAAGCAGGAGAAGTGGGAAGGAAATGGAAGTTTACAGTGTGAGCATTTTGAGGACACTTCCCCCTATGCTGCTGGTGTGTCCTGAGGAGTAAAGGTTGATTCACAACCCTTTGGCAGTGAGGGTGTTAAGTGTGTACCTGATGGCTGCCTATCCTCTGTCTTGCATGGCAAATGTTGATACTCATGAAATAATTGAGCAATGAGGGCCTACCTTAACCCTTTGAGTGTCATTATGTTCCCCCGGTGCTGCAGCTTCCCTTCAGTGGCTATCATATTGTGCCTAACAGTTTCCAGAAATATACATCTGAAACTCAACTTTGTAAAAAAATGTCATAGAAAATTACTAATTTATTTAGAAAGTGTTTTACCAGGAAGAATACATTGAGATTTTTCTCATTTTTAGGTACGTCTCGGAGATCATTTCCATGACAAAGTTACATATTTGCAAAAAAATAAATAAATAAATAAATAAATAAATAAAAAAAAAAAAAAAAAAAAAAAATATATATATATATATATATATATATATATATATATATTAGTCCAAAGTAACCTTTCTCAAGATAGGTTGGCCCAAGGTGGGGCTGAAACGTTGATGACACAATAAACTAGATCTTCATTTTTCTATCAAGAAGTCCTGTGAGTGCAGTTACTTTGTATTATTGACCTGGCACCCAGGCTATTTGTCCTACAATTTTGGAGAGTGCACAGACTTGGCATTTGGCATTTCTATCTATCTATCTATCTATCTATCTATCTATCTCATACCTATCTATCTATATCTAACTATCTCATATCTATCTATCTATCTATCTATCTATCTATCTATCTATCTATCTATCTCATACCTATCTATCTATATCTAACTATCTCATATCTATCTATCTATCTATCTATCTATCTATCTATCTATCTATCATCTATCTATCTATCCATCTATCTGTCTATCTATCTCATATCTATCTATCTATCTATCTATCTATCTATCTATCTATCTGTCTGTCTATCTATCTCATATCTATCTATCTATCTATCTATCTATCTATCTATCTATCTATCTATCTATCCATCTATCTGTCTACCTATCTATCTTGCTATCTATCTATCTCATATCTATCTATCTATCTATCTATCTATCTATCTATCTATCTCATATCTATCTATCTGTGAATCTATCTAATATCTGTCTGTCTATCTATCTAATATCTATATATCTAGATCAATAATAAAAATAACATTATATTTTTATATACAGGTAGCCTGGTAGCTTTCTAGAACATTGGTTAGCCAATTTAGTATAGTTTAGTTTATACATATCACAATGATAGGTAGTGTAATTACAATGAAGGACAAATTGGCATAATGATTTATACAGAGTGCTGAGTTTACAAAGATGGATTTGTGGAGTAGAAGCATAAGATACACCCCTGTAGTCTATGATCGGCATTAACATCTGTTGAAGAATATGTTTTCTTACCAGGGGACTTAGACAGGATTTGTTTGTAAACTTAAAGGAGCAGTAAAAAATTTTTATGGAAAAAACATATAGGACATTTCCTGCTGAGTAACATAAGGGAGCTCCCACTGCTGACAGATGCATATTTCCAGAATTATTACAGTTTAAACCCATGTTTATTTACATTAGCAGTGCCCTCCAAGGGTCGAATTCCAATTAGTTCTCCTGTTACATTCTAATAGAGAGGAAAGTCAGTCAGTCGCTAAAACGTGTGTAACAACGAAGTCATGCGCAGTAGAGCTCTGTATCAGCCGCGGCACGGACAGTCTCTACTGCACATGACTGCCCCGCGACCGGCTGGCAGTGGCACTGTGGCCCGTGTAACGGGCTCATCAACTAGTAGAATATAATAAACTGCTGAGTCACTTCCTGTCATTTACTATCAGGAAGTAAACACAGTAACTTTTCACTTCTGATTATTTGAACTTTTGTAACTTCTGAATAAAACAACTGACAGCAGCAGGAAAATATATTGAACATATATTTTTCATTAAAAAACGTTTACTGCCCCTTTAAGGCTAAACTGGTGCTCATGGCACACCAAAGTGCCAGGGACACTCAATACCCTATACAAAGAGCCAATCAAAAACACACTGAGAATTCAGCAGCCTGGGTTACTGGTTAGATTCCATTGTGATCCCATTGAAGCCAATAGAAATTTGAGGGAGCTAAAGTGCATCGACGGACCACAGTTGCTGCAAGCTTCGTCATCATGCAGTGAAGGTAGATTAACTGCTGGTCAAGGACGTAACTAAAATGACAATGAAAGGTGAGGTTATTATTATGGGAGACGTTAATCTTTCTGATGTGGACTAGAAAAACACCGCAGCAGGCTCAGCAATGCTTAGAGATATCCTAAATTCTTTACAGGGATACTCTCTTAATCCAGTGATTCTCAGCGTTGGTCCTCAGGGCACATCAACAGTGCAGGTTTTCAGGTTCTTCCTGCTTAAACACAGGTGAGTAATTAGTGGCTCAGTCATTGTGATTGATTCACCTGTAATTAATTAGGGATATCTTGAAAACATGACCTGTTGGTGTGCCCCGAGGACTGGAGCTGAGAATCACTGTCTTAACCCCTTAAGGACCGGGGAAATCAGAGGTCATTTTCACTTCAGGACCGTAGCAATTTTGACTTTTTTTTACTATGTATTTGTTAAACCACATTTTCTCTTTAATTCCTTTTGTACAACCACACAAATTATATACTGTTTTTATAAGCACAAGTAGGGCTTTCTTTTGATACCACAATTATATGAATACCTCATCGTTTAGTTTGATTAAAATAGAAAAAAAGAGGAAAAAAATGTAAAACAAAACATTTTGCTTACATTTTCCTGTCAGGAACTATTAGTTCATTACAAAAAAAACCCCTAAATATATTAATTTGCTTCTCCTGAATATAAGAGTACCCCATATGACTAGTATTTCAAACTCTTTCTCACATTTACAAGGTAAATATTACAAGATGGACGCCATTATTTCCAACCTGTAATTTTTCAACAATTGGCATGTGAGCATCATAGCTTAGTTGATGGTGCCAGAACCAAAAATGTCCCACAAAGGTATATGTTTCTGAAAACTAGACAACATAAGGTAAATAATCAGGAGAATTTTGGAGTTTTTTATGCAGCTATTTTTCCAGAAATATATATTTTTTTTAAATTGTGGTAATATTTTGTTTTTTCGCAGTTTTCACACTTACATTTCAATATTACTGTTGATATCAAGCACGGGATAATTGAAAATATAAAAAATGCATTGATTAGTATTCAGCACATTCTTTTGACTATGGCAATACCCCATATGCATAGGTTTCTCAAGGTTTGGGGGAGCTATGGGGCCCAAATTGGAACATGCGCTTTTCCAGTTTCACACTTTGAATTTTCACAGCTTGCGTCACTTGTGCCCTGTCTCATTTGGGGCTGTGTAACAGTGCTCCAATCTAAGATTTCCCCCCAAAAGTGTATATTTTTGGAAAGTAGATACCCCAGGCTTTCATTTTATGTATGTTTTCAAATTTTTTACGCAGCCATTTTACCACCAGTCCCTCATAAATCTTGACGTAAGTAAAAAATCAGCATGTAGACATCTTTTCTGTCCTTGAACTTAACTGCCATCAGCTCTTGTTGGCACAAAGCTGAGGACGTCCCAGTTTTTAGTTTTTTTGCTACAAGTTCTTTGGGCATCTCCCTGCAATTGTGCCTAACAGTGCCACAGGCCACGGTGTCAAAATAAAAAAGTGACTTAAATAAAAGGGGGCTGGTGTAATAGTTGTCAACATATAAATTATATCCTTTATTTAATAAGGGGTAAATTAGATCCCAAACAATTTTCCCATTTGTTCCCAGAGATTCGGGGCAACCAGGAGGGTCAAGTTGGCTGTCCTTGCCCTCGTAAATTCGAAAAGCCTGGGTATAGCCTGTGGCACTTTCGCGCAATTTATAAAATTGAATGCTGAATTTGGATCACTTGGAGGGGATGTATTGCTTGAAACCTAACCTGCCTTTATATTTCATAAGGGATTCATCTATATTTATTTGTTTTTTGGAGGCATATACTTGGGCCAACTTTTCCTGTAAATGATTTATTAGGGGGTGAATTTTGAACAGTCTGTCATACTGGGGGTGTTCTTTTGGGAGGCACAGGGAATTATTGCTAAAGTGCATAAAGCGCAAAATTATTTCGTATCTAGTCCTGGTCATTGTTTTGGCGAATATAGGGGTATCATATATGGGGTTTTTACTCCAGTTGGATCTCTTGTTTTTTTTTACTTTTCCCATTGTCAATGTAAAGGCCCAGAATTTCTTGAATTCTAAAAGGTCTGTGGGTTGCCATATTTCTTCCTTTGAAACAAACGCTGATGGGTTGGCGGCAATATATCGGGCTGCATATACGTTTGTTTGAGACACAATTTCCGCCAAAATTTCTTCCCCCAAAAATAAATAAAAAAACTGAACATAGGTAAATCCTTCCACATTCACTTGAATTCCTGGGTTGCCTGTGAATTCAGGAATCTGTGGGCATAAATTGGCTGGTGATACCCATTCATCAGCAGGAGTGGCAGTACTTGTAGCAGGTCTTGGGGCAGTACTTGTAGCAGGTCTTGGGGCATTTCTTAGGGCAGCTCTTTGGGAAGTTGCTGGGGCAGCTCTTGGGGCATTTGCCAGGGAAGTTGCTGGGGCAGCTCTTGGGGCGGTTTCTGGGACACCTGTCGGAGCAGTGTTACTTTTTTTCATAGAAGGCCCAGCCTCATCGCTACTAGAGCTGCTCTCACTCTCTGATAACTTAGTGATGTCGAAATCTGAAGCAGTGTCTGTGGCGTCTGAGTCAGACGCCAAATAGGAATACACCTCTTCTAAAGTTTACCTCCACTGCATTGTACACACCTACTCTAAACTAAATAAATTAGTAACTTCTATACCTAACTATACCTAACTCTCACCCCAAACGGTCACTATTCCTAGGATAAATTTTTTTTTGTATTTTGTATTTTTTCCCTATGCTGTTCCTAAACCTAAATCTATCCCTAAGCCTTACCCTAACACACGTATTCCCTGAGCCTACCCAACTGCCTATCTAAACTACCTTATAATGTAAAATACATTTTTTTGTTTTTTTTATTTTCTTTCCTACGCTACTCCTAAACCTAAATCTAACCTTAAACCTTACCCTAACCCACGTATACCCTGAACCTACCTAACCCAAGTCAACTACCTATCTAAACTATAACTAATATTTTTTTTTCTCCTACTCTACTCCTAAACCTAAATCTAACCCTAAACACACGTAAACTAAACCTACCCAACTACCTACCTAAACTACACACAATGATTATATTTTATTTAAAAAAAAATAAAATAAAGGGGGATGGGGGAAGTACCACAGATCAGCAAAAAGCTGATGGGCAGCAATTGATCACTATTAAAGTGATCAGAGGGGGGGGAATTTATTGATCACTGCAACACTAGTGATCAATGGGTTAATTTTGAATGATTTTTTTTTAACACAGAAACACTTTACAAGGCTCTGTAACACTGGAACACAATCTCTCTCTGTCTATCTCCACCTCAGAAGTGTATAGGATGGAGGGAGGCAGAGAGATGTGACAGGGACAGTATATGCAAATACTGTCCCTGTCTTTCTGCTTCTGCAACATGTGATTTGCTAATCTAGCGAATCACATGTTGCAACAATGTCTCTACTGGTTGAAACTAAGTGCCCCGGTATCGGAGCACTTAGCAACAACAAGCCCACGCTATCCCATCGCTCTATGCGGTGGCGATGGGACATTTTAACCCATGACGGTCCAGGACCGTCATGGGTCCTTAATGGGATTCAACCCATGACAGTCCAGGACCGTCATGGGTCCTTAATGGGATTCAACCCATGACAGTCCAGGACCGTCATGGGTCCTTAAGCGGTTAATCAATTAGTAGAAGAGCCGACTAGGAATTAAGCCACACTAGATTTATTATTTACTAATCAAGACTTGGTATCAAATGTAGCTGTAGGAGAGTGTTTGGGCTCCAGTGATCATCAATCTGTTTGGTTTAATTTAAAAACAGAGGCGGAGTTGCACCACATTAAATAAAGGTTCTAGGCTTTAGAAAGACTGATTTTTCTTAAATGGAAACATATTTATGTCAGTCATTAACAGCTTGGAGATGTTTAGATGTAGTCCAGGAGAAATGGGATTATCTGAAATGTGTTTTCATATAGGCCACAGAGCATTGCATTGGACTTGTCGGTAAGGGTAAAAGAAAAAGAAAACCGCTGTGGTACTCTGCAGAAGTGGCAAGTATAGTAAAGGAGAAAAAAAGAACACTCAGGAAATATAAGCATTTAACCCTCTACTCTCCATAGGGTGACCACACGTCCCGGAATGCCCGAGACTGTCCCTTATTGGGGGTCTGTGTCCCGCGTCCCGGGTCACCCCCCATCGGGACAACAAATTGAGCAACACGTGCCAGTCCAGCCAGCCAATGAAATGTATTGGCTATATAGCAAATACATTTCATTGGCTGGCTGGACTGGTGCATGCCAGACAGCTGGGGTGCAGCAGGTATGCTGGTGCTGCAAGTGAGACCCGTGGCTGAGGCTCCCGCCGGCGCTGACCATCTTTCAGAGGCTGACACTGATTAAGAGTTCCCAGTGGGAACTCTTACTATGTCAGCCTCGGAAATATGATCAGCACTGGTGGGAGCCTCAGCCGCGCGACTAGGGTGACCACATGTCCCGGAATGGCAGAATGGAAATGTGGTCACCCTAACTCTCCAAAAGGACAAAGTCTCTGACAAGGAGGACCAAGATACGTATCTGTACAAGGCTAGGCGGAAGGAGGCCAAATGCATTATTAGATGTGCCAAAGCACAGACAGAGGAAAAAATTGTGCAGTCAATAAAACAGGGAGATAAAACATTTTATATGTGTGTTTGTGTATGTGTGTGTGTGTATGTGTGTGTGTGTGTGTATGTGTGTGTGTGTGTGTGTGTGTGTGTGTGTGTGAGAAAGGAGGAAAATGAAACAAGGAATAGTTATACTGAAGACAAAAGATGGAAGTTAAGAGTTATGGGAATAAAGAACTAGCTGACTGTCTCAATGAATATTTCTGTTCAGTTTTTATTGAGGACGGTGAAGGGAAGGGAAAAGAAATAACGACACAGACAGCTTGAACATTTACAAAAGAAGAAGTTCTACTTCAACGCTCTATGGTAAAAGCAGATAAATCGATGGGACCAGATGGGATACACCCAACGTTTTTAAAAGAACTCAGAAGTGTTCTGGTAAAACCTTTAACAGAATGATTCAGTCGGTCACTATCCACAGGAGTGGTTCCAGAAGACTGGAAGGTAGCAAATCACTTCAGAGCAATGATTCTCATCATTGTCTTAAGCACAAACCGGCCGTCCATGTTATCAGGGTTGATCACATCTGGGTAATCAGTAGCTCAGTCATTCTGACTGATTTACCTGTGATTAATTAAGGACAGGCTTAAAAACTGGCCTGTTGATATTTCCCTAGGACTGGAGCGGAGAATCCCTGTTCTGGAGACATGTAGAGAGAGAAGCCCTGAGGAATGATTTAAAGCTGTAAAAAAAATTAATAGGTTTAAAGGGATAGTATGGTCAAATTTTTACTAAAATGCATATTGTAGCCATTATAAAATTAAACTTAACGCCCCCTAGTCCCATCTCTCAAACCTTTATGGTTTGAGAGATATTGGGCACTAAAGTTCCCCCCTCCCTCCCCTTTCCCTGACATCAGCGTTCTAGCTGACTGCAGGGGAATCCGGTCCCGGGGCCGTCAGAAGCTCTTCAGCAGAGCCGAGATCGCATTATTGAAAAAGAAATCCTTCACTAGAACGGTCTACAAAGGGTGCTTGGTTTGCAGTCACTCTTTGTAGACCGTTCCAGTGAAGGATTTCTTTTTCAATAACGCGATCTCGGCTCTGCTGAAGAGCCTTGGCCTGTCTCGGGACCGGATTCCCCTGCAGTCAGCTTTTTGAGTTCTAGAGAGGGTGCACAATGTATTGAAAAGAAATGCATTGGAACCCCCCATCCACCCTGGCGCTCAAAGAGTTAAACATAAAAAAAAAACACTATAGGCATCGTGAGCACATATCTCTTTAACTCTTTGAGTGCCAGGGGGGTGTACAACGCATTGCAAAAGCAGTGCGTTGCATACCCCTCTGGCACTTGAAGGGTTAAGTCTTTTAGCTCAGTGGTTAACTGTTTGAGTACCAGAGAAGTATCTAGTGCATTGCAGCACAACGCAATGGATGCCTTTCCGGCACTCAAAGGGTTAACCCTTTCAGCGCCCGAGGGGTACGCACTGAAAGGGTTAACCGAAAGGGGTTAAAATGGGTATTTTTCCCTTTACGTATAAATGCAGTTATTCTATTAGTAGGAGATATTTTTGTGTTTTTCTTACAAAGTGATTTCACAGGATATGTTTGCATTGTAACTATTCTATACGTTTAACCCAACGAATTCCAGAAAGGTAGCTCTCAAGGGGTTAAGCTGTAGAGAGTTAATAAACACTGTATTAAAAAAAAAAAACTAAAGGGTTTGCACGATAAAAAGAAATTAATTTACTGCTGATATAAAGTCCATTTATCCACCAGCGTGAAGTTAAATAGATCACCCTTTACATCAACCTTTGGCCCAGCCAAAGTCCAGCTGTGTTATTCCAGAGCAATGTAAGACTTGTCAGCCTCAGTGAGAGGACACTGGAGGAAGCCTCAACACTCACATCCCCAAAGGTAAGAGGCTGGAGGATCAGTTTAATTCTGTAAGGCAGTGGTTCTCATTCTCAACCAGGGTGCAATGGCACTTTCGTGGGCTGTAGGGTGACATTTTTTTCCAAGCTAAAAGAAAATGGGGTACCATGTTAGCCATGCATAAAGCAGGAGACGTAGAGTAAACGTGATATCTTTATTGGCTGCGTAGCTACAGAGTGTAAGCTTTCAACACCACTTCTCTTTGGTCTCTTCAGCCAGCATCTTGCAGAATTCAGTTCTCATTCCGTAAAGAGACCGATGAAGAGACTTAAGTGGTCATATATTTTGCACTCCAATTAGGGCAGTATGTGCAAAAGAAAGATTGAGGTGTTCTGGGGCAAAGCATTTGCACTATAGGGGTGAGCTAAACATGTCAAAAATTGCCATTAATTTAAATGGGGATTTTTAACCCCTTGAATGCTAGAGAGGTCTCTAGCATTCACGGGATTAAAATCCCCATTTAAATCATCAGTTGTTAAGGGGTTAAAAAGAAAACTGAAGTAATTCTGGAGTCAACCAAATGTGTTAGAGGGGGAAGAATAAAAAATACCAAAATTCAACTTGATTTAAATGGTGGCTTTTAATGGACTGAATGCTTCGCAATGCGTTGGAGACCTTTCTAGCAATTAAGGAGTTAAAACTAAAAGCCCATCTAAATCAATATCAATTTTTTGCAGTCTCCTATAGCGTTGTTGGTTTACCCTACAATTACTCTAGAATTGCTTTGAAAATACAACATTTAGACAGAAGTGAGAAAGTTGTATTTTAAAGGGAAAGTAACACCTCATAATACTTACCCCCCACCACCACTTATCTTTCTATGGCCTAAAAATCCTAATGCCCCTCTTAGTTTTTTCCTTGCTCCTTGATTCAAGAGGTAAATCATCATTCATTCCACGGAGGCGGACATGACAATTGATGGCAGAACCCCAGGACGCAAACTGGTAATCTTAACCCTTTCACTTTCTGAGTGCCAGAGAGGTATCGTATTAGGTACCTCTCTGGCACTCAATCGGTTAAGGAACAGAGGTGTGCAATACATTGCCCTTAAAGGGTTAAGTGGGCTCATGTGCTCTCCCTACTTCAGTTTGAAAAAAACACTGCCAGCAACGGTCATGTCCGCCTCCATGGACGTGACATTCCGGACAGACTGATGGTATAATCTCTTGAATCGTGGTGCATGGAGGGGCCATCAGGATTTTCTGGCCATAGTAAGGTCAGCAGGGGGTTTACTATAAGGAAGGAGTTACTTTTCCTTTAAGTGTACGTTTACGAGACATGTTATACACTGTATGGTCATTTCTGTCTTTCTGATTTTAACACCTGGGAATAACAGTATATTTATATACTTTTCACCTTATTATTAGAAGACTAGTATAAAAGCCCGTGTACATGGGCCAAGGTCCGTGTGATGTAAATCCTTTGGGTTCCAGAGGGGTACGCAACTCACTGCTTTACAATGTGTACCCCTCTGGCACTCAAAGGGTTAAGAGGCCAGTTCTGCTCTGCGTCCTGCCGCCGACGCAGTCATGCACTGTAGAGACTGACTGAAAGCACAGAATGCTCCCAGCACAGAACTCCCAGCATTCCGTGCTCCCAACATTCTGTGCTCCCAGCATTCCATGCTCCCAGCACAGAACTCCCAGCATTCCGTGCTCCCAGCATTCTGTGCTCCCAGCATTCCATGCTCCCAACATTCCGTGCTCCCAACATTCCGTGCTCCCAGCACCGAACTCCCAGCACCGGACTCCCAGCATTCTGTGCTCCCATCATTCTGTGCGTTCGGGCAGTCTCTACTGCGCATGACGGCTTCTGACAAACATCCCAGCAAATTATTATATAGGATGTTTTTGAGTTAGGAGAGCTGGTTATATACAATGATTGACGCAAAACTGTTTGCACGTAACAATTACAAATGTTTAACCCCTTAACGACCCATGACGTACATGTACGTCACGAGTGGACGTCCCCAAAGGACCAAGGACGTACATGGACTTCATGGAATTCAGGGCTCCCCACGTGGCTGCATGCTGTTCGGGGAGCTAAAAAACAAAAAATGATCCATGGTCCTTAAGTGCCATCTGCGTGCGTGAGCGGTCAGTCCTTAAGGGGTTAATGGGATAGTAATATGTAAAAAAAATATTTACTGTAGTGTTTATCCCCCTGAGTAAAATAAGAGTACTCCCACTGCTGAAAGATGTTTTATCCAAAAGTCATTACAGCTCAAACTTTAATTTTTTTTTTTTTATCACAGTGGTCTGAAATTGTACAGTGGCGCTGTTGCTACACCATCCTATGGACAGCTCTGGTCAGCTGACCACAAATCTCCACAGGATGGTGTAGCAACAGCACCACTGTACAATTTCAAATCATTGTGATATTGCAATGAAAAAATCCAAGTCTGAGGTGTAATAACTTTTGAATAATACACATTTCAGCAGTGTAAGGAATGGGTTTAACTGAGGTGGATAAACCCTACAACATATATATATATTTTTTTACATTTTAAGAATTACTATCCCTTTTAAACCATGATACAGGAGCCCTCTAGTGGCTAGTTAGGTTACTGTTCATCACACAGCAGGCATCAGAGGAGCAAAGGGCAAATGGTTTCCCTCAGTAGTTACATAGTTATTAATTTGCAATGTGTTGTGTACCCCTCTGGCACTCAAAGGTTTAAGTTCTGTCAGTGGATGCAAACTCCTATATATGTACGTGTAACTGTTACACCATGCTTGTTTATATAAGAATTACTTTAGGCTGTCGTACTAAGACAACTGGAGCCATCCTGAGTTAACCCTTTGATGCCAGAGAACAATCTAACGCATTAAACCAAATGAACCGGAGGGAGTGACATAAATATTCCTGTTTATTTAAATGGCCTTAAACCCCTGGAATGCTAAATAAGTCTCCAAGGCATTGGAAACCACTCTAGTATTCAATGGGTTAAAAGCCCCTTTTACATCATGGGAATTAGTGGACTTTTGTTATGTTCCCAACGTTATGGTTGGTTTATTCCACGTCTTTTTAGAACATCAGCCTCCCTGTGTTTTAGCACGGTGCTGCTTTAAAGGGATAGTAATGTTTCATAATAAAAGCAGCTCTAATTAATCTTCATAGTATTTGGACTTTGGAGAGTGTTATTTCAATTCTGTCAGAGTTGTAGTTCAAGAGTAATTCAATGACAAAGTATCCCCCTCCCGCCCCTTTTACTGATGTAACACTGCTCAGCCAGATCAGAAGGGAGGTGCCCAGGTAGACTGCAGAGAGGGACAATCTTCAATTAAGATAAGGGAAAAACCTGAAAAACCTGTCAAGGGGGGCAGGGCTTTCATTGTTCTCATAGGAAGAAGATTGTCCCCTGCTGTTATCTGTCTGGTCTATGGACTGGATTCCACATCTGAGGGGAGGTGGCTTACACTAGGTAAAAGGGGAGGGAGGGGAAACTTTATCATTTAATTACTCTTGAACTACAACTCTGACAGTACTGAAATAACACTCTCTATGGCTTAAATACTATGAGGATTTATCGGAACTGCCGTTTTTGTGAAACATTACTATCCCTTTAACTCCTTAGATCCAGGATGGGTAATTTGTGGCCCTCCAGCTGTGGGCTGGTTGAAGATGGTGAAAGTTGTAGTCCAACAACAGGTCCATGGCCACACATCTACCATCCCTGCCTTAGGTACTAAAGCCGTTTCCAAGTCCAAATGTCGAAGTGGGATATGCCACTGATTATTGGCAGTGCGCTATTGATACGATGTAACTGGTATAAGTATTGGATTTAATGAATATAAATGTATAGAAAAGGTTTGGGCAACATGTGGCCCTCCATCTGTCCAGGAATACAATACCTATCATGATGATGGGAATTGTAGTCCTGAACAGCTTGACCCTTTGAATTCCCGAGGGGTACTCAACTCATTGCAAGGTACTCAAAGGGTTACAGGCTTCAGTTTGGTGGGCAACATTAGGTTCTCCAGCTGTTGACAGACTTCAGCTCTCATCATCGGAGATCATGGATCTGTAGCCTGACAATAGCTGCAGAGCCTCACATTTCTTAGCCCTGGTATAAAACCTAAACCCTTCCCATAGATGTATTTGTGTCTTTATAAATTAGCTAGCAAGATAAAACTACCTACTCCTTCAATTAACCCTTTCAGTCTCCGAGAAGTTGTGTTTTAGGTGGTTCTGCTGGAATCGTGGCTGGTGGGAGGGGAATTACCCAGAATTTTTAGATTACTTCTTTTTTTTAACTAAATAAATGATTTTTTATTTTATTCACACAGATTAATTTATACACAAATATACTGAGGTTAAACAGCCATTAATGTAACTTATATTGCTGTGGAGCAATGTGATATATTTGTACACACCACACAGTCCGATCTCCTAAAAAGAGTGTAGGAAAGAAGGACACAGGGATTTCACTATTAAAAAGGGACTGTTCATATAGAGAGACAATTGGAAGTATATGCATACCTCCCAAGTGTCCCTCTTTAGGAGGGACAGCCCCTCTTTTAGACCCAAATCCCTCTGTCCCTCTTTCCCACCCTGATGTTCCTCTTTTTAGGAGATCAGACTGGTGAGGTGTATATATAAGTGTATCATGCTGCTCCGCAGCAATAAAACTCACATTATTGTTTGTTTAAACGTCAGTATATGTGTTTATAAAATAGTATGTGTAAATAAAATACGTTGGTCTTGTTATAAGTAATGTACTAGGTCACACAAGGAGGTGTCAATAGGTCATGAAATAGCCTAAAATTTCTCATTAGTGCCCCACCTACCAGCCACACCCCTGGCAACACCCCCTAAAACACAAGTGTCCCTCTTTGGCAGTTTGAAATGTTGGGAGGTATGGTATATGTGCTACATTTTCCTTTTCCTGTTAGTACTTGGTGAAGCTGTGCAGGATGGAATGTTGTGAGCATCCATTTTGTCCTTACCTCAGATGAGGCAACTATGTGTATGTCTTGCTGTGTCTCCATGTCTACATTCTTACTGGGATTAATAAGGAATTCAGGAATATTTGAATGTGTGGGTATATCTGCTTTTCCCCAGGGGCCTTGAAAATTAGAGTTCCCAAAGGTCCCAAATTTACAGCAAGGAAGCAATTTAAAGGGATAGTAATACTTAAAATGTAAAAAATAACGGCTCAAACTTGATTTTTTAGGTGCAATATCACAGTGGCCTGAAAATGTACAGTGGCATTGTTGCTACACCATCCTATGGACTGCTCTGGTCTGTAGACCATAAATCTCCATAGGATGGTGTAGCAACAGCGCCACTGTAAATTTTCAGGCCACTGTGACATTGTACCTAAAAAATTGAAGTTTGAGCTGTTATAATTTTTTAATAAAATATCTCTCAGCTGCGGGAGTACCCTTATTTTACTCAGAGGAATAAACCCTACAACGTATATTTTTTTTACGTTTTAAGTATTTCTATCCCTTTATGCCTATGATCAGAAAGGAGAGAGGCCATTCTGAGTGGCAACACACCAATTTGGCCATGTTGTCCATTAATATTAATTGGCCTAAATCTGCAGTTCACAATTTTTGTAAGTAGTGACAGATAGTTGAAAAATATACATTTCTGTGACGTGTGTGAATCAATAACAACATACATAATGAAAGTATTTGGAAAGTTGTGACACATTAAAATTGGTGCCATAAATGTGCTATGATAAGCGGGCGGGGGGCTTACTGGAAAGATAGATACCAGCTCACCTTGTTCTTGATAGATTAAGGGACAATAAAATGTACTGAGTCACTGAAAGGTGCTGGGTCACTGACCTGGCATTACCTGGTGACAGTAAGCTCTGGTGATATACCTGCTCGGAAACACTGACCTAAAAGTCATACGTTCAAAAGAAAAGTGGAGGAATTCAGGCTTTGATAACCTGTACTGGTTTCTGTTCAACATCTTATAAACATGCCAAGTAACACTGAAAATTAGCTGAACCTGAGATCTTTGAATTATTTACCCTTAAAGTTCTCGGTAATGTAGATTCTGGGTGATACTTATATACCTCCCAACATTTCAAATGGTCAGAGAGGGGGTGTGGCTGGTAGGACAGGCATTACCATAGGCGTGCGCACGGGGTGTGCCGGGTGTGCCCAGGCACACCCTAATCGGCCCCGTGCGCACCGGCCAGGGAAGCTGGGGATTTTTTTTTTCTTTTTTTTTTTAAATACATCTGCCGCGAGGGAGCGCTGATTTAAACTACCAAGCGCTCCCTCGCGGCATCTATGTGACAAGCCGCAGCGAGACCCAGGCTCTGTAGTAATACAGAGCGCTGGGAGATGACATCATCTCCCAGCGCTCTGCATTACTGAGAGCAGCGCGCGGGAGCTTCAGCTCTGTGCCGAAGGAGGCACAGAGCTCTCTTACAGCACACCGCTAGACCACCAGGGACTGAAGGTAGGGGATGGAGGGGGCATTGTGGAGATGAATGGGTCATTGTGGAGATGAAGGGGCATTATGGAAGGGGTCAATGTGAAGATGATGGGGGCAATGTGGAGCTGATGTCAATGTGAGGGCAAGTTGGAGCTGATGGGGGCAAGTTGGAGCTGATGAGGGCAAGTTGGAGGTGATGGGGATAAGATGGAGCTGATGGGGGCAAGTCAGAGCTGAAGGCAATGTGGAGATTATGGGGACAATGTTAGGGCAAGTTGGAGCTGATGGGGGCAAGTTGGAGCTGAGGGCAAGTTAGAGCTGATGGGGGCAATGTGAGGGCAAGTTGGAGCTGATGGGGGCAATGTTAGGGCAAGTTGGAGCTGATGAGGGCAAGTTGGAGCTGATGAGGGCAATGTGAGGGCAAGTTGGAGCTGAGGGCAAGTTGCAGCTGATGGGGGCAATGTTAGGGCAAGTTGGAGCTGAGGGCAAGTTAGAGCTGATGGGGGCAATGTGAGGGCAAGTTGGAGCTGATGGGGGCAATGTTAGGGCAAGTTGGAGCTGATAAGGGCAAGTTGGAGCAGATGAGGGCAATGTGAGGGCAAGTTGCAGCTGATGGGGGCAATGTTAGGGCAAGTTGGAGCTGAGGGCAAGTTAGAGCTGATGGGGGCAATGTGAGGGCAAGTTGGAGCTGATGGGGGCAATGTTAAGGCAAGTTGGAGCTGATGAGGGCAAGTTGGAGCTGATGAGGGCAATGTGAGGGCAAGTTGGAGCTGAGGGCAAGTTGCAGCTGATGGGGGCAATGTGAGGGCAAGTTGGAGCTGATGGGGGCAAGTTGGAGCTGAGGGCAAGTTAGAGCTGATGGGGGCAATGTGAGGGCAAGTTGGAGCTGAGGGCAAGTTGCAGCTGATGGGGGCAATGTTAGGGCAAGTTGGAGCTGAGGGCAAGTTAGAGCTGATGGGGGCAATGTGAGGGCAAGTTGGAGCTGATGGGGGCAATGTTAAGGCAAGTTGGAGCTGATGAGGGCAAGTTGGAGCTGAGGGCAAGTTGCAGCTGATGGGGGCAATGTGAGGGCAAGTTGGAGCTGATGGGGGCAAGTTGGAGCTGAGGGCAAGTTAGAGCTGATGGGGGAAATGTTAGGGCAAGTTGGAGCTGATGGGGGCAAGTTGGAGCTGAGGGCAAGTTAGAGCTGATGGGGGCAATGTGAGGGCAAGTTGGAGCTGATGGGGGCAGTGTGAGGGCAAGTTGGAGCTGAGTGCAAGTTAGAGCAGATGGGGGCAATGTTAGGGCAAGTTGGAGCTGATGAGGGCAATGTGAGGGCAAGTCGGAGCTGATGGGGGCAAGTTGGAGCTGAGGGCAATGTGGAGATTATGGGGGCAATGTTAGGGCAAGTTGGAGCTGATGGGGGCAATGTGAGGGCAATATGGAGTTGATGGGGGATACTTTGTAGCTGATGGGGGCAATATGGAGCAGATGGGGGGCAATCATTTATTTAGCTAGCACACACACATATATATTACATACGCGCACGCACGTGTGTGTTTGTGCTTTTGGGTGCACACCCTAATGCAATTGGCTGCGCACGCCTATGGGCATTACTAGTAATTTTTAGATTATTTCATGATCCACTGACACCTCTTTGTGTCACTGAATAAATGATTTAGAGCAAGACCAAAGTATTTTATTTATACAGACTAATTTATAATAACATGTACTGAAGATTAAATAGACATTAATGTGAGTTTTATTTCTGTGGAGCAATATGATACATTTATATACACACCACACAGTCTGATCTCCTAAACACAGGGACACCAGGGTGATACATTTATATACACACACCACACAGTCTGATCTCCTAAACACAGGGACACCAGGGTGATACATTTATATACACACCACACAGTCTGATCTCCTAAACACAGGGACACCAGGGTGATACACTTATATACACACCACACAGTCTGATCTCCTAAACACAGGGACGCCAGGGTGATACATTTATATACACACCACACAGTCTGATCTCCTAAACACAGGGACACCAGAGTGATACACTTATATATACACACCACACAGTCTGATCACCTAAACACACGGACACCAGGGTGATACACTTATATACACACCACACAGTCTGATCTCCAAAACACAGGGACACCAGGGTGATACATTTATATACACACACCACACAGTCTGATCTCCTAAACACAGGGACACCAGGGTGATACACTTATATACACACCACACAGTCTGATCTCCTAAACACAGGGACACCAGGGTGATACACTTATATACACACCACACAGTCTGATCTCCTAAGCACAGGGACACCAGGGTGATACATTTATATACACACAGTCTGATCTCCTAAACACAGGGACACCAGGGTGATACACTTATATATACACACCACACAGTCTGATCTCCTAAACACAGGGATACCAGGGTGATACACTTATATACACACCACACAGTCTGATCTCCTAAACACAGGGACACCAGGGTGATACACTTCTATACACACCACACAGTCTGATCTCCTAAACAGAGTGAAACCGGGGTGGAAAAGAGGTACAGAGGAATTTAGGTCTCAAAGAGGGACTGTGCCTCCTAAAGAGGGACACTTGGGAGGTATGGAGCCCTAATATCTCCTAAAGAGAGACACTTGGGAGGTATGGAGCCCTAATATCTCCTAAAGAGGGACACTTGGGAGATATGGAGCCCTAATATCTCCTAAAGAGGGACTCTTGGGAGATATGGAGCCCTAATATCTCCTAAAGAGGGACACTTGGGAGGTATGGAGAGCTAATATCTCCTAAAGAGGGACACTTGGGAGGTATGGAGCCCTAATATATCCTAAAGAGGGACACATGGGAGACATGGAGCCCTAATATCTCCTAAAGAGGGACACTTGGGAGATATGGAGCCCTAATATCTCCTAAAGAAGGACACTTGGGTGATATGGACTCCTAATACCTCCTAAAGATTGACACTTGGGTGGTATGGACCCCTAATATCTCCTAAAGAGGGACACATGGGAGATATGGACTCCTAACACCTCCTAAAGATTGACACTTGGGTGGAATGGACTCCTAATACCTCCTAAAGATTGACACTTGGGTGGTATGGACCCCTTGGGAGATACTGGTATGTACTGGCCTTGACCCATAGGTGGTCCAATCAGTTCTCAACATACCTGGGAACACTTGGGTTTGGGACTCATATCTCAGGGTGAAGGACCAAATTCTCAGGCTGTAATAGCACATTGTTTGCTACTATAAGATCTGTGCAAATTGAATGCTTCTTTGGTATTTAAATTGCTGCTATTTCTACCAGAAAGGCAAAGGGAGACGTCTTGTATATGTTCAAGTGGTGAGATCTACAATGTATAGCAGGTTAGAGGTTAATTGAGGACTGACTGGCAGACCTCTGGGTTTCAGCAAGCAGGGACATATCAAATATAAACTACATTGTGAAGCACTAAGGGTTAATATTTTAAAACTCTCAGAGTCAGATCATTTTGAAAGTTACCATGTATGGACCTCAAGGAACCTTTAACCCTCTGAGTGCCAGAGGGGTACGCAACGCATTGTGTTGCTTACCCCTCTGGCACTCGAAGGCTTAACATGCTGCAACACAGAGATCTCGCTGGTTGAATAGTCACAAGACATGTAGGATTTACATCCCAGGTGCAGCTAGGCAAGGTATCCTAGGTTCCCTTAGCTCCGCCCATGGACACACCCCCATTCCTCAAATAATCCCGTCCACAATCCCATCTACTGTTCCCTGGCACAGAAAATACCCTTAGCCTATAGCACACAAGCACAGAATAAAAAGCTGAAAATCCCTTGGTTGCAAGACAGACCTCCAACACATTGTTTCTCAATGCATTGGAGACCACGCTAGCATTCCAGGGATTAACCCCTTAAGGACCAGTGGCGCAACCTTTTTATATTTTATATTTATATTTTATATTTTCCAACAGACTCGTGGGGACCCCTGAATTCCAGGATGTACATATACCTCATGGGTCCTTTAAGCAATTTCTATCCATGACTTACATGTATGTCTTTAGTCCTTAAGGTATTAAATAATAGCTGATAAAAGGGTATATATACTGGTTCAGTGACAAGGAGATTGCTCTGGTCACACCCACAATTCAGAATGTGGGTGTGGCCAACACAGCTTAGGTACCACCCCTCAATATATAGAATAGTTGCCTATTCTACCTATTGGGAAATCCAGCCCTACATCTCCCTCTGCCTTTCTGGTACAACTGGCACTAATTTACAGTTAATCAGTACTAATCACTGGACTCTTTCACTGACATTTTGTCCCTTCACCCAGAGATTTGGGTCAAAACACTGAGTGTCAAGGGCAAGCCCTTAGCGATTCCAGGTTTATAGGGGCAGTGCCCAACTTTGACTACATAATGGTGTTCTGCCATTTTACTTTTTGTCAGAGTTCTCAAAAAATGGTCAATGTGGGATTAACCCTCTGTTTCCCAAATGGGTACTAGTCCACAGTCATCATTGAAATATTTTGTAAATACTAATGTAAAAGCCCATGTACACGGGTGATGTTAACCCTTTGAGTGCCAGAGGAGTATGTGTACCCCTCTGGCACTCAAAGGGTTAAGAAGCCGGTCCTGCTCTGCGTCCTGCCGCCGACGCAGTCATGCACTGTAGAGACTGTCCGAAAGCACAGAATGCTCCCAGCACAGAACTCCCAGCATTCCGTGCTCCCAACATTCTGAGCATGATGGCTTCTGACAAACATCCTAGCGAATTATTATAAAGGATGTATAATACTTCTTAGTCTTTAGGTGTGATAATTTGGTGAATATATGAATTCTCCAGCACAGCCATCAGGGGAGGGCTGGCCTGGGGGGCAATTGTCACCTGAACCAGTCATAATTCTGGGCCGCTGGGCCACTGCCTTATTCAATTTCCCACTTGCTGCTGTAAATGGAGTAGAAAGAATTTACAGAGCTATATAAATATTGCATATCCATTTAGATTGTAATCTCTGTGGTATTACTAGTGTTGCTCATTAGTGTACCACCATTTCAAATTTAAGCTCTTACTTCATAATATTAAAACCAGCTATAACATTAACAACAGGGTACAGGCTGTGACATTGGGCTGGAGCAATAGTATAAATATACCACTTTATTGTATTTGCCCCCCAGGCCAAAAGTTGCCAGTCCTCCCCTGACAGCCATAATGCCATTAGCTTCTAAGGCCAGCAGCTGCACCACGGGGTATGCACTAGAGTATATGACTGTTATTGTGCATTCCAGGGGATAATTCCCAGGTTCTCACCCCTGTTAGGACTTTAATGCCAGCAAGCCTCGTACACCTGACCAGCTTAAAGTGGAGCTGTCACTTTGTTGCTTTTCCTCCCATTTGACACACCCTGACAGTTAGGTACCAACATTCCACATTGCTCTCCCTCCTGCTTGCCACTCCATGCTGTTCAGATACTAACATTCCACTCTGATCTCCCTTCTGCTTCCCACCCCATGCTGGTCAGATACTAACATTGCAATCTGCTCTCCCTCCTGCTCGCCACTCCATACTGGTCAGATACTAACATTCCACTCTGATCTCCCTTCTGCTTGCCACTCCATGCTGGTCAGATACTAACATTCCACACTGCTCTCCCTGCAAACTAGATACTAACATTCCACACTGTCTGTCACTCCCTGCAGACCAGTACTAGCTCATGTGCATAAACGGACTGACAATCATGTAAATCCTCTCAAGACGGATACTACCACTGATTTGCAAATATGACCATATGGTGGTTCCCCTTTAATAGTTCTTCATAAATAATAGAACTTTCATAACAGGCTTTCTTCTGGGAGAAATCTTCCAACCTCCAACTCCAAAATGCTCTTTTTACTTTGTCACACCTTGGGAATTTGCTAATCTTGACCTGACAAAGGTGAACTATGGAATTCCATCAGTATCTCCTAATTATCTCATGTGTCCCATTCCTGGCACTCCATTGGTCTTCCTTACCTTAATTCCTTCTCCTTTGTGAAAAAGGAAGATGAACATAGAGCAGAAATCAATATGCTTCTGTACCTGTATAGTTCCCCACCCAGAAATAACAGCAGTAATATCTCTTTAATTATGCATCTTCAGGCCTCTTGGCATGTCTAAATTAACATTGTACATATACAAAATCAGTCCTGTATTCCATAAGCTAAAGAGATGCAATTGTGGAGCAAATCCAGGGCTGATTTATTCAGTGGGCAAAGTGAGCATTTGCCCAAAGCCCACCATCAACAGGGTGTCTACGATGGAGGCCCTTGTTACATTTAATTTGCCCACTGGATAAAGCAGCCCTGATTGCAGTCTGCAGGCGGCCCAGAAAACTGGAATGGGAAGGTACATGCTGTGGCTCAGTGACATAACTGAAAATGGGGATCGATGGGGCTCTCTCCCCTTTACAGTGATACCTTGTTTTCCCATATAAATGCTTGGGAGCTGAGATATGGGCTCTTAAAGAGCCCTTCCTCCCATGCTCCTTTGTTTAAGATTAGCTGTTAAGTCCATGCTTGTTGATTGAGTGATCAGCCAGAATAAATATTAAATTAGAAATTGCTAGAAATGGGAAATTCTCCCCTTTCATGTCAGTAGGATCTTTGGGGTGTTATCGCTACTAGTGGACCCTCCCTCCCCAGCCTCTACCATGATAACTTCCCTGGTAGTACAGAGGAGAAGGTACAAAACAGAGTTTGCAGGAATATATGATCTGCAAACTTCCTTTGTCCTAGGGATGAGCATAACCACCTTGCAAAGCTAGTGAGTAGGCAGCAGCCTCCCGGAGAGAATTTGTCTGAGCTGAAAAAATGCTTAAGCTGGGCACGTGCACAGCAGGAGAGTATCAGCCAATCAGATGATCAGGACAGCCAGGCAGAGCACGGAAGCCCTGATCACCTCAGATTTTAAAATGGCAACGTTGATGGAGAACACTATCTCTGTATCTGCCACAGACAGGGTGGATACCTCTCCCAGAGACAGCCCCATCAATGTTAAGAGGCTCCATAAGAGAGAGTTTCGTGCCAGGGATCTATCCTCTTCTTGTTCTGAAGAGGATATGTTCCCAGTTACTAAAAGGAAAAAAACATCCCTTTTCTCATCCTCTTCATGTTCCTCTGAGGATAACGATTTTGGTCCCTCTTCTCCTCAAGCTCGTTTGAGCAAGCAACACATTAAAGGGACAGAAACCACTAAAACTAAAAAGGTGTTCCCCTCATTGAGGTATCTAAATATGTGAGACAAAAAAAGGGACAGATCTCGTTGGAGTGCTGTAAGTCCCTCTCCGTCATGCATCCTCCCAAAGCCAGTCCGTTTCCAGACAGGCTTCACCTGAAATTGACTGGGAGTCTGAGGAGCTGGTTCCCTCTGCAGCTTCGACTGAGAGAGGAAAGATGAGTAATACTCAGATGACAAGAGTGAGCCTTTTCGGTAAAGTGCTTCCGTCTAAATTATCCCATTCAAGATGGGCCATTGAGCAGGATTCAAAGGGCAGGGATTTTGCTAAACTAGCTTTCAGATCCCCGCTAGTAAAAGAAGATGACCTCCTTCTTAGGAACCATATTGGTATCCTGGACATTCAGGCTCTAATGGCTCCTGAAGTGGATCCAGCACTGCTATCCATTACTGTAAACAACGTATCCATGGATACCATGGACCAGACGCTGCGCAATATTCAGTACAAAGTCGCAGATGCTCCTGGTCCCCTGTTACTTATGCTTGATAAGGCAGAAAGAGAGGGATCTGTTCATAACCCCTCTTCATCATCTTTACTGGCTTCTAGGTGGTTATGCCTCCCGGAGGGACAAATGAATGACTTCATACTGTGTACATATAATGACTTCCATTCGCTATGATAGATGCATGAGTATACTGGGACCCACTGCTGGACCAGAGGGAAAGTGGTTTCATGAGAAGCCTAATAGCATGAACATTTTCACAGGGCCCACCAGTGTCTTAAAACAACCCTGAGCAAACCAACTGCATAACAGGGAAAAAATAAAAAGTACAAACTTTCCCATTGATTGTGATGTGTCTTGAAACCCTTTTCATGCTAGAATGGTCTCCAATTCATTGCAAAGCAACATTCAAGGAGTTAAAGCCTCATTTAAATTACTGGATATTTAATGTTTCCCTTGTGGTAAACTTTGTTTGCTCCAGAATTGCATCTATTTACATTGCATCCCTCCCCCGCACCACTCCCTGCCACCCAACCACTAACATTCCGTACTGCTAACATTCCGTACTGCTCTCCCTCCCCCCACCACTCCCTGCCACCCAGCCACTAACATTCCGTACTGCTCTCCCTCCCCCACACCACTCCCTGCTGCCCAGACGCTAACATTCCATACTGCTCTCCCTCCCCCGCACCACTCCCTGCAGCCCAGACGCTAACATTCCGTACTGCTCTCCCTCCCCCGCACCACTCCCTTCCACCCAGCCACTAACATTCCGTACTGCTCTCCCTTTCCCGCACCACTCCCTGCTGCCCAGATGCTAACATTCCGTACTGCTCTCCCTCCCCCACACCACTCCCTGCAGTCCAGATGCTAACATTCCATACTGCTCTCCCTCCCCCGGACCACTCCCTGCTGCCCAGACGCTAACATTCCATACTGCTCTCTCTCCCTCGCACAACTCCCTTCCGCCCAGACTCTAACATTCCATACTGCTGTCCCTCCCCCGCACCACTCCCTGCAGCCCAGATGCTAACATTCCATACTGCTCTCCCTCCCCTGCACCACTCCCTGCTGCCCAGACGCTAACATTCCGTACTGCTCTCCCTCCCCCACACCACTCCCTGCAGTCCAGATGCTAACATTCCATACTGCTGTCCCTCCCCCGGACCACTCCCTGCTGCCCAGACGCTAACATTCCATACTGCTCTCTCTCCCTCGCACCACTCCCTGCCGCCCAGACTCTAGCATTCCATACTGCTCTCCCTCCCCCGCACCACTCCCTGCCTCCCAGCCGCTAACATTCCGTACTGCTCTCCCTCCCCTGCACCACTCCCTTCCACCCAGCCACTAACATTCCGTACTGCTTTCCCTCCCCCGCACCACTCCCTGCCACTCAGATGCTAACATTCTGTACTGCTCTCCCTCCCCCGCACCACTCCCTGCCACCCAGATACTAACATTCCGTACTGCTCTCCCTCCCCCGCACCATTCCCTGACACCCAGATGCTAACATTCTGTATTGCTCTCCCTCCCCCGCACCACTCCCTGCTGCCCAGACGCTAACATTCCGTACTGCTCTCCCTCCCCCGCACCACTCCCTGCTGCCCAGACGCTAACATTCCGTACTGCTCTCCCTCCCCCGCACCACTCCCTGCTGCCCAGACGCTAACATTCTGTAATGCTCTCCCTCCCCCGCACCACTCCCTGCTGCCCAGACGCTAACATTCCGTACTGCTCTCCCTCCACCGCACCACTCCCTGACGCCCAGACGCTAACCTTCCGTACTGCTGTTAGTTCCATTTTTATTCAAGGTCCCCTTAAATAAAAACAAATCTTTACATTTAGAACATAATCTTTTTCTAAGTTCACTACTTCGGTTGGAGTGATCCGATTGCGGATTATTCAGGTTGCTAGACTTTCCTGCCAACACGCAGACCAAATGTTAAATCGGATTGCCTTTTTATTTGTGTGTATAAGGGGCTTGCTTCCTAAATCTGCTTAGTTAGCCAATAAAGGTATAAACTTTACTATAATTGCTCCTGTATTTCTACGGCTAACACAGTACTAACACTCATCCATAAAGGGGCTATGACAACTGGTCGTAATGACCTAACACCATAGCCCCAGGGAAGATTGCTGTGGTTTGATCTGTTGAGTCCGCACACAGAGCAACCTGATCTCCATGCAAACAAAATTTTCAGCTTAGGCCAACCAACCAAAATCACCAATTTTACTAAAATCCCCAATCTGGATAGCCCAGACTGATTTATGTTGTCCACATATATTGCAATAACCAGCCAGATTTCAACCAGATTGGATGGAATTGGTCAATGAAATGGCCCTGTGTACTGGCATCTTTACGGACTGATTTATTAGTCACGAGTCTTCCTGCCTCACACATTTTCCTTTACAAACTGTCTAAAACTTATTCCAGTCAAAATTCCAATAATTGGTTACGTTTTTGCAATATTCCAAATCAGAATTTTAGGATGTTGCTGGATAGATGTTACTTCAACTAGGCTGAATGCTAAAAGTCACTCATATATACATTAGACAACACCAGTGACTTCCCAAGCTCATCTGATCTGATCCCTGTGTGCTCCTCTCCTTCCTATCTCCATCCCAAGTGCAAATGTAACTCTTTGCAATCCATGCATGTTTTATGCATGTGGGGTTAAATGCATTTAGCTATTGATCCAACGGGGTTGGTTATCCTCAAAGCCTCCTCTTCCTATGGTCACATGCAGCTCTGGTGCCGATCAAACAAGAAGGAGTGGCACCCCAAGCCTCCTCTCCCCAAGGGTTCAAAACATACATGGAAATCTCATTTTAAAGTGATAGCAATGTTTCACAATAAAAGCAGCTCCAATTAATCTCCATAGTATTTGGGCCTTGGAGAGTATTATTTCAATACTGTCAGAGTTGTAGTTCAAGAGTAATTGAATGATAAATTATCCCCCTCCCGCCCCTTTTACTGATATAACACTGCTCACCTCAGAGCAGCAAGACTGTCCGGATGGATCGCAGAGAGGGACAATCTTCAGCGAGTATAAGGAAAAACCTGTGAAGGGGGGCAGGGCTTTCATTGTTCTTACAGTAAGGAGATTGTCCCTTGCTGTGATCTGTCCGGTCAAGAGACCAGATTCCACATCTGAGGGGAGGCGGCTTACACTAGGTAAAAGGGGTGGGAGGGGGATACTTTATCATTCAATTACTCTTGAACTACAACTCTGACAATAATGAAATAACACTCTCCATGGCCCAAATACTATGAAGATTAACTGGAGCTGCTTTTTTTGTGAAACATTACTATCTCTTTAACCTTTGCTTTCTGGAGTGTGCAACACATTTGTCATCCCCAAAAATAAGCTGACCAGACCTCACCTTTAACCAGGGGACATAAGAAATATGCAGTTTCAGGGCTGCACTGAATTCAAGGCAGGCCTGCAGTTTACATGTTCCACAATTAAAGGTGAGGTTTCGTCAGCCTACTCAAAGAGATATAGAGACTCTAAAGATTAGGCTGACCAGATCTCACCTTTAACCCTTTGAGTGCCCGAGTGGTACGGAATGCATTGCTTTGCAATGCATTCCATACCACTCTGGCACTCACCGGGTTAACCGGGGACACATAGGAAATAGCCATTTTTCAGTACTTCACTGAAATCAAAGCAGTCCTGCATTATGCATTTCTCCTATGCGTCTCCGGTTAAAGGTGAGGTCTGGTCAGCCTACTAAAGATGGGAAATTGTTCTTATGTGCAGTAGTCACTAACCACACTTGCTATTTTAGTAATTTCCCTATTTGAGGTAGAAATTGCAGCACATTTCAAACAAAAACTTGCAATACTATATTTTATAGAAGGAAACTAAAATACTTACCAGTGGTGTATTATAAAC
Organism: Rhinophrynus dorsalis; assembly: GCA_037306005.1. Lineage (NCBI taxonomy): Eukaryota > Metazoa > Chordata > Amphibia > Anura > Rhinophrynidae > Rhinophrynus > Rhinophrynus dorsalis. The sequence goes on from CM074719.1 coordinate 31,908,668, forward strand.
ACCTTCCATGTGAAGTGAAAATAATATACCAGAAAGACTAAAGTGAACTGATACTGACTCCTGGGAGAGAGATCAGTCAATACCATCCCTGATTTAACCCACCAGCTGCCATACATCTTAAGTAAAAGAACAGTCCTCTTTCAGCGTGGGAGTAGTGAAAGGGTTAACAAAAAAAAAAAGAGGTGGGGAAAATCAATAAAAGAATGAGATATATATACTAGTGTAAAAGCCTGTCTACACGGGCCACACGGCAGGTGTACTACTGCAAAACTACACATCCCAGCATTCTATGCATTCGGACAAACACACGTCTCGCCTTTTATATTATAGGATACAGTGGCGTAATTATAGGGGTTGCAGGGGTCGCACCTGCGACCGGGCTCGTGCACTCCAGGGACCCGGCCTCCCCCCGCGACCCCTCCGCCTGGCGCCCGTAATCTCCCACCGGCGCTCTAGTAATGCAGAGCGCTGGGAGATGACATCATCTCCCAGCGCTCTGCATTACTAAAAGGACCGCGCGGGAGCTCCAGGTAGGAGATGGGGGCATTGTGTAGGGGGTCAATGTGGTCAGGGGGGCCAACTTGGTGGGGAGGGGGCCCGCATCACTTCTTGAACCAGGGCCCGGAGGCTTCTAGTTACGCCTCTGGTAGGCTATATATATATATGGAATCTTGGTGGCATTATAATGTGTGCCCCCTTTATGTTTTATAACTACAAGTCAGAAATGGCATGGGTTAAACATACCTCCCAACTGTCCCTCTTTAGGAGGGACAGTCCTTCTTTTAGACCTAAATCCCTCTGTCCCTCTTTCCCACCCTGATGTCCCTCTTTTTAGGACATCAGACTGTGTGGTGTGTATATAAGAGTATAATATTGCTCTACAGCAATAAAACTCACATTATTGTTTGTTTAAATGTCAGTATTTGTGTTTGGAAATTAGTCTGTGTAAATAAAATACTTTTGATCTTGTTCTAAATCATTCATTAGGTTATACAAGAAGGTGACAATAGGTCATGAAATAGCTTAAAAATTCCTGGTAATGCCCTGCCCACCAGCCACGCCCCCAGAAACACCCCTAAAACACAAGTGTCCCTCTTTGGCAATTTGAAATGTTGGGAGGTATAGTTAAATCCTTAAAGTAGGCTGATCAGATCTGACCTTTAACCGGGGACACATAGGAAATAGCCATTTTGCAGTACTTCACTGAAATCAAAGCAGTCCTGCAATATGCATTTCTCCTATGCGTCCCCGGTTAAAGGTGAGGTCTGGTCATCCTACCTTAAAGTGTAAGTTTGTGCACACCCATTTGTACTCAAAACATTATACTTCTTTAAGTGTCTGATAAGTGTGGAAAGAAAGTTGTACAACTCTTTTGGCAATCAAGGTGTTAACTACACTGAGGCTGTCTGTGGAGACAATTTGATAATGATAATGAGTAGGAGGGATTGAGGGTGTTTCTCTAACAATGAGGGCAGGTATCTCCTATGTTAAACTGCATCATGGCAGCTTCCGTGCTCACATGTAAACAGGTATTGTAGTTGTAACTTTCTATGTGTTTTAATGGTGTATAGTTAGACATGTGGACTTGCTGGAAGATGTTTTAAAATCACCTAAGGTATTTTAAGGTGACAGCTCCACCTTAAACTCTGCTGTAGTGTGTAACTGCATGGAGAAATTTTACTACCTTAACCCCCTGAGTGCAAGAAAGGTATCAATTCCATTGGATATCTCTCTGGCATTCAAAGGGTTAAATAAAAAGTATTATTGTAGATATTGAAAAAAATAAATCAATCAATGCCAGTCCGATCTCTCAAACCTTTTATGGTTTGAGAGATATAACATTTTAAAGTTTCCCTCCCCCTCCCCTTATGTCAGCTGTAAAGCTGACAGGAGGAGATTCATGTTGGTCGGCTCGAGGAGGCTCTTCAGCAGAGCCGAAATAGAGCTATCTAAAAATAAATACTTCATTGGAACGGTCTACAAAGTGTGCCTGGTTTGCAAGAACACTTTGTAGACCGTTCTGATGACGTATTTCTTTCTATATAGCGCTATTTTGGCTCTGCTGAAGAGCCACATGCTGGTACCGGGACCAGGATCTAGAGGCTGACGTCAATAAAACGGGAGGGGGGAAATTTATCACCTTATATCCTTCAAACCATAAAGGTTTGAGAGAGAGGACTGGCATGGATGGATTTATCTTTTCAATATATACAATAATACTTTTTATTTATATTTGCCATTCCTATCCCTTTAAGAATAGTTAGTTACATGGACTGTTAGAGTCAGGAATGGGGCTCTCTATGGATACAGCAGACAAACAGGCCATGCAAACATTCTCAAGATAGCAAAATACTTTCATGTGGTTATGGACTACAGCCGAGTTTAAATATGAGACGTGATACATACCTAGAACTGACGACTATATGGATGACACCTGCCTAGGAAAGTCCGTCTGTTAAATACAACTTAAGAGCTGCTTAATGCAGCGGTATATTTCCCTTTTAAAGGGATAGTCATGTTTCACAATAAAAGCAGCTCCAATTAATCTTCTTAGTGTTTGGACCATGGAGAGTGTTATTTCAGTACTGTCAGAGTTGTAGTTCAAGAGTAATTGTATGATAAAGTATTCCCCTCCCGTCCCTTTTACTGATGTAACACTGCTCACCTCAGAGCAGCAAGACTGTCTGGATGGATCACAGAGAGGGTCAATCTTCAGTGATCATAAGGAAAAACCTGACAAACCTGTCAAGGGGGGCAAGGTTTTCTTTGTTCTCACAGTAAGAAGATTGTCCCTTGCTGTGATCTGTCCGGTCAAGAAACCAGATTCCACATCTGAGATGAGCAGTGTTAAACTAGATAAAAGGGGCTGGAGGAGGGATACTTTATCATTCAATTCCTCTTGAACTACAACACTGACAGTATTGAAATGACACTCTCCATGGTCTAAATTCTATGAAGATGAATTGGAGCTGTTTTTGTTGTGAAACATTACTATCCCTTTAAGATAAACACCCTTCTGTTTGAAAAGAAAGAAATGTAATTGTAAGATATTCCTAGAACATAGGATGTTGATCTAGGGAAATATCCGTCTGCCATTTGGAATCGAGAAAAAAGTTTTATTAACTCTCTTGAGGCTTAATTGGAAATGGCTTCAACTTTTCCCTTTTTTTGCCTTTCTTCTGGATCAATAGAGGTAATATGGCATGGATTGAACTTAACCCTTTGAGTGCCAGAGGGGTAAGCAACTCATTGCTTTGCAATGCATTGCTTACCCCTCTGGCACTCAAAGGGTTAATGGATGCATATTTTTTTTTTTTCTTCAGCCTCATCAACAATGTTACTATGTATACAAATGATCAAATCCGTTCCTCTTTGCTAATAGATATATGAAGTAATAAATTAATTTATGATTGCTAAACATATTTTTCAGCTTTATAAACATGGCATAAGACCGTAGTGTAAATGTCATGTGTACCCATGGGCAGAAGCGTAACACAAAATGCAGGGGCCCCCCTGCAACCGCTAATAAGGGGCCCCTGTGCTCCGCCCCAACTATGCTCCTCCCCAATTATGCCCCACCCCCAAATTCCCCTCCTATAACAATACATAAAAAAGCAAGAATGTTCCAGATTTCTTTACTACACATAGCCCAAATATGTACAGATTTAAAAAAAACATAGTTCATTACACATGCTCTAAACTGACCAAGTGCAATCAGAATACAAATTGTCCAGAGGGTATTGCCAAAATTAAATTTTTGAACATCAGTTACTTTTAGACTAGTGTTTCTTACAATTTAAAGCGATTTATGGCATTCAGTTTCAAAGGGACAACATCTAAAAATGAACACGCCTGGGGTCATATACAATTAAATACCAAGGACGCCATTCTAGATTATTTTTTTCTCTGTTGCCAAGAATCCAGTCTTAGCCTTACAAAAGCTCTGAGGGAGCAGCCATTATCACACTTTTCATTGGTCCAAATGATTGTCAATTGGTTCTCAAGAGGTAAACCAAAAAACGCCAAACTTATTAGACTTCTCTTGATTAACCCCTTTAATTTTAGAGATGTCTACAGGAAACATTTCTACCTCCAAGGAGTTAATACAGAAAAGTGCACAGGAACACCTTCCTGCAGAATGGAGTGTCAAACAAGTCGAAGGTATTTGATGCACTCAAGGAGTCAAACGAAAAACAGCAACTAAACAAAAACATGGGGTCATGTACGCTTAATCACATGAGGGCCAGAGGGGCAAGCAAGGTGTTGCTCAGCCCTCTGCCAAACTCAGAAAAGTGTGTCTTTTTGTTTTCTGAGAACTAAAACCCAGTCAACATCATACATTTAAACCCCTGACTAAGTCAGGGTAGGGTTAGGTTATGGTTTGAGAGATGAACGCTTCTAAAGTTGCCCTCCCCCTTCCCCGTAGTCAGCATTTTAGCTGACTCAGGGAAATCCAGTCAGAGATCATCAGGCGGCTCTGCAGCAGAGCCGCGATCTCGTTAACTAAAAAGAAACTTTCACTAAAACGGTCTTCTACGTGTGCTTGCAAGCCAAGCACACGTAGAAGACCATTTCAGTGAAAGTTTTTTTTTTAGTTAACGTGATCAGGCTGTGCTGGAGAGCCGCCTGAAAGTTGTACGACTCTCTTCCCTGCAGTCAGCTAGAATGTTGACTACGGGAAGGGGGAGGGAGAGCGCAACTTTAGAAGCGTTCATCTCTCAAACCATAAAGGTTTGAGAGATGACACTGGGGGCAATACTTTTTTTTTTTAATAGTGCTTTAATACAGGGATTTGTAATACTGAAGTATTACTATCCCTTTAAATATATGCAGTATGCTGGTGTATATGTTAGGAATTATGTTTTAAATAAAAGTCCTGGCCACGGGTGGGCAATCGTAAAAATCCCTTTTCTGTATTAGCATATAAATACACCAATTTACTATATACTGTATATATACTGGCTTTGTCTGATGCAGCTGTTTCATGCACCATAGGACTTCTCCACTGAAAAATACTGGTTTTCCTGCACCCAGACAACACTGTGCATTCATGTGAATGTATAACATTATTAACACATCACTTTTATTAAAGGAATAATAATACTTAAAATCTAAGTAAATAAAAAATATATGTTGTAGGGTTTACCCCCTGAGTAAAACAAGGGTACCCCCATTGCTGAAAGGTGTTTTATTCAAAAGTCATTACAGCTCAAAGTTGAATTGTTTAAATGAAATATCACAGTGACCTGAAATCGTACAGTGGCACTGTTGCTACACAGCTCTATTGACAGCTCTGGTCAGTTGACCATAAATCTCCATAGGAGGGTGTAGCAACAGCACCACTGTACAGTTTCAAGCCACTGTGATATTTCATCTAAACATTTCAAGTTTGAACTGTAATGACATTTGAATAAAACACCTCTCAGCAGTGGAAGTACCAATGTTTTACTCAGGGGGATAAACCCTACAACTTAGTAATACTTACAATGTAAAAAAAAAGAAATCTAACAAACATTTTTCTTAGGAAGCTGACCCTTACACATATCACTGGCATTTTGCCATTAGTACACTTTGGCCTGGCCCAAAAGTGTCACCATAGGTAGAATGCCTTCATACTAGACAGGAACTGACTCTTAACCCTTTTAGTACCAGGGGGTATGATACCCCTCTGGCACGCAAAGTGTTAAACACACTGCCAACATTAGTATAAGCAGGTGCAAAGGAGATACCAACCAAAAATGTTTTGAGATGCCTTTGGTCCTGGGATATCATTACAATTAGTACACTTAGTTCCTAGGAGGGACATACATACCCAAAAACATGTCACTGACATTCGTACACTTAGTTCCTAGGAGAGACATACCCATAAACATGTCACTGCCATTAGAATACTTTGGTCTTAGGACAATCTGTACCATAAATATCACTGCCATTTAAAAAACAAACTAAAAAAGTACTTAGCTTCTATGAATTGACAATATCTATTTTGTTGAAGCTGTTTTCCACAATATAGGAATATGAGCGAGAATAGCCGAGTTCATCTCCTATATTGCAGATAAAGGGCATCTTGTCCCTTAAAGTGGAACTTTCACCCTCTACACACTTAATGTTATTGTACGTATATATCAAAGCTGTCTATAAGTTTTCAATTATTTTCTTTTAAAAATGCAATCATATAAGAGATTAAACTTTTAAAAAATATCCATTGAAGTTACAAATTCCTCTTTTTGCGGTATAAACTGTACTGCACGGCTCTGCAGGTCATCCCCTGTTCTCAAGATCTCCTCCCACCTCACCCTGGGAGTGAGCTTGCTCCCTTCATTCTGTGTAGGTTTGCAACTTTCTCCCATAACATGATTCTTCATAATAACAATTCTTCACAAGTGGTTAAAGCTCCAGGTGTATGGCTGCTGTATGTCAGTGTCCTGCACACCCACCATCTGCTTCTCTGGGAGGGACTTTTGCCTCCAGTTCACAGGGGGCTCTGTGTGCCCCAGGAAACAGCTGGATTAGTGGCTGAGGGTCCCTGAAGCTGTGCTCTGCCATCCTCAGTTGTATGAAAAGCCCAGCAAAGCGCTCCAGCATCTGTCAGGACTGCAACTTTAAACTGCTCCCTGCACCATCCACCCACTTCCCAGTCCTAGCTTCTCAATTACAGTGGATGTTTTCATCAGTTAGACTGGTGAAGCTAGGACTGGGAAGTGGGTGGATGTTGCAGGGAGTAGTCAGAAGTTGCAGTCCCGGCAGACACTGGAGCCCTTTGCTGGGCCTTTCATACATTGGAGGATGGCAGAGCACAGCTTCGGCGGACCCTCAGCCGCCCATGGAGCCCTCCACCCAGGAACTGTAGGAAAAGTCCTTCCCAGAGAAGCAGATGGTGGGTCTCCATGACACTGACATTCGGTGGCCATACACCTGGGGCCTTAACCACTTGTAAAGAATTGTTATTGTGAAGAATCATTTTATGGCAAAAAAATTGCAAATATACAAAGAATAAAGTGAGCGCCCCTACTCCCAGGGAGAGCTGAGAGGGAGGAGACCCTGAGAACAGAGAACATCATGCAGAGTCGTGCATTACAGCTTGTACCGCAGAAAGAGGAATTTGTGACATGAATGGGTATTGTTTCAAGAGGCTTTTTCTCAAACTATTGCATTTAAAAATTAATATACAACTGAAAACCTATAGACCATTTTGATATACTGGTATATGTACAATAACATTAAAGGGGAACATTCACTTAAAAATAATTTGAGCAAAGGTTGTATGTTAAAAAGTGATGTTAGCAATATTCTTTTTATTTTTAGTAGCCCGACAGTGGAGATATAAAGTCTTGTAAACGGGCACTTCTGCAATGTGCGGCACCCTGTATGTGCGGCACGCCTCCTCAGGACTTCCCACCTCCCTCCCAACAGCCCCAGGGAGCAACCTCAGTAGCATGGTAAACAGAGCTTGCTTTAACATTAGCCCAGAAAAATGCAGCTCCGAAGAGAAGCACGAACGCGCTCCCTGGGGCTGCTGGGAGCGAGATGGAAAGTCCTACTTTAAAAATGCTAGAGAAGCCTATAGTGCTTTGTAAATATATGCACTGGAGAGCTCTCTAGCATTCAGTGTGTTAATAAATCCCAGACCCTGTGTGTTATAAAAAATAAATACATATCTATAACAAGTACTTGTTAGGGGGGCATAATGTGGTAGTGTGTGTCTGTCTGGGGGGGAAGGTAGCAAGACACTGCACACATGGGAAAGAATGAGGTGGGGTGAAAGGACGAGAATGAAGAAGTGAGATGCACAGAGCAGCAGAGTGTAAAAGAGAGCAAAAGAAGACTGAAAAGGGAAATACATGGAGGGAGGGTAAAGAAATGTAAGGGGGGGGGGAGTACTAGGAAAGTTATGTGTCCAACATGATAGATATTTGAAAAACTTCAATTAAAGATAACATCTGACTGCACCTACAGCTTCAATGATTTAGTTTGTTCCTTTCAATACAGATGAGATAAGACTGGCCATGTCTGCACCTACAAGCTCTGATGATTTAACCCTTCTAGTGCAAGAGGGTTGAGCGATGTATTGTACTGCGCACCCCTCTGGAACTCAAAGCGTTAATCTGTTTCCTATCATAAAATACAGATGTAAAGAGAGGGGACAAGGTCTAACTGACTTGCTTTACATTCAGTTCCTTCTCAGTGCACTAAATTAAAACAGACTTCAGATTAAATAGCACTCAAGGGTTAATCTATTTCCTGTCATTATAGATATATGAAAGAGAGAGAAGGGGCCAGTCTCTGACTGTAAAGGGAGTCAGTCAGACACCAGGCATCTTCTCTCTCTTGTGTCTTAAGAGCCAAATTAACCCTCAAGTGTCATTTCTTTAGAAGTCTGATTCTAAGTGTCTGAGTAGCGCTGTATGTAAAGCAAGTCATTCAGACATTAGTCCCTTCTTTCATCCCCTAATGACAGGAAACAGCGGAACCCTTTGAGTGCCAGTGGTGTGCAATGCATTGCGGCTCTGAACTCTTGTACTAAAGGGGTTAACCATTAGTGCTGTAGAGGAAGCTGGATATTCTATGTAAAAGCTAGCAGTTGGATGATAAGATTTTCACTTATCATAGCCTAATGCCTGCCGACACAGCAGTCTCTCCTTTCCCCTCTTGATGTTGCCTCTTGCTTCAGTCCCGGTCCCAGCCTTTATGTTCCACTAATTTATTGCACCTACCATTCTCTCCCACTCACTTTGCTACAAGACTGAACTGAAGGCATTTTCAGACTTAAGAAGCCCGCGCTGCTGCAGGTCATGATGTCACTCGCAAATCTCGGGAGATGTCAGCAGGAGCAGCAAGTAAGAGCAGTGCGGTGATCCCACGTAGACTCACCAGTGTCCGAAGGAGCTTAACACTTTCAGTGCCAGAGGGGTATTCAACACATTGCTTAGCAATGTGTTGGAGAAACCTCTAGCACTGAAGGATGAACAAATAACTAAACAATGTTAGTGCACTGTACTGTCCGGGGGCCCCAGGGCTCTGAGATGAAATAACAGGCAAAGCTTTTTGGGGGCCCCCAAGTCCGGCTGGGCCCCCCCGCACCGCGGGGGCTGCGGGGGCCTCCGCTACGCCTCTGCCCATGGGCGGATTGTCCTATCGGGGGATTGGGCTTCCCCCAGTGGGCCTCTAGATCATGGGCCAGTTGGGGAGATCAAATGACCTCACCTGACCATTCCACAATAGTTTAAAGTAGCGGTCTGTGCTGCCACCGGCACAGGCACGTTCTGTGACAGCCCTCGCGTTCCTTGCTAAAGCAGAGAACCAGGATTTGACCTAATATCCTGGTGCCTGCACTCCCATGCTGCAGAGGGACCACAAGGGGGCGATGATAGGAACATCGGTGCCGGAGGCTACACGGACCTCTCACTCCCCACACTGGACCACCAGGGAATGCAAGAGAGGAGGAAGAGACACATAGCAAGAAGATATGTTGAGAGGCAGAGGAAAAGAAGACAAAAAAGACTAGATGGAGAGGGAGGTGGGTCGGAGAAAGGCAGGGGACTGAGGGGGTCTGACTGAGCAATATTAGGGAAGAGGGGAAAGCAATGGGAGAGAGTGGAGGGGATGAAATAGACTGGGGGAAAGAGGAAGCAGCAAAGGGACCAGTAGGTAGAAAGTGACAGGGGGTAATAGACTGGGAATGAGAGTGTAGAAAAGTGCTGGGGAAGAGAGAGTGGGGGGGAAAGGGGGTGGGAGTTGCTAGGGTTGTATTTAACACTATGAGTTCCAAAATTGTGTGTTTATATATGTATCTCCAGACACACACACACTTATAAACACCAGCTAGTGGGATAATATAAAAACAATTGCCCGGGCTGATATTCCCCTACAAACCGCCCCTGTGTGACCTTATTCTCATTTTGCTGTTCGGCATTCTGTTACTTTTCATACATATGATCAATATGTGTGCAGAGATTGGTGGGCTCAGGGATCCCTGCCGGCCTAATTCTAACCCTTTGAATGTCAGGGGGTGCATAACACGTGAAGCAATATGTTGCACACCCCTCTGGCACTCAAAAGGTTAAAGGGGAATTATCACCCCACCTAAATTTTCCCCCCAAGAATTACCCATCTGGCGACTAGATGAACAATAGTACTATTCACCAGGATGATTAACTCCTTATAGAGAAATCCTGCTGCTGCCGAGACTGACGGCCAGGAAACAGCACTTTAGAATAGGGTTGCCACCCAGCCGGTATTTTACTGGCAGGCCGGTAAAAAATGGGCTTTTATCCAATGTTAAGTCTATGGAGAGAATGCCATGGCCGGTATTTTTTTAAAGAAAAGGTGGCAACCCTACTTTAGAAGAATCTGCTCGCCTGCACTGTCAGTCCCTTCCGACACCTTAACGTACCAAGCAGCGCCCCCTAGAGGAGACCGGGACTGACAGAGCAGGTGCGCAGATGTCTCTAAGCAAAGATGTCTGCGCTGTTGCCTGGCCGTCAGTCTCGGCAGCAGTAGCAATTCTCTATAAGACGGTAATTATTCTGGTGAATAGTACTATTGTTCAGCTAGTCGCCAGATGGGTAATTGTTGGGGGGAAACTACATGTGGAGTGATAGTTCCCCTTTAATATTTGAGGTAAAGGGAGATATACTTAGATTAACCCGTTAAGGACCTGCGCGCACACGCGCAACAGGCACTTGAGGACCACAGGGCTTTTTTTTTTTTTTTTCTTTGCTCCCGGTTCAGGGCTTCCGGAGCGGCATGCAGCTGCGCCAGGAGCTCTGAACTCCATGCCGTGCCAGGACCGTCACTGGTCATTAAGTGCCGGACCACCGTGACGGTTCTGGCACAGCAATGGTCATTAAGGCGTTATCTGGATCAATTCACTAGTAAGCCAACTGTACCAAATTAGACTTTACCCCCTTGGTACACCTCATCTAGCATATGGAGTACAGGTCTGAGCACTAGGGATTGTAAACGTTTGTTATAAAGAGAGACTAGCAAATCTGCGTTTGTTTACATTAGAGAAGAGGCGTCATAGGAGGGGCAAGATCACTGTTTACAAATATTGTCAAGACCAATACAAAGGACTATCTGGATAACTATCAGGTTGACAGTGTCCTATCAGGAGATCTGATCACCTGGGAGCTGAACTGCCGTGAAGAAGGGTCTGCATTATGAGCTGCAGGGGATCAGTGTGAGAGTTGAAAGGTGGGGTCTGAGAAAGAGACCCCCCAGGGCTCCCTCATTCTTCCAGTGAGAAGAGACTGGACTGCAGGACTGAAGTCTTTCCATTCAGTCTCACTTGGTTGCATGCACTGTCCCTTAAAGGGATAGTAATGTTTCATAATAAAAACAGCTCTAATTAATCATCATAGTATTTGGACTTTGGAGAGTGTTATTTCAATTCTGTAAGAGTTGTAGTTCAAGAGTAATTCAATGACAAAGTATCCCCCTCCCGTCCCTTTTACTGATGTAACACTGTTCAGCCAGATCAGAAGGTAGGTTCCCAGGTAGATTGCAGAGAGGGACAATCTTCAATTAAGATAAAGGAAAAATCTGAAAAACTTGTCAAGGGGGGCAGGGCTTTCATTGTTTTCATAGGAAGAAGATTGTCCCCTTCTGTTATCTGTCTGGTCTATGGACTGGATTCCACATCTGAGAAGAGATGGCTTACACTAGGTAAAAGGGGAGGGAGGGGAAACTTTGCTTGTGAATATCTCTCAAACCATAAAGGTTTGAGAGATAAGACTTATATCGTTCTTCATGTTTTTTTAATGCCTACAAAATAAAATAAAGATAAAACGAAGTATTACTATCCCTTTAAAAGCCTGACATACACATATTTGGGATCTTTCTTCTTTAGAGCTCCCAGAGAGGGTCATGCGCTGGGAATGGTCATGTCTAAATGATGTAAAGTGTGTCATAAAGTGGGGAGGGGTAATCAGGATTGAGAGGAGGAAAGGTGAGGTTTAGCATTAGAATGAGTGGAACCGGGCAGGAAGTGGCCAAAATGGACAAGAAGTGGGCGGAGTTACCCAGGAAACTCACCAGTGTCTGTCCCCAGAAACCCGGTAAATAACTCCGGTTCTGTCAAGGAGACTCTGGTTTATAGAGTATTTCTAGGTATGGACATAAAGTATGGAGGACGCATGCCCAATCATGAAATCTGTGAGTCCCCTGTCACCCAGGAAGGGGTGAAACCAACTCCCTGCCAGCTGGGGGTAGGAGAATTCTGCCCCCTCCAAACAGCTTATAGATGCTATTTTAGGGATGCATCATGCCACCCTGGGATTTTTAACCCTTTGATTGCAAGATACCTATCAGGCAGACAAACGGTTAATACTTCCCCTCCAGAACTGCACTTCTCTTGCTTTCTCCATAAAGTGATTTTATAAGAAGAACTTGATTAAAGGGATAGTAATACTTAATGTGTTAAAAATATATTAAATTGTTTATCCCCCCTTATTAAAACAAGGGTACTCCCACTGCTGAAAGGTGTTTTATTCAAAAATGATTACAACCCAAACTTGAAATTTTTAGGTGCAGTATCACACTGGCCTGAAATTGTACAGTGGTGCTGTTGCTACATCATCCTATGGACAGCTCTGGTCAGTTTATCATAAATCTCCATAGGATCGTGTAGCAACAGCGCCACTGTACAATTCCAGGCCACTGTGATATTGCACCTTAAAAAATCAAGTTTGAGCTGTAATAACTTTTGAATAAAACACCTTTTAGCAGTGGGAGTACTCTTGTTTTACTCAGGAGGATAACCACAGCAACATATTTTTTTTTACATTTCAAGTATTACTATCCCTTTAATTCTGGAGCAAACCAACTGAAAAACCAATCCTTTTCATTTAATTGTTGCTTTTAACCCCTCGAATGCTGGAGAGGTCTCCAACATAATACGTTGCAATGCATTGGAAACCTCTCTACCACTCAGGGAGTTAAAATCGCTGGGAATGATGGGATTTTTATTTCCACCATATGCTGTAATTGCTTTGGCCAGAACTGCACATCCTTAGCTTATTGCATAAGCCCCCCCCCCAACACTGATATGGAAGCCTATTCGGCATTGAAGCGATAAATGGCCATTACTCTTCCACTGACTTAACCCCTTAACGACCGGGGAATCCGGCCGCGGACGCAACTCAACGACCACAGAGCAAATTTTTTTCTTTGCTCCGTTGCGTTCCGGACTCCCCGAACGGCGTGCAGCCGCGGGGGGAGCCCGGAACTCGATGACGGTCATAGTACGTCATCGGTCGTTAAGTCAAATCGACCCTTGACGTACTATGACTGTCAAGGGTCGTTAAGGGGTTAAAGGGATAGTAATACTTTATTTTATATTTATTTAATTTTGTAGGCATTAAAAAAGCATGTGACTTTGATAGACTGATAGAATCTGAACTGTAATTTTCTTTAGTGGTGATCTTAATCTGACCTGATTACAGATTTTAGGTAAAACCATTACATGATGTTAAAGGGATAGTAATACTTCATTTTATCTTTATTTTATTTTGTAGTCATTAAAAAAACATGAAGAACGATATAAGTCTTATCTCTCAAACCTTTATGGTTTGAAAGATATACACAAGCAAAGTTGCCATCTAGCTGTCAGATTTGGAATCTGGTCCACAGATCAACCGGTGGCTCTTCAGCAGAGCCGAGATCGCAAGATATAAAAATATCTTTTTCATTGGAAGGGTCTAAAAAGTGTGCTTGCAAACCAGACACACTTTGTAGAGTATTCGAATGAAGTAGTTCTTCTTATATCTCGTGATCTCTGCTGTAGAGCCACGGCCGGTCTGCAGACCGGATTCCAAATCTAACAGCTAGATGGCAGACTTGACCATTTTGGTCAGTGAGGGGAAACTTTGCTTGTGAATATCTCTCAAACCATAAAGTTTTGAGAGATAAGACTTATATCATTCATGTTTTTTTAATGTCTACAAAATAAAATAAAGTTAAAATGAAGTATTACTATCACTTTAACAGCATGTAATGGTTTTACCTAAGATCTGTAATCAGGTCAGATTAAGATCACCGCTAAAGAAAATTACAGTTCAGATTCTATCACTCTATCAAAATCACATGCTTCAATTACAGGCCTGATAAGGATTCTCATAAATATTGTTTAAAATCTAAGAGAACTAGGACAATAGTCTAATTGAAACTAAACTAAATAATGTTTATTCTAGTTTGTCTGTTTATGAGGTCTATTTCACGTGAGAGACAAAACTGTGACAAACTCCTGCTAAAGTTCCATCCCGCATCTTGTAAATTCCACATTCTCCTGACTTCTATCAGTTTATCTCAGTACAGAAGGCTATATCTGAGGTCCAGTCCACATGGACACCAGCAGAACATTACTGTCACCCATGTGGGTTGGCCATTCACTGGAGGTTGCAACCTCAAGCATTTCTATACGTGGGAACTTTCTGGATTTGCCCCATAGACTCTGGTCTTTAGAGATAATTACCGTGTCTCCGGGGACACAGGCTGTTTCTCTGACAGTGATGAGTTTCCTGTAAAGCTCTCCCTATTTCTCTTCCTTCCCACCCTGTTCATTCCACTTCTCTTCCTTCCCACCCTGTTCATTCCACTTCTCCTCCTTCCCACCCTGTTCATTCCACTTCTCCACCTTCCCACCCTGTTCAGTCTACTTCTCCTCCTTCCCACCCTGCTCAGTCTACTTCTCCTCCTTCCCACCCTGTTCATTCCACTTCTCCACCTTCCCACCCTGTTCAGTCTACTTCTCCTCCTTCCCACCCTGCTCAGTCTACTTCTCCTCCTTCCCACCCTGTTCAGTCTACTTCTCCTCCTTCCCACCCTGTTCAGTCCACTTCTCCTCCTTCCCACCCTGTTCAGTCCACTTCTCCTCCTTCCCACCTACTGTGACACAATGATGATAAGCACTGCCTGCCCAATGAAGCACCTGCCCTTTTATGATGCAAATCACATAATTTACATGCCCCTGGTCGCAGCACGTGAGCCCTCTCCTGGGGTTCAAGAGAACTGCCTGTGGGAAGAGTTGCACACCTTGGAGTCAAAGGCTGCAGCCCATAAGTCGCTGTGTAGACCTTCCTTGGTGCCCCTTTTCTGTGTTTCTCTGTGAGTGCACTAAGGATGCGGTATGCTGGACCATGGTATGTTCACCAGAAGCGATAACTGCCCATGTGAAAAGCACCAGAGCCCAGAATTGTACCTTCCACAACAGACAACATCACCAGTGCAGCGAAAGATGGAAGAATGAGGCAGAAAACTGGCTTTATTGTTCATACAAGAATAAAGAACAGCATTGTATCTTTATTGTAAAAGAAATGATGTCTAAACGGAATCCTAAAGGACTAGCAATGGTTTTTAATCTTCTTATCCCTTTCAGTGTCAGAGAGATATCCAATGCGTTCGATATCTATCACGGTGCAGTGATTTTTCTCCTGTCACTCTCACTTGTGCTGCGCTCCGATTGGTTGAGCCTGTCTGGCCCGCCCCTGGTGACCTTTTTATACTCATAGTCCTCGAAGCATGGTAGTTATGGAGGTTGAAAAAGACATACAAGGATATGTATGATAAGTTGAGACATTAACAGATTCACTTCCTGTTCTCCCAAAATAAGCTAAAAACACTCAAGTCATTTCTGCTTTTGCCCCAAAAGGGTAAAAATCAATCAAGACTCAATCCAGGCAGTAGAATTTACCCTTGAAGGTCCACAGAAATGTTTCAGGAGGAAAGAATAGCCATTATCTGAGTAGGTTCTAAATTCCATTCATTGTTTATGTTCTGGCCTGAACCGAGGGCTGGATTTACCATAAGGCAGAATAGGCATCTGCCTACAGGTGCACCCCATAGAGGGGCGCCTGTCATTGGGACCTTTTAAAAAAAAAAAATTGGCCCTGCCGTCCGCTGAGGTCTGTAGCTGCTGTGAGCTCCCTTGTCAGCTCTTTAGTAATACAGAGCTCTGCATTACTGAAGAGAAGACCGCACGGGAGCTCCAGCAGCTACAGGTCTGTGTAGAAGGAGGCAAAGACTGACCTCTCCTGCCGCTCGACCACCAGGGAAGAAGTAGGAAATGGACACTGGGAGGGCAATGTGGAAACAATGGGGGCAATGTGAGGGCAATATGAGGTGATGGCAAATTGGCAATGTGGAGATGATTGGGGCAATGTGGGGGCAAGTTGGAGCTGGTGGGGGGCAATGTGGAGATGACCAATGGGGGGGAGTGCGCTTCAAATTTCTGTGCCTACAGGCTCCTGAGATGTAAATCCAGCCCTGCCTGAACCAACATTGTATCGGACAAATGAATAAAAATAAAACTTGTTTTGGGTCAACAGAGTTAAATGAACATTTGAATAATTTGGAATTTTTATCGATTTCCTATACTTCAGTTGATTTGACCCAGAACTGAGTGTATACATTCGTTCTTATAACAGTATATAAACTGCTTTGCTAAAACACTTTGTTAAAAATTTCTACTTTATCTACCATCACATTTTGTCCTATGTCTATGAATACTGACCTTTACTGCATTTTTAATAGGTGCTCCTTCATACAGGTATAGAACTATCACATGTCCCTTGCCTGAAAACCTGCCCAAATGAACCCCAGACAGTATTACTGTCTGGCACTCACGTGGGTCAGCCACACAGTGGAGTTTCAGATGAGCATCACAACTTCTATCAGTGCTCGTATGAAAGTTCAGCCGACTGTCCTATAGGCTTCAGGGGAGACCTTCCTTGCTGAATCTTAACTGCATTCTTTGCTATGTGAAAACAGTAAATATGTAGTATCATGCACTTTGGTACATTGACAAGAGGTTAAAGGCACTATAGCTCAGCATAGACATTTTTACAATGGACAACAGAACCAGAGCATAATGGTGCACTGGTATCGCCAGTGTGTAAGGGACTTAAATAGCCCTTTCCTTTGCTGAAGGGATATCTTTTTATTCATTTATAATGAGCTGTTCAGTGACTCAGTGTCATCTGTAGCAAACAACATTCTAGTATAATCTGTAAATTGTACATTCAGTTTGGAATAGTTTATCTTTTCTGTTGCAGCATGCAGTTGTTTCCTTCATATTTTCAATTATTCTTTTCCTGTAAATTGACAAACTTTCTATAAAACCTCAGTTGATGGATTAAAGGGAAACTATTACTTTGAAATAAGTTGTTCTTAATATGTTTAACCCTTCGAATACGAGTTGTACTCAACACATTGCAAAGCAATGCGTTGCATACCCCTCTGGCACTCCAAAGGGTTAACAAAATAACTTCCTAAACATGTCCTCTTTATACATAAAGCGGTCAGGTATTTACTTAGTTATTTTTGCATTTAGACTTGTCTATAACTATACATGAACATTTTATCATCTTGAGAATGTTTACATGACCCTTTAGGATATTGATTCTCAACTACAGCCCACAAAGCATACCAACAGGTCAGGTATTAAGGATGTCCCTGATTAAGCACAGATAGATCAATCACAATGGCTGATTCACTGATTACTCACCCGTGATCAAGTAGGGAGGTACTTAAAGCCTGAATTGTAGGTTTGCACTGAGGACTGATGTCTTGGACTACTTTAGAATAATGTATGGGGCTCTAGCTAGCTTTCCATATAAACATTCTCAAGATAATAAAATGTCTGTGTTCAGTTCTGAACAACACAGTTTGAAAACAGTAAATGGATTTCCTTTTGTGCAGTTTGGATGGCACCTGCCAAGGTAAGTCCTTCTATAAATAAACTGAGCCACTCATCCCATGGGTACAATTTGTGTGTCTCCATAAATAATCATGTTGTTTTCCATCTATGACAGAAATGGCCTCCACCACCAAGGCTCGTGAATACACTGTAACCAAAAAAGATGGAAAAGGATACGGCTTCTGCTTACGTATTGAGAAGGATGAAGTTGGCCATCTAGTCAGGTCTATTGAAGCCGGCAGTTCAGCTGA
The DNA here is from genome assembly GCA_037306005.1 of Rhinophrynus dorsalis. Classification (NCBI taxonomy): domain Eukaryota; kingdom Metazoa; phylum Chordata; class Amphibia; order Anura; family Rhinophrynidae; genus Rhinophrynus; species Rhinophrynus dorsalis. Next base: position 31,926,614 of record CM074719.1, read on the forward strand.
CAAAGCGGGTTTGAAAGATGGAGACAGAGTACTGAGAGTCAATCGTACATTTGTGGATAATAAGGAGCATGCTGAGGTAATTTCATATAAACCACATTAAAGGGTAACTGCATCATAAGACAGCAGTAGTCAACATTTGTTTTTCCAGCTGTAAAATACTACAACTCCTATCATGCTGAACCAGTGGTTGGAGATGGTTGGTGAGGATGGGAGACAAGTTTTTGGATATATTTTAGAGCAGAACAAAACTGAGAATTATGATAGTTGCTTTCAATGCAGATAGGAGGTTGACCCAGGGAGATATCTGCCTTTTGGAGTCAGGGAGCTTTTTTTTTTTAATCAGGCCATGATTGGAAATTACATCAATAGGGTTTCTTCTTGCATTCCTCTGGCTCAGCAAAGGTGATAATGCAAAGGATGAACCTGATGGATGTGTTTGGTTTTTTTTTACTCAATCCATCAGCTGTGTTACTAAATTACTCAGTCCGGTGAGAACCTGTCACATTGTGGAGCTGATATTTTCTCTTTGAGCACATGGCCGAGCCAATAAGAGGTCAATAAAAAACAGGGTTATTTTTTATTAATTCAAGTTAGGATATCAGTAATATTTCAATGCCATTGCAATTTTTGGACAGATACCCAAAAGGATATATTCTGTCTAGTTTTGGCCAGGACCCTTGACGTGCCAGGACCATCATGCCAGTCCTATCATTTAAGGACCGGTGACTGTCCTGGCACATCATGGAATTCTTGGTTGGCAGTCTCCAAAAGTGGAAGGCTATCCCAGACATGGATCCTTGCTTTCTTTGTGCCTAGGAGAATACAGCAGCACCTCACTGACAAGACCCACTAAAGGCTGAAATGTACATCTGGAGTTTTGCTGTTTCTATCATGCAGGGAAGATTTCCCTGACACTTTGGTGCTGGGCTATCTGTGGATGGGACCAGACTGATGTGAATACATAGATTTCTTCCTTGTAATGGTGCAGTGGAGTGAAGAATATGACTGAGGGGCACTATACCCAAGAATAAACTACTAAGAGCCATATCCACAAAAAAAGTACAATTCGGGTGCAAGCCAATTATACCATGGGGGAGTAATACAAATTATCCAGACTCCCATTGCTCTAAATGGGACTTTTCACTTATTTAATGCTAGAGAGGTTTCCAATGCATTGATTTGCTATGCGTTGGAAAACTCTCTAGCATTCAAGTTCTTTAAAAAGCCTGCTTAATCAGTGGTTAATTTTATATCTCCCTTACGATGGTGTTAGTCTCCAGAATTACACCACTTTTCTTTGTGGATAAGGTCCTAGATGTAATTTGCTCTTACTGTGTCCTTGCTTCTTTCTTCTTCTTCTCTCTCAATAGGTGAATAGTGTGGTCCTTGCTTCTTCCTTCTTCTTCTTCTCTCTCAATAGGTGAATAGTGTGGTCCTTGCTCTGCTTGCACCTGGAGAGATTCAGTTGTATCTCACTGACAAGACCCACTGAAAAACAAAATGTATGTCTGGGGTTTTGCTGCTTCTCTGCTACAGATAAGATTTGCCTGACATTTTGGTGCTGGACTCATTGTGTGGCACCTTAATGATGTGAATATGGAAATGTATTCTGTGTAATTGCAAAAGGGAGGAAATACCTGATCGGGCAGCACCTGAGAGGGAATTATCCCAATGAATAAACTACTAAGATTTAGTCATTCTCTGTATGTGCTTGTCACACCTCCTTTTTTTAATGCTATATATGAGATGAGAGGATTTTCTGTGACTAAAAGATAATAGACCATTTCATGGAAAGATTTTAACACACACGCACATTTTGAGAAATATTTTTGGTTTTTTCATTCACAGGTAGTCAGTCTGATAAAGGATAGTGGCAACTCTGTAACTTTATTGGTGCTGGACAGCGTTGCCTATGAAAATGCAAAGAAGAAAGGAGAAGATTTGTCTCAACTTGGTCAGAATCCAGAGCAACCAGCAAAGAAACCAGAGACCAACCAACCTGCAATCACACTGGTAGTAAATGGGGATAAAAATCAGGGACCCAGGCCAAGACTTTGCTATTTGGATAAAGAGGGAGGAGGCAGCTATGGATTTTCACTAAAAACTACTAAAGGTGAGAAGTATTCAATGGCAAAAAACATTTGCTAAAGCCATTGTCACGATTATCATTCAATTAACATATGCTAAATGTGGTAAAAAAAAAAAAAAACTTTGGAAATGCAATAGTTAAAATCAAAGTTAAGATTTCCACTTTATTTTACCATATAGTAAATCTAGCAATAAAAATATAAACATTGAAAAGCAAAAAACCTTAGATAATGCCATCATTAAGGTTACCACTAAGATGCATGTAAACCAGGAATTGTCGCCTTAAGGTTCTCCAAACTTTTTTTCAGCGACCACCACCATCGTTTGCTGATGACATTGTACATGACATCACAGGCTGCCAGCATATGTGATGTCATTGATCACATCTCATACGACATCACTGATCATGTAATATAACCAATTATATTACAGATTGCATCACAAATAGCCTCATCACTTACAAAATTGCATTTTGAGATCTCAAAAGATAATTAAACATATTACTTACATACATACATTAATTATACATTTTAATTACATCTGTAATATTACAAATGAGATTATATTTGACGTTATCAACCAAGCACAATGGGGAGGATGTGAGGGTTAAACCCTTGAGAACCTCAAGGGGGTTAAGGCTTGCCAAACCTTAATTTTGGATTTCCTGGCTTTTGTATGAGTAACAACCTTAAAGGAGCAGTAAACTTTTCTTATGAAAACACATTTTATAGAGCATTTCCTGCTGAATAAAACAAGGTAAATCCCACTGCTGTCAGATATTTTATCCAACATTTATAACAGTTTAAATAAACAGGAAGTGAATTTACTGTGTTTACTTCCTGATAGTTCTGACAGGAAGTGACTCCACAGTTTCTATCACATTCTGTGGAGAACTGTATGTCCCTGACTTTTCTCTCCATTAGAATCTAACAGAAAAACTAATTAGAAATTGACCACTAGAGGGCACTGCTAATGGAAAAAAAAACATGGGTTTAAACTGTAATAACTCTGGAAACATAAAGCTCTCAGCAGTGGGAGTCCCCTTATTTTACTCAATAGGAAAATCCCTACAATATATTTTTTTCATAAAAAAAGTTTACTGCTCCTTTAATGTTGTCTTTAACCTTTTGAGTGTCAGAGGGGGGAGCATGAGCTGCTCACCTCTCAGGCACTCAAAGGGTTAACTTAAATGATTTGACTTTATGATCTAGTTATGACTTGTCATTCGGCTTTGAATGAGGCTGAATGATCCTCTCGGGATTGTAATTGGATGTGGATATTTGATGATTAGAATAAGCTGCTCTTGTTATTGGTGGTGCAGATTCTGTCCACTGTCCCTTTGGTCAGGCAGATTCAGTAATTACATATTTTAGTTTAGTAAGATCAAATGGCACCAGGGTTGCTGGATTTCCAATTAGGCAAAGTAGGCAACTGATTGAAACAATATGTGTTTATTGGACGAGTCTCAGCTCTGCTGGCCACACCCATATTCTGAGTTTTGGGTGTGGTCAGAAAATTTACAGTGCTTCTGGTTTGTGGTGGCCAATTTACACACCCCTTTACGCACCATTATTTAACACACTGGATAAAGTTCTAGCAGCCGAGCAATTAATAACTTTCATAGTTCCTGTATATTATAGGTGGTAATAGTGTTTTCTGTATCGGGACCCAGTGTCTGGGCTGATTCCTCACTGTTCTCATGATCATTGAAACTCCACGAGGTGAGATCTTGCATAGAGCCCCAGACCGAGGGAGATTGACAGTTATTTTTGTGTATCTTCCATTTGCGAATAATTGCACCAACTGTTGTCACCTTCTCACCAAGCTGTTTGGAGATGGTCTTGTAGCCCATTCCAGCCATGTGTAGGCCTACAGTCTTCTCCCTGACATCCTTGGACAGCTCTTTGGTCTTGGCCATGGTGGAGAGTTTGGAATCTGATTGCTTATGTGGACATGTGTCTTTTATACAAGTAACAAACTGAGATTAGAAGCACTCCCTTTAAGAGAGTGCTCCTAATCTCAGCTTGTTGCCTGTATAAAAGATACCTGGGAGCCAGAAATCTTGCTGACTGATAGGGGGTCAAATACTTATTTCACTCAGTAAAATGCAAATCAGTTTATAACTTTTTTGAAATGCGTTTTTCAGGATTTTTTTATTGTTATACTGTCTCTCACTGTTCAAATAAACCTACCATTAAAATTATAGACTGATCATTTCTTTGTCAGTGGGCAAACGTACAAAATCAGCAGGGGATCAAATAATTTTTCCCTCACTGTATGAGTATACATTTTTTGGCACTTCACACATCATATTATAAGATGAATGATAAAGTATCCCCCTCCCGCCCCTTTTACTGATGTAACACTGCTCACCTCAGAGCAGGAAGACTGTCCGGATGGATCGCAGAGAGGGACAATCTTCAGTGATCATAAGGGAAAACCTTCAAGGGGGGGCAGAGTTTACCTTACGATCACAGTAAGAAGATTGTCCCTTGAGCTGTCCGGTCAGGAGACCAGATTCCACATCTGAGGGGAGGTGACTTACACTAGGTAAAAAGGGGCTGGAGGGGGGAAACTTTATCATTCAATTACTCTTGAACTACAACTCTGACAGTATTGAAATAACTCCATGGCCCAAATTTTATGAAGATTAATCAGAGCTGCTTTTTTTTTATGAAACATTTCTATCACTCTAAATATATATATTTAACAAGACTAAAAGCTGTGTAGGTAACAGGTCCACTTTAAATCCTTGGATGCCAGCGAGGTATTCAATATATTGTGAAGAAGTGTGATAAAGGATGAGCTAGAAGTCAGTGGTTAAACTGCAGCTGCCACACTCTCATCCATTCCTCTAATTTACCTAAATCACTGGCCATGTCTACATTCCCCCAGGAATGTCTACCCTGTTACAAGTCTTTGTATCATCTGCAGAACAGCATACCTTACCTTGAAGACCATTTGCAGTAACACTAATAAAATTATTAACAAGAATGGGCCCAAGTACAGATCACCGAGGTACCCCACTAGTAACAAGAACTTCATCTGAATACTCTCCATTGACTACCATCCTCTGTCTCCTGTCACTCAGCCATTGCCTATTCATTCAACCAGGGGTGTTTCTAGGTTCCAAAAACATCTGGGGCTAGAGCCCATGGCAAAATTCCACAGCTCATCAGTCACCCGCTTCCCACATTATTTACAATAACCACGTGCACACAACCACACTTACATTTATGTAGTATTCTCAATCTACCATAAACTACACTCATGAGAATAAGAGTTATTTAGCAACTTATTAGTTACAAGATAAATAGATTATGCTTTTTTAACACTACGGCTTCCTTTACTGCATATAAGCTTAATATAGTGCTAGCACATTTACTTGTCACTCTGCAGTTATAAGCTACTTGATTTTAGAGCGCATCTGACTAGGAGGAGGCCAGAGTCAGACGCCAGCAGCAGCATCACACATCTACCAACGCGATGACGAGTGTAACTCTCTGCCTGACACAGGAGCTTAAAAGAGAGTGAGTGGGGTCACTGTTAAAACGTTGCAAAAAATGTTATGTGGCCACACGATGCATTTTTACATAATTCTTTGGCTACTGGAAGGATCCAGAGTGGCAGTTACAGCACAAGGCCAGTGTCCGCACTATTAGTACCTCATGTGATCTAGTCTCCAAAGTTTTTTATCAGACAAGACCTGAATTATTTACTATTAGTGATGATCGAGCACCCCGATGCTCGGGTGTTCGGGTGCTCTGGCCGAGCGCCCCCGGAGGCTCGAGTGCTCGGCCGAGCACCCGAGCCCCATTGAAGTCAATGGGAGGACTCGAGCATTACACCAGGCACCCCCTGCTCTGATGAGGGGAGGGTGCCTGGTTCATAGGAAAAGGTCAGAAAATGATGGAAACACCACAGAAATGGTTCAGGGACAGCATAGGGAGGATGTCTGGATGCATCTTGGACTCCAACGTCGCTGCTGGGAACGATGTTTCGCCCGTAGTACGCCATTTTTACAGACTGACCGTAAAACACACAAAAAGGAAGATAAAAACGATTTTAGGCGAAAAATTGTTACCAAACAGTATTTGCTGTATATTTACTTGTATATCATCTGCAAATTCTGCAAAAAATTTTATCGATTTTTCGGAACTGGGGCCATGATTAAGAGGGAAACGTGCGCAGCGTAAAGCAGGTGTTCAACGTGTTTATGGCCCGGGTAAGGTACAGCATTCAGGAACGGAGGCCGCAGCTACCACAGGTTTTACAACATGTCCGTTTGCCCTTGTTAAGTCCAAAATTTATAGTCGGAACAGTGGGGTCTGATCCATTGAGTAAAAGTGACGAAGTGACTTAGTGGATGAAGCCAAGAACTACCTTCTGCTCTGTCGAACACCCCAGCCCTATTTAATTCAATGGGAGGACCTGAGGCACTCCGATACAACCTGTATATCACAAAATGGAGGGCCTCATTCACATTGTGGTACAATAGTTCAGGTAGTGGTCCAACACTCATAAAGCCTATGCACTAAGTGAAAGGGCTGCCAAAAATTAGACTGAAATGTCACTCCAATACACCCTTTATTACACATAAAGGAGGGCATCATACACACCCTTGAAAAATTAGGATTAATGGCCTGCTGGTGACCCTCTAAAACATTAGGGGCGAGGGCATGCCGCTAAGCTGACCATCTAAAACATTAGGAATGAGGGTCTGCTGCTGAGCCGACCATCTAAAACATTATGGGTGAGGGTCTGCTGCGGAGCTGGCCATCCTAAACATTATATGCGAAGGCCCGCTAGTGAGCTGACGCTATAAAACATTATATGAGAGGGCCCGCTAGAGAGCTGACCCAATAAAACATTATATGAGAAGGCCCGCTGGTGAGCTGACCTATACAAAAATTGTCAAACAGGGCCCGCTGGTGAGCTGGCCCTATATAAAAATTATATCACAGGGCATATGGAAGAGGAGGAGGAGGATGAGAAGATTAAGAGTCAACCATATACCTGTTTTTTGGGTGGAAGGGGTAAATGGGAATACAGAGTATTCCCATCATTGTAAATAACATATCTAAAGTGACTTTATGTTCACCCGGGGCTTTCCTCCAGTGGAGTGGAGAAGTCAGGGGAAATCCAGGCCTTGTTCATTTTTATAAGTGTCAACCTATCAGCATTTTCGGTGGAAAGGCGGATACGCTTATCTGTTATGATGCCACCAGCAGCACTAAATACCCGCTCAGACAGAACGCTGGCGGCAGGGCAGGCCAGCACCTCCAAGGCGTAGAGTGCCAGTTCATACCACGTGTCCAGCTTGGACACCCAGTAGTTGTAAGGCACAGAGGGATCAGTGAGGACGCTGACACGGTCTGCTACGTACTCCTTCACCATCTTCCAAAACTTTTCCCTCCTTGTGACACTAGGCCGCGCATCAGGGTGAGGGTGCTGGCGGGGTGTCATGAAGGTGTCCCACGCCTTGGAGAGTGTTGCCCTGCCTTTGTCGGAACTGCTGTGTGCTCCCCTTTTCTCCCCTTCTCGGTTGGCCAAGGTAGCACGTACTCTGCCGCCAGCGTTGTCAGATGGAAAATTTTGGAGCAATTTTTCGACAAGAACCTTCTGGTATTGCACCATTTTGCTTGTCCTCTCCACTGGAGGAATGAGAGATGAGAAATTCTCTTTGTAGCGGGGGTCCAGAAGGGTGAACACCCAGTAATCCGTGTTGTCTAAAATGCGTATAACGCGTGGTTCACGGGAAAGGCAGCCTAACATAAAATCAGCCATGTGTGCCAGAGTACCAACAGGCAAGATTTCGCTGTCCTCACCAGGAGGATGACTCTCAATCTCCTCATCCTCTTCCTCCTCTTCTGCCCACCCACGCTGAAGAGATGGAAATAAAGTTCCATGGCTACCCTCTGTAGCGGAGGCAACCGTGTCTTCCTCCTCCTCCTCCTTCTCCGCCTCCTCCAATTGTCGCTGAGAAGACGAAGTGAGGGTGCTCTGGCTATCACCTTGTGTAAGCTCTTCCTCCCCCATTTCCACCTCTTCCACATGCAAAGCGTCGGTTTTAATTGTGAGCAGCGAGCGTTTCAGTAGACACAGAAGTGGGATGGTTACACTGATAATAGCGTTATCGCCGCTCACCATCTGTGTCGATTCCTCAAAATTGCGTAAAACCTCACAGAGGTCTGACATCCATTCCCACTCCTCACTTCTGATTAGAGGAAGTTGAACGGAGAGGCGACGACCGTGTAACAGCTGGTTCTCCACTACTGCCCTCTGCTGCTCACAAAGCCGGGCCAACATGTGGAAGGTGGAGTTCCAGCGCGTGCTCACGTCACACAGCAGCCGGTGAGCTGGCAATTGTAAGCGCTGCTGCAGCGTCAACAGGCCGGCTGAAGCTGTAGATGACTTACGGAAATGTGCACACACGCGGCGCACCTTCGTCAAGAGATCATGCAAATTGGGGTAGGTTTTTAGAAATCGCTGAACCACTAAATTAAATACATGCGCTAGGCATGGTACGTGTGTGAGCTTGCCGAGCTCCAAAGCCACCACCAAGTTACGCCCATTATCACACACAACCATGCCTGGTTGCAGGTTGAGTGGCGAGAGCCACTGCTCGGTCTGGTGACTAATCCCCTGCAACAGCTCTGAGGCCGTGTGCTGTTTGTCCCCAAGGCAGATCAGCTTCAGCACGGCCTGTTGACGCTTCCCCACTGCAGTGCTACACTGCTTCCAGCTACCGGCTGATGGGTGAGTGGCGCTGCGCGCAGAGAATTCGGAGGTGGAAACGGAGGAGGAGGAGCCAATAACGTAGGTGCTGGCGGAAACCCTGATGGAGGTAGGGCCCGCAATCCTCGGCGTGGGTAGCACCTGTGCCATCCCAGGGTCCGAATCGCTCCCAGCCTCCACGACATTCACCCAGTGTGCCGTCAGGGAAATGTAGCGTCCCTGGCCACAAGCACTTGTCCATGTGTCAGTCGTTAAGTGGACCTTCCCAGTAACTGCGTTGGTCAGGGCACGGGTGATGTTAAGGGACACATGGTGGTGTAAGGCGGGGACGGCACACCGGGAAAAGTAGTGGCGGCTGGGGACTGCGTACCGAGGGACAGCTGGTTCCATCAGGCTGCGGAAGGACTCAGTGTCCACAAGCCTAAATGGCAGCATTTCGATGGCCAGTAATTTGGAAAGGTGTGAGGTTAGTGCTATGGCCTGTGGGTGGGTGGCTGGGTATTTTCGCTTGCGCTCAAATGCCTGGGGTAACGACATTTGGACGCTGCGCTGGGACAGGGAAGTGGATGTGGTCGCTGATGGTGCTTCAGATGGTACAGGTGCAGGGCGGGAGGTATGCGGGCCTGCGCCTTCGACAGGCGATTGGCCGGCACCGAAAACAGGGGAAGAGGAGGCAGTGGTGTGGCCTGCAGACACAGATTGGCGATCCGGGCGTTCCTCCCACTTATTACGGTGCTTGGATGCCATGTGTCGGATCATGCTGGTGGTGGTGAGGTTTCTAGTGTTCATGCCTCGGCTCATTCTGGTGTGGCACAGGTTGCAAACTACAATTCTTTTGTCGTCCGCACTTTCCTTAAAAAAACGCCATACCGCGGAACACCTAGCCCTTGGCAAGGGAGATTTACGCAAGGGGGTGCTCCGTGGAACATCTGCGGGCCGGTTTGGTGCGGTCCGCCTTCTTTCTTTAGCCACACCAATGCCTCTTCCAGCCTGTTGCGGTGCTGCAGATGGCTCACCCTCAGGACTGCTGTCATCGCTCGGCTTTCCACCTTCCCAGGTGGGGTCAGTGACCTCATCGTCCACCAAGTCCTCCTCCACTATCTCACTCTGATCATCCTCCTCATTTCTTGATCCCACCACATCCTCAGTCATTGACAACTGTGTATCATCCTCCTCATCAAGGTCTTGAGACAGTAATTGTGGTTGATTTGATGGCAACTGTGTCTCATCATCATCATCCACTTCCTTTGACCTTAAATGCCGTTCCCCTCTGTCATCTTCTTGTGATTGGGTACCCTCTAGAGGTTGTGAATCAGGGCACAAGATCTCATGTTCCTCTGCAAGCGTGCTTGGAGAGAGGTTCAAATGAAGGATTGGTGATGAGACGAGCTCCTCACTATATCCCAGTGTGGGATCACTTCTTTGGCCAGACCCTCTATGGTGGGAGGAAGGATGATCAGGGTGAGGATTATGTTGACCAGACTCTTGGCTAGTGAGAGTGGACTTGGTGGAAGACAGGGTGGTGCTTAACCGACTGGAAGCAGTATCAGCTGAAATCCAACCGACCACCTGTTCGCAGTGGTCTGACCTCGAGAGTGATGTCCTGCGACGCCCTGTAAACTGAGACATGAAGCTAGGTATGGTGGATGTCTTTCTTTCTTGTGCTCTGGCACCAGGCACAGTTTCTACGCGTCCTGACCCGCGCCCTGAACTATCAGGATCACGTCCACTTCCCCGTCCCTTTTTACCCGCCTTCTTCATATTAAACGGAATATATGACGGTAATCTGCGGCTAGGCACACGAAACAGAATGTGACGCTAATCTGCGGCTAGGCACACTAAACAATATGTGACGCTAATCTGCGGCTAGGCACACGAAACAGAATGTGACGCTAATCTGCGGCTAGGCACAGTGAACGGAATATGTGACGTTAATTTGTGAATTTGCACACTAAACAGAATGTGACAATAATCTATGGCTAGGCACACGTTTAAAATGGCCCTTTTTGTCGCTGCGTTGTAAAATCATTGGCCCTGTGCACCTAACAGAATATGTCAGCTTGTCACTGCACTGTGAAATATTTGTCCCTGTGCACCTTGTACAATGTCACCTTAGAACATGCCCCCCCCACAAAAAAATGAAATTCTGCCACCCCGAAAAAAAATTAAATGCTGCCCCCACACACAACAGTCCTAAAAAGGACTTTTGGTTCTTGAAAGAGTTTCAACAATTTTATTCTCCCTACACTGACTTCCTGTGCATCTAGTATTATATGTCACCTTTCAAATATCCCCCCCACAAAAAAAAGGAAATTGTGCCCCCCCAAACAAAAAATAAATGCTGCCCCCACACACAACAGTCCTAAAATGGACTTTTGGGTCTTGAAAGAGTTTCAACAATTTTATTCTCCCTACACTGACTTCCTGTGCATCTAGTATTATATGTCACCTTAAAAATATCCCCCCCACAAAAAAAAGGAAATTGTGCCCCCCCAAACAAAATATAAATGCTGCCCCCACACACAACAGTCCTAAAAAGGACTTTTGGGTCTTGAAAGAGTTTCAACAATTTTATTCTCCCTACGCTGACTTCCTGTGCATCTAGTATTATATGTCACCTTAAAAAATATCCCCCCCACAAAAAAAAGGAAATTGTGCCCCCCCAAACAAAATATAAATGCTGCCCCCACACACAACAGTCCTAAAAAGGACTTTTGGGTCTTGAAAGAGTTTCAACAATTTTATTCTCCCTACACTGACTTCCTGTGCATCTAGTATTATATGTCACCTTAAAAAATATCCCCCCCACAAAAAAAAGGAAATTGTGCCCCCCCAAACAAAATATAAATGCTGCCCCCACACACAACAGTCCTAAAAAGGACTTTTGGGTCTTGAAAGAGTTTCAACAATTTTATTCTCCCTACACTGACTTTCCCTGCCTAAGCGCATCTCTCCCTGGCTAAGAATGAGCCGAACTCGCGCGTCGGGTGCTATACAGCACCCGATCACGGGTTCTGGCCAGCCAATCAGTGTAATGCCAGCAGCCAACATGGCTGCTGGCATTACACTGATGTCAGAGCCCACCCGCACGTTTATCGGCTGCGCAGCAGCCGCGAAACGTGCGGGGAGGAGACCCGAACATGGCGGGCGAGCACATGCGGTACGAGTACCGCCATGTGCCGAGCAGAGCGATGCTCGAGCCGAACCGAGCTTCGGCCGAGCATGCTCGCTCATCACTATTTACTATCTGATAACTAGAATATTAGGTGGCCATGTCGCCATTTTAATCATGGCAACATGGCCACCTACTATTCTAGGTGTCAGTTAGTAAATAATTTGGGTGTTTTCTGATTTAAAAAAAAAAAAAACTTTGGAGACTAGATCACATGAGGTACTAATAGTGCTGACACTGGCCTTGTGCTGTAACTGCCACTCTGGATCCTTCCAGTAGCCAAAGAATTATGTCAAAATGCATCGTGTGGCCACATAACAATTTTTTGCAACGTTTTAACAGTGACCCCACTCACTCTCTTTTAAGCTCCTGAGTCAGGAAGAGAGTAACACTCGTTATCGCGTTGGCAGATGTGTGATGCTGCTGCTGGCGTCTGACTCTGGCCTCTTCCTAGTCAGATGCGCTCTAAATGCATTACGTGCTGAGTCTGGCACTACACCACTCGGGCATCTGCTCCAGACCCTGAGCAACAGAGCAGCGCAGTATCACACGCACAACCAATGAGAGGGGAGTATCGAAACACTCCTCTCTCATTGGTTGCAGTGCAACATGCTAGTTGCTAGGAGATGAAGGTACTGGACGGCAGGGCACATCTAATGCCATCTGTACCTTTCAATTCACATGCTTTTGTTTTGATTAAATGATCTGTTGTATGCGGCCGGGCACTTGTACCATTGACAGTCACAATAACAGTTTATCATTACATTCGGGGCTACACACTGGGCCAGAACAGGGCATTGAGGGCAAGGACATTCGGGGCTGACCAAGACTATACTTGGGGCTTCAGCCCCCTTAGCCCCCCCTAGCGACGCCCCTGCATTCAACTATTTTTATATCCAGACCCAAACACTGCAGTTAAAGAGTATTATATGATCCACAGTGTCAAATGCCTTACTGAAATCTAGATAAGCTATATCTGCTGCTCCTCTCTGGTCTATTATTTTTGTTACCCAGTCAAAAATACCTGAGGTTAGTCTGACAAGATCTTACTGCAACCACTTACATTCAGATGTTTAACAATTCTTTCCATTAACATGGTTTCCATTAATTTTCATATTATTAATGTAAGGCTTACAGGTCTGTAGGTGGCAGACTCTTCCCTGAAGCAATACTACATTTGCTACAGTCCAGTCTTTTGGAACTACTCCTGTCAATAATGACTGAATAATTCTGTTAAAGGTTTTGCCAGAACACTATGTTCTTTTAATAACTTGGGGTGTATCCCATCTGGTCCCATTGCTTTATCAGTTTTTACCCATAAACCTGCATGCTTTACATGTCTTGCTATTTCTTTATCTAACAGAGGTCCCTTCCCTTGACTTTCCTCTAATGTAAGGCTTACAGGTCTGTAGGTGGCAGACTCTTCCCTGAAGCAATACTACATTTGCTACCTTCCAGTCTTCTGGAACTACTCCTGTCAATAATGACTGAATAATTCTGTTAAAGGTTTTGCCAGAACACTATGTTCTTTTAATAACTTTGGGTGTATCCCATCTGGTCCCATTGGTTATCAGTTTTTACCCATAAACCTGCATGCTTTACATGTCTTGCTATTTCTTTATCTAACAGAGGTCCCTTCCCTTGACCATCTTCTGTAAAAACTGAACAGAAATATTCATATACATATTGCAAGGCTACATAGTTTTTTTCTGAAATGATTATTTATACCAACAATACTAAGGTGATAGTCACAGAGATTAATTAAAGCTCTATAAGGCCATAGGGAAGGTCCCAATTTGGGTCCCCACACAGGTACAGACTTTGTGGCTCTAATGGGAGCAACTGGATGATGCTGGTCTTTCAATAAAAAAGGCATCTGACACAAGGTGTTAGTGGCATCAGCAGGGCCTCTGTCTGTGATCCATCACTTGCAGCCAGGGCCCCTCGTATTGCCATGGGCCCTAGGCAGTAACCTAGGTTGCCATAATGAGTGAGCCAGCTCTGGATCTTCACCGGGAATGCTTATAATAGTTTTGTAACAGAGACTTCGGAACTCAGTTAATTAGAGACCTCTTTAGAATGTAGTAGGTTAAAAACCTAGTATAAATCAGTGGATAATTGGGGCAATTTTTATTATTTTCCTGCCATGCAGTTGGTCTGCTCCAGCATTGCTCATTTTTAAAGGGCTTGATTTACATCCCATTGCAATATATTGGAGCGCTCTCGTGCATCCAAGGGATTAAATAATAGCCTGTAAACCGGGGCAAGAACATTCTGACTGCTCTGGCCACACCCACAATTTAGAATGTGGGAGTGGCCAGCACAGCTATACTCTGCCTACTCTGCCTATTGAGAAATCTGTCCCTGCTTGTTCAATTGCTTCTATTATAATAATAATAATAATAATAATATTTCTATAATGGAATAACATGTGAGCACCTTGGGTACTGCATGAGCTGCAATAAAGTTTATGAAATCTTTTATAGCTGAATTTATGACTTGTTTTTTTGGGGGGAGGGGGTGGTTCTTGGCCTAAGAATAATTTTAAAGTGCTTGTAACTATAGGCCTCATCTTTCCAAGAAGTCAGATTTGCACTTTGATTTCCATATCTGATTATGAATCCTTGATGATCTTTAATGGAAATCTGTTAGATAAGAACAGTTGATAACAGTTGTCAGCTGTTATGTAATCTAGGCCTATGTTTGTTAACCCATGATGACTTGACAGTGGCCACTGGATTTAACACTTTTGTTTAGTAAGATCTCTTAATGCTTTGCATGCATGAAGCTTCCTGGTGTCATTTCAGATGATAATTGCATTCTTTGCTGCACAGACAGAAATTTACTTTCATGTTTTTAAAGAATTAAACATTTGAGAGCCAGAGAGGTATGCAAAGCATTGTAAAAGGGTTAAAAGTATGAACATCTCCTTAACCAAGGCTGTCCAAGTTCATTCCTCAGGGACCACCTACAGGCCAGGATGTAAGATTTCCCCTGATTAAGCACAGGTGAGATAATCAGTGGATCATTCATCTAACTGACTCACCTGCCCTTAAAGGGATAGTAATGTTTCACAAAAACATCAGCTCCAATTAATCTTCATAGTATTTGGGCCGTGGAGATTGTTCTATCAATACTGTCAGAGTTGTGGTTCAAGAGTAATTGAAGGATAAAGTTTCCCCCTCCCGCTCCTTTTACCTAGTGTAAGCCATCTCTTCTCAGATGTGGAATCCAGTCCGTAGACCAGACAGATAACAGCAGGGGACAATCTTCTTCCTATGAGAACAATGAAAACCCTGTCCCCCTTGACAAGTTCTTCAGGTTTTAACCTTATCTTAATTGAAGATTGTCCCTCTCTGCAGTCTACCTGGGCACCTCCCTTCTGATCTGGCTGAGCAGCGTTACATCAGTAAAAGGGGCAGGAGGGGACTACTTTATCATTGAATTACTCTTGAACTACAACTCTGACAGTAATGAAATAACACTCTCCATGGTCCAAACATTATGATGATTAATTAGAGCTGCTTTTATTATGAAACATTACTATCCCTTTAATAATGGAAATCCTTACACCCTGGCCTGTAGGTGGCCCTTCAGGACTGAAACTGGACAGCCATATCCTACACTTTGTGTCTGCTGCTCTTCTAACAAACACATAGGCAGTTTTGAATTAAGTTTTAAAATATGCAAATACATTCAAGGTGGCAGGTCTACTTTAAAGGAACACATTCTAAAATCTGCTAAGTAACAATATATAAAGGTGGCTTTAACCCTTTTGCTGTGCTATGCTTTGTGCACCCCTATGGCACTCAAAGGGTTAACTGTATAAAAGGGGCAATGCTAGGCAATAAATTCTGGCTTGTTACATTTTATTCTGTGTATAATTGAATGCATGCAAATCAAACTGTATGCCAAAACATTTGTTTAGTCTATGCTATATATTTACTTTTTTTGTGTATTGAAAGTTTGTTAAATTAAAAAAATATATTGTCTGTTTTTTTAAAGCGGAACTTTCAGATAATAGCCAGTCGCCATGAATTCATTAAATGCATGGCGACTAGCTTGAAAATTGATGTCTTACCGTAAAAAAATACATGTGTCTAAAGGAATCCATCTCGTTTGGAGATCGGAACTGAGGCTAGAGTGCAGACATCTTGTATGTGCGTCTGCGCCGTCAGTCCCGGTCTCCATAGAGTAGACCGCTTTGCACCATATGGTCACCGGAAGGGACTGACGGCGCAGGCACACAGATCGCATTAACCTGCCCGTCAGTCCCAAATCAGGACGGATTCCTTTAGACACATGTATATTTTTACGGTAAGACATCTATTTTCAAGCTAGTCGCCATGCATTTAAAGGGATAGTAATACTTAAGTATTACTAATCCCTATAGGAAAGTACTACTAAAAAAAAATGTATCGCCCCCAGTGTCATCTCTCAAACCTTTATGGTTTGAGATATGAACGCTTTTAAAGTTGCCCTCTCCCTCCCCCTTCCCCGTAGTCAGCATGCTAGCTGACAGGTGGCTCTCCAGCACAGCCGGATCGCGTTACTAAAAAAGAAAACTTTCACTGAAATGGTCTTCTACGTGTGCTTGGTTTGCAAGTACACGTAGAAGACCGTTTTAGTGAAAGTTTTTTTTTTAATTAACGCAATTGCGGCTCAGCTGCAGAGCCACCTGATGATCTCTGACCGGATTTCCCTGAGTCAGCTACAGCGCTGACTACGGGAAGGGGGAGGGAGAGGGCAACTTTAAAAGCGTTCATATCTCAAACCATAAAGGTGTGAGAGATGACACTGGGGACAATACTTTTTTTTTTTTTTTTTTTTTTTAAGTAGTACTTTCCTATAGGGATTAGTAATACTTAAGTATTACTATCCCTTTAATGAATGCATGGTGACTGGTTATAATTATATTAGAGGATGACGTGCAGAGATCTGTTGAACATTTTACTTTTCCCACGTGTGTATTTCAGTTAATGTTATTGTCTTTCAGGTGTTAATGGTATCTACATGTCCACACTAGTTCCAAATAGCATCGCTGTAAAAGCTGGAGTACGGGAAAATGATCGTATAATTGAAGTGAATGGGAAAAATGTTGAAAATGACACACATGACCAGCTAGCAAAAAAGGTACAATAAACGTCACAGTTAACTTTCCTTACAGAAAAGATGGTGATACGATATAACTTTTTTTTGTCAAAAATTGCTATATAGGATACTGTACTTTTTAAAGTGATATTAATACTTTGTTTTATCTTTATTTTATTTTTTTTCCCCTTATCTTAATTGAAGATTGTCCCTCTCTGCAGTCTACCTGGGCACCTCCCTTCTGATCTGGCTGAGCAGTGTTACATCAGTAAAAGGGGCGGGAGGGGGATACTTTGTCATTCAATTACTCTTGAACCACAGCTCTGACAGAATTGAAATAACACTCTCCAAAGTCCAAATACTATGATGATTAATTAGAGATGCTTTTATTATGAAACATTACTATCCCTTTAAAGGTGCTGGTACTGAGTACCCTGCTCTGATTAACCCAAGAAAAATATCTGATAAAAACAGTACCATACCACCCAGCATTTCATATGGCCAAAGAGGGACGTGTTTTAGTGTTTGTGGCTGGGGGTGAGGCCGGTGGGTGGGGCATTACCAAGAATTTTTAGGTTATTTCATGACCTATTGACACCTCTTTGTGTAACAGAATAAATGATTTAGAACAAGACCAAAGTATTTTGTTTACAAAGACGAATTAATAAACTTATAAAAAGAAGTTAAAACAAACATTTATGTGAGTTTTAATTCTGTAGAGCAACAGTATATACTTAATATACACTCCACAAAGTCTGATGTCCCAAAAAGCGGGACATCAGGGTGGGACAGAGGGATGTGGGTCTAAAAGAGGGGCTGCCACTCCTAAAGAGGGACACTTGGGAGGTATGTTCTATCTAATAATTACAGATAAAGATTGACTGATGATTCTATACCCACCTTGTAAAGAGAAATCACAGCCATATCCCTCATACTATTAAGCATTTAAAGGGCTAGTAGTACTTTATTATTACTATCCCCCATATTGTACATATTTGTAAAATAAGTTAATAGCCCCCAGGTTCATCTCTCAAACCTTTAAGGTTAGAGAGATAACCGAAGGCAAAGTTCCCCCCTCCCTCCCCCTTCCCTGAAGTCAGCGTTGTACTGACTGCAGGGATATCCGGGCTGACTTTAATCATGCGGCTCTGCAGCAGAGCTGCGATCGCATTAGTGACAAAGAATTATTTCACTGAAACGGTCTTCTCCATGTGCTTGCAAACCAAGCATAAACCAAGCACACGTAGAAGACAGTTTCAGTGAAATAATTCTTTGTCACTAATGGGATCTTGGCTCTGCTGCAGAGCCGCATGATGAAAGTCAGACCAGATATCCCTGCAGTCAGTACAACGCTGACTTCAGGGAAGGGGGAGGGAGGGGGAACTTTGCCTTTGGTTATCTCTCTAACCATAAAGGTTTGAGAGATGAACCTGGGGCTATTAACTTATTTTACAAATATGTACAATACGGGGGATAGTAATAATAAAGTATTACTATCCCTTTAAGGACCAGGTGTATGTGGATAGCATTGCTATGGGGCTTTAAAAGGTTATTCACCAGTCTATTGGCCTGGTGCAAGTCAAGGGAAGGAAATATTTGGCCCTCCAGCTGTTGGAGACTAAAATCCCATTGTCCCCATTCAGACTAGGACATAAAAGATAGAAGATTCCTGTTCTTGTATGCACTAGGTAAACTAGGCAGCCGCCTAGGGCACAGAATAAGGTGTGGGTGAAAGCAGGACCATTTCTGTAGGGTGCCAGACCCCTTCCTGCTCATTTATCCCCTTTTTCTCATATTCTATTTTTTTTTTTTCTTCAAATAAAATAAATTACTGTAGATTTGTTTTTTTATTATTATTCATACAAAGGCACTATTTATTTATGAAAGCACATTAGCCCTCTGCAATGTTTTGGACACCCCTCTGGTTTTATTTTTTTGTTTTTCAATGGGGGTTACTTTGGGAGACGGGGGTTGTTGCGAGTCTGGAAGTTCACCTAGGGCACTTACCGTAGCTGCACCAGCTGCTGATGTGCATATGAGTGGACAGCCTGCTACTATCCAGCTGTTGTTGGACTAGAACTCCCATCATGCTCAGATGGCTGTTGAAAGGCTGGGGATTATGGAAACTGTGATACAACAGCTGAGTGGGACCCAGCTTGCCCGTACCTGAAAGCTACAGTGGTGTCTGAATGCAAATTATAGGTCAGAGGCAGTAAATTGTTGGCCCTTCAACCAGGGGCGGATTGTAGGGGAATGTCAGCCTGGGCATTTTTTTTTTTTAAAGCAGCCCACTAGCTACACCAACGTCCCTATCAACGCCCCCTTGTGGTCCCTGTGCGGCATGGGAGAGCAGGCCCCAGGATATTATGTCATATCCTGGCACTCTGCATTAACCCTTTGAGTGCCAGAGAGGTATGCAACACAATGCAAAGCAATGCGTTGCGTACCCCTCTGGCACTCAAAGGGTTAACAAGGACAAGGAACGTGAAGGCTGTCACAGAGAGTGCCTGTGGCAACACAGACCTCTCCTTCAAAATATCGTGGGACGGTGAGGTGAGATCCTCTGATCTCCCCCACCGGCCCACGATCTAACGGCCCACCGGGGGATGCCCGATCCCCCTATAGGACAATCCGCCCATGCCTTCAACTGTAAAGACTACAAATCCTATCATTCCCAAGCAATCATTGGTGGGTTGGGTGTGATGGGAGTTGCAGTCCCCGACAGCTGGAGGTCGAACAGTTCATTACTCTACTGAATACTTTATTGGTAACCTCTCTCTGGAAATCTTGGGTTTGCCCCTGATTCCCCTAATTGTCTTTTGACGTTACTTCAGGTGAAGGAATCTGGGAACAAGGTGATGTTCCTGCTCTCTGATAAGGACACCGACGATTACTTCAAAAGGCAAAAGATGAAAATTACAGGAGATAAAGCTACTGTGGAGCTGCTTCCTTTTAAACCAAGAATCGTGGAGCTCAAAAAGGATCCAAATGGCTATGGGTTTTTCTTGAGACAAGAGAAAAATCGTAAAGGTAAAAAACATTATGGCAATACTGTATAATATAATATAACTAGTTGAAGAGGCCGTATACACGGGCCACAGTGGCACCCAGCAACAGCCGCGGTGCAGTCATTCACAGTACAGAGTGTCCGCGCCTGCTACGGAGCAGGGTGCTTTGAATTCAGACCGTAGTACTCTCTGCGTACAGAAGGTCTGAATTCGGTGTGCTCCGCTCCATTATCAGCTGCGGCATGGGCAGTCTGTACAGTGCGTCACTGCAGCACACACAACCAACTGTATTGTGCATGACAGATTCTGACAAACATACATTTAGCAAATTATTATATAGGATTGGTGTATAAACAATATGCTACAGTGGGGACAACCAAATGAAGGCCCTTTGGCATTTCTTGACCTCGAATATAACCAGTGACGAGGATGACTGAAACATCCACAATTAATTTGGTGTATCGATCGGGGGAAGAGGGGCCTGCAGAAAATTCCCTGTCCATACAAACTAATCTGGAATAGGAGGTGTCCCTGCAGACATACACTACTTTTCAAAAGTTTGGGGTCATTTAGAAATGTCCTTGTTTTTGAAAGAAAAGCAAATCTTGTCCATTAATATTTCAAATGGATCAGAAATACTGTGTAGATATTGTTAAAGGGATAGTAATACCTAAAATGTAAAAAAAAATATGTTGTAGGGTTTATCCCCCTGAGTAAAACAAGAGTACTCCCACTGCTGAAAGATGTTTCATTCAAAAGTTATTAATTTTCAAAGTTGAATTTTTTAGGTGCAATATCACAGTGGCCTGAAATTGTACAGTGGCGCTGTTGCTACACGATCCTATGGACAGCTCTGGTCTCAGGACCATAAATCTCCATAGAATGGTGTAGCAACAGCGCCACTGTAAAATTTCAGGCCACTGTGATATTGCACCTAAAAAATTAAACTTTGAAAATTAATAACTTTTGAATGAAACATCTTTCAGCAGTGGGAGTACTCTTGTTTTACTCAGGGGGATAAACCCTACAACATATTTTTTTTTACATTTTAGGTATTACTATCCCTTTAATGTTGTAAATGTCTATTGTATCTGGAACTGCTGATTTTTAATGGAATATCTACATTTTCTGCAAATGGAGAATTCTTTGACGAAAGCAAAGTTTGAAGGACACGATTATTTAAATTAAAAAAAACTTCTAACCTTGTCAGCATCTTGACTGTATTTTCTATTAATTTTGCAACTTATTATTTGATGTATGCTCTTATGGCAAACAAGGTCATTTCTGTGTGACCCCAGACTTTTTTTTGTAATGTCTAATAAAAAGTTTGTAATAAAAAAAAAATAATATATTTCAACACAAAATTGCAAGAAACCGTTTGACATCGAAGGAACTGGTATGGAAAATGGCAGCCGATTAACATCTGGGATAGTAGCAAGGTCTCCAAAATCTTTGCAAAGCAATGCTTTGAAAACCTTTATAGCATCCAAAGGGTTACCATTTGAGTGAAAGTATAAAATAATTTTTATGTGCAGAAAAAAAAAAATAAATAAACAAGCCCAAAATTCTCCCACCAAATAATTCCTTTGGAAGAAGATGTCAGTAGGAGGATTTGGGGACCTTGGTAGGATGCACTAAGTTGTGATAAAGAAGAGAGAAATTCTTCAGTGTGATAAACTCTCCAATTCCCACATTATTCTAAGAGCTTTAGTGCACAGAATCGATAGAAAATTATCATAGTATTCCTAGGCAGCCTAGCGCTTCTGTGTTTATTATCTCTGTATGGCCGCCGGCTGGCATGGCCTCCGGCCACTTCCTCATTCTGACATCAGGTAACAGGCACTAGCACGGACGCCTGTTTATGAGCCTATTCTGGGTGGCCTAATTGAGTCCTGCCTCCTTTTGCTCCTTTATAATCCTCCTTGAGGCTAGGAGACATTGCTCTTACGTGCTGTTTCTGCTAAGTACTCTTTGCGCTCCGTTGTGACCTGTGTCTGTCTCAGAACTCGCTCCGTGTATGATCCCGGCTTGTCTGACTACCCACATTGGTTCTGACCTGTGTCTGTCTGAGAACTCGCTCCGTGTATGACCCCGGCTTGTCTGACTACCCACATTGGTTCTGACCTGTGGCTCTGGCTGACTAACTCGCTCCATGTATGACCCCGGCTTATCTGACTACCCACATCTGTTCTGACCTGTGACTCTGGCTGACTAACTTGCTCCGTGTTGACCCTGGCTTGCCTGACCAGTGGCCCTGACTGTTACTCGTTCAATGTAGTCCCCGGTTTGCCTGACCAGTGGCTCTGGCTATTACTCGTTTAGTGTAGTCCCCAGTTTGTCTCCTGTGGCTCTGGCTACTACTCGCTCATTGTATTCCCGGTTTGTGTGACCTGTGGCTCTGGCTGCCTATTCGCTCCCTACTGTCACAGACACCAGAGTAAATAATACACACAGCACAGGTACAGTGAAGTTTAACCAGTTTATTAAGATAAGCAAGAGTAAGCACTTCCCCAACCAGGAGTGAGGACAGTGCCGAGTCCACTACCTAAGGATTCACACTGAACTGTAACCGGTTCTCAGTAGCCTATAGAGATAGATGGGAGCAGAACCAGGCTTGATTATATACCTAGCAAAGGGAAACCTGGAATGTCAGGAAACCTCATCACTGGAGCGACAGCTAAACTCCCAGACACGAGACAGGTAGACAGATGTCTCGAAGTAGTGACTCTACCATGGAGTGGTAGGAGGAGTGAGACAGAGAGTAACTAGTACTCCGAAAGAGTCACAAAACCGGTCTACTAGATAGGAAAAGGGAGGAGGCAAGAGTGTTGAACGTAGCCAGCCGTAACACCGGTAAGTTTGTGAAGGCAGTATTGTACGTAGGCTACAGAGCTGAGGGTTATGCAACGGGCCCAGGAGGTAACTGATACAGTGGCGCAGGATGGAGGCAACGGAGCGAGAGGCAACCAGCCACTGTACCACGGAGGTAGCAGTTGCACTACACCGATGGAGTGCCCACAACTAGCCCAGACAGGTGGTAGTCAGACTGGAGCGAAGCACAGCATAGAGCGTAAGTCAGACAAACCACAGTTGGGTAGTCAGCCACAGCCAAGGTCAAAACAGAGAGGGTAGTCGGACAAGCCAGGGTCATACACAGATCGGGAAGTCAGACAAAGTCATAGGATCGATCAGGAGAAAACACGGCAGCCAAGCAAGGGTCAAACAAGAGCAACACTGAAGAAACACGCAGATACACCACGAAAGGGCAACAAGTCCTAGCGTCAATAGGGTTTATAAAGCAGCAAAAAGAGGCAGGACCCAAATAGGCCCAACAGAATAGGCCCATAAACAGGCGTCCGTGGCAGTGCCTGTAACATGACTAGTAATGAGGAAGTGGCCGGTGGACATACAGAGGTAAGAGCACAGGATCGCTTAGGCCTCAAAGGGAGACTGTGATACCTACACTACTGGCCTGCCTGACCTGTAGTCTCGGTGCCTCGTGGCTCTGGGTTGCTCTCGCTCCCTGTTGCCTCCGATCTCAGACCTAAGTGGCGACTTACACATATTATACCATTCAGACTGTTGTCCCACTCAAGCTGCTCCCGTAGTCTCGGTTTCTCGCAGTAGTGCAGTGCACAGCACAGTGTGCAGCTCCAGAGGAACTTTGGGTCCTATCAGCCTGTGTCTGGAGTTGTATGTGGGTCATACTATTATTGTTGAATATATTTAATAAAGGTGGTTATACATTATCTTTTTGTCTGTCCTTCTTTGCCTGAATACAAAAATATAGGAATTAGACAATTTATCACACTGTGGAGTTTCACACTAGGTACTTTCTCACATTTATCACACCTCAGAACAAAATCCCATTGAAGTTCCGCAACAAGGAATCGCATCTGTCTTCATGGACATGATGCCCAGTACTGATTAATTATGGGGAACCAGTGCACACAATTCGGTGGCCATTAGGATCTTCTGCCAATATTAAGGTAAGTGGGTTTATTATTAGGAGATTTTAGGGATCCTTTATTTTTATTCTTTTGATTGCAGGTCACTTCGTTATGGAGGTAGATCCTGGAAGCCCAGCAGAAAAAGCAAAGCTGAAAGACTACGACCGAATTGTCGCCGTCAATGGAGAATCCATGGAGCAGCAAGAACATGAGGAAGTGGTGGAAGCAATTCGGAGGGGAGGAGACAAGGCCACTTTCCTGATAGTGGACAAGAAGACTGATGAACTTTACACAATGGTGAGAAGTCCAGCAAAATACTATAAGTGGTTCTAGAGACTGAGGCAATTGCAGTTATTAGATCATTACACTGTATAAATATGAAAGATCAATACAAGGATTTCGTCTGTGAGATTTTTCATTCCAAGACCTGATTAAAGAACTAGGGACCACCTCTTACACTTAGAGGAAAGCATATTTCAATTTCAGTAGAGGAAGAAGTTTCTTACAATAAGGCCAGTTAAATTGTGGAATTCATTGCCCAAGTATATGGCAATGACAGATGGATACATTTTAAGAGCAGATTACATTCCCTTCAAGCATAAGGAACATATAGGGTTTTACTGTGTAACAGTATGTAAAACAGAAGTTCTGGCAAACAGAGTTTGGGAAGACATATAATTTTCATTTTCTGAGTTATATTGAGGCAAAGATTGGACTTGTGTCTTTACTACGTATCTATGTAATCCCTTGAATTGTAGACCAATTTCCAGCACATTGCTTTGGTATCAAGGGGATGCATACAAAGCAAAATATGTAAGGATGATAATATTTTGTTACTTTAGTAGTATTTTTCCCAGCTGGCTTTCTACGACACTGACTTACTAGTAGGGATGGACGAAACTTGTTGCCATGTTCTTGCGGGAAATTTTGCGAAAACCACATTGTTGTTCGCTTTTTACGGGAAAATCCACTTTAAAACAAGCGGTTAACATTTTCGCATCTTTCGCCCATTAGCCAAAATTTGTCACCATTTTTTCAATGGCTATAAAGTTTCCACCCATTGATTTACATTGTTTTTGCGCTTCTGCTATAAAAAGGTGACGTTTTCGCTGAAGGCAGACGCAATAGAAGCAGCTACAGAGAGAGATAGACGTGCTGTGCTGTTCTCTTGTGATATTTTGAAAAAAATGAGGCAGGAGAGGCTCATAGTTACTCCTATCACTATGAGCAGGGTAAAAAATAATAAATGGAGGAGCTGGAAGGACCCTTATGTGTCCACTGAGTCTGAGGAGGAGGAAGTGACCACTACTGTACCAATGCTGTCCAGTCCCCCTAAATCACCCCAAGGGATCTTGGGGAATTTAATGGGAACGGAAGGAGAAAAGGGAATGGGAAGGGAGAAAAGGGTAGTACTAGTGAGAGCAGGACAGGTCAGCTGCCTGTGCCTGCTGCAAGACGTGCTGCCCCTGCTGCCAGTGCCACCATTGCTGTACCTGCAGCCACTAGTGTTGTACCTGCTGTCAGATGTGCTGCCACTAGTGTTGAACCTGCTGCCAGTGCTGAACCTTCTGCCAGTGCTGAACCTGCTGCCAGTGCTGAACCTGCTGCCACCAATACTTTGCCTGCTGCTAGTGTTTCTTGTAGTACTCAGCGGGGGAAGGAGAAAATGATGCCAAGTGTGACAGCAGGGGACCCTCTGTCACATTGCTCGCCACCTCCTGCAAGCAGCAGTGAGATGTCTGGAATAGAGCAGCAGCACGTAGAGACTAGTGGTGGTGGTGGTGTTGGAGAAGCTGGGGTGGAAGAGAAATTGATGGCCTTTTTATCAGAAAGTGAGAAGGAATGGGAGACAGGGATGAGGATGAGTATCGCCATCACTAGCAATCAGCTTTTGGAATTTGCCGAAATTGCAACTGGTCTAATTCCTGCTGCTTTGATGAAAGGACAGCAGGATGCTGAGGATAAGGCTATTGTGCCACAGACCATCGTGGACAAAGTGGGAATGGGGTCAACAAGTAATGCGGGACTAGGACAGGTTCTACTTGCCAGCGCCAGCAATACTCCTGGTCCTAGTTGCAGTACTAAATCTGAGGCAGTAGCAGCAACATTATCTGCTGCCACAAAAAGTGAAGGGGAATGTGGAGAAGAAGAAGAAAGAGGCCATTCTTCTTCACCTGTTTCCTATCCTTCCCCCCAGAAGTCATGGGTGTGGGACTATTATTCTCTTCCAGCAGGCACAGTGCAGTCATCATCAACAATGGTACAGTGCAAAATTTTTGACAAGTTAGTGAGAAGGGTAAAGGAGGGAACACCCCTTAGCACAACATCCCTGATAACACACATGAAACACAGACACCATGACATTTATGTCAAACATGTTAAAGCCAAACACCCATTACAGAAATCTAGTACCTTGGTTACTGTGCCTCCTGACTCTCCAGAAAGGTGGAGATCAAAGAGGAGGAAGAATAAAGAAACCCAGACAGACACTGGAAGTTCCATGACGAGCGAAACAACTAGCTCGTCATCAACATTACCTTCTTCCTCTAGGGTAACAAGTACATCTCCTGCCAATCCACCTAGTTCATCGTTACCTCCCCCTCCAAATGATAGCCACTCTTTTGATGTTAGGATATGGCAGTTCATCTCTACCCATTGCACACTGTGTGGTTCACTGACCATACATGCCAGTGTGGTGGAGGAGAATCGATATCAGGCCATCAAGCGGCATCTGAGGAGATTCCATCCCGCAGACTACGCTAAGATGGAGACAGGGAGGGTTCATCATTACTATTAAACTGTCAGCAAGTTGTCATGTGTCCTTAGCAGGGTCTGAACAAGGGGTACAGTGACAGCGGCAGTACTTGGTTTCAGGTGTCATGGTGTTTGGATAGAGTTGTGCCCCCAGATGTTATTTACCACACACACACACTGTGCACATTGCAGGTGCTGATGGAAGCCACAGTTCCTGTTCTCAAGGGAAACATATATATTCTAATAACTACACACCCATGATGATTTTGGAGGAGGGGCAGGTGGAGAAGATTTAATGGCCAACTTGTTATTTTCTCCACATATACTGGGAGCTACTTATTTTTCTGCTACTGCCTCAGGCACATCACTGGAACCAGTCATGGCAAGTGAAACCTTTATCATCCATCTTCCATGTTACTGCTATTGTTGATCCCATTCCCTTTCAGCTGCCTAATCATCCTGCTGCTTAAACAATTCAGCAGCAGCAGTAAGAACAGCAGTTGCAACTCAGGACTCAGGAGGACATTTGACAATGGCCAGTGGCTACTGGCCAACATGACCGGCTGGCAATAGGACCAATAGGGCATTTTTATTTGTTTCTCAGGGCTTGTGCTTTGAAAAATAAATACATTAAAAAAACATAGTCCTACAAAAAAATAAACAATTTTTGGGGGTTTGATTTTAACAAGCCTATGTCCTACAAATCAGTGTTTCCTTAGGGCTTGTGCCAAACAAGCTTAAGTCCTAAAAATGAGTGTTTCCTCAGGACTTGGTCGTCTAACAGCAAATCTAACAAATGATCCTCTACGAAAAACTCTATCAAGTCAAGTATCAGTCCACCCCAGTGGCAGCTTTTGTCAAGGGGTTCCTTTCTCTATAACTTTAAATACAAATTTCTTATTTTATTTTGTTATTAACTGTCCCCCCCAATAGCAGTCAAGAAGCCCCCCCAAAACAAATTCCCTGTTCAAATGATTAATTCATTCACCAACACAGGCACCCTCCTCAGACCCCTTTATACCATGTCTTATGGTTTTTATTTTCTTTTATTTAGGATTTCTTTTTTATTAAGTGCACCCCAATCCCTGTAAACAACACCCCCAAAAATCATCCCCTGTTCAACTGAATCTTTCAACACACCCCACCAACACATGCACCCTCATGCCCCTTTAAAACTATGCCTTTGGGAAATTAAATAATATTTATTTTATGTTGTGTGTAACTTCAATGTTCCCATTGATTTCAACGGAATGAGCTAGGCGGAAAAAGCGGAAAATCCTGCATCCGGGACCAGACTGCGGCTCTTCAGGAGCGCTGTCATTTAGATGTCTAAGTATAATTACTTCATCGGAATGGTCCACAACGTGTGCCTGCAAGCCAGGCACACGTTGTAAACCATACCCATGAAGTAATTATACCGAGATATCTAGATGACAGCACTCCTGAAGAGCCGCCGTGTGGTCCCGGATGCAGGATTTAATGACGTCCGCTGTAAAGCGGACGCGTGAGAAGGGGGAGGGAGCGGAGGTCTTTATTTTCTTATTTCTCTCAAACCATAACGGCTTGAGAGAAAGGAGTAAGCACATTGAATGTTTTTTTACCGCAGCTACGATTTAGGACATACTATTTATGGGACTATACTATCCCTTTAAAAAATAGAAAAGAAGAGAAGAAATACCCTCATACAGCACCAGACACCAGATATCTGCCCAAGGGATAGGATCTGGTATTGCATGGGGGTATAATGTATCTTCTTTCCCCTTTTGTATCTAGTTTAGTTTATATACCCCAGCACATCCCCAGTGTCAGTTATATAGACTCCTCACTTAAAGGGATAATAATGTTTCACAATAAAAGCAGCTCCAATTAATCTTCATAGTATTTGGGCCATGGAGAGTGTTATTTCAATACTGTCAGAGTTTTAGTACAAGAGTAATTGAACGATAAAGTATCCCCCTCCCGCCCCTTTTACTGATGTAACACTGCTCACCTCAGAACAGAAAGGTTGTGTCCAGATGGCTTGCTGGGAAGGACAATCTTCAATTAGCATAAGGGATAAACCTGATAAACCTGTCAAGGGGGCAGGGTTTTCATTGTTCTCACAGTAAGAAGATTGTCGCTTGCTGTGAGCTGTCCAGTCATGTGACCAGATTCCACATCTGAGGGGAGGCGGCTTACACTAGGTAAAAGGGGTGGGAGGGGATACTTTATCATTCAATTACTCTTGAACTACAACTCTGACAGTACTGAAATAACATCCTCCATGGTCCAAATACTATGAAGATTAATTGGAGCTGCTTTTATTTTTAAACATTACTATTCCTTTAACGCTCAATTTAGGTGGTGCACAGATTTCCTCTATTTGTAGGGGTTAAAATCCCAGTTTAAATCAATAAGAATATATATTTGTCCACAGCGGTGCAGTTAATTTTCCCCACTTTTATTTTTATACATATGGACGACTGACTAATAGCAACACAGCTTAGGTCTTAAAGTCATATTAAAGTTTTATTATGACAAATACATATAAGTTAAAGCTATTTCTTGCTTGGTAAAACAAGGATGCTTCCATTTCTGGGAGGTAATTGATTAAAAAGTTATAACAGCTCAAGCTTGTTTGATTTCTTTTCTTCTTTTTATAAATCAGAAACCTTATTTGCCACAAGGTGGTGGTGTTTCATTAGACACTATAGAGAAATTATCTCCAAGACCATAAAGCTCAGCAAACTCTGAAATATATATAGCGGCATTACCTTAAAGGGATAGTAACATGAGGAAAAAAGTATTCATTATATGGTAGATATAATTAAGAGAGTACTTGCACTGATTCGTATTTCTCAAACCGTTATGGTTTGAGAGATATAGGAAAATAAAGTTCTCCGCTCCCTCCCCTTTCTGCTTGACGAGTTATAAAGCTGTCAGAAGTAGAGTCTGGTCGTTTGACCAGACGCGGCTCTTCAGCAGCACCGATATAACAATATGTAAAGCTAAATATTTCATTGGAATGGTCTACATTGTGTGCTTGCAAACCAGGCACATGTTGTAGACCGTTCCGAGGAAGTATTTATTTTTAGGCATTGCTATGTCGGCGCTGCTGAAGAGCCGCTGTCTGATCCAGGAACCAGAATCTGCTTCTGACAGCTTTACAGCTCGTCAAGCAGAAAGGGGAGGGACCAGAGAACTTTATTTTCCTATATATCTCAAACCATAACAGTTTGAGAGATATGAATAAGTGCAAGTACTCTCTTTTAATTGTATCTACCATATAGTTAATGCTTTTTTCCTGACATTACTATCCCTTTAAACTGTCTTGACAGTATCACAAAATAGTAGGAGTACCTTTTATTTGTGTCTGCAGGAAAACAGTACAATATCATCAGTTTCATAAAATAATTCATATTATTTTAAATTTTATCCCAGTTAATTAACGTCTTTAAATTTGCCCTCACAGGCTGGTGTCTCTCCATATTTATTTTTGCAAGAATCACAAGAGGAAACAAATAATGACGTTAAGCCCGTTGTAACTCCAGTGGTCATCCCATCCACAGCCCCATCAACAGCCCCAGCTCCATCTACTACCTCTGCACTAGTTTCCTCTGCTGATCCAAAGCACAAGCCGAGACTCTGCAGACTGCAGAAAGGGTCCAGTGGATATGGCTTCCACCTAAATGCTGTGAAGGAGATCCAAGGGCAGTTTATTAAACAGGTAATGTATATAACCTGATATTACTGAGAACAGGAATGTGTTAGATTATCATTATATTCAAGAGAGTGAGAATACTGAATTGTATGGAAGGAAAAAAATAAAAGAAACATTACACAAGAGAAAATATATAATTAGAAATCATACAAAATATAGAAATTATTCTGGAGATCTGATAATACTCTGATAATAAAGAATTCCTCCTATATATCACACACTGAAAGGGAGCTTTATTTGGTCAATGTCTTGAAACAAAGTCCTGACGAAGGTGCATACTGTCAAACCTAATAAACCTATACTTTATTTTGTTATGTTGATGGGTCAATATCTAACCCTTTCTAATATAGGCAGTATCCTCACAGCTATGGGAATGGAGTTCCCATTGCTTAAAACTCAACCTTTTTGTCTTCATTCCCCCCTTCAGATCTCTGGATTTATAGGGCTGGGTGATATCCGCTCTTCACTCATTTTTTGTACGTTATCAATCTGTCTTTTCCATAGAAGCCCCATGTTGAGGAATTTGCATTCAGTGGGCTTGAATATAGAGGAATCTCTTATGAGACAACATCACCCAGCCCTGCAGATCAGCGAGATCTAAAGGGGTGAGTTTTAAGCTACAGTAACTCAGTTCCCATAGCTATGTGGACACTGCCTACAGTTTAAAAGGGTTTTATAATGACTCATCGCTGCCCTTTTAAGACTGTAGTGCAGTGGATTTCTTTGTTATAAGACTATACTGGCCATCAGTACCAGGCACCACTAATTTAGAGGAAAGGTGATTTCAACTGCAACAAAGGCAAGGTTATTTAACAGTAAGGGCAGTAAGGATATGGAATTCTTTTCCTCAAGAGACTGTATTGGCAGCTATGGATAATTTAAAAAAAATATTGGATATCTTTATAGCTCAGACCAATACAGACAACTATGACAGATGATTTAAATTTCAGACAAGATGTGGATCCAGGAACTTATGTGACTGCCGTTTGGATTTTGTTTTACACACTTGTGGCAAAATTGAAGATAGCTTCAATGTTTTATTTTCTTGTTTTGCCTTCTGGATTAACAAACAAGATAGATCAAAGGTTGAACTTTATTGACTTTCATTTTTTTCCAACCTCATTGTGGTGCTATATGAACATAGGAATCCAGTCTATTGACAATGTACTTTAAGTAAGGTGGGGGCAACCTTTGTCTCTTCAGTTTTTGGGGAATACAGCTTGCAGCATCATTTCCAACCAGCCTAGGCTAAGGGCATTTCCTGTGACAGGCTACAGTGGATAAAGCTGGGTTATGGTCATGGAAGAGTGTTGGTTGGGCCATGGGCAGTGCCAGGGGCAGATAGAATGTCATGCCTACAGCAACCTAAGATGCACACATGGCAATGGCTCTAATTTTGTGACTCTCATGTTGACAGGTGGTGAAGGGTGGCCCAGCTGATGTGGCTGGAGTGAAAGAAGAAGACATATTGTTGGAGGTGAATGGTGTAAATGTGGAGAAGGAGGATTATGAAGATGTTGTGATGAGAATCAAAGATGTCAAAGGGCATTTAATATTGCTGGTCATTTCAAAAGAAGCTTATGAGTACTTCAAAACACAAAAAATCCCAGTAACCGCTTCCATGGCAGATCCTCTGCCTGACAATGATGGTCTTCCCAGCTACGCGGAGGTGGTCCCAGCCAACAAGGCACGATCCGCTCCTGAGCCTATAGAAATGGTGAGTTAATGAGTGTAATTGTTTAAGCTGACTTTTAGAGAGATGTGTTGTTGGTATGGGAGACACCGTCCAACTTATTTGACTAACGCAATGTGTAAGGTAATTGTGGGCTTAAATATTTCCCTGTTTCATCAAAAGTACATCAATTACTGGGAACTGTACCACTGAATTAATCAGTTTTATGCCTTATCAAATAACTGGGGCTATCCCTTACAATTAGAGGAAAGGAGGTTCCAACTTCAGCAGAGGAAGAGGTTTCTTACAGTAAGGTCTGTTAAATTGTGCAAGTCCATGCACAAGGATGTGGTAATGGCAGATAAAATTGATGCATGTGAGAGAAGATTAGATGCATTTCTAGCAGAAGGGAACATACGGGGCTATACTGTGTATTAGTAGGTAAAACGGAGAGTTCTGGAAAACAGACTAATATACATTTTGGAGTCAGGAAGGCTTATAAAATTCTCATTATCTGGGATATACTGTTTCTTTTTTCAGTTAATTTACTGTATAACTGTTGAGCAAAAGAACTTGCCTAGATAGTTGTGTCTCATAAAGTATTCAGGTATATCTGTATTTTTGCACTTAAACTCTGCTGTGCATGGGAACATTTTACTACCTGAATGTTTGTATGGGCTATTTTAATCATGGATGGGGCTTCCTCTGCATGCTCTATCCATAGGCCAAAAGCCCTGCGCATGATTCTATGTGTTATTCAAACACTCTCAGTGTAGTAAAATGCCCCGTGCAGTTATAGACTACACGGAGCAAACCGTAAAGAGATACACCTGACTGCTGTATGAAGGACACTTGCATAGGGAAGTCCTTTTGTTAACTTAAAGGGATAGTAATGGTTAATTACTTGATTTAATATTGTAGACATTAAAAAAAGGTTAACATCTGTGTAAGTCTTATCTCTCAGATCTTTATGGTTTGAGAGATATAACTTGCTAAACTTACCTTTTCCTGGCTGTTTCACTCAAGTCTGCCATCTAGCTGACAGATGTAGATTCCAGTCATTTGACCAGACAGAGGCTCTTCAGCAGAGCTGAAATCACGCTATTTAGAAATTAATACTTCATTGGAACAGTATACAAAGTGTGCTTGCAAACCAGGCACACTTTGTAGACCGTTCTAAATGAAGTATTTGTCGCGTGACCAGAATCTGCTTCTGACAGCTTTACAGTTCGTCAAGCAGAAAGGGGAGGGGCCAGAGAACTTTATTTTCCTATATCTCTCAAACCATAACGGTTTGAGAGATGCACTTATTTGTAAGTACTCTCTTTTAATTGTATGTACCATATAGTTAATACTTTTTTTTCCTGACATTACTATCCCTTTAAGAGACAAAGACATAGCTTCCTTTTAAAGTGACTAGGCCATGGATTGGCCCACTTCTGCTCAAGCAGGGACATCTGAAAACCGTTACTTATCAGCACTTGTGGTTCAGCGTCATTTCTCCTGGCCTAGTTTTATATTGAAATGCAGTTGTGCATCAGATCACTGGTACTTTTTTGGATTCAAAACAATGTAGATTTCATCTTAGATTATCATTTAGTTTTGGCTTAGTTCACACTGGTGACTTTGCTAAACACTCCCTTGTGAAACAGCTTGCCTCCAGTGCTACTGTTTTCACCTCCAGTTACATGCCTAATGCAGAATGCTGCAACTTGGATGCTGTCTTACGTTGAGGACATCCAGGTTTCAGAATGCTTGATATGCACGACAATCTATGTTTCATAATCTGACTGACCCACGTGTCCTAGCTTTGTAATACACCTCCACCATGCCCCTTGTATTAGAGAATTGTGAAGGGAATGTAAGGCATTGGGGTAAGTACAAATGAGCAGCTTGACCCCATCTAAAATAAAGTTGTCCATGTGAACAGAGCCTGAGATTGTGACATCAGGCTGTATTTTCCATTAGGTAAAGTAGGCAAATGCCATAGAGCAGGAGTAAGCAACGTGAGAACCTACAGGTTCTGCTGGACTACAAAACCCATCATCCTCTAGCAAACAGCTGTCGGAAGATGATGGAATTTGTATTCTGGAGGGCTAGCTACTAATAATGAGGAATGGCTCAGCTGTGTTGGCCACACCCATGGCTCGGAGCTGTAGGTGTCATATCATTTTTAATAAGTACACTGCTCCTGCGTTAACCGCCTCCTCAGTTTACTTACTAGTTTACATATACATTTACTGGAAATTAGTTAATCCAGGGGGTAGTCAGCTGGCTGGGGTGGATTGATGGTCCAACAATTCACTACCTCTGACTTAATCTGTTTAATGCTAAAAGGGTCTTGCGTTTACATGTTGGAGACTTCCCTATCAATCAAGGGGTGACGAGATTGTTTGGGCTTGTACATTTAGGGAAAAAATTATTTGATCCCCTGCTGATTTTGTACGTTTGGCCACTGACAAAGAAATGATCAGTCTATAATTTTAATGGTAGGTTTATTTGAACAGTGAGAGACAGAATAAGAACAAAAAAATCCTGAAAAACGCATTTCAAAAAAGTTATAAATTGATTTGCATTTTACTGAGTGAAATAAGTATTTGACCCCCCTTTTAAATCAGCAAGATTTCTGACTTTTATACAGGTAATAAGATGATATTAGGAGTACTCTTTTAAAGGGAGTGCTTCTAATCTCAGCTTGTTACCTGGGGATCAAATATTTTTTCCCTCACTGTATGTTATATTCCACTGGTATATCCTTTTCTAGCAAGCGTGGATGGGGCTGGGGATAGGGTAATTTTAGGAGTGGGTTAAGAGTTTACCTGGATCTTTGCGTCAATGAATAAGATTCTGACAAGGAATTTAATGCAGTGGATGCACGTCAATCACTGGCACCCTCTATTTTCAGGGGTCTTCAAAGAGTGCCCAAAAGTTCCAGCTTCTCAGCAAGGAACCAGCATAAGTCTATGATCAGATAGTCAAGGAAAAGTAAAGTTGTCCTCGGTGTAAAACTCACCAATACAGCTGCCTTTCTCACAAATATTAAAGGGCATAACCCTGGCTGCCATAACATATAAGGGGATCCTATATGTGTTGCTATATTTTGGGATGCTGTAATCACAATTTTCCCAGGGGCCTCCAGGTTCATAAAATGGTCCTGGATGCTGAGGTTCATATCAACACTGCATAAAAAAATATGACATCGGTATTTAGACTATTTATTTGGAGTGGTAAACGCTCTCAATTATCGCTGACCATTCTGCAGCAGTCTAGACACAATTTAGGTTTTAATCTTTCTAATATATTGGACTATAATTGGGCTGCGCTTTTTAGATATACAGTGGACTGGGTTCTAGGTACTGCAGTACATGCTGATCCTCAACTGGATAAACTATTTACTGGGGGTATATCTTTAGTGGCACTATTGCACACTCGGATGAGAGATCTGGGTCCGGATATCATTTGAAATCCATTATTATCCTCTAGTATTAGGGCTTGGAGGAAGGTGAGAACCCGACTGGGGGCCCAATGGGGATTTTCCCTCTTTCAACCTCTTTGTGCTAATCCATTTTTCCAGAATGGGGCTGTGGTGCATCCATACCTGACTTGGGAGACTAGAGATGTTAGAGACTTAACTTCTTTTATTGATTTACCCACTAGACAGCCGAGATCCCTGGCTGATTGTAGGACACAACTGTGTAATATTGATATTTCTTGGTTTGCATATCTCCAGATAATCAGCTTTCTGCGGACACAAATCCAACACTTTACTGATGGGGATTGGGAGAATGGGGTGGACCGGTTGATCCGATCGGGCTCCAGGACCCTGCTCTCTACTAGTACCATTTATAAATACATAAAGTCTAATATTGACTACACAGCAAGAGGAGGGGGACTGAGTAACTGGTTGCATCATTTTCCTCACCTGAAATGTGATGATGTTTTGCTTTCTACAGTGACCACATGCAAATTATTATCAGCTAGCTCCTATACTGAGATGCAATTGCATATAGTCCATCAGGCATATTTATCTCCTCATAGGCTATTTCTAATGGGTATATTGTCCTCTGACCGATGTCCCCGATGTGGAATCCAGGGAGCGGATCTTTTTCATGCTTTCTGGGTTTGTCCTCGGGTAAGGGCCTTTTGGACTGAGATTGAAGGATACTTAGACAGTCTGGGTTATCGGAACATAATACTGTTGCCGGAAACGGCAATTCTGGGGGTCCAGATGGAGAGTGCGGGGGGCTCTATCAGGCTCTTGAAACATATTTTAGCTGTAGCCCGTAAATCTATTTTGCAACAATGGATGCATGTGAAGCCTCCCTCACTGGCCATTTTTCATACCAAATTAGCTAATTTCTTTAGAATGGATTGGCTTAAATCGACTGTTCATAGAGAACGGAAGGTTAAACATTTCTTTGGTACTTGGAGCAGATATATTAATTCATTGGATGATGTAGTGAGAGGTCGGATTAAGCAGGCATTCCAATATACTTCTTGGTATTGTGAGCAACAACTTAGAGGGAAATCACCTGTGCGTTCCTGAGGGGAGGGGCAGTCGTCTTTCTTGCAGTGAGCGGATGGTATTCTCTGGGACCGAAAGGGATGTTGGGGGGGATTTGGGGTTAGTTGGGGTAGAGGATGGGAGTGGGTAGGGTGGGAAAGGGAACGGACTTGGAAATTCTGTGTGTATTATCTCTATACCTTTATTTCGTCAACAATTATTTGTTGTATCATCTGACTTTGTACTGTAAGTTCAGCAACATGTTTGTTTCATCTCTTGCTGTTCATCTATGGATATTGTATGTATTAGGGTTACCATCTACCTCATGTTATGCACTTATATGTATGCAATACTACATGTATCAGTATTGTGTTCTGTTCTTGGGGTTCTTGGGATACTGTTTGTTTGTTTGTTAACATTTTATAAAATGCTAATAAAAAGATTTATAAAAAAAAAATAAATAATGACATATCAATCAATTTTTCATTGTTCCTAATTTGCTAACTTTTCTCTTACGCAGTCCAACCAGACCCCTGAGAAAGAGCCAGAGAAAAAAGAAGACTCAAGTGATGATGATGACAATGACAAAGATAACGATGAAGATGAAGATAATACATCCTTGTAAATAAGAACACTGATTCTGCTACCTGCCGAGATGAACAATGTGCCAGCTTACTTATTTGGAATTCGATTGGATTTGATCTGAACACCAAAACAAAACCAATAAAAAATAAAGAACGTACAGACAGATTTGTGGAACCGGTGTCCTTTCTTCTATAAGTGGACAATAATTTATACCTGTGGACTGAAGAAATTAAAACACAAATCAAACTGTGAATTCAATGTCATTGTATCCTACAAACACGTAAATAAACCTTAAAGTGAAAAGATCTGCTCAGATTATTCTTTATGTATTAAAATCATGTGGAGGGGTGGGGAAGCCAGTGAGATACCTCAGTGGTAAATTCCCTGACTATGAAGCCTGTTCAAACCTCAAGGTTGCAAGTTTGAATCCCAGCAGGGTCAACTCAGCCCTTCATTCTTTCGAGGTCAATAAATGAATACCATTGATTGGGTAATATCTATTATTTCAGCTGCCGATTTTGGTTAATTCCGAGATCATGCACTGAAAGTGCTTTGAGTCCCACTGGTAATTATTAAGGCTAGTTATTATTCACTAAGATGTGATAAAGAGGTGACTTCTCCAGTGGTATCATGTAGAAGACCTTTTAAGTGAATGTTTTCTTTTTTATTAACGTGTTCTCGGCTCTGTTGCAGAGCCGCTGGATGGTCATGCGACATACTTCCCCTGTAGTCAGCTACAACGTTGACTTCAGGGAAAGGGGAAGAAGGGGGAAACTTTGCGAGTGAATATGTCTCAAACCATAAAGATTTGAGAGATGCCACAGGGGGCAATTAATTTCTTTTTTTTTTAAAGTATTACTATCCCTTTAAGATGATGTAGGTAACAGGTCCATTTTAAAGGTATAGTATTGTCAAAAAAGATGTATACATCCGATTTGGTAAGTTTAATTTTTTTATAATGAATAGTTTGTTCTGGAAATCCTTTACCTTCATGTTCAGCTTAAAAATACAATTGCTGTAAGTTTTCCCCCTCCTGCCCCTTTTCAGTATGTCTTGCAGACTCCACTCAGGTCTGAAAGCTGGTCCCTTGACCAGATGGATCACAGCAAAGGACAATATTGTGTCTGTCCATGTAGGGAAAACCCTGCCCCCTTGAAGAAGGAGGGCAGGTTTTTCATTATTTTGACACATTGTCCCTTGTCGATATCTATCCGTCCCGGCTTTCTGATGTCAGTGAAAAGAGGAGGGAGGAGGAAACTTTTAACTGGATTTTAAAGCTGAATATGAAGGTAAAGGATTTTCAAAACATACTATTAATTATAAAAAATTACACTTAAAGGGATAGTAATACTTGAAAATAAGTTTATTTTATATTGTAGCCCTTAAAAAACTATGAAAAATGATATAAGTCTTATCTCTCAAACCTTTATGGTTTGGGAGATATTCAGAAGTACAATTTCCCCTGGAGTGACGTCATTGCTCCACCCTTCAGATTTGGAATCCGGTCCCGGGATCGGCTGTGCCTCTCCAGAAGTGCTGAGATCACCATCTTTAAAAAGAATTTCTTAATTGAAATGGTCTACAAAGTGTGCTTTCAAGCCAGGCACACTTTGTAGATAGTTCCAATGAAGTAGTTCTTTTCAAAGATCGTGATCTCGGCACTGCTAAAGAGCTGCTGGTTGCTCTGTGGACCGAATTCCAAATCTGTCCACTAGATGGCAGACTTGGCTGAAACAGCCAGGAAAAGAGCATCCTATATAATAATTCGCCAAGTTGTGTGTAACACCCGATATGCGCAGTAGACACTGCTGCGCGTGCGGCAGTCATGCGCAGTAGAGACTGCCCGCGCCGCGGCTGATACAGAGCTGGGCGCTCCGAAGGAGCGTCCAGCTCTGTATCAGCCCAGGCGCGGGCAGTCTCCACTGCGTGTGACTGCCCCGCGACCGGCTGCCAGAGGCACTGTGGCCCGTGTAACAGGCTGTTCAACTAGTTTTACTATATTTTACATGCGAATATCTCCCAAACCATAAAGGTTTGGGAGATAAGACATATCATTTTTCATGATTTTTTAAGGGCTACAATATAAAATACAATTATTTTCAAGTATTACTATCCCTTTAAAGGGTCATTAATGTCCCATAAAAAATGGTTCTATGTTTGTAGAGGTTAAAAAATTAAACTATATTCTACAAATCCTATCTCTCAAACCGCTATGGTTTAAGAGAGATTTGCTTTCAAAGTTCACCCTCTCCCTCCCTCCTGCATCAGTGACAGTAGGAGATCCCGGTCTGGGGACCAGCAGGCAGCTCTGCAGCAGAGCTGAAATCTCGTTATAGGAACATAATTACTTCATTGGAAAGGTCTACAAAGTGTGCCTGGTTTGCAAGCACACTTTGTAGACCATTCCAATGAAATAATTCTTTTTAAATAACGAGATTTCGGCTCTGCTGAAGGGCTTCCTCGAGTCGCACAACTCGAATCTCCTGCTGTCAGCTTTACAGCTGACATCGGGAGAAGGGGAGGGAGAGGGGGAACTTTGAAAGTGAATATCTCTCAAACCATAGCAGTGGCACATAGTATAATTTTTTAACCGCAACAAAACTAGAACCATTTTTTTATGGGACAATACTGTCCGTTTAACAATCAGGTGTATTTTTTTTTTTATAACAATACTTTCCATTTTAATTTGGAATAGATATCATGCTGGGGGGGGCAGACATGAGTTATTTTCCAGGAACCTAAACTCCTCCCACTTAAATCTTGTTTGGAAACCTTCAAAGGGAGGGGTTAGGGGGACTAGAGTCCTCCAACCAGGAATGATGTCTGCCTCTATGGACAATTATATTGATATCCATGCCTAACTAAGGATTCATTTTGGAGAACTAATCCAGAAAGAATTGATTAATAATGTATTAGGATTTCTACCCAGATAGATGTAAATGGGGATAGATTATTAGGAGGTGTTAGTGTTACTTTAACCTGTTGAGTGTCAGAGAGGTACACAATGCATTACGTACCCCTCTGGCTCTCAAGGGGTTACGCCCGCTAAGTCACAGTGACATTGCCCATCACCTATCACAAGGGCAGTCAATCTTTGGATCTCCAGCTGTTGGAAACTATAACTGAAGCGAGTTGTAGTCTCAAACAGTTGGAGGACCAAAGATTGTCTCCACCTCACCTAGTCCAGCACTTACTTACTCTCTATCCACCTTTCCTAATTAAAGGGATAGTAATACTTGAAAATAATTGTATTTTATATTGTAGCCTTTAAAAAACATGAAAAATGATATAAGTCTTATCTCCCAAACCTTTATGGTTTGGAAGATATTCACATGTAAAATATTGTAAAATGCTCTTTTCCTTGCTGTTTCAGCCAAGTCTGCCATCTAGTGGACAGTTTTGGAATTCAGTCCACAGAGCAACCGACAGATCTTTAGCAGTGCCAAGATCACGATCTTTGAAAAGAACTACTTAATTGGAACTATATACAAAGTGTGCCTGGCTTGAAAACACTCTTTGTAGACCATTCCAATTAAGAAATTCTTTTTAAAGATAGTGATCTCAGCACTTCTGGAGAGGCACAGCTGGTCCCGGGACCGGATTCCAAATCTGAAGGGTGGAGCAATGACGTCACTCCAAGGGAAACTTTACTTCTGAATATCTCCCAATCCATAAAGGTTTGGGAGATAAGACTTATATCATTTTTCAAGTTTTTTTTAAGGGCTACAATTTAAAATAAACTTATTTTCAAGTATTACTATCCCTTTAAGTCTTGTTTTATTGAAGCTGAAAATGGAAAGAAGCCACAAATCTAAGATTGTCAAAGCAGAAATAAAAATATTCCAATTCCTTGTCTTGTTTTTAATTTTTAAGCAATTACAAAGTACTTACTATTGAAGTCTCTCCTGCAATAACGTGCATCAAAATAGTGACTTTAAAATATTGGAGGTGTGGAAAGGGCACATTTAACATGTCACCCTAAAAATTTAGCTACCCAAGTCCCCTAAGCATACCCTAACCTAAGTACCCTCCCGCAACCTACCCTAACCTAAAAACTGACCTAAACCATCCCCCATACCTACAGAGACTGACCCTATTCTAACCTAACTGATACCATACCTTCTAACATTTCATGTGGCCAAAGAGGGACACTTGTATTTTAGGTGGTGGTGCTAGTGGAGTGACTGGTGGGTGCAGCATAAGCAAGACATTTTAGGTTGTTTCATGACCTGTTAATGCCTCTTTGTGTAACAGGATACATTATTTAGAGCATGACCAAAGTTGGACAGACTAATTTATAGACACATACTGAAGTGTAAACAAATATTAATGTGAGTTTTATTGCTGTGGAACAATGTGATACACATATATACACACCACACAGTCTGATCTCCTAAACACAGGGACACCAGGGTGATACACTTCTATACACACCACACAGTCTGATCTCCTAAACACAGGGACACCAGGATGATACACTTATATACACACCACACAGTCTGATCTCTTTGTAACGGAAGCTGAGAAGGGACCGCGTCGCCTTCCGCCGTCGTTCCCGGGTCTCTCCTTCTTGACGCAGGACTGGCGCCGTCAGTTGCACCGGTTGAAGTATGGACGGTCTCTGAAACAGTCGCAGGATCGCTGGGAGCAGGGAAACAAGGGCAGTAGTAGTAGTGAGACCTCTACTCCCAGGGATGTACCCCCCTAGCATATCTTCTCGTTTAGCCAAAAGCTCCCAGTAGCGGTTGTTTTCGAAGTTCGAATCCCACAGATAAGCATCCCATACCAGCCCTTGGATCTTACATCGCAAGCAGGCCGGGGAGAAGATTACTGGGAGCACGGGGCCATACTCTTGTTCAATGTGATTACCAGCATCCAGTAGGCATCTTGCATCCGTAGCTCCTCTGTGATGCAACCACCCAGTTCTGGAATAAAGTCATTTACGATATCGCCCAGCCAGAAACTCCACTGAGACCGGATTAATTCGAAGCGGTCCTCATATGACCCAAAAGTATCTGCCATATCTCTCGATACAACCGATGAATGAAGGAGAAATCCCACCGCTAGCCACCAATGTAACGGAAGCTAAGAAGGGACCGCGTCACCTTCCGCCGTTGTTCCCGGGTCTCTCCTTCTTGACGGCGAATTGGCGCCGTCAGGTGCACCGGTTGAAGTATGGACGGTCTCTGAAACAGTCGCAGGATCGCTGGGAGCAGGGAAACAAGGGCAGTAGTAGTAGTGAGACCTCTACTCCCAGTCAAAGGATCACTGGAAGATGTCACGGGAACACAAGGATGAGAGGATGGAGTCCATGTCACCGCCTGACAGTGTACGAAGTTGGGTCGCAGGAAGCTGGCAGCAGGCGGTCGAAGATTCAGGATACTTGTCGCAGATGGGTATCAGAGTGGACACTTTAGACCATAAGCAAACACGACTCCAGGACTCCTTGTTCACTCCAAACATAACTCACTTTATTGGCAAAGACCACAGATATTTATACACAAATCTTACTTATGGAAAAAACCAGAAACAATAGGGTGTGATCCAATCACAATACATCAGACAAAGGCCAGCAACAGATGGTCTTAACAGATACAATAACTTAGACAGGATTACATTTCAGATACAAAAGGGTTTGATTGAACAAAGACTTGAGCGCTTGACTAATTACCACATGGCAGGGGGTCTGACTGCAGTTCACAATGGCTTAATTAACACACAGCAGGGGGTCTAGCTACAGTACACATAGTCAAATGGCTGGAGTGGCTGCAATACAGATTTTAGGCTATGGAAGATATTTGCATGCCTACTCCAGGGTTCTGAGTGACCCAGCTTTCACCTCTTGCCCCTGCCGCCGAACGTTCGATCCGGTGGCGCTGATCACACACCACGCCAGTCCCCGCCGACTGGTAATTGGTGCGTGCGTAAACCCTTGAACATACTACATACAATAACTAAAATGTTCAACATACAACGTTCATCCAAAGTCTATGAAGTTAAGCCTTTTTCTTAGGGAATAGCTGGCCAGTTTGTACTCCAAGGCACAGCACAGAGTCCAAACAGTAATAAATGTCCATAGTCTTTGGATAAATAGTTTGAGGTCCAGACAAGGGCTCAAGTAACGGGTAGGATCCGTTACATTTCCCCCCCTTTTTTGTACCAAGCCAGTGGTTGCGGTAGTAAATGCTGGCTTGGGACTCTAGGAGAGCCTTGCTGCTGTGAGCCGCTTGTCTGGACAGTTTGTTAGTCCAGAGGCCTTGGTCCTAGGCCAGTCAAAAGTGTGGAGCCCCTTGTCCTGGGCCAGGGAAACAACAAGCAAGCCCTTTGTCCTGGGCCAGGAGAAAATATGAGCCCCTTGTCCAGGCCTGGAAATGATGCACAAGCTCCTTGTTCTGGGCCAGGAATACAATTTTGGTCCTTGATCCTGGGCCAGGGAAACTGGTGCCTTCTGGTTCTGGCTAGCACCAAATTGGGAGGCCCCTTCTGGGCCAGGCTCCCTGTAGATCTGGGGTCAGACTTTCCTGGGTCTGGGGCCAGTGGTTCAGGGTCCATAGCCAGTCCATACAGTGGATCTCCCTTGGGTACTTGTGTCTCTGAGGCCTCAGTGGCCTGGGAATCAAAGTGTGGGGAGAGGGGCACATCTCCCTCTTTTAGTTGGGTAAGTGCCCCAGAGGGACAGGAGAGGATGTTTTTCCCACTCTCCTGGGCTGGGGCAGTACTCAGAGGGTCTCTGGACAAACTGGTGATTCCCTCATCCAGCGTAGAGGCATCCAAAGTACTGGGGCAAGTAGAACAACCCCAACGGAGGACGGTGGTCCCACTCCTTGGGGCCGGAGCAACAAAAGGGTCCCTGGTGAGGACCATGGTCCCTCTCACCAAGGTGGGGTTTTCCAGAACAGGGGTAACAACAGACTCCTGGGTGAGGACCGTGGTCCCACTCACCAGGCCAGGGGGCTGGGGATGAGGACTGTTGTCCCACTCATCCCAGCCAGGGCTTCACATGACCTGGTGCTCTCGCTCCCACGCACCAAGCCAGGGGTTACAAGGGTGCTGATGGGGAACGCATTCCCGCCCATCAGTTCACAGTTCATACGGCCACAAACAGCATCCTGGGTGAGGACCGCAGTCCCACTCACCAAGCTGGGGATCTCAGGAAAA
Source organism: Rhinophrynus dorsalis (assembly GCA_037306005.1). Classification (NCBI taxonomy): domain Eukaryota; kingdom Metazoa; phylum Chordata; class Amphibia; order Anura; family Rhinophrynidae; genus Rhinophrynus; species Rhinophrynus dorsalis. The sequence continues at coordinate 31,971,034 of CM074719.1, forward strand.
AAGGGAATCACTGTTGGGCTAGGAGTGAGGACTGTTGTCCCACTCACACCAGCCAGGGATTCACAGGGCCTGGTGGGTTCACTCTCATCCACCAGGCCAGGGGTCACATAGGGGCTGGTATCCAGGGCATCAGTACTGCAAAGGGGCAATCTGTTGATCTCCTTGGCTTCCAGGGCCCCCTCCTCAGGGCCATTTCTTTTCTTTAGCAGGGAGGTATTCCCAATCCTCCTAGCCACTTTACTCAGGTATCTGGAGAACACAATCTTTCCTTTTTCCAGGGCACCAACAACAGGGGACAGACTGGGGTTGCTGGTGGGGACCTGCGTCTCTTCCACCGCAGCAGGGTTTTCCCAGATCCTGGTGAGCTCGCTCCCACTCACCAGGTCAGGGTTTACAGGGGGTCTGATGGGGCACTCTTCTCCACCCATCAGTTCACACAACAAATTCACAGGAGAGCCAGCAGCGCTGCTCTCTTCTGGTCCGCTGGGGACCTCCTCTTGTAGGCCATCACTTTCCAGGGCCTTCTCTGCCTTGAGGGACACCGCAGTCCCATCCCTCAAGGCGGCATCCTCTGTGGCCCTGGAGAGCACATACTGCTCCACTTCCAGGGCATTTTCCAACCCCACAGGGGGCATCATCTTGGGGCTGCTGGTGAGCTCTTCCACACTCACTACAGCAGGGGGGTCATAGGGACTGATGGGCTCTCTCCCACCCATCAGTTGGGACATAAAATCGCTGCTGGTGGGGACCTGCATCTCATCCACCGCAGCTGGAAAGACAGGGGAAGGGGCAACATGCCTATCAGGGGAGACGTCTGTCCCATCCCCTGATGCAGAGGCATCATCTTGGCTGACGAGGAATGCATTCCCACTCCTCAGATCAGGAAAAGTATAATCCAAGGGAAAAGGGGTATCAGGGAGGACCGCTGTCCCCTTCATGATGTAGGGGCATATTCTTGGCTGAGGAGGAACGCATTCCCACTCCTCAGCTCAGGCAAAACACAGTCCATGGGAAAAGGGGCATCAGGGAGGACCGTTATCCCACTCCCTAACGTAGGGGCAACAACAGGGGCACTGGTGAGGAGCGCATTCCCACTCACCAGTGTGGAATGAACAGGGGAAACTCCATCCAAGTCCTCAGCTTCCTTGAGGTCCTCCTCAGATGAGTGACCCCCCCAGTCTTCTTCTTCCTCTAGGGCCTCCCGGATTTCTTGCAATAATCTGGCATACATGTATTCCACATCACACTCCCAACTGACTGTGTCGATCAAGTCCTCTTGCAAGTTCACAGGGATGTACCCCCCTAGCATATCTTCTCGTTTAGCCAAAAGCTCCCAGTAGCGGTTGTTTTCGAAGTTCGAATCCCACAGATAAGCATCCCATACCAGCCCTTGGATCTTACATCGCAAGCGGGCCGGGGAGAAGATTACTGGGAGCACGGGGCCATACTCTTGTTCAATGTGATTTACCAGCATCCAGTAGGCATCTTGCATCCGTAGCTCCTCTGTGATGCAACCACCCAGTTCTGGAATAAAGTCATTTACGATATCGCCCAGCCAGAAACTCCACTGAGACCGGATTAATTCGAAGCGGTCCTCATATGACCCAAAAGCATCTGCCATATCTCACTCGATACAACCGATGAATGAAGGAGAAATCCCACCACTAGCCACCAATGTAACGGAAGCTAAGAAGGGACCGCGTCGCCTTCCGCCGTTGTTCCCGGGTCTCTCCTTCTTGACGGCGAATTGGCGCCGTCAGGTGCACCGGTTGAAGTATGGACGGTCTCTGAAACAGTCGCAGGATCGCTGGGAGCAGGGAAACAAGGGCAGTAGTAGTAGTGAGACCTCTACTCCCAGTCAAAGGATCACTGGAAGATGTCACGGGAACACAAGGATGAGAGGATGGAGTCCACGTCACCGCGTGACAGTGTACGAAGTTGAGTCGCAGGAAGCTGGCAGCAGGCAGTCGACGATTCAGGATACTTGTCGCAGATGGGTATCAGAGTGGACACTTTAGACCATAAGCAAACAAGACTCCAGGACTCCTTGTTCACTCCAAACATAACTCACTTTATTGGCAAAGACCACAGATATTTATACACAAATCTTACTTATGGAGAAAACCAGAAACTATAGGGTGTGATCCAATCACAATACATCAGACAAAGGCCAGCAACAGATGGTCTTAACAGATACAATAACTTAGACAGGATTACATTTCAGATACAAAAGGGTTCGATTGAACAAAGATTTGAGCGCTTGACTAATTACCACATGGCAGGGGGTCTGACTGCAGTTCACAATGGCTTAATTAACACACAGCAGGGGGTCTAGCTACAGTACACATAGTCAAAGGGCTGGAGTGGCTGCAATACACATTTTAGGCTATGGAAGATATTTGCATGCCTACTCCAGGGTTCTGAGTGACCCAGCTTTCACCTCTTGCCCCCGCCGCCGAATGTTCGATCCGGTGGCGCTGATCTGGTCGGGCCAGTCCCCGCCGACTGATAATTGGTGCATGTGTAAACCCTCGAACATACTACATACAATAACTAAAACGTTCAACATACATTAAACATAGCATATGATCCAAAGTTTGTACACCAAGGCACAGCACAGAGTCCAAACAGTAATAAATGTCCATAGTCTTTGGATAAATAGTTTGAGGTCCAGACAACGGCTCAAGTAACGGGTAGGATCCGTTACACTCCTAAACACAGGGATGCCAGGGTGATACACTTATATACACACCACAAAGTCTGATCTCCTAAACACAGGGACACCAGGGTGATATACTTATATACACCACACAGTCTGATCTCCTAAACACAGGGACACCAGGGTGATAGACTTTTTTACACCACACAGTCTGATCTCCTAAACACAGGGACACCAGGGTGACACACTTATATACACAGCACAGTCTGATCTTGTAAAAAGAGGGGTGGAAAAGAAAGAGACAGAGGGATTTGGGTCTTAAAGAGGGACACTTGGGAGATATGTGACAATTTACACACAAATATTGTAGGTTAATATGAGTTTTGAGTTGTAAGAACAATGTGATAGTTGCATAGCATAAGCAGTGGGATACAGGTTCATATATGGTTTGATTAATGAGATAATTGATATGAGTAGTTGAACAGTGATTACTGGATTAAAGGGATAGTAATACTTCAAAATTTCTATCCCTTATATTGAAGCCCTTTAAAAACTGAATTAAATGCCACCATTGTCATCTCTCAGACCTTTATGGTTTGCGAGATAACTGCTTTTAAACTTCGCTCTCCCCTGCCTCTCCCCTGACATCATCATTCTTGATGCAGCAGGGAGATCCGGTCCCGGGACCAGCAGAGGCTCTTCAGCAGAGCCGAGATCTCGTTATGGAAAACAAGATCCTTCACTAAAATGGTCTTCTATGTGTGCTTGGTTGCCAAGCACACGTAGAAGACCGTTTTAGTGAAGGATTGTTTCTTTTATAATGAGATCTGGCTCTGCCAACGAACAGATTCCCCTTCTGCAGCAAGAACGCTGACGTCAGGAGAGAGGCAGGGGGGAGCGAAGTTTAAAAGCGGCTATCTCTCAAACTATAAAGGTTTGAGAGATGCCGCTGGTGGCATTTAATTCAGTTTTTTAAGGGCTTCAATATAAGGGATAGTAATTTTGAAGTATTACTATCCCTTTAATGGGGAGACGCCTCATGATAAAAGAACAATTAGATATGTAACAGAATAGATGAACATATGAGTTCTGCATTGTGTCCACAATTGTGTCTTCTCTGTCAGCATAGTGATAAGGGAGTCAGTCCTTGGTTAACAATCAATACATGATTCAGCCTTTCCTCCTACTGAATTGCAGTGGAGAAAAAACAGATCTTGAGTGAGATCTATGAGGATATATGTGTCTAGAAAAAGAATTTGCTGAGGAAGTACAATATGAAATAGACCAGTAATCTCATAAAGTACAGGAGATAATATACAGAGTGCAAGGTGCAAAAACAAGATAATTTTCCACAAATAAAACAGATTCTGATAGCTCTGTAATTGGTGGATATGACACTGCATTACCAACAATGTACAACACTCTCAGTTCAAGAGGTCTGATAGAATGTATTATTACCACTGCAGGCATGCGATGTACACCCCGGGGTCATGCTATATGCTTTTCTTAATATTTCATGAACAAAGAGTGGTATTAAGAAAGCTAAAGATGAGCAATCCGGAGCAAACCAACTATACAATCTGTATAATATAAATTGCTAGGCTGCGAAGCTCCCTGTGTGCGTAACAGCACATGCAGTCAGAGGCGTAACTAGAAGCCACGGGGCCTTGGTACAAGAATTGCTATGGGCCCCCCAACCACATTGGCCATCTCCACATTGCCCCCCATCTCCACATTGCCCCTCTATCTCCACATTGCCTCTTCCACAATGCCCCTCAGTCTCCACATTGCCCCTTCCACATTGCCCCTTCCACAATGCCCCTCAATCTCCACATTGCCCCTTCCCCACATTGTCCCCATCTCCACATTGCCCCCCATCTCCACATTGCCCCTCTATCTCCACATTGCCCCTCTATCTCCACATTGCCCCCCATCTCCACATTGCCCCTCTATCTCCACATTGCCCCTCTATCTCCACATTGCCCCCCATCTCCACATTGCCCCCCATCTCCACATTGCCCCTCTATCTCCACATTGCCCCCCATCTCCACATTGCCCCTCTATCTCCACATTGCCCCTCTATCTCCACATTGCCCCCCATCTCCACATTGCCCCTCTATCTCCACTTTGCCTCTTCCACAATGCCCCTCAATCTCCACATCGCCCCTTCCATATTGCCCCTTCCACAATACCCCTCAATCTCCACATTGCCCCTTCCCCACATTGTCCCCATCTCCACATTGTGCCTCTTTCTGCACAGACCTCTTCTCCCGTGTGGTCCTCTTCAGTAATGCAGTAATGAGATGATGTCATCTCCCAGTGCTCTGCATTACGAAAGTGCTGGTCTGCCAGAGGGAATACTGATCTATCTCTGGCAGACCGGCACTCTCGTAATGCAGAGCCCCAACGCTCTGCATTACTTAATTGCAGGCGTCAGGCGAGGGGGTCACAGGGGGAGGCCGGGCCCCTGGAGCGACGGGCCCAGTCGCAGGTGTGACCCCTATAGTTACGCCACTGGATGCAGTCATGCGCAGTAGAGACTGGCCACTCCGAACGGCTCACCAACTGTCTCTGCTCCCAGCTCCGAGACAGCAGCCAAGGCCGCTAGGTGGCATTTTAGCCAGTGTACATGGGCTTTCATACTAGTATAGGATAAATGAAAAGTCCAATTGATTTATATGGATCGTTTAACTTCCTGAATCAGTGGTTCTCAAACTTTTTTTGTTGAAGGCACCCCTAATATGCGGTCTGGAAATGTTGGGGCCCACCTAACATTTTATAGGTCATTTATCACACACGCAATGAAGAATACAAATGCATAAATATGTATATAGCTCTTTTTATGTCTCATAATCTGATTAACAAAAACAGTTATATTGTGCTGAAACATTTCCAGAAATATAGATTCTGAGACTCATTATTCACATTTTTTGTAAGTTTTTATAGAATTGCTGGGCACCCTAAGTAGATATCCATGGGGCACCAAAGTGCCAAGGCACCCTGGTTGAGAATCACTGCCTTGAATGTTAGAGAGATATCCGGCTCTGTGTCGTATGATTGGAAGAAATCTACTAAGAGGATTTTTGTGTTACCTGCTGATAATGCCTTTTCTCTTTGTCCATGGGGGGGGGGGGGGGGGGGGACACAGGGACCATGGGGATTAAAGTCCTGTCACTAGGAGATGGGACACTATAAAATTACTTCTGGAGGAGGTAGATTCACTCTTAGACTTACTTAACCCCCTCAACGCTGCCTACTTTCAGTTTACATACAGTAAAGCTAGTTACAGGTCAACCCCCCCCCCCCCCCCCCATACACACCAACTTGGAATCTTTGCCTTTATTTGGAGTAACACCTATGGCTCCCGCTGCTGTCCTTTAAAGGAGCAGTAAACTTTTTTTTATGAAAACACATATTTTATAGAGCATTTCCTGCTGAGTAAAACAAGGTCACTCCCATCGCTGTCAGATGTTTTATTCAAAATCCATAGCAGTTTAAATAATCAGGAAGTGAACTTACTGTCTTTACTTCCTGATAGTTCTAACTGACAGGAAGTGAATTTACTGTGTTTACTTCCTGATAGTTCTAACTGACAGGAAGTGACAGGCAGTTTCTATCACATTCTATGGAGAAGTGTATGTCTCTGATTTTCCTGACATTCCTCTCCATTAGAATCTAACAGGACATCTAATTAGTATTTGACCACTAGAGGGCACTGCTAATGTAAAAAAAACATGGGTTTAAACTGTAATAACTTTGGGAATATAAATCTCTCGGCAGTGGGGTTGCCTTAATTTTACTCAATAGGAAAATCCCTACAATATGTATGTTTTCTTAAAAAAAGTTTACTGCTCCTTTAAATGACAAACACAGAGGAGTATGACTCTGAGTTTGTTGGAAGAGATGACAAGGGTCATGGAGTGCCCATACATGCCACATCCACTAACATAAGTCACGCTGTTCATACAATAAAGTTGCACAGTTCTGCTATGTTCATCCAACCTTCACTTAACGAGTTCTTGGGAAGGAGTCAAAAACTGCTCCAAAATAATACAAAGTTGACAAAGTGTTGGCATTTGATATGTTGCCTTATCCTTTGTGTAGAAAACAGAGGTTTCAAAGAATGTCATGTGTTTCACCCCAAAGGCACATCCCAAGCTATTTTTAAGGAGAACTGTGACAGAATCATACAAGCAGGTGTTTGGCAAAGGCCTAGAAACCTGATATGGAAAGAAAATTCACCTGACAACAGATAGACAAGAGGCCAGAGTACAAGACTGTATCACTGTTACTGCTCACTGGACAACAATAACATACAGGTCACAGCCAGTAAACTTGCCTCTGGTTCTAGCAGTATTATTAAAATACAGTAATAAGGTAGCTCCATACCACTGGAAGGGCGCTTTGTGCATGCAGAGTTTCGAGAGACAATTCCACAAAGCCATAGATGTGTTAATTAAAGGGATAGTAATGTCCTGTATTAATAAACAGTAGTACTGTAGATATTCAAAAAATAAATCAAGTGATGCCAGTCCAATCTCTCAAACATTTTTGGTTTGAGAGATATATGGTGATAAAGTTCTCCCCTCCCTCCCCCTTCACTGATGTCAGCTGTAAAGCTCACACAAGGAGATTCTGGTCACGCGACCCAACGGTGGCTCTTCAGCAGAGCCGAAATACCGCAATCAAAATAGAAATACTTAATTGGACGGTTCTACAAAGAGTGCCTGGTTTGCAAGCACACTTAGTAGACCGTTTCAATGAAGTATTTCTTTTTTAGATTGCGGTATTTCGGCTCTGCTGAAGAGCCGCCTGCCAGTCCCGGCACCAGGATCTTCTTCTGTCTGCTAGAGGCTGACGTCAGTGAAAGGGGAGGGAGAGGGGGGACTTTATCACAGTATTTCTCTCAAACTATAATGGTTTAAGAGATCAAACTGGCATCACGATTTATTTTTTGAATATCTATACTATTACTGTTTATTAATACAAGAGATTACTATCCATTTAAACTAGAGCAGGTAGAGGAATAGCTTGTAACCTGTTCCTTAAAAGCTAGCTTTGTGTCTGTTGATAATGGCTGTAAGATAATAGCTGGGATGACAATAGGTGACATGGTGCATGTACCCTGCTTCGGCCCATGTCCTGAATTTAATCGTGACAAGATTCCTCGCAGAATCTGAAACCCTCAGAGAGATACTGCATATCACATGCAAAATGTGGGCCCATTTTAGCTGCTCCTACAGTGGTTGCAATGTGATTATATATATATATATACACACACAATATATAGGCTATGCACTCACGGACTTAAAATAAAAAATTATTTATTAACTATACAGCAACGTTTCGGTCCACCATAGGGACCTTTGTCAAGCCCTATGGTGGACCGAAAGGTTGTTTTATAGTTAATAAATAATTTTTTATTTTAAGTCCGTGAGTGCATAGCCTATATATTGTATTTCAATTGTTTCTATTGCACCCGGCCTAGTTGTTAATGGAAAGCGTGAGTGCCAATCTCTGTATAATATATATATATAGCGTATAAGGAAGATGATGGTAGGATGCAGTGAATTAGAGAGCTAGCAGTACTAGAAGCAAATGCCACTAGTGATATTCTGGCATTAACTGCTGATGTAATTTCTGCTGCTGAGTCATTTAAGCAGCAGGAGGCATAGGCTGCTGCATGGGACTGGGATAATCAGAGCTGACATGAGACAGGTGGTGGTACATTGATGGCTCCACTTGCCACTAACTCTCGTGCTGCTGCTGCTGAGACATCAGCAACACCACAACAATCCCCCACCACTTCAGTTGCATCTGAGGAAGTTGGCCAATTATGCTTATCCTCTTGCACCTCCTCTAAAATCATGGGTGTGTTGAAACATTTTTTCCCTTGGAAGCAGGAAGAAACTGTGCCTTATCATTTGCAACTGCAAAGTGCACAGTGTGTGCAAGGAAACGTGAAATACAGAAAGGACTGGGAAGTATCACAAGTATCACATCTACTCTCATATTAAGAAATATGCACCTTGACATTTAGATCAGCAATGTTAAATCATCCTACAAGAAATCAAGTACTGTTGTCACTTTGGCCTTTGTCCGCTCTGCTAAGGGAACATGCTGTCAGGAAGACTAATAAAATAAAAAGTCCTCAGTCACCAGCTTAGCACATCCAGTGGGACTGAATGTCTGTAGGTGCTCCCCGATAACCTGCATTTGATTGCTCTCCACTACACTGCCATGTATGGTCAAAGCACCACACAATGTGTAATGGATGGAAACGAATTGCCAGATCCTCACATCTACAAATGGTGGGGAAGGTAACAGAGGTAAAGGTGGTAAGTCAGAGGAGGAAGAGCATTCTGAAAATGTCTGGCAGAGATAATGGGTACATTTTCCTGCACCCGAACCCTATCACGAGATAATGACGACACAGACGTTACGTCATCATATTACTTCCAGGCTGGGTTTCTCTGGTCTTCCTCTGGATTTCATTCCCTGTTCTTTGGGCCCTTGTGGAAGGAAAAGGGGCACAGTTGCAACTGAACTCAACAGTTACAACTTACTTTTTTGGGGTTTGGCTTTCACATGGTTAACATAAAAGTTGCTGTGTTTACATTGCATGTGCATTATAAGAGCAGATGTGCCATAGTGTGTCCTACCCTATCTCTTTTTCACTACCTCATCACACATAGTGCACAGTGCTTGCCCCAAGTGAAAAATATTCTCGCACCCATGATTCCAGTAATGGGGGAGGTAGAGAAGACCGGCCTTCATCTCCAGAAGCACCTTCTCTGGCTGGGACAGGTGCTGCTGCAGCATCAGCAGTAAAGCTTGGACCAGGATTAATGGTGGCAAGTAGAACCACATCTACCTGTTCTAGTGCCATTTCACTGCTTCCTGAACCCAATCCTATGGCAGCCATGGTGGTCTGTGATACACTAGCCTTCTCAACACCACCCTGCTGCTGTGACAGATGAACATTGGTCTTTGATGGTCTTTTGAGGAATTACAGCAGCAGCAAAAGCCAGAATATCAATGCTGGTGGTGATTCTCTTTCCAATTGCATTTTTCTCCCATTCCCTATCCCTTTCTGCCAAAAATGCTCTCATACTCTCCTCCATACCAGCTGTTCCTCCAACCTCACTCTTATCACCACTTTAGATTGTAAGCTTTCGGGCAGGGACCTCGCACCCAATGTTTCACTCTACAAAGCACCTGTAACCCTGTATTGTTTAAACCCTGTAATTGTAAAGCGCTGCGTACACTTGTGGCGCTATATAAATAAACATATTCATTCATTCTTTCATTCACCAGTTTATTGTTGCTCTATGGGACCGCTTGGTGATGACAAAGGTGTCCCCTGCTGTCACAAATGCCATCACAGCAGGAGACGGTATATAGCAAAAGCGGACACAGGCAGTTGACCTGTGCTGCTCATACTGCTTGCCAGTAACCCCTTTATATACTTCTTCAGATCCCTAGGAAAGTAGTTGAGAGACTTTGGAATAATTTGGGCAGAGAGGAGTGGACTCCCTTTACTGCTGGTGCTTCTGGTTCCTCCACATCTGATTCAGCAGGATCAGCAGTGTCCCTCCAGCTTCCCTTGCTGCTCATTGTGCTAGCCAGCATTCAAAACATTATACTTTTCTCTCTCTGGGCTTGATTCATTAAGGCCCGGTAAAACCCATGGTAGGGAAAAAATGAATACCGAACGGTACACTCATATAGTGGTACCACTGGAATTCAATTGCCACACCAAAATGGACCACAACGAGCGTTGAGCCACAGAACGTGTGACCCAATGTTAGTTGTGGTGTTTTTAGTCCCATAATTCATGCTAAATAGTGTGAAACATGGAAACATCAAAGGAAACTTTGCTCAGTGTTTGTCACAGTGTTAAACACCGAGTGTGAGCTACAAACACAGTCACTCTCCCAAGCACTAACCCTCCCATTGGCCCTACACTACCCCTAACATTAACAATAAAGTGTACCAATACCAGCCCTAACACTGTCCTATCACAGACAGCGATAACACTTACCTGGCAGTCTGACGTCCAACGGAGTCATCTGCACCCTGGTCGTCCTCTATAAAGGGATAGTAATACTTATTTTTAAGTGTACTCCATATTGTAGACCTAAAAAAAACTGAAAAACGGTGTAAGGCTTATCTCTCAAACCTTTATTAAGTATTAATGTTTAGATCGCGCAGTGTCGGCTCTGCTGAAGAGCCTCCATCCGGTCAAATGGCCGGATTCTGCAGCTGTCAACTAGAGCACTGACTTTGTTCAAACAGCCAAGAAGAGTTAATTTTAGCGAGGCACATCTCTCAAACTATAAAGGTTTGAGAGATAAGACTTACATCGTCTTTCACAGTTTTTTTAGGTCTACAATATGGAGTACACTTAAAAATAAGTATTACTATCCCTTTAATTCTTATTCTCTAAGTTTCCATCTTCTTCTTCATCAGTCATCTCCGTCTTCATCAGTCATCATTTTTCTTCTTTTCTTCATCTGTGCTCTTCTCTGGTTTTCTTCTTTAAACCTTTGGGTTCCAGAGGGGTACGCAATGCATTACCTTGAAATGCATTGCATACTCCTCTGGCACTCAAAGGGTTAAACTTAGTGTTGATGTCATAAAAAACTTTATTTTTATTACAATACATCTGTCCTGAAAGTTACGCTGACACCACCTACGGTGGCAGAAACAAAGACAAAAAACACCCCTCCTTGTACCTTTCAGACTGTTCCCTGATCCCAATGGAGGGAAATTTGAACAGAGACTGCCTTTTATATGGCCAGTCCCTGTTCAAAATGATTCCCTCACTCCCATTGGCTGGGATGTGGGGTAACGTAGGGCACACAACGTGCCTTCAGGACAACTCACTAGCATTCAAGGGATAAAAAGTCACATTCAAATCTATGGGGATATTTATTTGTTCACAATTGTGCAACTGGTTTGCCACAGAATTATCCAACTTCTACACATAAGTTCCATTGTGTTCGTCTATTCCCTACTGCAGCTGAGCCAATGGAGATAAATATGTAACCCCTTAAGGACCAAAAGGGTGTGCAGCGTATTACTCCGCAAGGGGATAATCACAGAAGTGCATAAATCACACCTAAGTGATCCGGTTGACACATTAAAAATCATTTTTATTAATGAAATATGCCAGTAGTTTTACTTGTAGGCTTTGAACTATATGAAGTAAGACTGGATATTTGTACATTCCACGTGCTCTTCTTTTGAACTGAAAAACAACTACTGCAGGTTCAGAAATCACATTTGAGATTATGGTCAGAATTGGTTCACTTTGAAAATGTCGCCCTCTATCGGGCGAGCAACGTGTCACATTAACCCTTTGCAATGCCTTGCGTTCCTCTCTGGCACAAAAAAGGGTTAAAAATGTGTTGAAAACAACGATCTCAAAATGCCGCCGGCATGAAAACAGCGGCATTCTGATATGACAGAACACATTAACATGACTGGCTTTTCCTTCTAAAAGGAGTAGAAGAAAAGGAAGTCCTCAACTAAATTTAAGTATTTACCAATACTTGTGTTTCGATGTTAACAATTATGCTGGAGACTCAGGGGTTATTCAATATTCACAGAATAAATATAGTGGCTCTTAACTTCTCAATGTCTGGTCATCAATTAAACACATAACACCAACACCAATATTAGAATCCGCCAACTATACGCATAGGACAAGGATGATGAGCTGAACCGCTTGATAGGTGTGAGGTGGAAGCCTCCCCATCTGCTCCATATAATATATATAACTGAAAAATCCCCACACTCTTATACAAAAGAACAAAGAAGCTCAATTCATAAAAACATCCAGATTTATTTTCATCATTTAAAAGTACCTTGAATCTTTTTGGCCGTGTTGTAAACAAAGAGAGACTAGTTTTGTCAAAGCACTTCAGCTAGATGAACATCCACATTTCTAGCAGATCCACGCGTTTCGCGCTCAGGGGTTATTACCAGTATATCTGCTCATGTGCAGTGAAATCTCATACAGATATGAAATATAATTGAGGAAGTATTACATGTCTGCAAAGCGGATGTTAGCACAGAGCTCCATCAAGAGATTCTCCCACAGAATACCAGTGGCCTGGTGATAATTTACTTAGTGTGAACCTTTGGCTGTTCTGGTCAGGTCTACACTTACTCCTTCTATCATTTGTAATTTATTTCACTATTTCTAATTTTGGCTTACATTGGTTGTTGCCGCTTATTATAAACTAGTTGAAGAGTCCGTTACACGGGCCACAGTGCCACTGCCAGCCGGTTGCAGGGCAGTCATGCACAGTAGAGACTGCCCACTCCGCGACTGATACAGTGCCAGTCGGTCGCAGGGCAGTCATGCACAGTAAGGACTGCACACGCTGCGCCTGATACAGTGCCAGCCGGTCACGGGGCAGTCATGCACAGTACAGACTGCCCACGCTGCGCCTGATACAGTGCCAGCCGGTCATGGGGCAGACATGCACAGTAGAGACTGCCCACTCCGCGGCTGATACAGTGCCAGTCGGTCGCAGGGCAGTCATGCACAGTAAGGACTGCACACTCTGCACCTGATACAGCGCCAGCCGGTCACGGGGCAGTCATGCACAGTAATGACTGCCCACGCTGCGCCTGATACAGTGCCAGCCGGTCACGGTGCAGTCATGCTCAGTAGAGACTGCCCGCGCTGTGGCTGATACAGAGCTGGACACTCCCTCAGAGTGCCCCGCTCTGTATCAGCCTTGTCACTGGCAGTCTCTACTGCACATGACTGCGTTGTTACACATGTTTAGCAAATTATTATATAGGATATAGAAAATGTGCTCAGATCAAATTGTATTTTGAAAAGGGTATAAGGGTTCTTCCTGGTCGCTGCTAACATCCGCTTTGCAGACATGTAATACTTCCTCAATTACACTTCATATCTGTATGAGATTCCACTGCACACGAGCAGATATACTGGTAATAACCCCTGAGGCCCCACCATAATTTTTAACTCCAACCCACAAGTATTGGTAAACACATAAATTTAGTTGTAGCCTTCCTCTTTTTCTACTCCTTTTAGAGGGAAAAGCCAGCTGTGTTAATGTGTTCTGCACTGTGTATGTATGTCGCTGGCAATTTTAAAGCAGACAGTAACTGTGGATGGGAGGGACAGGGAACGAGGAGATGACATTCTGATGCTGTGATTTCAGAACGTCGCTATTTTCATGCAGGCAGCATTCTGATATTGCTGTTTCAACACAACATTTTTAACGTGCCGTTGTGTTGCTCGCCCAGTAGAGGGTGACATTTTCATGGGATACCGCCAGTATTTACTAAAGAGTGACAAGGGGGGTTATGCATTAAGGTGTGATAAAGACGAGATGACTTCTCCAGTGATATCACTTATTCAGTTCCTATTTTAGACTATAGAGCCTATGCCAGTGGTTCTCAATCTTTTTTTTGATCAGGGCACCCCTAACACGTAATCTTGAAGATTTGGGGCACCCCTAACATATTTAATGTACTTTATCAGGGCATAATGAAGAATACAATACATAAATATACAGTATTATTATGTCTTATAACCATAATACCATACCTAAACATATTGTGCATAACAATTTCTAAAAATCTTTATTTACAAATCCATTTTTGCTAGTCTTTATAGAAGAACACAGGGTACCCTAAGCTGATGTCCGTGGCACACCAAAGTGCCAAGGCACCCTGGTGGAGAGTCACTGGCCTATGCACTAACATCTCCAGATTTGGATAAATCTTAGTGCATTGGCTCCACAGAATAACATAGGAACTGGAGAAGTGATATCACTGGAGAAGTCCTCTCAGCTTTATCACCTCTTTATAACTGCTTAGTGCATCTCCCCTCTGATGTTTTTAATCTTTTAATCTCCAAAGTTTATTTCCTCTAAAGGAAAACTAAAACCTAATAATGAACGTAATCTTATCTTAATCTTTGCAGAAACTTTTAAGTACCACTATGAATTCATTGTGAGCTGGCAGAAACTCCTCCAATTGAAGTATTCCAAGTAAGGAAAGAAGGAAGACCACGGGGAGAAGTGTGTGGTCCTCACATCCATCCTGTAAAAAATAATCAGGTTTTCCTCACTAATACACAAAGTGGAATAATTCTAGAGTAACCCATCTGCACCATAGAGGACACGTGAAAATGTCAGTGAGGCTTTTAACCCCTTTGAAAACTAGAGGTCTACGTCATTCCATTGGTTAATACTTTAAGGACCAGAGCAGTGTGCAATGGTAAGCTCTCACTAGAATGGCCCCCTGATCATTTTGCTTAACCCTTAAAGGGATAGTAATGTTTCATAATAAAAGCAGCTCTAATTAATCATCATAGCATTTGGACCTTGAAGAGTGTTATTTCAATACTGTCAGAGTTGTAGTTCAAGAGTAATTCAATGACAAAGTATCCCCCTCCCGCCCCTTTTACTGATGTAACATTGCTCAGCCAGATCAGAAGGGAGGTGCCCAGGTAGACTGCAGAGAGGGACAATCTTCAATTAAGATGAGGGAAAAACCTGAAAAACTTGTCAAGGGGGGCAGGGATTTCATTGTTTTCATATAAAGAAGATTGTCCCCTTCTGTTATCTGTCTGGTCTATGGACTGGATTCCACGTCTGAGGGGAGGTGGCTTACACTAGGTAAAAGGAGCAGGAGGGGGAAACTCTATCCTTCAATTATTCTTGAACCACAACTCTGACAGTATGAAATAACACTCTCCATGGCTCAAATACTATGAAGATGAATTGGAGCCGCTGTTTTTGTGAAACATTACTATCCCTTTAAGGACCAATGACAGTCCTGGCACATCAAGGATCCAACATGCGATAAGGACCCATGACGTGCCAGGACCATCATGGAATTTAGGACTGCACGCCGTTCGGGAAGCCCTGATTTGGATTTGCGAAAAAAAAAAAAAAAAAAAAGTCCTTGGTCTTTAAGTGCCGGTCATTAATATTGGTGTTAAAGTATGATAATAATAATTGCTTAGCAATGCACTGCACTTCTTTCTGGTCCTTAAATGGTTAAAAGGCCAATTTAACTTAATAGCCATTTTAGGAATCGATATCTGATCTCACGTTACAGTCAGTTTGCCTCTGAATTATTCACCTCACTAAATTCAGCCGATGTGCCGATTTGGTATCTTAGTAAATATCTCCAAACAAAGGAGGATTTTCCACTGCAGGTGATAACTTTATAATTGGTTTTATCTCCAAATTCCCATGGAGAGCCTCCTGTATATCAAGAAAAAGTAGAGCAATTCTAAAGCAAACTGCACTGTAAGAGACAAATAAAAATGCTAGAGAGGCCTTCAACTCATTTTGAGACTTCTCTAGCACTACAGAGGTTAAAAGCCCCTATGGGGCTGATGATTTAGCCCGGGATTGCTTTTTGTCTTGATGCACAAGGTCCAAGGACTTCAGAAGGAATTTGTGAGACCAAAATCAGTGGTTAATTAATACTTATTACCTGCAATGGAGTCTAGGCCTCAGTTTTCAAACCATTAACCGTTTGAGTGCCAGAGTGGTACGGAATGCATTACTTTGCAATGCATTCCGTACCACTCTGGCACTCAAAGGGTTAAATATCAAGTTAAACTGTAGCTAAGGAACACCAACAGCGATACATTTAATGGTATGCATACCATACTGTATAGATCAAGGTAGTATCTGTAAAAAATATCGTTATGAATTCTAGATCCCTCCAAATCTAACCCAAAACCTACTTTTTAATGCATTTTTATACTGCTTGATAGCGTTACCTTGTTTACTTTTTTGTGCAGCTTGTAATGAGTGACCGGATCGATGATACTTAAAAGACCACTTCTATCACTCCATAATAATAACCCCACATAGTAATTTGTGCTGAAAATTATAAAGGACACTGGATAATAATTGTGTGTCGATTGTGCTCCAAAATTAATCTTTAATTAGTACTGGATACCATTTCCACGGGGACAGACGTGATTCCTGAGAAAACATAGTGAGAGAAGTTTGGGGCCCTTTAGTCCTGCAGCAAAGATTCATGTCTGTATCTATGGACAGGATGGAACATATCTATTAAATGTCTGTTTTGGAGAAAAAACTACACACAATTCATATATAACATCCATTAGTGTTTTCTACATAAATTAAGTGGGAGTTTATTATTAGGTGTTATATATACCTTCAACAAACTGATATTGGTATCTTCTATTCAGAAAGTGTGGTATCTCACCACTTTCAAACAACAGCACTATAATTTCTGAGAACATTATCAAGACTGTTATGCAAATGGAATCCTAAGGTCCTCCACAGGGCATCTTGAAGACTAACATTTAGGCCTTCGGTAACAAGATAATTGTTTTTAGAGATTCTATCTTGAAGTAAAAACAAGTAGGTGTAGTCATAAATCCGTTTTAGGTGTTCATTTTCCTTAAACCGTTTAATGACCAGAGGGGTATGTGAATCATTGCGATGCATTGCACAAGCCTCTGATCCTTAAAGGATTAAGTGTAATGGGTGTTCGATACAGACAGACAGTGGCTTCACTTTATACACTGATGTAATGGACTGTGCTTTAACTTCCTTGTGACCTTGAGCATCTTAAATCAGTTGAAGGCAAATTCTGAGCAAACCAGCAGATGGAGGCTACAATTCCCAACCTCCCCAAGTAGCCAGCAGCTGCTCGGGGATGATGAAAGTAGTAGTCTTCAACAACTGGAGTTTGAATACCCTTGAGTTAGATTTCCAGCTTGTCAAACATTCAAGAGATTAATGGCCAAAGACAAGTTGCTGAAGGCTGAAATATTTGAACTAGATATTTTCTTCATTGAAAGCTCTATAGAATCCATTTTTAGAGCCATTGCTCAGTTCATAGGGCCACCTTGGATCAGCATCTTCCAGGCTTTGTTGCTTGGAAGCAGTTCTTGGAGTCTGAATATAGTAATCAATCTGTGGATCCAAATGATGACCATAGTGTGAAATACACAGAAGTCTCTTCCAGGAGTCAGTCCCTATACGGCTGTGTGTTATACAGCCATGTGCTTCTCTGGGGCCTGCTTGTGTGCTAGGTATAGGAAGAGAATGCTGGAGAGGGCACTGACCAAGAAGATGACATCAAACCAGCGGTGATAGAAATTGAACTGGAGTTCACCTAAGACCTCTGTAATGATTGTGCGGTACTCCAGGGGCATGCTCATCCGAATGAGTAGTACTGAGGAAACAAAGTACATACCCTACACCAAAATGCAAAAACAGATGATTAGGAATCATTTCCAGAAGCCAAAAAAAGAAAAAAAACCCCAAAAACTGTCTTGTACATGGGAGCAAGATGTGGCAGTTAGAGCAGAAGAGGAGTAAATCATGGCCAGAGAGGAGGGAATTATGCATCTGCTGCTATTGGCTACATGATACATAGTTCTTAATTAAGTTTTCAAATATGCAAACTTGAATTCAAGGTGACAGATCCTGACATTTTACTAAGTTTGCCTAGGAAAAAGTCTGAGGCTGCACTGTGCATCCCCACAAAGGCTCCAGTCAGTTGTCTAGGGGTCAGAAAACTGACTGAAGTTGCTGGAATGCAACGCGGAAGTCCATTGCTCTCAGACACAAACTTCATGGTCTGAATATGCAGCCTCCAAAGACGCTCTCTGTTGGGTTTTCAAGCATGATACAGAGGGGTCACGGAGATTTGAAACCGAACTGTGAATTTTCAGTCTCGCAGTTCATTCTCTTCCATCAGGACCAAAGGCAGTGAAACCAGGGATCTCTTTTCAGTGCTCCATTCTGCTCCCATGAGATCAGATCTGCTGATGGGGCGCTACCACATTACAGATGACCTTTAAAGGAGCAGTAAACTTTTTTAATGAAAAAATATATATTGTAGGATGTTTCCTGTTGAGTAAAATAAGTGTACTCCCACTTTTGAAAGCTGCATATTTCCAGTTATTATCATTAAAACCGGTGTTTTTTTACATTAGCAGTGTCCTCTAGTGGTCAAATTCCAATTAGTTATTCAGTTACATTCTAATGGAGAGGAAAGTCAGTGACTTACAGTGCTCCACAGAATGTCACTTCCTGTCAGTTAGAACTATCAGGAAGTAAACACAGGAAATTCACTTCCTGGTTATTTGAACTGTAATTTTATTTGAATAAAACAACTGACAGCAGTGGGAGTGATCTTGTTTTACTCAGCAGGAAAAGCTCTATAACATATAGGTTTTCATAAAAACGTTTACTGCTCCTTTAGGTTCTATGATTTTATTTGTGCTGTTTTTCAGCAGGCTGGGTGAAGCAATTTTCTTCAGAAATCTTGAATAAATGTCCCATTTAAATCCATGGGGATTCTTTTGGTCCTCTGTGTGAACCATAGGGCACCAAATAATCATATTGATTTAAACGGGTGGTTTGCCTTACAGTTGCTCCAGTGTTGTCTTTATACATAGGAGCGACTGAGGCACACGGTGCAAGACTCAGCAGTGAATGACAATGATTAACAGACAGAGCCACTATGCTGAGCCGCAAGGCAAAGTACAAAGCATATCTGGGCTTCAATAATAAGTAGAGAGCTGTAAGGGACATACGCCATGGGCTGTACAGATAGAGGAAATATAAGGGGTGGGTGGGTGTGTGTGTGTGTGTCACGGTCAGTACTGAATGTAAAATCACCTTTATTAAGCCAATATAAAATCTGAGCAGTACGATAGAGAGACCGAGGATAACTGAAGAAGCTAGAGACTCTATCAGAAATAGGAGACCACTTCTATGATACCTCTAAGAGAGGGACCAAGCACTAGGCCGACTGTAGTCCCAACGAGAATGAGGGAAGCCAAGGGAATGGATGGTCAGACAGACCCTAGGTCATACACGGAGCAGGTAGTCACCCAGAGCCACAGGTCTGCACCAGATAGGGTATCTGATAGAACGAGGCAATACGGAATGGATATTTGGACAGAGCACCAGGTCAACACCAGAATGGATGGTCAGACTGATCATAGTTCATACATGGAGTGGGTAGTCAGCCAGAGGCACAGATCTGAACCAGATAAGGTATCCAAGAGAACGAGGTAACGTGGAATGGCTATTTGGACAGAGCCCCAGATCAGCACCAGAATGTATGGTCAGATAGATCATAGGTCATACACGGAGTGCGTAGTCAGCCAGAGCCACAGGTCTGCACCAGATAGGGTATCCAATAGAACGAGGCAATACGGAATAGATATTTGGACAGTGCCCCAGGTCAGCACCAGAATGGATGGTCAGACAGTTTCCTAGGTCATACACGGAGCAGGTAGTCAGCCAGAAAACCAGTCATACACAGGAAATGCCAAGAAGATAAATTGCATGAGACAACATCATAAGAGCTACTGAACCAAGGTCCAGAGCCCTTAAATAGCCAGCCATGAAGTAGGAGGGTGGAGTCACAGCCTCCTCTGGTATAAAACTGGTCTCTGCATCACTTACCCCGGTTCGCGCCCTAAAGTAACGCAGCGAACCGGAGATGCGTCCAAACTTGCAACTAGCCGTGCGTCAAGTGGTGCCATCATGCCGCTTGGGGAAAGGACATGGACGGCCGCTAGGGGCAGCAGGAGAGACACATCTGCAAACCCGGGCAAGATGCGGGCACTAACACTGAGGTGTCATACACGAACCCAGGCTTCCAGTGTCGCCCCGCTAAACGACGCTGCAACTAACAGGTACCCACTATGACAGTACCCCCCCTTAACGGCCTCTCCTCCGTGAGCCGGGTCAGGGTTTCATAGGGAAATGAGCATGGAAGTTACGCACCAACATCGGGGCAGGCACATCACGAGATGGAACCCAGGAGCGTTCCTCCAGGCAGTAGCCCTTCCAATGCTCCCGATACTGCACTATTTCCCTGACCTTCCGAGAGTCCAGTATGCTCTGTACCACGTATTCCTTGTGATCGCCAACTCTGACGGACAGTAGCTGAGGTGTAACGGTTGCATATCAGAGGTTTGAGCAAAGATACATGAAATACATTGTGTATATGCATCGAGGCCAGCAGGGCAAGAGCATAAGCCACAGGGTTAATTCTCTGCATCAATAAAGTAACCAGCAGCCCCTAAATCAAGCAATGCTGGAGTGAAGACCGAAGAATCGGCCCAGGAAAGGATCACCTCCAGAGCGGGTTTATCCAGGCTGGTCTCTGGGGACTGATAAATGCCACCTAAGATCTGTCCCCGGCAGGATCTTAGGTAAGAGTGTTTTCCGGACGAACCGGGCAGGACCTCAACATGTGTCCGGGTTTCCCACAATACAGACATAGTCCCTCCCTCCTCCAGAAGGCTCTTTTGGCCACTGAAAGGCAAGTAGCGCCTACTTGCATAGGTTCACCGCCCCCTGAGTCAGAATGGGAGGCGAGGGAGGACTGGGTGGGCAAGAAAAGTGATGAGCCAGTCTGGTCGGAGGCCTTCGCAGGCACTCTCTATAATGATGGTCTCTCCCTGACCCTGGTGTTGATTAGGATGGTAAATGATGATATTAGCTCATCCAAATCTCTAGGCAAATTGCGAGCAGCAATCTCATCCTTGGCAGTGTCACACAACCATTGAGAAAAGGCTGCTACCAGGGCCTCATTGTTCCAGACTAACTCAGCTGCCAAAGTGCGGAATTCGATTGCGTACTCCGCCACTGTTTGAGCTCCCTGGTGGATGGTCATTAGGTGTTTGGAAGCTGAGGTCATGTGACCCGGCACATCAAAAACGCATTTGAAGGAAGCCACAAACTCAGTATGAACAATGGGTTTCTCCGTCTCCCATATGGGGTTCGCCCATGCCAATGCCTTGCCGGAAAGGAGTGATATCATAAATCCAGCCCTACTGCGAGCAGTCGGGAAGGCCTGTGGAACCATTTCAAGGTATATGTCCAATTGGTTGATGAACCCACGGCATAATTCAGGATCCCCACCATAACGCTATGGGAGGGGAGCAGAGTCCAAGCCTGCATCAGGAACGTTAGGAACTGCCGGTGCCAAAGAAGCGGAAGAGGCCACTGTTTGTGGGTTATAGCATTCAAGGTGAGCAGTACGGTTAAGGAAGGTCTGCATAGCCAAGGATAATTGATCAATGCACTGATCTTGGCTTTCCATCCTGCTCAGGATGTTCTGCAAAGGTGGATTATCAGTACCGTCCATGGTCATGGCTCTTACATACTGTCACGGTCAACAAGGTATAAACCAGTCAGTACTGAATGTAAAATCACCTTTATTAAGCCAATATCAAATCTGAGCAGTAAGATAGAGAGACAGAGGGTAACTGAAGAAGCCAGAGACTCTATCAGAAATAGGAGACCACTTCTACGATACCTCTCTGTTAGGGACCAAGCACTAGGCCGACTGTAGTCCCAACGAGAATGAGGGAAGCTACCAAAATGGATGGTCAGACAGCTCCTAGGTCATACAGAGAGCGAGTAGTCACCCAGAGCCACAGGTCTGCACCAGATAGGGTATCCAATAGAATGAGGCAATATGGAATGGATATTTGGACAAAGCCCCAGGTCAGCATCAGAATGGATGGTCAGACCGATCATAGGTCATACACGGAGCGGGTAACAGCCAGAGGCACAGGTCTGCACCAGATAGGGTATCCAATAGAACAAGGCAATACTGAATGGATATTTGGACAGAGCCCCAGATCAGCACCAAAATAGATGGTCAGACAGTCCCTAGGTCATACATGGAGCGGGTAGTCAGCCAGAAAACCAGTCATACACAGGGAACACCAAGAAGATAAACTGCATGAGACAACATCGTAAGAGCTACTGAACCAAGGCCCAGAGCCCTTAAATAGCCAGCCAGGAAGTAGGAGGGTGTAGTCACAGCCTCCTCAGGTATAAAACTGGTCACTATGTCACTTATCCCGGTTTGCTCCCTAAAGTGACACAGCGAACCAGAGATGCATCCAAAACTGCAACCAGCCGTGCATCAAGTGGTGCCTCCGTGCCGCTTGGGGACAGGACACGGACAGCCGCTAGGGCAGCAGGAGAGACACAGCCGCAGGCCCGGTGAGATGCAGATACTGACGTTGAAGCATCATACCCGAACCCAAGCCTCCAGCGTCGCCCCGCTAAGCTATGCTGGAACTAACAGGTACTATCACGGTCCCCGTGATCTGTCGGTCACTCTTTGTTGTGGTGCGCTCCCATTGGCTGAGCTTTGTTTGGCCCGCTCAGAATGGCCTTTATATACCGGGCCTCTGGCACCTGTCAGGTGCCCTTTCGTGGTGTTCCTGTACCAGTGCTACTGTGTTGCTGTGTTCCTGTGTACCGATTTGGCCCGTCTGAGTACTCTCATTGGTTCCTCCTCCGTGATTCGACCCGGCCTGGCTGACGTTCCTGCTCCGTGATCTGACCCGGCTTGTCTGACGTTCCTGCTCCGTGATTTGACCCGGCCTGGCTGACGTTCCTGCTCCGTGACCTGACCCAGCTATCCTGACGTTCCTGCGTAGAGTTCCAGCTGCGATCCTGATCCTGTGTCGCTTGGGCGACATTCTGACCTTCCGCTGTTGCTGTTAAATTGCAGACTGAGTATTGTGGCCTCCGATACACTGAGCCTTCCAATTAACTCTTGCAGAGCACTGTTGCCTCCGTTACACTGAGCCTTCCGTTAACACTTGCAGAGCACTGTTGCCTCCGTTATACTGAGCCATCCATTGACACTTGCAGAGCACCGTTGTCTCCGATACATTGAGCCTTCCGTTAACAATTGCAGAGCATTGTAGCCCCAGTTACACTGAGCCTTCTATTAACACTTGCAGAGCATTGTGGCCTCCGTTAACACTGCGCTTCCGCTTAACTCTTACTATACGCAGTGACTCAGTTACCGCACTGGTCGGGTGCTATTGGGCGATTCCATCAGCTCTTGCAGTGTACAGAGTTCTGTTACCGCACCAGACGGGTGCTATTGGCTCTGTTTCCATCAGCTCATGCAGTGTACAGTATTTCCGTTACCGCACCGGTCGGGTGCTATTGGCTCTTACACCTCAGCTCTTGCAGTGTCTGTGTCTCCGTTACCACACTGGTTGGGTGCTACTGGCTCTAGTTCCTCAGCTCTTGCAGTGTACATTGTCTCCGTTACCGCACCGGTCGGGTGCTCACGGCTCAAGGTAGTGCTAACTCTTGCAGAGTGTTGTGGCCTCCTTTTCCTGCTCAGTACAGGGAGTAGTCTCAGTCCTGCCTTACTGACTAGGTGCTTCCACATCTCGCACCACAGTCTCTTGCTACCTTTACCATCTACTGGGCGTTGTCATACACACCACAACAGAGACTGTTTACTTTCCATGAACTTTAACCCATGTTGTGCTGGAATTGCCTGATTATGCCTGTCCTGTGACAGTATCTGTTCTTATGTCTATATACTGGGCCTGAGAGGGCATATGTACATGATTATTATTTACCTGTCATACTATACTAGCCTGTAGTGGGCAGTCTTCCTAGTCTTTTAATAAAACTGTGTTTTATTCTAACCTACTGGGTCTGAGTGTCTTATAAAACAGTTACAGGTACCCACTGTGATAGTGTGTTTGTCAGTGTATGTGCCAGTGTGTCTGGTTGTGCCTGTGTGTCAGTGTATATAATGGTATGTGGGTTTCTGTGTCAGGGTGTGTGTGTTCTTGTCTAAATGTGTATGTGTGTTTGCGTATGTATGTAGTTTTTCTTCATGTCACTTGGACACAGTAGAGTTTTAGGAATTATATTTATGGACTTAAAGGGATAGTAAAGTCATGTATAAATTAATAGCTGTGTTGTACATATAAAAAGTGAGATTACTTGCGGTTAGTCCTATCTCTCAAACCTTTATGGTTTGAGAGATATAGGAAGATAAAGTTCTCCCCTCCCTCCCCTTTCCCTGACATCAGCTCTGTAGCTGACAGCATGAGATCCTGGTCCTGGGACTGGCCAGCGGCTCTTCAGCAGAGCCAAAATAGCAATATCTAAAAATAAATACTTCATTGGAATGGTCTACAAAGTGTGTCTGCAAACCAAGCGCACTTTGTAGAGCGTTCCAATGAAGTATTTGTTTTTAGATATCACTATTTTGGCTCTACTGAAGAGCCGCTGTCTGGTCGAGCAACCAGAATCTTCTTCTGACAGCTCATGTCAAGGAAAGGGGATAACTTTATCTTCATAAAGGTTTGAGAGATAGGACTAACCTCAAGTAATCTTGTTTTTTATATCTAAGCTCTTAGATACTAGAAACATCTTACATATTTTAACACATTATGGACACGTCTCTAGCATCTAAAGGGATAAAAGGTTTTTAGGTTCTCAAAATGATTATGGAAATCAGACACGTCACTGCTTCATCACCAGTTAACTACTAGATGAAAAGGAACAGACTACTCACCATGATCTGAGCCAACAGCAGAACAATGACATTTGAGGACTTGCTGCTGGAAATAGCATAAAAGAACTGAAAGGACACAAAGAAAGTGACTTTACAATCCAACATAGAAAGATTGGAGTATATACACTGTGGTGTAGATTGGTAATAAGTGTAGAGCGCTGTAGGGGGCAGGAACAGCCATGAATTGATACATAAACATGTAGGCCAGAGGTGGAGTAATCCAGGAGACTAAGCTAAAAAAATGTATGCAAACTTCTAAAACTCCTAGCCAGATCCTAAAAATGCTGTCTGGTTCATCTGAAAGGCCTTAACCAGGTGTAACCGAAAACATGTTATGTATGATTCCTAAATAAAGCTTAAATCATCTAAACATTATTGTGCAACTCTTGCCTATCCACTTTTATAGCAACTAATGAACTCAGGCTACGTGAATGACATGCAGCAAGGTAGAGAAGACACCCAGAAAAAGAGGAGCGATGTGTAACATTCAAAAAAATACCGGTGGACTACTGGTACCTTGACTGAAGGTGTTAGCCAGACTGGGGGGGATGCACATGTTCATACCTTAGTGAGTGTGATCAATAGGCCTCTGATGGATGTGACAATGATGATTCCGACAAGGATGAAGGAGATGTGCTGAGACCAGAACTTGACCTGCACAGAGCACACAAACCAAAAAACACAGGTAAATTACAGAGGGCTCTGAACTTTACTTACTGCTCACAAACATAAAACCGTAAACCTGTATTACAGGTGGAACTCAGACAAGCATAAAGCGACAGGCCTTTTTGACATCTTGGAATATGTAACAGTGCTAATCTCCCAACCAGTAATGGTGCATCTGAGCTGCATGGGCCTAGCAGCTTCCTAGGACAAGGCTAGATTCTTGTTTGCTCGAGAGGTCTCTAACGCCTTGCTTCTCCTCCAACTCCTTGCTTCACAATGTCTTGGAGAACTCTATAGAATCCAA
This sequence comes from Rhinophrynus dorsalis, assembly GCA_037306005.1. NCBI lineage: Eukaryota > Metazoa > Chordata > Amphibia > Anura > Rhinophrynidae > Rhinophrynus > Rhinophrynus dorsalis. Next base: position 31,997,040 of record CM074719.1, read on the forward strand.
GTGGTTAACCACTGCCAGAAGTCAATAAATAGTATTTAAACATTACTGCACATAGTTCACTTAGCTGCAATACACGGATATTAAAGGTGGACACAAAGATAATTTCCACGCCAGCTGTGGTAATAACTAATAGGAATGTACCTGTATATAATAAATACATACACAATTTAATGGTTCGTCTACTTATGGGCAGTATTTAATATAGAAGTAAAAATACAGATATTTACATTCAGAGTGCAATTCTTTCAAACTATACTAGGCAAACCACTTCTTTCATCAAGTTACCCACAATCAAACCCAGTGTTACCTGACATTCCAAACTGTCCACCAAACAGAGGGGATGGGAAGGCAGAAAATGGGGGGACAGGAGAAGACGCAAGAGGAGAGACACAGTCTGGAATCCAAGGATCAGAAGAGAACAGAGGCAGACATGACTCTAGATCACAAACTCCACCTATTGCACATGGTAATCGTAACCCTTTATGGACCAGAACAGTATGCAACACATTGCTCTGCATTGTGTTATGCACAGATTTATTCCTTAACCCCTTAATGACCAGCACCGTGGCCAGCCGTTAAGGACCAAGGGCCATTTTTTTTTTAATTAGTATTTGATTCAGGGATCCCTGACTGGTGTGCAGTTGTGCGGGGACCCCTGAATTTGGTGGCGCGCCAGGACCGTAATTGGTCCTTAAGTGCAGGACAGCGGTGATGGTCCTGGCACGGCATTGGTCCTTAAGGGGTTAAAGGGAATATGTAGGCTCATGGACTCCGCCTGCTTAATTTTCCAGCAACTATCATGTCCACCTCCACGGACATGACATCCAGAGCTCAATGGAGATGTCAGCTCTTGAAGAAAGACACAAGGCAAAATTCATAGGGACCATTAGGATTTTCTGGTCATAGGAAGGTAAGCGGCCATTCTTATTATTAGGAAGTGTTACATCCTCTTTAACACCTTAAGGTCCAAGGACGTACATGTACTACATGGGTCCAATGTGCTATAAGGATCCATGTCGCACATGTACATCATGGATTACAGGGCCCCCTGTGCAGCTGCACGCCGTCTGGGGAGCCCTGAATCAGACTGTGAAAAAAAAAGTTTCTCTGGTCCTTAAGTGCCGCCCTTGCGTGTGCACAATGGTGTTTAAGGGGTTTAGACACCCATAACCTCTAATGTCCCAGAGTTACTACCAGTGTGGCAGAAGATTCTGGTGCTGTCTATGGAGGTAATTGTCAATCCGTGCATCACCGAGTTGCAGCTCCCATCTTGTGTGATCGATACAGATTGTCCCTAAAAATACAGCCCAGGTCCTGGATAGGAGCTCTACCGCTACATGTATCAAGAACAGTGCAGAGTAATGGAGTAGAATCATGGCACTTGTGTGGCGACAAGCCCAGGTTTGTATTGTGGTAATGAGATACTACACACCAAATGGAACATACACAGTTGTTTTATTAATTATACACATGTTTTCTAAAAACACTACTGTGTTACTATATATTAAGAAAAGATTAACACCAAAAAATGTCTAGGTCGATATAACAAAGTATCACGTACTTCTAGCTGGACACTAGTAGAGTAAAAATGATACCTTTATTGGCTAATTGAGTGGATCTAGGATCATGACAACTAGGAGACACACACACACACACACACACAAAAATCACTTATGCATTGCTTGTATTGACCATGATGGTGCTTGTATATAAAAAAAAAGTTCTTACATCAAACTGTATGCCCAGATAATTCACTGTGATCTCGATTCCTCTTGTGACTGGGTCTGTCTTCCCCACTCGGTCAAACACAATGTTTATCGTGGCCTACAATGGAAACACAAGAAATAAATAGATGACAGAGCTTGATCCACAAAGAAAATTAAAAGATGTCAAAGATGGGGGAAATGACCCAGTATAGTTTACAGAAACCATGTACAGATAAATCAGGAAATAAATCAATAGCTCAAGGTAAAGGGTTTCAGACATTTTACTATGATGGACCTTTAGTTTTAGATCCAATGGGATCCTAGCAATCAAATCCTTCTATCCCATGGATGCTAGTGAGATCACCAACTCATTGCAAAGCAATGCCTCTCTTGCATCCAAGGTGATAAAACAGTATTCATATCAAATGCATCTGACTACTGTTTGGTACTGGAAACTTATGGGGACATTAACAACTCTAAATAATGAACATCCACCTACCTTAATCTGGGCATAAATGGCCTTTATGGATTAGTTCTCTGAATGTAATTATTCATTTGTGCTAGTTGTCACGCCCAGTAACTCAAGTCTTCCCAGTGAAGTCTCCATTCAGAAGAAGACTTCACTGGAAATTTGTCAAGAAAGAATTATGTCCACCTCCATAGACATGCTATTCACACAAAACTGATTCATAGTGGCCAAAAGGATTTTCTGTCCAGATTAAGCTAAATAGGGGTTTTATATAATTTAAGGGGAATTCGTGTACATTGAAATCTAAATAATTTGGCATAAATGCATCAATTGGCAGTTGGCAGGCAATGTAATATGATTATCATTCTTTCATAGAGTGCTTGGTTCTTATTACAAAAAGCACAGTTACACTTCCACACATCCACTGGTAGTCACAGAACCACAAATACACTGTCTGACACCACAGCCTTGTCATACTTTCCACTGGTAGTCACAGAACCACACATACACAGTCTGACACCCCAGCCTTGTACCACTGTCCACTGGTAGTCACAGAACAACACATACACTGCCTGATACCGCAGACTTGTTCCACTGTCCACTGGTAGACACAGAACCACACATACACTGTCTGACACCACAGCCTTGTCATACTTTCCACTGGTAGTCACAGAACCACATATACAATGTCTGATACCCCAGACTTGTTCCACTCTATGCTGGTAGACATTTAACCACACGTACATTGTGTTACACCTCAGCTTTTTTTCCACATTCAACTGGCAGTCACAGTACCACAACTAGACTAACAAGCAGCCTTGTTCCACAGTCCAAGGTTAGTCACAGAACCACACATACTGTCTAATGTAGTTATGGAACTACATATACACTGTCTGACTCCCCAGTCTTGTTCCACTGTGAACATATTGTCCAACACCCAAGCCTTGTTCCACTGTCCACCAATACTTGAGTTTGTTCCGTGCATATCTTCAGAGAACTTTGAGTTTCTACAGAACCTAGTCTGACACCCACTGACATCAGGGATAGAACATACACAACTGTTCATACACAGACATGAAAAGACACTAAATACACAATACTGTTTAATTGAGATCTGAGAACATTATGTTGGCATGAAAGGCAGCATTGCTACATATTAAAGAGAGACATATCTCACCATGAAAATCTTCCACACGCAGTAAATGGAGAAAAAGTAACCCAGAAAATTGAAGTACTTTCCTTGGAAGGTCTTTGAATATTCAATGCGCTCCTAGGATAATGAGAACAAAATCATTACAAAGCAACCAAAAACTATAATACATTCAGTCATTTGCTATTCTGATTGCATATAGATAAGAAAAGTGAGCCTGGGTCATATTTCCTATGGACAGCTGTTGTCAGTGACAATAGCCCTCCATAGGCTGCTGTAAAATTTTGGACCATGAAAATACTGCATCTTAAAAAAGTAAAGGTTGAACTTCAATAACTTTTGAATAAAGAGTCTCTCAGAAGTCAGAGTGACCTAGTTTCACTCAGCAGGATAAACACTGCAATATATATGTTTTCCATATTATGACTAGTTTTAAAGCCCGTGTACACGGGCCAACACTGGCGGTGCTGTAGTCATGCTCAGTACCGACTACCCGAATGTGCCACGGCCGAAATGGGGCGGGGTGCTCCAAATTCAGACAGCGGTCCTCTCTGTGCACCTTCCTGGGAACAAGTGGTAGAAAAATAATGTAGAATGTAGAAAAATAAATGTCGTAGGGTTTATCCTCCTGAGTAAAACAAGGTTACTCCCACTGCTGAGAGATATTTTATTAAAAAATTATAACAGCTCAGATTCGAATTTTTTAGGTGCAATATCACAGTGGCCTGAAAATGTACATTGGCGCTGTTGCTACACCATCCTATGGAGATTTATGGTCTACAGACATAAACCCTACAACATATATTTTTTTGTATCTGTGAGATTCACCAAATTCTACTAGTCAGGATGTGCTCCTCCATCCAAGCATCATCATATTTTTTTTTTTTTTTTTTTTTTTTAAACTAGTCACAGACTAGTGGAAATTTCCATCCCTGTCTATGGTGTAGTTTGTTTACCCAGGAACTGCCCGTTTTTTGTTTTTGTTTGTTTGTTTTTTTGTTTTTTATACATTTGGCCTTAATCTTGACTTGTTACGGCAGGGGATCCTTAAGGGTCATCTTCTGGGCATATTTACAGAGATGTCCCTGTTGAAGTGTTTGTAATGCAGCCAGGGGCCAGATCCACCTCAATCTCTACAGCAGGGATGGAAAACAGAGGCCCTTCTCTGCTCCACAGGATTCAGCACAGACAAAGCAAACATGTGATGCAAGCCAACATGTCAGGCACACATGGGGCATAAATTAACACACATGAATTTATATATCAGATTGTTATCCCAGAGCCTTCGTTCTGTGGCTGTATCGTTGTTTACAGAACTTCTAACTCATCCTAAGAAAAAAACCTCCACATACCTAAACTCTTTAAGGAACCGAAGTCATTGCAATTCATTGTCCATGCCTCTGGTCTTTAAATTATTAAACTGGGCAGAAAATTCTTGCGGCCACTATGAATCAATTCCCACTGCTGTACAATGCTTAATTCAAAAACAGTTCAAGATGCCTCTTTCACTTCAGAGTTTGAAAAGCATTAGTCACCATGATCATTTCTACACAGAGACTAATGAAACAGCCCCGCTTAGGCAACTTTAAACTGCTATAACATCTGGATGAAGCATCTCTTGTTTTACTCAGCAAGAAAATATAATTTTTGGGTTACTCACCAATAAAACCTTTTTCTCTTAGTCCACAGGGGACATAGGGTGTAAGGGATGGTTTTTGGTGATCTCCTCACGGTTAGTTGGAGGTTAATGCTCTGCAGTCATGTAGCTAGCAACAACAGAGAGGCACGCAATGACAGCTTACGTAGTGTTTATGAGAGGCAGGTAGTGCTATCTCCAATTGTGCAACATTCAGTGTCATTTAACCAAGCAAATACGCATGCGTAGTGTTAGACACACGTATTATTTACCCTATAATCAACACAGTTTTGCTTAGAGCCATTGGAGACCAGGGAGAGTGTACCTGGTCTCATGTCTGAAAGACAGAGCGTGTACCTCATCTCAAACCTGTGTGTGGAACAGATCGTTACTGCAGAGTAGTATGGTGGGCTCTCCCATACTGATGTAAACTCCGGCAGCAGCTAAGTACCTTTTATGTTCTCTTTTTGTAATGTATTTTTAATAACTGTAGTTACAGATTTTTCCTCCACTGCCTTTGTGTGTATTGCTTTATCTTTCTGGAATTCCAGACCTCTAATGTAACATAAGGTTAGGGCTTCTTCAACTAGGAGGCCGGGCATGTTTGAAAAAAAGTCTCTGGAGCAGGAGACTCCTTCTCCGCTCTCTTAACCCAGCACTGCATAACTCAAGATTACATCCAGCAAAGCCAAACTGAGGCCAAGGGCCAACCGTAAAAATAAAAGGAAAGAGAACATATTTCCAGAGAATCCAAGAAAGACAGGGCACCCCTGCCAGAGAAAGAAGACAGATGTTTTCTCCAGGAAGAATAATCTGTGTACCTCACAGACTAAGAGAAAATTATTTATCGGTAAGAAAAACAAAAAAATCCTGTTTTCTCTTTCAGTCTATGGCTGATACAGGTACCATGGGGACATACCAGCTCTCCCAAAAAAAGACCACCAGGGAGGGTGAGAAAACCTTCAAAGCCACTGCAATAGCCAATTACGACAAAGTTAAACAAAGCGGAACTATGAATGTGAGGTGCCAATGAGCGCTGCAATAAAATACACAAAATCTGGAACCAGACACAGAAACAGAGAGACAAAATATGATGAAAAAGGACCAAGAGTGCTAAAATCCAAACTTGAATAATGTAAGCCATTCTGCAAAGCATCCTGAAAAACAAAACGCAGGTCAAGGAGACAACCCCAATGATAAATTTTGGATTACACTGTGTCTTCAGCATAGTCAAAATCACGTAATCTGAAAAAACCTTTCCCCCCAGATGTTGGATTCAAGTGCTAAGCCATCAAAGCCAACTTCTCCAAGTCCGGATGACATACTGGGTCCTGGGACCAGCCTTCGGTACTCGCAGAGTCAATTGAGGCACAAAATATTCCAGGAGGAGAATTAGAGGGAACTCCGCTCCACATGGGTACGGGTTCTTGGAACCCTTCAAAAGGTCCACACAGCGGTAGAAGAGGCAGGCCGATCGTAGAAGGTTGCCGGTACTGGTGTTTCAGGTGGGGGACAGAGTCTGGCTGTCTACACAGAACTTACACCTAGAGGTACCCAGTAGAAAATTGTCTCCTCGATTAGTTGGTCCTTTCCGGGTCCTTCGGAGAATCAATCCTGTTGCATACTCTCTAGAGCTCCCTGACAATATGTGTATCCATAAGGTTTTCCTTGTCTCTTTACTTAAGCCCTTGGTCTGCAACCGCTATACCTCCGCTCCTGTCCATCCTGGTCCCATTAGAATTGCAGATCATGAGGAGTACAAGGTACAAAATATTCTGGACTCTCGTAGGGTCCGAGGTCGACTACAATATTTAGTACACTGGAAGGACCTGAGGAGAGTTCCTGGGTCTCCTCTATGGACATACACACTCCTGATCTCATTCAAAAATTTCATGCTTGTTTTCCCTCTAAGCCTCGACCACTCCCGCGGGGGAGAGCTCGTTGAGGAGGTGGTACTGTAAGGGCTTGTGCTTAGGGAGCCGGCCGTTCCAGGGTGCAGAGAGGCGGCTGGATCCCTTCTGTGTTATCTTTGCGGCCGTGTCGCGCCTCTTTGTATAGGGAGAGCCGGAAGCCATGGTCTCTCAGGCGCCGGTCTCTCCTTTCTGTCTCTTGCGGCTCCTGCCGCATCTGTTGGGCTCCCTCTACTGGCCGTCAGAATCAGGTGCATGTCACTGGGATTCCCTCTAGTGACGTTGCGTCTGGCTCTTAAAGGGACATGTCATTAAGTGCTCCATCTACCAGGGGTGGAGGAATAGTATATAAACTGCCTGGACACCACATCAGTTGCCCTTTCGTGGTGTTCCATTGCAGTTCTGTTTGGAGTGTGTTCGTGTGTATGACCCTTGGCTGTCCGTCCCAGTGTCCAGTCCTTGGTATTGGACCTTCGGCTCTGGTTGACTACTCACTCTGGCATTGGCCGTCGGCTCTGGCTGACTACCCGCTCTAGTATTGACCTCTGGCTTGTCTGACTACCCGCTTGGTATTGACCATCGGCTCTGGCTGACTACCCGCTCTGGTATTGACCCTTGGCTTGTCTGCAAACCCGCCTATTCTGACTGCAGGCCCGAGTCAGTGTTCTCCTTGTGGCAACCTGTACGTACGCTCTTCTGGGTCCTAGCCCCAGTATTCGCTGTACTTTCCTGGGTGTCAGCCCCAGTGGTGCTATTTCATGGTTGCATTCAGTGTATCTCCCAAAGCAGCCTCCTATACCGGGTGGATACCGCTTGCTTTGTGCCTATCTACTACGTGATCAATATCATTGTGCCTTGTCCGTACATATTTTACACTGTTCAATAAAGGTGGTGTTTCAAAATCAGTACTGTCTCCTGTCTGTTCACTGCTATACGTGACAATGTTCTTCAGTCTCTTTTTTGTTTTGGTCAGAATTAGACACTCCATACTTCTCTGCATAACCTTAATTTTTTGCATCGCTTTGGCATTCGGTGTCCACGTTTCACAGCAATACGTAAGAACTGGGAGGACACAAATTGGTCACATACACCTGACTGCTATATGAAGGACTCTTACTAAGATAGGTCCTTCTGTTATACCCTTTGGTGTTAAAGACATCTCTAAGTTACTGTGTCACACTGCTTTTGAGATATCCCTAGAATCCAAGCTGTTACACAAAATAAGAGACATTCCATTTGATATGTATCACAAACTTCTCCTGTTAAAGAAGTAACACTTACCTTCCTACAGACAGAAAATCCTAATTGCCCTTTTGAAGCGTGCCTTTGAAGATATTAATCGTTCCAATAATCAGTCCTGGATATCATGTCCATGGAGACGGACATAACAATTGCTGACAGTTTTTCAAACTGAGGCAGGCAGAGCGAATGTTTTGGTCATAACAGGTTAAATGTGGGCGGTACTATTAGGATATGTTACTTCTCATATAATAGTCTATGAATTTAGCTTACTATGGTCAGAAAATCCCAATAGCCACTATGTATTTTGTCCTTGCCTCTGGTTCAAGAGATAATAACAAGTCATGGATGGCATCAGTCTTGCTGACAGAATTCCTGGTCCCCAAACTTTGCGCACTGGAATTACCATGGGCAGCATGAGCTGAAGAGGATTACCATGTGTGGCGGAATCTTGGGTACAGAAGTCCTGCTGGCAACAGTCATGCTCACCTCTGCTAACATAATATCCAGGACTGATGTTTAATGTATCATTTGAAAAAAAGAAAAAATTCTTAGGATGCATTAGGAGTTCCCATTCATAGTAAGGTAAAAGAGGTTATTATTAGAAGGTGTTCGATTTGTTTTTACTGTCTCTCTATTTTAGGTGATATTAATGATGCAGTCACCCAGCTCTAATGAGGGGGCAGGAATATCCTCATCTGCTATATGTGAACTGAGGGAATCATGGGATAAACCCAAAGAGGTGTAGAGCAGCCCTCATCCTCGCTGCACAAGCCATCGAGCTGCCTGTTGCTACATGTGCAATACCATGCTCTGTTTATTGTGTGCTACATACCCACTGAATGCTAGAAAAGTCTGCAATGCATTGCCAACCAATGTGTTGGAGGCTTCCCTAGTATTCAGTGGGATAACGCTCAGAGTACCAGAGGGGTATGCAACACATTGCAATGCACAGTGTACCCCTCTGGCTCTCAAAGGCTTAATAGTCCCATTTTAATCAATGGGATTTTATCTGTCCACTGTGGTGCAGTTGCTTTGTCCCAGAATTGCTCCATTTTTGTACTAATGGCGCGATGCAAGAAACATGCGCAATCTCTATTTCCCATGTGAAAACCACTAGGGAATAGGTTTGCACATGATTTTATTGAATTGCGCACGAAAAAATTCAAGATTAGTGAACAGCTGCGCATATTTTTTTTGTGGGTGGGGCCAGAATTAAGGAATCTGTGTGAGCGGAACAGCGAATGCGCCTAAAGCAGGAAGTGCTATTGCGAATTAATTTATACGTCTGTGTACTGTTGTGGTAAAAATGATTTTTTTTAAGCGCAATTCAAGAAGTGTTCAGTATTCAGCTTCCGGATTAGAACATGTGCAAAATCTATCTGCGCACAAAAATTCCTTTAGCAGATACGAACATTTCTTGCACCGTGCCAAAAGTTCCTTAAAACATTCCACATTATTTACCAATAAAGTATAAACCTAATACAGTCAGTAATTTGCTACAGCAATAGTTAAATAGTTAAGATAAATAAAGGATTTTGCGGTAATTCCTTTAGAGATGAATACTAGGCAAACAGAATGGATAACCAATGACTGTTTTCCATTCTCTACATGTTGTTGTGCAGAATACATTTCAAAATTATCTACAATATAGGCGGTCGCTTCAAACACAACAATACATTCAACACATCATGAGCAAATTGCACTCACCCTTGCTATGAGGGGTTGGTGGACCTGGTGCTGCCCCCATCAACCGTAGCAAGCGATTTCCACAGACAAGAGGACCACCGTATGGGAGCGCTCACGGGACCACCTGGACTCGATATCACCACTTCCGATTATTTAAAAATTCAAAGTTTATTCATAGTTTCGTGTGGATAAAAAACACACTTAATCATAGGCCTATGATTAAGCGTGTTTTTATCCACACGAAACGCGTTAGGCATACGTGTTCTTTGACTTTGTATTCCCGTGAGGGGAACATTGCCATATGTTTGATGTTCTTATATGAAACTATGAATAAACTTTGAAGTTTTATATAATCGGATGTGCTGATATTGAGTCCAGGTGGTCCCGTGAGCGCTCCCATACGGTGGTCCTCATAATACATTTCAGGCACAGAATGTTCATATTCTTCTCCAATGTACCTTAGTGGCATGAAGATCAGCCGTCTCCAGAAAAAGCTGCCGGCTCAGCTCTTCCAGTGCATCCACTTCTTGTTGAATCTGAGATAGGTCTGGGAATGGGGGTGAGGAGTGAAGGAAGATTTGTCCACAAATCTTGACAGACTTTGATGGTCATTGCTTAATTTCTATACATATGAAAAAGTCAAACGATCCGCACGCACTTTTGAATTGTGAGTTTCATGTGTAAAAAGCAGTGCCTTTAACCCTTTGAGTGCCAGAAGGGTATGCAATGCATTGCATCTCCTCTGGCACTCAAACGGTTAAAACAAAATGTCAGAAATGTGAGCACCTTTTTTTTTTTTACAGTAATTTTAAAAAAGTTACTAATCCCCCATCCTATACTATAAAAGGGCAGATGTATGTTTGTCTGATGCAGTCATGCTCAGTAGAGACTGACTTGCTCTCGGATTCCCAATAGCGGTCTCTGCCAGTGCTGCATCTTCCACTAAATAGGAGACGGTTTGGACGAGTCCAGCACCTGCGCCCGGAACAACAGTTTGCTCATTTTTTGTCTACCACAGAGCCATGCGACCAACGAGCGGGTTGTGCTTTCATGGAGGTCTCCGTGCTCCCCCCGCCTCCATTTACGCACTTTGGCCTGTGTAAACCGGCTTTTACACTAGTAAGATGTATATATGTTTGACAAATGATATATATATCAATTAAGTAGATTTGTCTGTAGTCCTGACAATGTTTTGCTATATCATTCAACCGCATAACCTTTATAATCTTCATTCTGAATGGATCTGCATCAAAATTACAGGGTCATGGGGACTGGCAACAACTCCTAAACTGTCAAATGTCAGACAAATTCAGCAGTTTGTTCATAAGTTATAATCATTTGAAAATTGCCATTTGAAATAGAAACTTTATAACTAAGTTTTCTCTGCTGTGCAGTTTTTTCTTTTTATCGGAGTCAAATTGTACTAAAGAATGATTGATGGAAATGTTGCAAAGCACAGCACAACAGTAACATTTCCAGCAAGCTGAAACTCCATGACAACTAACAAGCAAGGTTTTCAGTATTGCCACAAATACCATTATGTACTCTTTCATAGATTAGCAAGTTACATTTTAGAACTCGTTTGTTTACAAGAGAATTGTAGGTGCACTTGCTTTCTTAAGACAGAATTGTAGATGCACTTGCTTTCTTACGACAGAATTGTAGGTGCACTTGGCTTGCTTACGACAGAATTATAGGTGCACTTGGCTTGCTTACAACAGAATTGTAGGTGCACTTGGCTTGCTTACGACAGAATTGTAGGTGCACTTGCTTTCTTAAGACAGAATTGTAGGTGCACTTGGCTTTCTTACGACAGAATTGTAGGCGCGCTTGGCTCGCTATCGCTGCTATAGTTAACCCTTTCAGTGCCAGAGGTGTACACAATGCACTGCAAAGCAATGCATTGCGTACCCCTCTGGCACTGAAAGGGTTAAGGTTCAACTGATCACCCCATGTTAATTCCATTTTATCAGTTGCTCATAACTGCAGATAGTGATCAGTCTATCGGAAAATGAGGATGTCAGGTCAAACTACAAGTACCTGCAAAGTTAGATAATTTCATAGAAATAGGTTAATCAGTGTCAAAGAACGTAGGATCTACAAAATTACATATTTTAGTGTTTTCACTTGTGGTAAAGCTGTCAAAATCAAAGGAAATTCGAAGTTATATGAACCATTTACATTTTTAGAAGTTTGCTTCCTTTAAAAGGGATCTTTCATCTTGTAAACACTTCAACTTATGGTATTAGTATTGTCTATAGGACCATCATTATATATTTTTTATTTTTCAAAAACCTTTAAGAAGATATTTCGTCTTGAAGTGAGCATGTGACATCTCCTGTACAATATGAATGGCAGTACGCTTGCCGCAGAGACCAGTGTACAAACCGTCTTCAGCTCTGGAGCGACTCGCTCAAGGCTGCCCCACTGATTTACATAATAATAGGCGTCATTGTGAACGTGCATTTGAAGAAACAAGGAAGCACATAACACAAACCCCGGCAAAAAAGGGGACAAACCTAACTAGATGATTAACACACTTGCAGAGAAAGAGCACTGCCTGGCACGCTGACGTAAAATGGGATGTCAGTTAAGTAAAAGGGGCAACATTACATTTTTTATTATAGCGATTGTACTAACTTGGACATGAAAATCCCCATTACCCCCAGGCTGAGAATGATTGGAAATTTAGACTAACAGATGAGTTGAAAGAGACAAACCACTTTTTAGAACATGAAGGATACTTTCGCTGACCGGTGCTGAGGAAGTCACACTCTTGATCATTCCCCAGAACCCACTGGGTTTGCTGTGTACTTCCCCTCTTTGGAATATATTCCTCCTGACCATTGCTATCCTGTAGAGAGATTAAGCTTATGTGATTAAAAAAAGAAACAAAGAAAAAATAGTTATGTTTTTAGGCTTAGTTTATTGCAATTATCCAATAATGGAGTACATCTAAATCCAGGTAGGCGACCTTGTCTTTCCAGGGGGGAAGATGCACTAAACTTTTGATAAGGTTCCAATATGGACATATTGTGGCAAACTGGACCCCTATCCATCTCACAGTATGCACTAAGGTGTCTTTACCATCTTATCTCTGTGACTACACCTTATATATGCCTATATCATTGTGTTTCTGCTGTTTCAGTGTCTTCTTCTCCAATGGTTCATTTGCATATAGTAATGTGTCTTAATGAGCCATGTTGACTACACACCACAATAATTAAGCCCGATAGCTGGAGATGCTGTTGGAACTCACAGAAACACATTTGCCTCCCTGACGCTGGTGAATTGTGGATCTTTTAGCCCCAGATTACAGATCACCATGTATCAGCTGTCCAACTCAGATATGAAAAGATTCGGCACCAAGAAAAGCATCAACCCCCCTTAATCCTTTAAGTGCAAGAGGTATAAGCAACACACTGAAAAGCAATCAACTCAAACCTTTCAGGCACTCTTAGGGTTAAGTGAGCATTGATGCCGTTCTCGTTGCTGAAGTCTGAGAGTGAAAGAATATAAAAACAGCTTTCAAAAGCATGTGCCTTTATGTTGGTCATTTTTTCTTTATTTAGAAGCACATTAGGAAATACATAGCTTTATTTCTGTCTGTTAGTGCCTCTGTTTTTTTTAAGAGCTTGCGTGAAAGATAATTTACCTGGGAGATCTGTGGATCAAAGCTCTGATCAGTATTTGTACTGTATAAATAAAACAACCAGAATATAGGTTAAAAAAAACATGTCTGCGTATATTAAGATTATTTGAATTATTACATGTTCTAAGTGTGCTTGCAGACCGTTCCAGTGAATTATTTATTTTCCAATAATGCGATCTCAGCTCTGCTGAAGAGCCTCCGCTTATCAAAGGACCGGATTCCCCTGCAGTCAGATAGAGCACTGACATCAGGGAAAGGGGAGAGAGCAGGGAACTTTAAATACGATTATCTCTCAAACCTTTACACTGGGGACATTTCGTTTAATTTTTTAATGGCTACAAGATGCAGATTTTTAAATATGAAGTATTATTATCCATTTAAAGTACAGGAAGGGACTGACGGTGCAGGAGCACAGATGCCGGTACAGCAAGATGCCTGCTTGGGCGTCTGGGAATGAGTTGGATTTCTCACAAATGTCAGACTTATTCATGGTAATATTCTGAGTATGTGTATCGCTGTATGCATAATGATTTGTGGGGCACTTTATTTTCAGTGTTCGTTCTGCTTTAATGAAGGGAATAAACCATAAAATCTACAGTTATTCTTAGGTCTCACAATCAGAACAACATATACCATATTGTTCTTAATAATGCCCATAAAGATGAACTAGAAAATGAATTTTAACATATTTGTCAAAATCTTTTTGTTTAAATTGGGACACCCTGTGCTGGTCCCCACAGCACACCAAAGTGCCAAGCACCTTGTTTGAGGACCATTACCTTAGAGTCTATGGACACAGCCTCTCAATAATGAACCATGAGGCATTAAACCTCAAGGTTCTGTTTTGCTGTGTGGTCCCTTTTGACCTACAAGCTGGTCTGTGGTTGATCACGTGAGAGGCACAATGAAGTCCCAGCTTGTTCAGCAGAGTCGGACTCAACAAGGGCCCTATCAGGACAGTTGTATCAATTGAATAACGTTTCAAGACAGTCCTGTATTGCTGAAGATACTATTTAGTTGTTTTCATTACAATAGGAATTCACTGCTCTTAACACCTTGAGGACCAGAGATGTGTGCACTGCATTGCAGAGTAACACAATGTGTACTCCCCCTTGTCCTGAAAGGGTTAATGATACAAAATAAAAATCTGTACAATGTATTATTACAGAGTATGAAGTAGAAAAACAATGGTGATATTGGTGTTACAAAGCCACAGATCTACATATATAAAAAAGAAGGAACCTGCGGGGACACACACACACACACACACACACACACACACACACACACAAAGGTGGCAGTAAACAGGAGATATTCAAGTCCTCTGTATACTGCCTGTCCATGACATACAGGGGAGACTTGATTTTTTCTGCAAGGAGTTGGCCCTTTCCAACTAGCTCCTCTTCAAAAAAAATACACATGCCCTTTCCACCCCCTGCCACTCCTGTCATAATCTCTGCAAGGATTTGCAGGGGCCTTCAATAGACACACACGCACCACAATACATATACAACACACATGCAATACATATGCACAACACACACACCACAAACAGGCAGTACACACACAGTCAACACAACACGAATAACACACATATGCACAACATACACACAGACACATAATACACAACACTCATGCCCACAATACACACATGCAATATACACATGCACAAAAACAGACACACAAACAATACACAACACACACATGCAATTCATACATGCACAACAAAACACATGCAATACACACACATGTGCAATACACAAACACACACACATGTGCAATACACACATGCGCAACACACACAATACACACACATAAATTCAACAATTCAGTCATTAAGAACATTGTCTCCTTTCTGGATTTACTTGGATGTCAGAGGGAAATAGTCCTACACGTAAATCTACTGCTATTTTAACCCTATTGCTACCAGACGTATCATATTTTATGTTTATTTACTCATACATACAACTGCATGGGACTTTTGTTTTTTGTTTGGGGGAGTGTTATTTATTTTATTAACTGCATGGGCAAAGCCATGCCAATATTGCTAGTATTTATTAAATGACCACAGAACAAAAGAAAGGAGGTTTGAGGTAAAAAGGATGCGGTTTGAAAGCTCACTTGCGGTCACTACGATTGGCCATTGACTAATACAGACTGGGTTTTAAAACCGCATCTGCTTTACCTCGAGCCCTTTAATTTAACATATTGGTATACATGTTCATGACAATTATCTGTGAATCTGCACCGATGCTTCAACTAATGTGGAAGGAATTAAAGATGCAGACACTTTTCATGAATGTGTATGGAATCACACTAGAACGCCACACCTATGTTAGACAGGGGAAGCATGTTACAATTTCCCATAGATCCAACTCTTTAAATATATTTCTGATTTGTGAAGCGAATTTGGTATTTATATCAGACACTAATCACAGCGTTTTTATAAATATAATAAAAAATTCAGTAAACAGGGCTGGCTACCTCACAGTTGCTGTTTATTTTAGAGACTGAAAGTCTTTCACATAGGACTTAAGTGGTCTGTGTCTCTCTGTCCCCATAATTATCCTTTGCATTTTTATGAGCTAATATTGCTCATTTTTAATTCACCCCCCTACCATACTACTTAAGACTTTGTGGGGATTCTATGTATGTGTTCTTTTAAAGGTATACTAATAAAGATTTTGTTATATGTATGTTTTATTTACATCCTGTGAGGGCAATAAAGAGATGAATTGATCACTATGCTGCAGAGTTTGAGTGGCACTAATACTACTTGTGCGGCGCATCTTTACTCTGCCGTCTCCTTTCATTTATTCAGAGTATGATGAAGGAGATAACAATGTGAGGACATGACAGAAGGGGCAATTCCAAACCCAAAAAGTTCATAAACATATTTATAAATCTTATTTATCTATGGATACAGGATGTGCAAACAAAATTGAGTTTAGACACTGCAATCCACTGTAAGTTCCTTTAATGGGCAATCACTGTTTATATCCCGCTAGTATGAAAGCCTGTGTACACGGGCTAAAGTGCCACCCAATGGCCTCAGCTGCTGCCTTGGAGCCGGGAGCAGACAGGCGGTGGGCCGTTCAGAGCTCCCCGCTCTTGATAACCGCGTTCGGCCAGTCTCTACTGCGCATGACTGCATCGTTCCGGCAGTCTCTACTGCGCATGACTGCATCGTTCCGGCAGTCTCTACTGCGCATGTGCTTGTACGCACACAGGGGGCTTCGCAGCCTAGCATTTTGTATTATACAGATGAGCCAGAGGACAGCCCTAAGAGCTATGATTAGGCGTGGGGTTTACAAATGAAACGCATGAGGATTGAGTACACATGGTTAAAAGAAATTGGCCCATATTTATAAAAGCAAACAGGAGTTATTCTGGACCAAACCAACTGCATACAGGGGACAAACAGAAATTCCTAAATTCCCATAAATTTAAACAGAGCTTTTTTAATCCCTTGAATGCTGGAGAGGTCTCCAATACATTCCTAAGCAGTGGACACCTCTCTAGCATTCAAAGGGTTACAAACTCACATTAAACAGGGAATTGTTTTGTCCCCATTGGTACAGTTGGTTTATTCCAGAATAACTCCAGTCTGCTTTTATAAATATAGGCAGAGTTCCTTTAGCCATGAGTATGCAATCCTCACGCATTTCATTTGTAAACCCCACGCCTAATCATAGCTCTTAGGGCTGTCCATTCAGCCATTGTTTATAATACATCAGCCACTTTTGCCTGTCTGGTTTCCGTGGTGCAGTCACTTCCTGTGCAAGTTTTCCAGGGTTTAAGGTTTTCCTTTGATCTGCACTGAACCAATGGGATTCATTGTCTAAGAGGACCTGTACTTTAATAAACAATGCATTTGAGACTTCTCAGGAATCTATGGGGTTAATTATGATTTAGACATCTTACTAAGCATTCTGTCTCCATAATCTGGCCTGTTTGTGGCTCAAGGACTTAACATGGACACTCCTCAGGTAATCACCCTTCTAGTTGTACCTGACGGTATTGTGTAACCCGCTCGAGGAGTACAGAGATAAGGAATAAAACAGGGAGACCTTGTGCAATGCAATACAAAGATAGGATCCCTGCTATAGTCTTCTCTCTATCAGCTTCTCTATTGCTTTCCATGATAATGCAATAATTTTGACTGTGTCAACACTGTTCATGTTATGTATTGCAAATTTATTTCTGTCTGACAATTGCTTATCCTTATAGAACTGCAGTAAGGATTTATTCTATACACTGCTGCCCTCTGCTGGAACAGTGAAGTTTTCATCCACTAATTGTTGATTCATCAGGTCATAAAATCTTTTGCATTTTGCACTGTGCGTCTACTGGGCTAAAAAACAGACATTTGGGACGATGATGAAACAAACTGCTGAGAAGTTTATTTAAGAAGGTGCAATTCGATATTGGATCTTGAAACATGATTTTTGTTCTCCAAAGGGTGATGTTCTCAAACCTGTTCTCATGCCCAGCCTATCTTCCTGGGCATAAGAACAGGTTTGAGAACATCACCCTTTGGAGAACAAAAATCATGCTTCAGTCCTATCTCTCAAACCTCTATGGTTTGAGAGATATAAGCTTTCGAAATTCCCCCTTCCCTCTTTGTGCACGGACGTCAGCTTTCTGTGTTAGAGAAGGAGATCCTTGACCACAGACCGTCCTGCGGATCTTCAGCAGAGCTGTAATCACGATAGTTATGCAGAAATACTTCATTTGAACAGTCTACGACGTGTGCTTGCAGTAGGTCCCTTTCGAATCAAAGAATGAACCAGGGGAACTGACCCTAAGTTTTAACTAACAAGATGGAGTTTGGTGTGCCTGTTTCTGTGGAGCTTTTAGGATAATGTTTTACTCATTAATATTTAAATTATTTTATCTGTGTATTCTACTATAATAATGTATATAGAGTCTGTATGAAAGAGGAGGGCAACATGTGGTCCTCAGGGGCTTCAACGGTGGTCAGTGTTCCCTCTAAGGTGAGCACAGGTAAGCGACCCAGAGCCGAAGGAGTTAAAGGGATAGTAATGTTTCATAATAAAAGCAGCTCTAATCAATCTTCATAGTATTTGGGCCATGGAGAGTGTTATTTCAATTGTGTCAGAGTTGTAGTTCAAGAGTAATTGAATGATAAAGCATCCCTCCCCCCCCCCCCCTTTTACTGCTGTAACACTGCTCACCTCAGAGCGGCAGGGAGTGTCTAGGTAGACTGCAGAGAGGGACAATCTTCAATTAAGATAAGGGAAAAAGTTGAAAAAGCTGTCAAGAGGGGTGGGGTTTTCATTGTTCTCACTGTAAGAAGGTTGTCCCCTGCTGTGATCCGTCCAGTCAGGAGACCAGATTCCACATCTGAGGGGAGGTGGCTCACACTAAGTAAAATCTTTATCTCTTCCCCTCCACAGTTGTGCCTCATTCCCACCTCCTCCTCTGACAGTGGAATCCTCCATGTGAGCTGGTGATCTCTTGCCAATGAGAGCGCGCCAGGTCACATGCAGGATTTCACCATCAGAGGAGGAGGTGGGAACAAGGAACAACTGGGCGAAGTTTGAAAGGCTGTGGTACAAAGCTGTACCTCAGCCTGTCCTGAGGTGATGTCATGAGTGAACATTATAAAGGATAATTTCTCCTTAACCCCTTAAGGACCAGCTGCGTGCACACGGAGCATTTTTTTTTTATTTTTTACTTGATCCGATTCAGGGCTCCCCGAACAGCATGCAGCCGAGTGGGGAGCCCTGAATTCATGTACATCCTTGGTCCTTTAGGGACATACACCGCATGACATATATGTACATCACGGGTCGTTAAGAGGTTTAACAAGAGCAATAAAAAAAAAATATATATATATATATACATATACATACATACACACACACACACACACTAGTTGAAGAGCCCATTACACGGGCCACAATGCCACTGCCAGCCGGTCGCAGGGCAGTCATGCACAGTAGAGACTGCCCGCGCCGCAGCTGATACAGTGCCAGCCAGTCGCGGTGCAGTCATTCTCAGTAGAGACTGCCCGCACGGCAGCTGATACAGAGCGAGAAGCTCCTTCGGAGAGCCCTGCTCTGTATCAGCCTCGTCACTGGCAGTCTCTACTGCGCATGACTGCGTTGTTACACACGTTTTAGCAAATTATTATATAGGATACATATATATATATATCTAGGATTGAACATGTATTGGCAACCAACAATCAAATAAGGATCCCTTTAAAGGAGGTGAGAGTTCCCCTCTAACAGTGCTGCTTTCCAGTAAGAGATATCACTGAGAAGCTGAATGTAACTAGAAATGGTGCTCTAACTTCTCAGTCATTTCTGCCTAATCTCAATGTCCGTCCCTTTGTCATCCCATAAATGGGTAGAGCGGTACCTCTTTTTCTTGCTGACGATCATATCCATTGTTTGCAATAGTCTTCTCTCCAGCGCCAGGATGTCAGCTTCTGTCACATTCCTACAATAAAGATTTCAGTTGTGAACACAACTAAGAACATTTAGAACTGCAGTCCCGTCTGTTGTGGAGTAATGGGATGGCAATCCCTCTGGCATTCAGAGAGTTAAAGTAATACTAACATCAAAAAATGAAATAGTTTGATAGAACTTTAAAATATCATGTAAAAATATATGTAAAAATTATTGATAGGATACATCCCTGAAATATAATCCTAAACTTGCTGTTTCACATGTGTCGATTATTATGTTCAGGGAGCATTTATTTATTGTTCTTTGTGCTGTTTGTACTGAAAGATAAGAGCTAAAGATTGTTAATTGATAGAGATCAGTGCCCACTGCTCTTTGTTATCAGAACTCAGCCCATTCCCAGATTAATCCTGGACAATCAGTGAGTGCTCTGGAAAAGGAATGAACTACAGGGCATTCAGGTGTGTATACAGCCCCAATTCATTTAGAGATTTATGAGGCTTGCAAGTGTGGGTTACCTCTTAGATGTTATACTGAATTGATGCAATTAAAGGAACAACACCTGTAATGGACATTATATCCAGTACTAATTCAAGATTTATTTTGGAGAGCCACTCCACACAGAACTGACTCATAACTGCCATTAGGATTTACTGATAGAGGAATGAAAACAGATGTTTTTTTAGGCAAATATTCTGGCCTTATCGCGGCAATGGCAGAGTGAAACAATGTGGGGAGATTCACTAAGTGGTGACAAAGAGGGGATAAAGTGGAGATGACTTCCCAGCAGGGCTTATCATTTGAAGTCCTTTGCTACTAGCCAGACCTGAAAAGTTACTGGCCACTGCAATCCATAACATACCCACCAGGGCTGAATTTCTACTCGCCATTGGCTAGTGGAGAGCGGAAATTTTGAGCCCTGTTCTCCAGTGATATCACTTCTCCAAGTCCTATGTTATTCATTGGAGCCTATGCCCTAAGATCTCCAAAGCTGTAGAAATCTTAGTACACTGGCTCTGTAGAATAACATAGGAACTGGAGAAGTGATATCACTGGAGAAATCATCTCCACTTTATCACCTCTTTATCACCGCTTAGTGAATCTCCCCCAATGTATCAATATTGTGTTTTGAAATTAAATGCATTATTCCTCAGCAGAGAGAGCGACAAGGGAGCCATCTGTGCGGTTACTGGTGCTATAAATATACAAGAGGACCAGAACAAACTGGACTGCATCTGGACCTCAAATCTTTGATTTAAATGGAGATTTTTTTTTTTTATTTTTTTTTAATAAAACAAAAAATAATTATTTTTTTAACTTCATAAACACATTTAATAAAACATGTTAGTCAATGGATTGGAAAAATGGGACCATGATAAAACACAGTACCTTAAAAAGTAGGACATATAGGTGTAGGGGCAATTCACAGCACCAAATCCAGACAACAGGGCCATCAAGGTGACTCCAATCACACCCACCCTGCTAATCAGCTGCTCTATGGACAGAATGCCTGGAAGAGAGGAGTGTATCATCACACTGCAGCAATACAGCGAATAGAGAACAGGGATAATCTCCAATAATAAAAACCTAAATTGAATTCACATTGTTAAATACTCTGAAAAATTATGCTTCTTTTTTGCATTAATGTGGAAGTAACACAGTATGACATATTAACCTTTTAAGAGCGCCAAACAGAAAGCTCTCTGGGAAAACAAATTCAGAGAGCTTCCTGTTAAGGACATAAAAGTGTAAGAATAATAAAAAGTGTAGGTAACTTGACTTTACATTTTACACACTTGCAGAACATGTAACGTTGAAATGCGACTGACCGTCACTACCGTACTGCACTCTAATTCATCACGTTATAGTGGCCTAATTCTACAGTAAACCAATTGCACCATAGGAGGCAAATCAAAATTCCTCAAGTTCCCATTGATTCAAATGGTATTTTTAGCCTCTTGAGTGACAGCGAGATCTCCAGCGCATTTTATATTAATATTAATTTAAGTTGGTTTTTTAACCCCTTGAATGCCACAAAGGTCTCCAGTGCATTGATTCTTGGGAATACTTAGTATTTGTTTGCTATGGTGCAGTTGGTTTGTACCAGAACTGCCTCACTCTGTGTGATTACATAAGGTCCTGTGTGCCTGTCTCTCACTCTGTGGATGTGGGAAGCTGAAGTTAAAGTGATAGCAATACCTGCTTAACCCTCTGTGTGCCAGAGGGGTACGCAATGTTGCGTACCACTCTGGCACTCAAAGGGTTAAAAGTATTGTGATGAGTCTTCTTTATATAAAAACTAAGAGATTGCGCTATATTTAAATCTTCAGTTTTGTGTAGTTGAAAAGTTATGAAGAGCTAAAGATCCCCCTCCCCTTTCTGGCCGCCTCCCTCTGGATCTGTAATCGGATCATGTGACTCAACGGCTCCAGCGAGGGACAAACTTCAGTGAGTAAGTATTATGGAAATCCTGTCCCACTTGACAATGTAGGCAGGATTTCCCTTTGCTTACTGAAGTTTGTCCCTCTCTGCAGCTGTCCCGTCCAGACTGCAGCAGTGATGCGGAAGGAAGGGGCGACCTGGGGATCTTTATCTGTGCGTAACTTTTGAACTACACAAAACAAAACAGTTAAATATAGCGCAATATTTTAGTTTTTATATAAAGAAGACTCAATGCAATACTTTTAAGTAGGCATTACTAATCCTTACAGCAACAACTATAGAGCCAAAGGTTCCCATCCCTGCTTTGCTCTGGTAAGTAAAGCCACAGGTATTTTGCTGACATTATGGTAATGTAGGTTATGTTTTCTATTGATATAAACCTTTTAGTTGTACTAGGAACTTGTAGTTCTTCTATGTTCATGAGTCATATGGAAATAGAGAGAGTCCCTAGTAAAGCAGGACTACAAATCACAGAAAGCATTACTCTACATAGCCTCCTCTAGGGTTGAAGAACTCAACAACCGGAGTACAAAAGGTGATATAAACCTGATTTAGAACAATATATAATGTAACTAAGGATCCAGCTTATTTCACGGGATTAGAAGGCAGTGATGGGTGGGAGCAGGTCTCCAGATTTCACACTCCAGAACATAAAAATGGGGCAGCACCAGGTAACATGTAGTGATGATAAAACAGTCAGGTTGGAGGATTTAACACTAATTCAGCAGCTATTCCTAAATCTCTCCACTAAAACACACTAACGAGGCCAAACGTACCATGCTTTGGGCTAAGTATGGGAAATGGATCCCCCAGCTTCCAAAAGAAATACATAAACGTCAACCATACGACACAGGCGAAGAGCAACCTCTGCCGATGCACTGGAAATCATGGAACAAATACGTTCATTAAATTCATGGCAAAAAACACATACTTAAAGGGGAAGAAACACCTTCTAATAGTAACCCACCACTTAACATACTATGTTAAGAAAATACAAATGGCTACTTAATTCAACAGAAAAAAACAATCAGTCTTGGATGTCATGTCATGGAGATGGACATGACAATTTCTAGCAGGGTCAAAGGTCACAAACTCCACCAACTGCACATGGTAATCTTAAAGGGATAGTAAAACTTCATATATTTAAGCTTTAATATTGAAGGAATTAAATAAATAAACTAAAGCATCTGTGTCTTTTTTCTATAACTTACATAGTTTTAAGCGTAATCAATATGGAAAGTTTCCCCCTCCCGCCCCTTTTATCCACGTCAGAGTTCTATCTGTCAGACTTGGATTCTGGTCTGCGTACAGGACGGCTCATCTGGAGAACCGAAATAGCAGTGGACACAAAGTAAATATTCGTGACAACGGCCTACTGCCTCAAACCAGGATCATTATGTAGACCGTTGTCATGAATATTTCCTTTGTATGCAATGGTATTTCAGCTCTCCAGACGAACTGTCCGGCCCGTAGACCAGAATCCAAGTTTGTTAGCTAGAGCGCTGACGTAGCTTAAAGGGGTGGGAGGGGCAAACTTTACATAGCGATTACTCTTAAACTATATAAGTTAAAGAAAAAAAGACACAAACGCTTTAGTTTATTTAGTTAAAGTGGAACTACCTCCCTATAAAAAGTAACCACCCAATAATTAGGCATATGGTGACTAGTTTCTTAATAGTGCTATTATCTTCCACAAGTACCACGATTTGAAGTAATTCTGTTTCTACAGAGACCGGCAGTCAGGCCTGGACACAGACATCTTTCTCAAAGACATCTCCGTGCCCGCGCTGTCCGTCCCGATCTCCTCTAGGAGGCATTGCATGGTGCCGGAAGGACTGACGGCACAGGCGAGGAGATGGCTCTACAGCAAGAAGCCTGGCCATCAGTCTCAGAATAAACAGGGTTACTTCAAAACACAGTACTTATGGAAAATAATAGCACTACTAAGAAGCTAGCCGCCATATGCCTAATTATTGCTGTCGACTTTATATAGGGTGGTAGTTCCGCTTTAAAATTAAAGCTTTAAACATTTAAGAACCAGAGGGATGTGAAATGCATTGCTTACCTATGCACTGCGCACCACTCCAGTCCTTAACCCCTTAACGACCGGCAAGCACACGTGTGCAAGCGTACTTCTGGTTCAGGGCTTCCGAAGCGGCGTGCAGGTGCGCCGGGAGCCCTGAACTCCATGACGTGCCAGGACCGTCACTGGTCCTTAAGTGCTGGACCAGTGTGACGGTCCGTGTACGTCATCCGACACGAAGGGGTTAAATGGTTAAGTAGACCCATGCGCTGTGCCTGCTCCAATGTGAAAACTTCCAGAAGCTGTCATGTCCGCCCACTGCACAGGACATCCAGGACTGACTGAAGGTATTATCTCTTGGAGGAAATAAAGACACAAAAAATTCAGAAAGGCCATTAGGATTTTCTGACCACAGTAAGGTATGAGGGGGTTATCATCAAGAGGTATTAATTCTTTAACCCCTTAAGGACCGCATGCAGCTATCTCTTAAGGACCATGGAGCTTTATTTTTTTCGCATCCGCTTTTGGACTCCCCGAACGGTGTACAGCAGCGCGGGGAAGCCAGAATTCCATGACGGTCCTGGCACGTCGTGGGTCCTTAATGCAAATCCACCCACGACGTGCCAGGACCTTCAAGGGTCCTTAAGGGGTTAAACAGACAGTAATGAGAATTATTATATATGGTCTTATGCAGAAATAAAAAGATGGAAGTATTGCAAATCAGTGTGCTGGAGACCACTTTGGAGGTTAACACATTAAAGGGGGACTTTCACATCATAAAAAGTTTTTACCATTTGTTTAAACATTTAAGTAGTGTTAGGAAACGTGCTTTATATTTTTTATTAGTCCGTACTTTTGAAGATCTTTAAAGCCCAAGCCGTGCACTTTCGCAATCTGCAGCACAGCAATCAGGACTTCCCAGCACTAGTTCATTCTCCTCCCAACTCCCTCCCAGCTTCCCCAGGGAGCGTGTTGCAACCTCAGTATAATGCTTACCGGAGCTTGCTGTAACGCTAGGAGCCGTTCACAGCACACTGAAGGGAAGCATGAACGCGCTCCCTGGGGCAGCTGGGAGGGAGGTGGGAGGAGAATGAACTAGTGCTGGGAAGTCCTGAGAGCTGTGTCGCAGATACACAGTGCCGCAGAATGCGGAAGTGCACGGCATGGGCTTTAAAGATCTTAAAAGTATGGACTAATAAAAAAAAATAAAGCACGTTTCCTAACACTACTTAAATGTTTAAACAAATGGTAAAAACTTTTTATGATGTGAAATTTCCCCTTTAAAAACCCCTTTTAAAGTGATAGTAATGCTTCTTTAACATACTTTATCCAAGTCTTCTCTATATTAATAGAAACACAATGTACTATGTCACATATCTTACTTCTTTGTAGTTCAAAAGATATTCAGCTCTAAAGATCCCCTGTCCGCCCCTTTCTGGCAGCCTCCCTATGATTCTCAGATTGGATCGTGCTAAGTATAAGGGAAATCAGCCCCCCCCACTTGATGAAGGAGGGCAGGATTTCCCTTTGCTTACTGAAGTTTGTCCCTCACTACAGCCGTAGCTGAGTGATGTGGGGAGAAGGGGCGGACGGGGGGAACTTTATTGCTTCATAACTTTTGAACTACAAAGAAGTAAGATGTTTGACATAGCCCATTGTGTTACTATTATTATACCGAAGACCCAGTGAAAGGATTTTAAACAGGCATTAGTAACACTTTAATTCAATGTGAATTTTTGTCTCTCTGCCCCCTAGGGATGCAGTTGTTTGCTCCACAATAGCTGCATAAGGCAGTGGTTCTCAACTCCTGTCCTCATGACCCACTAACAGGCCAGGATTTGATGATTTCCTTGTTAGCACACAGGTGAGTTAATCAGTGTGAATGAGCCTCTGATCACATGATTTCCTTGTTAGAGCACAGGTGAGTTAATCAGTGTGAATGAGCCTCTGATCACATGATTTCCTTGTTAGAGCACAGGTGAGTTAATCAATGTGAATGAGCCTCTGATCACATGATTTCCTTGTTAGAGCACAGGTGAGTTAATCAGTGTGAATGAGCCTCTGATCACATGATTTCCTTGTTAGTGCACAGGTGAGTTAATCAATGTGAATGAGCCTCTGATCACCACACCTGTGCTCTAGCAGAGAAATCCCTAAGTCATGGCCTGTTAGTGGGTCCTGAGGGCAGGAGTTGAGAAACACTGGCATAAGGCCTATAAGGCATTGCTTATTAAGCCTTTTGAGTGCCAGGGGGTACGCAATGCATTGCTTTGCAGTGCGTTGCGTACCCTGCTGGCACACAAAGGGTTAACCTGAAATGGAACAATTCGGGAGTAAACCAACTGCACCATGGGGGTAAATAAAATGTCCACTGATCTAAATGGGACTTTTAACAGTTTAAATGCCAAAAAGGTCTCCCTCTCTAGCATAAAAGGTGTTAAAATGTTAGTAATGTTTACTCGTCCCCTACTGCACAGTTGGTTTACGCCACAATTGCTCCATTTCACCTTAATAAATAAGGCCCATAGTTAATAAGGTCCTTCTCCTGACAGTTAAAACAAGGGTACTCTCACTACTGGTAGATGCTTCCTTCAGAAGTTATTACAGTACAAAACTGCATGTTTTTGGGAAAGATAGGTCCATTGTTTTTAACCCTTTGAGTGCCAGAGGGGTACGCAACACACTGCAAAGCAATGTGTCGCGTACCCCTCGGGCACTCAAAGGGTTAACTGCCTTTCCATTTCATGCTGGTGGTATTGTTATTGCTGAGAGTTAGAATGTGACCACAGCTCTCCATAGCCATCAACAGGAGCAGTGACAGCAGTTTAATATAGTATATACAGTGTAGCAAGCTTTCCATTCTCTCAACAGAAACAAATGTAATAAAATCTCTGAAAATGCGGTCACCTCCAGCAACTGTGTGATGTTAATATGATTTCAATGTGATTCCATTGAAATCAATGCTACAAATTTGCAGCTGAGTTATCGGATTGTCTGAGAACAGTTGCAGCATGCTGGGTCTCTCTGCAATGATTGCACCGCATGCTGCTTCTGTAAAATGCCCCATAGGATCCAGTTATTCATAACAAGTGATTTTCCATCTCTGTGACAAGGTCTCCTGTATAACAGGGACCTAAAAGGCCATAGGCGGTGATCTCTCTGTCTAACAATTAATCTCATTGAGACTGATAAAGTCCATTATTTAATGTAAGGAGGTGAAGCCTATATACAAATGTAGAATGGTGATCAGCAAATACAAACAACTGCAGATACTATGCAAAACATTATTATATATAAATATATATATACAGTATATATATATATAGTGTACATCATGGAAACTTGCTATTTACATAAGCGTATTTATGACTGAATGTGTCAAGTAGCATCTTATACTCTGTTCACTCTGCTTCACATTTAAAGGGATAGTAATGTTTCACAACAACAGCAGCTCTAATTAATCATCATAGTATTTGGGCCATGGAGAGTGATATTACAATACTGTCAGAGTTGTAGATCAAGAGTAATTGAATGATAGAATACGCCCTCCCGCCCCTTTTACCTAGAGTAAGCTGCCTCCCCTCAGATGTGGAATCTGGTCTAATTACCAGACAGATCACAGCAAGGGACAATCTTCTTACTGTGAGCATGAGGAAAACCCTGCCCCCCTTGACAGGTTTTTCCTTATGCTCTCTGTGATACATCAGTACAGTCTTGCTGCTCTGAGGTGAGCAGTGTTACATCAGTAAAAGGGGTGGGAGGTGGATACTTTATCATTCAATTACTTTTGAACTACAACTCTGACAGTATTGAAATAACAGTCTCCATGGTCCATATACTATGAAGATTAATTGGAGCTGCTTTTATTGTGAAACATTACTATCCCTTTAAAGGGATAGTAATGTTTCATAATAAAAGCAGCTCTAATTAATCATCATTGTATTTGGACTTTGGAGAGTGTTATTTCAATTCTGTAGTTCAAGAGTAATTGAATGCCAAAGTATCCCACTCCCACCCCTTTTACTGATGTAACACTGTTCAGCCAGATCAGAAGGGAGGTGCCAGGTAGACTGCATAGAGGGACAATCTTCAATTAAGATAAGGGAAAACCTGAAAAGCTTGTCAAGGGGGGCAGGGCTTTCATTGTTCTCATAGGAAGAAGATTGTCCCCTGCTGTTATCTGTCTGGTCTATGGGCTGCATTCCACATCTGAGAAGAGATGGCCTACACTAGGTAAAAGGGGCGGGAGGGGAAACTTTGCTTGTGAATATCTCTCAAACCATAAAGGTTTGAGAGATAAGACATATCATTCTTCATGTTTTTTTAATGCCTAAAAAATAAAATAAAGATAAAACAAAGTATTACTATCCCTTTAAAAGGATACCTATACATAGCCATATATCTTCATATTTAGTGTATATATCTTTTTATAATAACGGTACTAACATTTTACACCATTTACTCATTTGTCTACACGCTGCTGTTTTTCCTTTATTCGATTGGTTTGGTTTTGTCAGCATAGTATTTATTCTTTTTCTATTAGTCATTTCCCATTTTTATTTTCTATTATTATTATTTTCACTTTTCTTTTTCTTCAATTCTTTTTCTTTGACCCTTTGAGTGACAGAGAGGTACACAACGCATTGCTTGTACCCCTCTGACGCTTAAAGGGTTAATTTTTAAATTGTATTTTTATTTATTTCAATTTATATAGGTGTGTTATTTTACATGCCTTACGCGGTATATGTGTGCGTTGTTATTTTTATGGATTAGTAAATTTTGATATTTCATATTTGCACTTCATCTTTTCTATATTGGTATATTTGGGAGCGATTTCCTAATTCCTCTTTTTATAGTTTTAAAATAACAGGCCATAAATCTGAATAAAACGCCTCACGTTATCAGTCAATGTTATGACATACATCTTTCTTATGGCATTTACACTGGTGTGATAGATACAGTCTCATGTTTCTTTCATAACCAGGGCTGGAAATTCCCACTATTTACAGAAAAGTGAGCAGAGAAGTAAGAAATATGCTGCTCTCTCTGTTTATCAGTGGGAAGACTAGGAAGTTCATCACCTGACTACTAATGCTTTCTTCTGACTGGTGGAAATCAGTGATTTTTTTTTATTTATTTTGTTTTACAGCCCTGAACATAAGGTTCTATACATGCATTGTTATGTTCAATGTCTGGCCTTTGCAGTATACAG
This sequence comes from Rhinophrynus dorsalis, assembly GCA_037306005.1. Lineage (NCBI taxonomy): Eukaryota > Metazoa > Chordata > Amphibia > Anura > Rhinophrynidae > Rhinophrynus > Rhinophrynus dorsalis. The sequence goes on from CM074719.1 coordinate 32,026,605, forward strand.
ATATCTTTTTCTCTCCAATTCTATGGACAATGCCAGTTTTACAGGCCTCTATAAATAAGTTTATACTCACACAGTCGGATATTGCTCACCACAAAGTAGCCGATGTAAAAAGGCACCACAAACACAAGTACCAGCAGAATCACACACAGGTTCAGCTTCCAGTGAAAGTAACGAGAGCTGAAAAACAAAATAACCACGTTTACCTACTTTATACTGCAAAGTGCCAGGCACGCAAAACAGACAACCTCCAAGTGTTGTTGGACTACAAATCCCACAACATTCAACCAATCAACATCCAGCAGACCATGATGAGAGCTGCGATTCAACAACAGATGTAATACAGATGCACACAATGCAATTTTCATACTCTTTTTTTTTTTTTTTGGGGGGGGGGGGGTGTAGATTGCTTTGTCCTGTACACATACCTCCCAAGTGTCCCTCTTTAGGAGGGACAGTCCCTCTTTTAGACCCAAATCCCTCTGTCCCTCTTTCCCACCCTGATGTCCCTCTTTTTTAGGAAATCAGACTGTGTGATGTGTATATAAGTGTATCATATTGTTCTACAGCAATAAAACTCACATTATTGTTTGTGTAAATGTCAGTATATATGTTTATAAATTAGTCTGTGTAAATAAAATACTTTGGTTTTGTTATAAGTCATTTATTAGGTTACACAAGAAGGTGTCAATAGGTCAAGAAATAGCCTAAACATTCTCTTTAATGCTCCGCCCACCAGCCACACCCCAGCCACACCCCTTAAAACATAAGTGTCCCTCTTTGGCAGTTTGAAATATTGGGAGGTATGTGTACATTAAAAATATATTTCCAGAACAAAGTGCATTCTTTTATTTTGCCTGCACATATTAAAGTTACAGTACAAAACTGACAACAGGGTTACCTATAACCTGATAACCTATAGCCAACTGTACTGTAGGAGAGAGAAAAACATAAAATCTCATTGATTTTAAAGGGATAGTAACTCTTAATATCCAAATAAATATATATGGCAGGGTTTATTGTCCTGAGTAAAACAAGGGTACTCCTAGTGTTGAGAGATGCTTTATTCAAAAGTTATTGGGCTCGAACTTTAATTTTTTTAGGTGCAGTATCTCAATGGCCTGAAATGTTACAGTGGCGCTGTTGCTACATCTTTCTATGGACAGTTCTGGTCAGTCGACCATAAACCATCAGGATGGTGTAGCACAGTGGTTCTCAACTCCTGTCCTCAGGACCCACTAGCAGGCCAGGATTTGAGGATTTCCTTGTTAGAGCGCAGGTGAGTTAATCACTGTGAATGAGCCTCTGATCACATGATTTCCTTGTTAGAGCACAGGTGAGTTAATCAGTGTGAATGAGCCTCTGATCACATGATTTCCTTGTAAGAGCACAGGTGAGTTAATCAATGTGAATGAGCCTCTGATCACCACACTTGTGTTCTAGCAGAGAAATCCCTAAGTCCTGGCTATTGTAACAATTCAGGCCATCGAGATACTGTACCTAAAAAAATTTTGAGTTTCAGCTGGAATAACTTTGGAATAAAACATCTCTCAACACTGGGGACACCCTTACTTTACTCAGGAGGATAAACCCTACAATATATATATATTTTTTGGATATTAAGTGTTACTATCCCTCTAAAAGCAATGAGATTTTGGTACGTTTTTATTCCTCCTACAGTATAGTAGGTTTGCTCCAGAATTTCTTTCTGCATAAAGAAAACGGAAGCAATTCTGGTGCAAACCAACTGCACAAATACAACTTCCCACTGATACAAATGGACATTTAACTCCTATAATCTAAAGAGGTCTCCAACGCATTAGCATTCAAGGGGTTGAAAGCCCCATGTATATCATTGTGGAGATTGTGGAATTTTTATACCGCCCCCCACGCTCAAGTTGGTTTGCTCCACAATTGCTTCTCCTTTTCTTCCTGCATAAAGCCCTTAAGATGATATTCACAAAAGTAATGAGGAGCAAGACTGGAGTAAACCAAATGCATCACTGGGGGAGTGAGTAAATATACCCAAAAGTCTCGCTGATTTAAATGGGAATTTTAATCCCTTGAATGCAAGAGAGGTCTCCAAGACTTCATGGGAGTTAAACAGCAAAAGGAAATGCACGAAAGGGGCGCTTTCAACGTTTTGTTTTGTTTTTAATTACATTTGAAATGTCTTTATTTTTATTATTAATAAAAGATCTTTGATATACTGATTGTTGACTACGGATTTTGGGATCGGTGAGAAGCGGAGCGTTTGGAGCAGGTCGATCTATCCCTTTTTGCTGTTAACTGGTTATGAGGATTATAAGCAGTATATATACAAGTGTGAGTAAACATTCTATTTGGAATATTTGGAAGCTTGATACATGTTGAAAGCGCCCCTTTCATGTATTTCCATTTTCTGTGTTCTGTCCTTCTTTGTTTGAAGTTACTTGACAAGGGAGCTGCTGACGTGAAACCGTATCTGTGTGGAGGGCAGCGTAATATCCCCCACTTGCCTTTTAGCCACAAACAATTTGGATGTGGCCATACATATATGTGAGTGCATCTAATTACTTTACTTATTATTGTGAGTCCTGTGAGCTTATTAACCCTATGAGTGCCTACCCTCTGTGTTCTTCTTTTCTGCTGCATGGGAGTTAAATGCCCCATTTAAATCAATGGGAGGTTTTATTTGCCCTCTATTGTGTAGCTGGTTAGTTCCGGAACTGCTCCCCCATAAATGTACTGGATTCACCATATCGCTGTCACGTACCTGCTGTTCAGAAGGCCCAGAATCTCAAAAATGATAAGTTCAAACATGGTACAGGAGAAGGCAAAGGTGACCGAGAAGACAACCTGAACGACATACTGACGGACCTGAGTGATAAAACATCAGACACCGATATTACACCAGTGCTACTCACCGCTGGATCCCCATTACCAGCATCGCTGTGTCAGGACTCACCTCGTAGTCTTTGAAGAGCTGGCGCATGAAAAACAGCCACCCAAAGCCAAAAAACAGCAACTTTGTTGGAAAAGAAAACAATATGTTCATTGTAAGCCATAGTACTTTAACTCTGAGCGTCATGATAGTCCAACACAAAGGGTTATATAGGGTTATTTAGATTGTAAGCTCTATGAGGCAGGGACCTTTTATCATAATGTATACTCACCTGGTTTTCCCATTATGATTGTCTATATAAGCACGTAATCACCGCACTTATTGTACCCCTTCTATATTAAATGTAAACTGTAAGGTGCCAAGTACACTGGTTGGACTATATAAATAAAAATATATAATACAATATGTGTGTGATGCAGTTCTTTAGAAATATACTTATTTTACTTGATATGTATGCAGCAGATTGTGGTACAAGGTCATAGACACTAATGTTTTCGTTTTTTTTTTTTTTTTATAAATAACAATCTTTATTGAGGATATAAAGTTTACAAACAGTGAAATGAAGAACAATGAGGAAACTGAAGTACAAATGTACAGCATAGAAATACAAAGCAAATAGAAGGATCTTCAAATATTTTGAAAATGAATCGAGAATGAAGAAATTAAACTGTCATAAACAAAGAGGGTAAGATAACCTGCATTCTATCATGTAGAGTCAGAAGAGTAAGAAAAGTGGGGAGAATAGATAGGGGAGTGAAATATGAATGGGATAAAGAGAAAGGAACGTAAGGGAGGAAATACCGGAGAGGACAAGGGTGAGGAGAGGAGTATGATATGAGGTAGAGGGTGGAGGAGAAGAGAAAAAAAACAAAACAAACAAAAAAAAAAACAGGCACATCTCGGAACCGCCCAACAGGAACCCACCAGACCTGAACAAAACCGCTATGATGAAACTCCAGTCATAGCATGCAGTCCAACAGGAGGAGTAAGCTCAGGAAGGGTCAATGGGGAGGTGAGGGGAGCATACTGGAGGAGGTGAGTGAAGATAGCCAAAGAGACCACTTATCCCCGTGAGAATCTAGTGAATCCAAGACTATCGCGTGAAGCTTTTCCATTTGGACACTAATGTTTTCTAACCCGCAATATAAAGAATTCAATTTTCCAGCTGCTGGAGACTATAATTCCCATCATCACCAACCACTGGCTGCTGGGGACATGGAGGTTGTAGCCCCCTACAGATGGAGTCAAAGGTTGCCTACTACTCTTTTGTCCTTTCCAGCCAGTGCTAGAGTTGGCTTGGATTTATTAACCCTTTGAGTGCCAGAAAGGTAGCGCTCTGGCACTCAAAGGGTTAAAGTGAGAGACAGACTCCTTTTTGACTGTATATGCCACAAGTGCCAAACATGTAAATGTCAGACTGCCTATGCTTTTTATTTCGTTTTTCCACCTTCAACGATGTGTTTTGGTTTTTTTTACACTAATGACAGTGAGCTCTATGGATCTGTCTTTTCAGAGAGTTTTCTGTCATGGACTGTGAAAGCAAGGATCTCATGTAACACTGGAGGCAGGCAATTCTGCTGCAGTAACAGTGTTCCATTGCATCACCACTATCCCTACGTTTAAATGGATAGTAATACTTAAATGTAAAAAAATATATGTTGTAAGGTTTATATTCCTGAGTAAGACAAGGTGAATCCCACTCCTGAAAGAGGTTTTATTCAAAAGTTATTCGGGTTAAAACTTGAATTTTTTAGGTGCAATATCGCAGTAGCCTGAAATTGTACAGTGGCGCTGTTGCTACACCATCCTATGGAGATTTATGGTCCCAGGACGTTACTATCCCTTTATAAAGAAACCACGCTACATCAGTAAAAACAACATAAAAAACGGACCTGCAGTAGATATGTCTGAATATTTTGCACTTTCAGCCTAATTCAAAAAAGAAATGAAAGTAATTTTGTAGCAATCCAGCTCTGCCATATGTAATGTGACCAGTTCTCCCCTATAGTGTAAATGGCGTGCCCCAGAATGAAGTATTCCCCTTCTCTTGTACATAAGGTCTTTTGTCCGTCAACTTACCTGAGAGATGACCATTAAGATGGAGTCGTTAAGAAAACTCATGGTGGCCAATCTGTTTCACTTAGTCTGGTGAAAAGGTCTTGCCAGAAACAGTCACTTCTAGAACACTCACACTTGTATGCGTTTTGTCAGATTGCATTATTCACTCCATGCTTGATTTTGCCATTAATTAGTTCTGATGCTTTGAAAAAAGAATCACAAATTGCATTGGTTTTAGACAAAGCAGTATCTCAATACAGGTAAATTTTACCGTACTCCGTGACTTGTCTCATTTATTATTGCTCAACTATACTGCATTTTGTAAAATACCTCTATCTTGCATCATTACATACTGAAACAAATGTCTTTAATATTGGGACTTCAGTTGTTGGGTACTGCAACTCCCATCATCCCCAACCAGCCAGTAGCTGGGTGGGGATGATGGGAGTTGTAGTTTCCAACAGCTGGAGGTCCAAAAATTGACTAGCCCTGCACTAAGATGTAAATCAAAACAGAACTTGGCTATGTTCCTTAAAGGGATAGTAATACTTCAGTATTACAAATCCCTATATTAAAGCCCTAGTAAAAAAAAATAAAACTTATTGCCCCCAGTGTCATCTCTCAAACCTTTATAGTTTGAGAGATGAACGCTTCTAAAGTTGCCCTCTCCCTCCCCCTTCCCCGTAGTCAGCATTTTAGCTGACTGCAGAGAACAGAGTAGTACGACTTTCAGGTGGCTCTCCAGCACAGCCTGATCGCGTTAAGTAAAAAAAAAAAAACTTTCACTGAAACGGTCTTCTACGTGTGCTTGGCTTGCAAGCACACGTAGAAGACCGTTTTAGGGAAAGGTTTTTTTTTTTAGTTAACGCGATCACGGCTCTGCTGCAGAGCCACTTGATGATCTCTGAGCGGATTTTCCTGAGTCAGCTAAAATGCTGACTACGGGGAAGGGGGAGGACAACTTTAGAAGTGTTCATATCTCAAACCATAAAGGTTTGAGAGATGACACTGAGGTAATATGTTTTTTTTACTAGGGCTTTGATATAGGGATTTGTAATCCTGAAGTGAAAGTGAAGTGAAAGTAACCCAACCACCCCTCAAAAAAAAAAAAAAAAAAAAAAAAAGTAGCCTAAACTAACCAACAGTTTGCCCATGTGTCCTTGACTACCTGTAATGTGCTCCATTAGCTCAGGGGTTAATATCTGTTAAGTCACATGGCATGGGCAACCTTTTAGTTCTTTTAGGATTGGGGGGGATATTTTTCCTTTAAAATGTCCTTAATATGTAAAAAAACATATATTGTAGTGTTTATCCCCGAGTAAAAAAAGGGGTACGCTAACTGCTGAAAGGTGTTTTATTCTAAAGGTGTTACAGCTGAAATCTGATTTTTTTAAGTACAATATCACAGTGGCCTGAAATTGTATAGTTGCGCTGTTGCTACACCATCCTATGGACAAGCTCTGGTCCGCGGACCAGAGCAGTCCAAAGAATGGTGTAACAACAGTGCCGCTGTACAATTTCAGGCCCCTGTGATTTTGCACCTAAAAAAATTTGAGCTGTAATAACTTTTGAATAAAACACCTTTCAGCAGTGGGAATACCCTTGTTTTACTCAGGGGGATAAATTCTACTACATATTTTTTCTTTACATTCTAAGTATTACTATCCCTTTAAAAGGACTTCAGCACTCCATAAAAACCTTGGTGATTTTGAAAGAGCTTTCAAAATAGCCTTTATGTTGTGTTAGACATTTTCATTTAAAAGCAGTTTTCAGTTATTAAGATATAAAGATTATTCTAATTAAGACATAGCCACCATTAGAAACTTCTCTGGAATTCAGTTTATTCAAAATCACCTAAATGTTGTATTAGTCATTTTCATTAAAAAATGGTTTTGACCTATTAACCCTTTGAGTGCCAGAGGGGTATGAAACTCAAAGGGTTAGGATGTATAGACTATGCTACTTAAGGCATAGCAACCATTAGAAACTTCACTAGCACTGAACTGTTTACAAGTCTCATTTAATTCAATGGGATTTTCATTTCACCCATATGGTGCATAATAGTTAATATGGTGCTTCGGTCTGTATAGGACAGGCTAAAGAAGTGCAATTTTGGAGAAAGCTAGCTGCACCACAGGGGACAAATACAACATCCTACTGATTTATGTTGGGCTTTAACCCCTTGAGTACTTAAATAAAAAAAATCTCCACCACACTGCTTCGCAATGCTTTGTCGACCTCTCAGGCATTAAAGGAGTTAAAAGCCCATTGACACTTTGTATTTCTCCCATGATATGCAGATGGTTTAAAGCAGAATTTCTCCTGTTTTATTTTGTGCCTAAAGCACGTAGTACTGATAGACAAATAGAGAAGCAGAAAGAGTCTGAAGGGGAGGAAATTAGCAGTCAGGGTTATGCAACCCGAGGATCTTTAGGTGTTGTGGAGTACAGCTCAAACCAACCCCAGCCAGCCTAAGGTTGGTTGGGAAGGATGGTATTTGTAGTCCACTACTGGAGAGCCTATGATTGGCCAATCCTGCCTTAAACTATGTCACTCTCACACATTCTGCTTCTCTCAGTACTGGCCTCTGCCCTTAGCTCTCACACTCTCTCATCCGTTGTGTCCCTCTATCTTAATAAGTCTCTGTCCGCCTCAATCATTTTGTTCCCCCTCCCCACTGTCAGCCGGTACCTGAGTTCCTGGCTGGCACTTCATATCTCCCTCCCCCCAGCTGTCGCACACTATATCCGTCTGACAGCACAACAGCTAGTACCGAAATCTGATTGGCTCCTGCCGGTGACTGTCACTGTAATTCTGTCAAGCTCATGGTACTGAAACTGGCCAATCAGAAACAAGCAAGTCACCAGCCTTACCACTATTGGGTATGATTGCAGAAGCTGGTGAATGAAAGCGAGGTCTGGAACGCTGACATGTGTGGTTTTTGTGTGTGACTTTTCATTCACCCAGAAGAGATAAGGGGTTGCCGGATGTGCGGAAGTTTGAGGTAGTTGTGACCCTTTAAGTAACTCAAGGGGCAGCAAAGATATATAACTTTTATACTCTTTGGGACGTATTATGATCAGCACTGTGAGGTCAAGAGGGGAGTGCTATAAGTTGCTCACCTCCTGGTATTTAAAGGAGACATAACACCTAAAATAACCTCCACTTACAGTAATATGGCACAAACCTCCCAACATTTCAAACTACCAAAGAGGGACATTTATGTTTTAGGGGGTGTTGTTAGGGGCGTGGCTGCTGGGCAGGGCATTACAGAGACTTTTTAGGCTATTTCATGACCTATTGTCACCTCCTTGTGTAACCTAGTAAGTGACTTATAACAAGACCACAGTATTTTATTTACAAAGTCTAATTTACAAACACATATACTGACTTTTAAACAAACAATAATGTGAGTTTGATTGTTGTATATACACACCACACAATCTGATCTCCTAAAAAGTGTATCAGGGTGGGAAAGAGGGATTGTCCCTCCTAAGGAGGGACACTTGGGAGGTATGTAGCCAGAAAATAGTAGTGGCCTCTATGATTTTTGCCCTTGTGCCTTTGCTCAAGAGATCAGCCTGATTACTATATGTTATATCCACGGAGGTTGACCAAAAAGTTGCCAGCAGGACCTCAGAGTCGCATTACAGCACATGATAATCCTAACCCTTTACGGACCGGGGATGTGCAATGTATTGCTCTTCAATGCGTTGCACACTACTCTGGTCCTTAAAAGGTCAAGTGAGTAGGCTCATTCAGAAGCTGAGAAGCTCTTGCTTTTAACCACAGACACATGAATGACTGATATTTTGGTACTGCTCAGAGATCGAAGCCGCACTTTTCATTTTTCTCTGGTTAAAAATGAGGTCTCCACTGTCTACTCTTGTACTTTTCTGCTTCTGTTTACCCCTTGAGTGCCAGACGGGTATGTAACTCATTACAAAATCAATGCGTTGCATACCCCTCTGGCACTCAAAGGGTTTAAAAAACTCCAAGCAGCTGTGATCACTGGAGGGCCATGTGAGTAAAAGTAAATATTTGAGCAATTCTGGGACAAACCACTTCCACATAGAGGAAAAGGTTACATTCCTGTATAATACCTCAGCTGACATTTGGTATTGATGAGGTGAACTCTTGTGAGAATAGGATAAGTTCTGCATTAACTGGACAGTTAAAAAATACAGTTCATTAACTGAACATATAATCACTTCAATTTATTTTTTGCATTTAAATGGAAAAAAAATCTGGGGATGATGGGAATTGTCCCAACTAGACTCACTTTGCCAACCACTTCTTTCTATAATACTTTTTGTTGCCAGTAGCAGAAGAGGTACGATTTGTATGTATGCGTTCTGCTTTCTAGTTTACAGGTTTTAATTTGCTATTACTCTGTTCCAGTGTACCACAGCCATCCATGTATAATGCCCTTTTTTTCTTTGAGGGAAAAAATTGTGAATGTTGATTTTTCAGACGTATATTTAAAGAAATCCTACTGCACAATATGTATGTTTGTGATGTACTAATTTGGCCTTTCTTTTTTCTGATTCCTAGTCACCTGATGTATGAATATTTGAAGTAACCCCAACCAGATTCCATTAACACTCATAGTACATAACACAGGTATAGCATGATGTCTGTCCTTTGATGGCACATTGTTGTAAATTACTAATTGCCCATATTAAGTATCTAACCATTTCCGGTACATGTGTCATGTGGATCAAGTATCCTTTTTATGTGCTGTGAGCAATTTGAACTGTTTTTATTATTTTTTGTCCTATCAAAAATAATGCATTGATTTCAGACATGTAAAATTAGTCATAATAAGAAAGTCGTTAGTTATTTTTGTGTTCTGCAAAGTAAACACAAAGTGACACTGTCACTAATTTTGGGATTAGTTTTCAAAATCACTATATTTTGTTTTATCAGTTTTTACCTCTATTTATAAAAACAGATTTTGAGTTACTTAGACTATGTTAATTAAGACATACAGGCATTTTCTTGTCTTAGTCTTACAATACCTCTCCGCTCACTTAACCGCAATGTTTGTGTGTGTGTGGAGGTAATTTCATTCTGAGACCGCAAGTGCCTGCGTGGCATGCCTTAATTAATTAGCATAATCAATAAATTTAACTGACTAATTTTATCTAAATTATCGCTTATCTGTTTTTAAGGCTTTTCAAAGATTTTTCATTTCATCGGAATATGTGGACTGTATTGTGGAAGAACTTGCTGTTTAGTGGACACTTTTCAATATGTAAGACGTGCAGAAGACATGTTGCAAGCAATGCATCTTTCAGAGAAGTTGCCAAGCTCCAGGAAAAGAAATTAAACAGTTTGGTCTTCCCCATTAAGGACCTGGAGAAATATTTGAGCCCCAGTATTGACAGAACAAACTTTCGACTGTTTGATCCCAGCCTTGAGCAGATATCTAAAGCTGAAGAGTTATTCAGGCCATCTGCAAAACATGTAATAGACTTTATGGCATCAGCCACCAGGATGGACCATGCACCTGTTCCTACTCAGCCTGAGGTTAGTGAATGTCCATGCCCCACTTTTTAAGCCGTTTTATGCTAACGATGCCTCCAGTACATTGGAGATGTTTATAGTATCCACATGCATCACACACTACACAACTTTTAGTCACAAAAAGGGATCTATTTAAACTTTCTACACTTTATATCTGTATAAGTGTTGTTGCAGAAGAGTTTTGAATATTTGAAGAATGAGGCATATATTCAGGGATAAGAAGTTACAGAAATGTGGTGTGATATAGGGAAATGGTTGCAGATAGGACAAATCAGAGTGAAGGTAGGGCCCAGAAGAGGAGGCTAGCCAAACTGGGTTTGTTTACATTAGAGAAGAGACGTCTAAGGGGTGCTATGATTTACCATTTACAAACACGTTCAAGGTCAATACAAAGATCTATCCAATGAATTATTTACTCAAAGAGCTGAGCTAAGAACAAGAGGTCATCCATTAAGACTAGAGGAAAGGTGCTTTTGACCAAAACAAAGGCAGTGATTTTTTTTTTACAGTAAGGGCAGTAAAGCTATGGAATTCTTTGCTTCAAGATGTTGTACTTGCAGATAGGCATTCACTGCTTGTTTGAAAGCAGTTACACTATCTCTCACAGAACAATATTGAGAAGTATGACAGATGGCTTCAATTCAGACTGGCTGTTGATCCAGGGATCTATCTGACTGCTATTTGGAGTCAGGAAGGATTTTTTTACCCACTTTTTTGCCTTCCTCTGGATCAACAGGGGTGTTTTGACAGGGGCTGGACTTTACTTTTTTCAGCCTCTTCAACTATGTTACTATGGAAGCACAGAGTGGTTGTAAAAACATAAGGAAAATTAGGGCAGACAAATAGTTAAGGGACAGACAGTGAAGGGTTTTGAAGGATAGTAGGAGATTGAATTGGGTCCAGAACTTTATAGGAAGCCAGCAGAAAGATTGTGTAAAGAAGTATGTTGCTGTAGAGTGAGGAGATAGTGTTGTGATCCTTGCATCAGCATTTTGAATGGACTTCAGTGTAGAAATTGGAGCAGGGAGGAGGCCAGTGAGGTATGTGGTATAGTAGTCAACCTGGGAGAGAATGAGAGCCTGGATCAGCATTTAATGGAGTAGAGACACATCTACAGGAGAAGAAAAGTGGCATGAAGTGACTGTAGTCTGTGTTTTTTATTTTTCAATCAGTGTATCTGGATTTAGAGAATTTTGGTTGTTAGTAGATAACAAGACTGGAACCTCAGGAGAGCTGGGATTTCTAACTTGTGTGGCACAGCCTGTATAATTACTCACTGACGTGTTCTGAAGTCACCTTAAAGGGATAGTAATACTTCGTTTTAACTTAATTTTATTTTGTAGGCAATAAAAAAACACGAAGAATGATATAAGTCTTATCTTTCAAACCTTTATGGTTTAAAAGATGTTCACAAGCAAAATTTCCCCCTCCCGCCCCTTTTTCCTAGTGTAAGCCATCTCTTCTCAGATGTGGATCAGGTTGTAAGACCAGACAGATAACAGCAGGGGACAATCTTCTTTATATGAAAAGAATGAAAGCCCTCCCCCCCCCCCTTGACAAGTTTTTCAGCTTTTTCCCTTATCTTAATTGAAGATTGTCCCTCTCTGCAGTCTACCTGGGCACCTCCCTTCTGATCTGGCTGAACAGGGAGGGGATACTTTGCTTGTGAATATCTCTTAAACCATAAAGGTTTGAGAGATAAGACTTATATCGTTCTTCATGTTTTTTTAATGCCTACAAAATAAAATAAAGATAAAACGAAGTATTACTATCCCTTTAATCTTCCTTCTGAGGCTACCAGAGAATCCACTTCCACTGAAGGAGGACAACCAATTAATGGGGAGGAATGACCATGCAAATCCTAGCAAGATGTAAACACCCACTGATGTAGTCCTGCTAGCAGATTTGTATGGGCCATATTGGGGGTTTTCTATTAGCAGGTATTAGTTCAACTTTAGCAAGTGTTTGAATTACAGTGTGTAAACATTGTGCTTATAGACAGGCGCTTTTATAACCACATGTAGGCATTGTGTGCATTCATGAGAGCTTGTGTAATCACATGTAAACATTGACAGTACACAAATTACCTTGTATAGCCACATGTAACATTGAGCTCATACACAGTAATGCTGCTAACTATTCATAAACATTGCCGTTATCCACAGGAGCTTGTATACCCACCTTTAACCTTGGGATTATACACAGCAGGTTGTATAACCATGCTTAAACATTATATTCATACACAAGAGCTAACATAACCACATGCAGGCATTGTACTAGCTGCAGTTTTTTATTTATTTCTTTTTCCAGGTTTGTTTCATTGGAAGAAGTAACGTTGGAAAATCATCACTGATAAAGTCCTTGTTTTCCTTAGTTCCTGGGGTTGATGTCAGAGTGTCAAAAACTCCTGTAAGTTTCTGTATAAACTGTCATTGAGATTCTAGTTTGGGGAAGGGCAGCAGGACATGGGACAGCATCACTTTAGAATGTGTTGGTGGTGTGTAGCACTCAAGGGAGTAAAAGGCCTTGGTCATCAAGCTAAAGAGGTACAATTCTGGAGGAAACCAATTTCACTATAGGGAGGGAAATGAAAATGCCCTTTGATTTAAAACGGAACTTTTACTCATATCTCTGTAACGCTACACAGTTTAGTCTGAAGTCTAAAGTTTTAAGTAATTTTTAAAGTTTTCAAAGCTTGCAAACAACTATAAAACTACCTTTGACTTTGTCCATAGCGGAGAGTGTGAGCAGCGCAATGCCTGTGATGAGTACAGTGATTGTCAACTCCCTCCCATTACATACAGTTCAGTGGGCATTGATACTACGTCCCCTATTTTCACTCAGAAGCGCGCTTATGAAGTGCACAGTAATATAGTGCATGTAAGTGGACTGCTACTATATATAGTGAGAGAGCTTTCAGTGAACGCTCTCTCTCTCCTCTCTCCTCTCTCTCTCCTGGACAAGCATATCACAGAGAGAGTGTCAGGTCAGAGGTGCACATCAGCAGGAGGGTGGGCAAGATTGATGGCCTTCTGGGAGGACCCAGCAAGCACTGCGGGACTAAGTGTCCCACAGCAAGAGGACCACTGATGTCAAGTGGCACATACAACTGGATGATATCTCTTCTCAACGTAATCTTTTTCTAAAAATACCAATATTACATGTTGTTTGACCACAAGGAATGAAATCAGCTTTACATGATAACAGGTGAAAGTTCTGCTTTAAATTGAACTATTAACCCCTTGAATGCTAGAGAGGTCATCCAAGAAGGATCTCGGCATCTGACCAGTCCATATCTAAAGGCAATAAACAAATGTGGATCCCCAAGTTCAGGGTGGAATACATCAGGTCTGTAATAGCTGTCATGTAACGAGTAGAATAAATAAAAGACAATCTGGGAGGCTCTAACAGGGTAAGTGTGGTATTATACACCAGTTGTCGAAGGACAAATTTTATATATACATGTTCCTTCATAATAATTGTAGTTATAATTGGATAAAAGATCATCTGAGATTTTATGAGCCAGCCTCCAAGCCTTCCTCTTTCTGTATGCAACTCCAGTTTGCCCTTTGTCGACTGGCTTACAATACTGGCTTATGGTATAACACAGGAGAGGTTGTGGCAGCTGGCTCATTAGATAGATATGTTTAAGAATTCCCCTCTTTTCTGGAACGAGAAGTGTTCCTCTCCTCTCTGGGCCAGAGATCACCAGTACCTCAGATTCTCATTGCAAAACAGTGACAACCAATTTATGGCTCTCCCCTTCGGGCTGGTGTTCACAAAGATGATTGGTCTATTAGGTGTGCACCTGAAAACACAGGGGACTGACATCACATCTTATCTAAATGATAATGCAGGAATGGTGGCTAAACAGTCAGAACCTACAACAGGGCAGAGGTTTCTCCATTCTGATATGGATGTGACCACCAACCACTCCAGACTCTCCCAGCTGAGGAGCAGTTTAAGCCTACTACTGTACTCAGAGCCTTATTTCAAAACCAGAATACACTCTCACAATCAATGTACTTGAGCTAAGGGCAGTTATTAAAGCTCTCACAACATGGACTACCCTGTTGAAAGACCAACAATTTGAATACAATTTAAAAATGACTCCCCTGTTGCTTATATTAACCATCAAGCGAGAACCAGGAGCAAGGCAGCCTAGTTAAAAGTCCAAAAGATTCTGCAGTGGGCAGAGGAGAATGTCCCATCACTGTCAGCCATTTATAACTCAAAGGTGAAAATTAGGTGGCAGACTACTTCAGCGGGGCAGCAGTAGATCCAGGCAAACCGGAACTAAACCAAGACATTTGAGAGAGACATGTATCTCATTGGGATGCTATATACATGATGGCATCCCACTTAATGCAAAACTTCTAGACTAATGTTCAAGAACAACCGATCCCAAGGCTGCAGTGGTTAATATAATCGTGATCCTTTGACTGTTCACCTTGGCATATTTGTTTCATCTGACAATGCTTGCCAGGGGCCTCAAAACAATAAAGTGGAAAAAGACCCGCATCCTTCTAATAATGCCAGCACAACTGTGGTTTGCATGGTTTTGTCACGGTTCCCCAGAGATGTTCAGAAGTCAGTACGGTATAGTTAAATGCAATTTATTAAAATATAAGTAAGGTAGTACACAATAGCATAAACAGAATAAGCAGAAACAGGCAGAGGGTCACAGGCCAGCAAGCACTGCTATCAGAAATAGTAGGCTGTGAAGATGGACCACACTGCTGGAGACTAGGCCTCAGCCACTGGTAGTCTCTGCTGGAACCAGGCGCAGGAACTGGAACGGAACAGGAGCAGGAACAGGAACACAGGATCTGATCTGATGCAGAGAGGGAAGCTACCTGACTTGTGCCTGCAGTCAGTCTGTAGCAGAGGATACCTGACTCACGCCTGCAGTCAGAATGGAGAAAGCGGAAGCTTCACTATGCCTGCAGTCAGTTAATAGCTCATCCACTAGAGCCCCAGGTCCGCACCAGGTTGGGTGTCTGCTAGGTACAGGGGAATAACAAGAGAATCGTCAGACAGAGCCACAGGTCAGCACCAGAGAGGGTAGTCAGACAAGCCAGGTCATACACAGTTCAGGTGGTCAGCCAGAGCCACAGGTCTACACCAAATTGGATGTTTAGGCAAGCCAGGTCATACACAGAGCCCAATAATACAGAACTGCTTAGTACAACAACACAAGGGCAACAGAGTCAGGACTCAGACTACCCTTTAAACCCCTCCTCAGGAAGTAGGTAGGAGAAGCAGGCTCAGAGGAAGTAAGTAGGTAGGAGAAGATTACAGGAAGCATGGCATAAAACAGAGGCCTGCTACGCTCTGAAGCCTCGCGCCTGCAGATGATGCATCTTGCTCTGATGCATCCAACCGCTGCCATCCTCCTGCATCATCCGTGCAGCATGAATGGCTGCTGAAACCAAGGTAAGCTGTGACAGGTTTCATTCACTAATGGAACTTGATAGTGGATCCATGAAAACTTCCACTATCAATGGACCTGATCACCCAAGGCCCTATAAATCAACCCAAACTGGTAAATATTACTTTAATGGCATGGGACTTGAAGCCTCTATCCTGAGCCATAAAGATTAGTCTGATACTGTCATCCAAACTATGTTGGAAGCAAGGAAACCAGGATCTTCCAAGATCTACCACAGACTGGGGTGGACTTCTTTTACCTATTGTGAGCAGCAGAAGTTGGATACCTTTTGATTTAAGCTGGTTTATCTTCTCAATTTAATTTAGAGATTTTTACAGAAAAGACTCAAGCTTGGCTCCCTGAAAGTCCAAATGTTTTTTTTTTTTTCCAACCTAAGTTTGAAGAGATCTCAGAGCTTCTGACTTTCTAACAAGGGGTGGCACATGTGACCCCTTGTTATCGAGATGCAACACCACCTTGGGATTTGACCTTGATTCTTGAAGTATTACAGTCTGTTCCTCTTGAACCATTGTCTTCTGTGATACTAAAGCATCTTACATGTAAGACTGTTTTCATTCCCACAGTATATTCTGCTAGAAGAGTTTCAGAGCTTTTTCCTTTATCCTACAGTCCCCTTACCATTTTATCAAGATAAGGCAGTTTTGAGGACTGCTTCTGAGTTATACGCCAAGGTGACGTCTGCTTTTCAAATTAAACGAGAGTTGATTCTACCTTCCCTGTGTCCTAACCATTGCAATAAAAAGGAGGCACTACTACACAGTTTAGATGTGGTTAGGTGCATTAAAGACAATGTGCAGATCACAAACTCCTCCAGATAATCCGATTTCTTCTGCATCATTCCAAAAGAAAGAGCAGACCAGCTTCCAAGACTTCTGTTGCCTCATGGATCAAATGGATTATACAACAAGCCTATATCCTCAATTTCAGACCAGTATCCTTAAGAGTAATAGACCACTCTACACAGCATGTGAGTATAGCATCAGCCACCTGACATTCTGTACAGACGTTTGCTAAGTTCTACAAAATTAATGTGCTTGCTTCAGCGGAAGCCAGTTTTCTATACAAGGTTCTTCAAGCCGCTGTTGATTAATCTGTTTTCTCCCCCTTCGTGTGTTTTTGGGAACACTTTGGGCTATCTTCAAGGTTGCTGTGTCCTCACCATTGGACAAAGGGATTTTTTGTACTCCTCGATAAACCCTGAACTCTTAGTCTATTGGGAGACACAGGACATCAAACTCCTAGAAAACTCACTTTCTATTGGGGGGGGCACAGTATCCTTCAATTTCTTAACTTCTCTGTCCTGGTGACTTTGCCTTTCTATACTTTGCTATATTTAAAGGGATAGTAATACTTGAAAATAAGTTTATTTTAAATTGTAGCCCTTAAAAAAAACTTGAAAAATGATATAAGTCTTATCTCCCAAACCTTTATGGTTTGGGAGATATTCAGAAGTAAAGTTTCCCCTGGAGTGACGTCATTGCTCCACCCTTCAGATTTGGAATCCGGTCCCGGGACCGGCTGTGCCTCTCCAGAAGTGCTGAGATCACCATCTTTTAAAAAGAATTTCTTAATTGGAATGGTCTACAAAGAGTGCTTTCAAGCCAGGCACACTTTGTAGATAGTTCCAATTAAGTAGTTCTTTTCAAAGATCGTGATCTCGGCACTGCTAAAGAGCTGCCGGTTGCTCTGTGGACCGAATTCCAAATCTGTCCACTAGATGGCAGACTTGGCTGAAACAGCCAGAAAAAGAGCATTTTACAATATTTTACATGTGAATATCTTCCAAACCATAAGGGTTTGGAAGATAAGACTTATATCATTTTTCATGTTTTTTTAAAGGCTACAATATAAAATACAATTATTTCCAAGTATTACTATCCCTTTAAAGTAGCTACTATGTGGAGTGCCGGTGGTAAGGAGGCTAGAGGACAGGGATGAGTGTTTGTTCAGGATTTCTGTTTTGGTGCTTTGCCACTTGGTGGAGGATTCTTTACCCCATGGTCACTTTGTCCTCCAATGAAATAAGAGAAAAGGAATTATCGCCGAGTACAAAAATACTCTTTTTTGTTATTCATAAACAAAGTTATGATTCCATTAACATAAAGACTGATTTTTCTTTTTGTTTCTTCCCTAGGGTCACACTAAGAAAATTAATTTTTTCAAAGTAGGCAAAGCATTTACCTTGGTAGACATGCCAGGCTACGGGTACAAAGCCCCAGAGGATTTCGTTGACATAGTAGAACCATACTTACAGGAGAGGCAGGTGTAAGTACAAGGTGCTGCTGAAGGTCCTCTCTTCTGAATAGGGTTGCCACCCAGCCGGTATTTTACCGGCAGGCCGGTAAAAAATTGGCTTCCTTCCAATGTTAAGTCTATGGAGGGAATGCCTTGGCCGGTATTTTTTTTTAAGAAAAGGTGGCAACCCTACTTCTGAATGAATTCTTATTACCATATATAGTTTTATACAACTGTAAGGTATATGTTATAAACTTGCGTTTGAAAAATATAACACAAAAAGGAATTACATTAGTTTTAAAACATTTAATAAAGACAGAAAAGGGGAAGTTGTGCATTATGTATCAAAAGTGGAACAAACCAACTGCATCGTAGGGGACAAATAAGAATTGGCATTAATTTAAATGGGGCTTTTAACCCCTTAAATATGAGGCGTCCAACGCATTGTAGAAGCTTTGTTGCAGTCATAGCTAAGGAAGCATTTTTACAGCTCACATAGAGATAAATGCCTCTGTGAGAATGCGCTCCTGCCTGGTTGCTATGGCAACAAATCTGCTTCCTGTCAGAGTCCGTCCCTTATTGCAGAAGGGGCACCACTACCGGGAAAGGGGCAGAAAAAATACTATATTTAGGAGATCAGTCTCAAACTCTAATACTTTAGAAAACAATAAGAAATATTATTAACCATTACTGTACCCTTTTCATATAGGACACTAAAATGTTTTGCTTAACCCATTAAGGACCAGAGGGGCGCACAATGCATTGTTTTGCATGGCATTGCTAAACCCTTTGTTTCTTAAAGGATTAAGGCCATATATTTTTTTTGATTTGTAAATCGTATGGCTTTTCCTGCTCAATAAAACAGGGATACTCCCACTGCTGTTTTGGGATGTTTTCAGAGTCATTACAGTTTAAATTGTTGTTTTTTTGTATATTATCATCAACCTCTAGTTGACAGCTTTCAGATAGTTTGTGTTGTATTCTATTGAAGGGGGAATAATGACAACAGCTTTCCATAGAATGTGACAGCTGTATAACTTCCTGTCAGCATGAACTTCCTGGAAGTAAGCATCCTGGATCTCTGTTTTCAGAGAGTTTACCAGTTTCAAACGGTTATAACTCCTAAATAAGACAATTGGCAGCAGTGAGAGTACCCCAATTGTCCTTATAACCTATAATATATAGGTTTTCATAAAGAAGTTTACTGCTCCTATAAAGGAGAAAATCTGCACTAGACATAAAAGGGCAGCACTCATGAAGTAAAAAAAAAAAGCTCAGTTTATTCCAGCATTAATTAAGCATCATCACAGCGCAAGTCAGGTCTAACACATTTCACTTCTGTAAAGCTTGCTCAGACTTCCAGGGTCTATAAGTAGGCATTTCCTATGTGAAATGCGTTGGACCTTACTCATGCTCCAGCTGTCGTACTGTCCTTTCACTGACTCGTTTACTGAATTGGAACAAACTGAACTCCCCCCCCCCCCCCCCCAAGTTCTTCCCTTTATAAGTCACCTATCTCAAGAAATAACTTATATTTTCCAAATTTTGTTTGATTTATATCATTACATGTTATTTACATTTGGGTGTGGCCACATTAAGATAATACATATTGTTCGTTATCCCCTTGGATGTTAGAGACTTCTCCATGAATTGCCTTGCATAGGATGCATCATTAGCATCCAAGGGGTCAAAGATGTGAAATACTGTCTACTGTAATAACTTTTATACCAAATCTAATTTTGCTTTTTGATGTGTAATAGTTTGAAAAGGACATTTCTGCTGGTGGATGGTTCGATTGGAATTCAAAAAGCAGATTTAATAGCCGTGGAGATGTGTGAGGAGTTCGGCATTCCTTATGTTGTAAGTTAGAAACGACCTTTCTCTGTATTATATAGAACTATGGTAGACATAATTAAAGGCACTTTAATGCCTAAAAATGATCTGATTATGTAATTTTAAATAGCCTGTACTCCATGCTACCATCTGTAAAATATATATATTTGTTTCCTGTGCCCTAAAATCTTTTCTTACTTATGCTTTGTGGGGGCTGCCATTGTTGCCTTTGCAGGACTCCCGGGACCAGTTACCATAGCCAACTGGACAGGTGTATCTTAGAAGTTATAGTACAGGATTGTCTCTAAATGGCCTGAGATCAGGTGACTGCCTTTCTCAATAGAAGAGCAGTCAGTGGGTACTAGTCTTAGCTATTGTGTCTCATTAGAAACAGCACTAACTGAATTAACCAGATAGTGACTATATGGAACAGTCAACACGTATAAATGAAAAATGCAAATTTAGGACTGGATTTTAGGTATCTAACCGCAAATAAACACATTTTAGATGCTAGCAGTAATTACGTGATATTAAGTTATATTAAAAAAAATTAAGTATGGATGTTAGTGTTCCTTTAATGTTTAGACTGGCAAAATATAAAAACCTCACTGCTGCTGTAGATTTCACAGTGTATTGAGTGGTCTGACACATTAGGGGCTGGCTAGTAGTAATGCAGTGCACATATCGCTGTGGAAAATTCAACCTTATCCGGATCAGCTCTCTGAAGAAGGCATACAAGCCTGATTTGAGACAACTACCCAATGCTACCCAAGGCTTTGCAATACGTTGGATACCTCTCTGGCACTTAGAAGGTTAAGATAGCTGCATGGACACAATGAAACGGCTGTACTAAGAGGATCTGGAGTAATTCTGGGGTAAACCAACTGCACAAAGGGGACAAATACAAATTTCCCCAACTTACCATTAATTTAAATGAGGCACTTAACCCCTGGTGAGAAAGGTCTTCACTACTTTACTTTGCAGTGTGGTTGAGACGCCTCTAGCAATCAAGGCATTAAATGCCTTATTTAAATGAAGAGGATTATTAATGTGTTGTGTTGATTTTAGTACATCAGCCTCAATGGCTACTTCCAGCGCTTAACACCATAAGGACTAATGAAGTACCACGACCGTCACCGTGGTCCAGCAGTTAAAGGGTTAGTAATGCCCGTATTTAAGTTGATGCAATATTGCAGATGTTAATAAAATAAAGTATATGGAGAAAGTCCCATCTCCCAAACCTTTATGGTTTGAGAGATATTCGACTCTAAAGTTCACCCCTCCCTCATGTCAACTGTAAAGCTGACAGCAGGAGATCCATGTTGGCCAACTCGAGGAGGCTCTTCAGCAGAGCCGGAATAGTGATTTTTAAAAAGAACTACTTCATTGGAACAGTCTACAAAGTGTGCCTGGTTTGCAATGAAGTAATTCTTTTTAAAGATTGTTATTTCAGCTCTGCTGAAGAGCCACCGGCTGGTCTCAGGACCGGGATCTCCTGCTATCAGTAGAGCGCTGACATCAGGAGACGGCGAGGGAGGGGGGAACTTTAGCAGCGAATATCTCTCAAACCATAAAGGTCTGAGAGATAGGACTTTCTCCAGATACTTTTTTTTTTTTTTTTTTTTTTAATCTGCAATATTGCATCAACTTAAATACGAGCATTACTAACCCTTTAAGGGCCGGGGATGGTCCTAGCATGTCATGGAATTCCAGGGTCACCACATCTCTGCATGGCGATCCCAGAATTCAACGTGCAAAAAAAAAAAAAAAAACTCTGTGGCCTTTAATGGCTGCCGCCTTCCGGATCGGGCAGTTGTTAAGGGGTTAATCTTCTTTATCATCTCATCAGAAAGGTTAGTGTCTGAAGAAAAATGCACTCCTGGTCAGAGACTACATCAGGGACAGCTAACCTTTGGCTCTCCAGCTACTGGGGACTACAAATCTCATCGTCCTCCAAACAGCTGTTGGGGATAATGGGTGTTGTAGCCTCCAACATCTGGAGAGCCAAAGGTTGCCTGCCTCTGGATTACATAATATTGACAAGGAAATTAAGAATTCGTGATCTAAGGGTTGATTTACTTTGTATGATGGGATCTGCTTATAGTGAACCTTTCTTGCCTTATACAGTGTGATAATCTTATACAGGAGGTCTAATAAACATGAGATATTTTTTTGATTCTGTAATAAATAAAACCAGAGCATGTAAATAACAGATTTGCTTCTCCCACATTCTAATGTCTATTAGCAGACATTTTAGGCCGGGCTTCTGCCCTCATCCATACCCATTAATTTTTTCTGTCTTGGCCAGTCCAGGTTTGGGCAGCTCAGATTTCAAAGCTTCCTGCAGCTTCATATTGTCATGACTGAGGTCAGCACTGACCTGCAGGAAGTTATTCATTCTTCCGTGCCTGGAGTTCCCCCCCGCCAGAACCCTTTCTTAAAAACAAAGCTCAACATTTTTCGTTACTCTAAATACGATTTTTATAAGAAGACCGTACTGGAGGTATACTTCCTAATGAGTGTACCCAGGTCACTGAAATGAATTGTGGGAGTATCCTAATGCTATTGGAGTGGAGACGGTGGATATAAAGAACTGTAGCAACACCTATCAGTGACTCAGCTACAAATATTTACATACTATGCCTAAGGCATCTTATTGAAATAAAGGGTTGATGTCCTCAAAGAGGGTGAGGGGATCATTGGCAAAATATTGATAAAGCTCTTAAGCTACAAATTACTTTGTTCAACTTTCTCTGTAATGTACATACAGATGTGTTGAGAGAAAGTTTATTATGCATTGTGGGTTCTAGGAGGAACATGGTTGGACGCATCTAATTTACAGCAGATTGAGATGTATATCGGAATCCAGTATGTTACTCATTTATTTTTTACTTAGGTTGTGGTGACCAAGATTGACAGGGCGCCAACCGGCGTGCTGCTGACACAGTTCCTTCAGATCCAGGATTTCCTAGAGAGGCAAACGCGGGGGTGCTTCCCACAACCCTTCCTAGTCAGGTAACTAAACAGAGATTTCCCACTTAAGTGTTTTATAGTCCATTAACCCTTTGAGGTCCTCAGTGGGTTAATCAGTATTCCATACAGTCATATCTGCTAAGTAATGACAGATTTGCATCCAATACTAACTGTACTATTATTACTTGGTCAATTATTTAACCCTTTGAGTGCCAGCGATATGTTGCTCAGTCCTGACACTCCAAAAAAAGATATATTTAATATATATCCTATAATATAAAAGGCCAGATGTATGTTTGTCTGATGCAGTCATGCGTAGTAGATACTGCCTGGACACACAGAATGCTGGTCCCGTGTACACACTAGTAGCATCACATGCTGCCCCTAGCACTGAGCCCGTGTACACACTAGTAGCATCACATGCAGCCCCTAGCACTGAGCCCGTGTACACGGGACCAGCATTCTGTGTGTCCGGGCAGTATCTACTGCGCATGACTGCATCAAACAAACATACATCTGGCCTTTTATATTATAGGATATAATGGTATATGAACTGTAAGGTGATCCAGGAGTAATAATATTACTAAATATCTATCACCAACTCCTCAGTCTGACAGTATATAATAATATAATGTTATATGAACTGTAAGGTGATCCAGGAGTAATAATAATACATGGATTGTAAGGTTAACAATTGCATTATAATTATCTTAATAATAAGAATACATAGATTGTAAGGCTCTCCATTGTATTATTATCTTACCCCGAACGCACAGTCATGGGCAGTAGAGACTGGCCGAACGAACAGAATGCTGGGCCCGTGTGCACAGGTTTTACACTAGTATATCAAATCAGTATTTGGTGTGACCACCCTCTTCGTTCAAAACAGCATCAATTCTTCTAGGTGCACTGGCACAAAGATTTTAAGGAACTCGGCAGGTAGGTTGTTGAAAACATCTTGAAGAGCTACCCACAGTTCTCCTGTGGATTTAGGCACCTCAGCTCTCTCTCTCTCTCTCTCTCTCTTTCTTTCTCTCTCTCTTTCTCTCTCTCTCATCCCAGACAGACCCAATGATGTTGAGATCAGGGCTCTGTGGGGGCCATACCATCACTTCCTGGACTCCTTGTTCTTACTTACACTGAAGAGAGTTCTTAATGACTTTGGCTGTATGATTGGGGTCATTGTCATGCTGCAGAATGAATGTGGGGCCAATCAGATGCCTCCCTGATGGTATTGCATGATGGATACGTATCTGCATGTGCTTCTCATCATTGAGGAGACTATTATTTCTGACCAAATCCCCAACACCATTTGCAGAAATGCAGCCCCAAACTTGCAAAGAACCTCCACCATGCTTCGCTGTTGCCTGCAGACACTCGTTCTTAAAACGCTCTCTAATGCTTTGGCGAACAAACTGCCTTCTGCTACACCCAAATATTTCTAATTTGACTCATCAGTCCAGAGCACCTGCTGCAATTATTCTGCACCCCAGTTCCTGGTTTTTTGTGCATTGTTGAGTCGCTTGGCCTTGTTTCCATGTCAGACAAATATTTTTTTGGCCTCAGGTCTTCCATGAAGACCACTACTGGCCAGACTTCTCCAGACAGTATATGGGTGTACAGGATCCCACCGTTTTCTGCCAATTCTGAGATGAATGCACTGCGAAGGGAAGTAAGCATGATTTGTATTTCATCTGCTGCACTTTCCTTGGCCAACCACTGTGTCTACGATCCTCAACGTTGTCTGTTTCATTGTGCTTCTGCAGAAGAGCTTGGACAGCACATCTGGAAAGCCCTGTCTGCCTCTTATATTTCTGTCTGGGAGAGACCTTGCTAATGCAGTATAACGACCTTGTGTCTTTGTGCTGTGCTCAGTCTTGCCTTGGTGTATGATGTTTGACATTAAACAGTCTTCAGAAATCTTTTGTTTCAGTTAATGATTGTGTTTCAACCTACATATTAAATTGATGATCATTAGCACCTGTTTGGTATAACTGTTTAATCATACAACTAACTATATGCCTACAAAATCTCTCACTTTGTGCAAGTGTACCTAGAATTGATGCTGTTTTGAAGGCAAAGGTTGGTCACACCAAATACTGATTTTTGATTTAGATTTTTCTTGTGTTCACTCACTATGCATTTTGTTAATTGAGGAATATAAACTATTAACATGTTTATTTTTGAACAAATTCTTACTTTACAGCAACAACATAAGTTGAACAAATCTAATGCAGATCAGTTGTATCATAGTCCCGTTGAGATATTTGCAGTGACCAAGAGGCAAAACACTAATAATCCTGGCATAGAGGGTAGAGCAGTCTGTCTTATTTTCACACTATTAACCCCTTAGGGACCCTTGACGTACCAGGACCGTCAAGGGTAAATTTGCTCGAAAGACCCTTGACGGTCCTGGTACGTCACGTACTTTTTACTTACAGCGCTCTACCGGGAGCGCTGTAAGTAAAAATAGGGCATGAAATAGACCGCTCCAAGATCGGAGCGATCTGTTTCAAGCCCCATAGTGACGCGCCGATACACGTGACAGATCACGTGTACCGGCTCGTCAAAGTGCCCCTATGCGGACGTTATGGGACGGAAATGTCCCATAACCTCCGGTCCTTAAGGGGTTAAAAGGAAAACTAAATCAGAAATTACTCATGTACCTTTCACAACCATACAATAGTGTTCTCAGTTTGTCATATCACGCACAGCATGTCCCGTTTTCTGTGTATCAAAGGAAGGGGTTTGCTTTTGCACTCATCCTATATAATAATTCGCTAGGATGTTTGTCAGAAGCCGTCATGCACAGTAGAGACTGCCCGAACACACAGGACGCTGGGAGCACAGGACGCTGGGAGCACAGAATGTTAGGAGCACAGAATGCTCTGAGTTTTGTGCTTGTAGCACAGAATGCTGGGAGTTCTGTGCTGGGAGCATTCTGTGCTTTAGGGCAGTCTCTACAGTGCATGGCTGCATCGGCAGTAGGACCCAGAGCAGGACCGACCTCTTAACCCTTTGCGCGCCAGAGGGGTATGCAATGCGTTGCGTACCCCTCTGGCACTCAAAGGGTTAACATCAACTGGACCTTGGCCTGTGTACATGGGCTTTTATACTAGTACTTATATAAAAGGTATATAGTATAGGGATCTTTCTCCTGAAGGAAACAAGGGCATTTCCTCTGTACAGAGATGCTAGGTTCAGAAGTCAATGAAGCTCAAACTACCGCGATGAGATAAAGCATTTACTATAACATTCTATGGAGAAAAGCAGCCTAAGGTTTGGCTCTTGATTTACTATTGTATTGTATAGAAAAGTGTTGTCTAGACAATTGTTTAACCCTTTGAGTGCCAGTGTGGTACTGCAGTGCATTGGATACCTCTCTGGCACACAAAAGCTTAATGTAACTTTTGAATGGTGCGTCTCTAACCACTGGTAATAACAGTTTTACTTGGCAGGAAAAGCCCTACTATATGTATACATTTATTTTCATAATAAAACTAGTGATGCAAGTGAAAATAACAGTATTGTGTATCAGTAAGGTAACCAGAATGTTTGTTTGTTTTTTTATACCCCCCCCTTCAGCTCTCTGCATTTCTCTGGTATCCACCTGCTCAGGTGTTTTATCGCTCATGTAACAGGGAATCTTCCCATCACCAGCTGAACGGATCCTTCCGCTGCCCACTAAACCATGGACTCTACTCCCTGTGTATGGTGAAGGTGTACCTGCCATTGCAGACTGGACTTCTAAAGCATTATCACAGCTGTAAATATTGTCTTTCCAATGGAAGGATAAAAAAATGTATTAGTTCTGACACAGATCATCTTAAGGGGTGGGAATTGCCATTGATTTAAATGGAGCTTTTAACCCCTTGGATGCTTAAGATGACTCAAATAAATACACTGAGAACGCTGTCACATTCACCAAGTTAAATGCCTCAGTTGAATAAATGAGAATGTAGTTGTTTTTTCCTAGTGAAACTAACAGAGGGGAACTGCATTCCTGTAGATCAGTGTTTCTCAACTCCTGTCCTCAGGACCCGCTAACAGGCCAGGATTTGATGATTTCCTTGTTAGAGCACAGGTGAGTTAATCAATGTGAATGAGCCTCTGATCACATGATTTCCTTGTTAGAGCACAGGTGAGTTAATCAATGTGAATGAGCCTCTGATCACATGATTTCCTTGTTAGCGCACAGGTAAGTTAATCAATGTGAATGAGCCTCTGATCACCACACCTGTGTTCTAGCAGAGAAATTCCTAAGTCCTGGCCTGTTAGCCCTGAGGACAGGCGTTGAGAACAAAACAGGAAATGGAGAAGTGATATTGCTGGTAAAGTTATCTCCACTTTATCTCCCCTTAGTGCATAACCTGCCAGGATCTGAGGATTCACCAGCTTCTGCACAGGTGACCGCCCAAGACTGTCATTTCTTCCCTGTGCCCAACCTTGGCACGCCTTAACCCTTTGAGTTCTGGCACTCAAAGGGTTAACTTCTGGCCTGTTAGTGGTCCTTAAGATAGGTTTCAGAACCACATATTGAACGCAAATTAAATGCAAATTTTTATTGGGTAGACTCTGTAGTCCTATGGCACCATGTTTAAATTTAAGTCTAATTTATGTCAGTAACAAATGGGCAAACAAAACCCACACATTTTAATTATGAGAGTCTGCCCCAGTTGTAGGTACACAATTACTGACATAGATTTATTTTTGTGTATTATACTTTCTCCACTTTAAGTTGATTTTATATGTATTTTGATATGGGATTGAATGAAGAGATACATACTACTTTATAAAATGGCCAGTGCATTTAGATATTATATAAATATTTATTCACTCACACGCTTAGGCCACTGTGGCATACTCCCATATGTCTAAAGGTGTGCACTCGCACCCAACAGACCAGTCACTTTTAGGCTTTATGCAGAATACAAAATGGAACCAGTTCTGGTACAAACCAGCTGTACCATAGGGGTAAATACATATTCACATTCATTTAATCTGTAAGTGCAAATAGTTGGGAAATGTTGCTTAGGTATAATACCCAGAGGTAACATTCCCATTGTATATGGAAAAATAATATAGTTTTTAATTATTCATATATAATTTCACTCCCCAGAGCAAATTCAGCTTTTTCCATGGTACCTCACCCCAAGTAAACTATACAGTGTGCCACAAGCAAATATATATAGTTTGAGAGATATATGCATTCAAAGGTTCCCCTTCTCATGCCGTCAGCGCTGTACTGACAGCAGGAGATTCCCAGTCCAGGGACCAGCCAGCGGCTCTTCAGCAGAGCAGAAATAACGATATTTGAAAAGAATTACTTCATTGGAACGGTCTACAAAGTGTGCCTGGTTTGCAAGCACACTTTGTAGACCATTCCGATGAAGTTCTTTTTTAAATTACCTGATTTCGGCTCTGCTGAAGAGCCTTCTCAAGTCGGCCAACTGCTGTCAGTTTTTACAGTTGACATCAGGAGAAGGGGAGGAACTTTCAATGCGTATATCTCTCAAACAATAGCGGTTTGAGAGATGGGAGTTGTGCCATAGAGGATAAAAAAAAATAAACTCTACAAGACTAATCTTTTTTATGGGACATTACTGTCCCTTTAAGGGAGGTGTTTTATGCATATATTTCCATTAGGTTGTGATATAGAAAAACTTTCCACCCCTTGGAGAGAGAAAAAGTAGTATTAAAGTATTTTAACACATGTAATGTATAATATGTATTCCTTACATGCCACCATCCTCAGAAAAATGGTACCCATTTGTATGGGTTGGCATACTAGATTGGGTGCCAGGAGCACTAACCTACCTCTATTCTTTATTTAAAAATTACATGCCTACACTCAAATGGGCATAACCATTAGATATGAAGAAAAGGTAAGCAAGGCATACAGTTTTGGAAATTAGACATTTATCATCAACAAATTAAGGTGTAAGTTACCTTTTTACCTGTAGGCTATTGTGCACAACTATTTCTAGATTATTGTGCTACAGGAAAACTTCTTTTTAAACTTCAGTCACATAATAGGATACTAAAATCAATCAATTATTGGAATTTCCTGGAGTAAACCGTATCTACCAATAGTCTAACAAAAAATGGTAGCCTATTGGTATAGGTTTACATGCCATAGTGGTTGCCAGGAGCATGGAGACTAGTGGAACCAGGCTGGTTGGGGCTACCCGTCATACTGTGTACAGAATCTGTAGCCAAGTGAGCAGTAGGACCAGGCTGGAGGAGGGTTTGTTTGTATTATATAAATATATATATATATATATATATAATACACACACTTTTTTCGTATCCATTAGCTTCTTTAAGAACTAATGTGTGTGCTATGTTAGCCAAAAAAGCAAGTAAAAGGTATAGTTTTGGCAATATTCATTCTTGGTACCAAATGCCAATGATGCTTACTTTGTAGATTTCTGTACTAATGAACCTTTTCAATGGTTTAAGGTCCTCTACTCAACCCAGACACTAATAGTACACCAGGTAGAGGAACGGTAGTAGCCTTCCTGGTAGCTGCATTGATAGGATATCCTACCACAGAGGGTGATCAGTGCGGAGGGATCCTAGTAACCCCCCCCCCCCCACACACACACACACACACACACACACACACACACACACACACACACACACACACACACACACAGTGTCTGATTTTAGTTTTGAATAATAGTGCAGGATCAAGAGATCACTCCCATACTCCTGGAGACAATCGTGTATATTAAGTGATCAACCTTGCCTTGCAGTGTAGGGAAATTCTTTCCCTACACGTTTGGCAAGTTTGAAGCCTCTCCCTGCACCAAAACTGCAAAGAGAATCTTCTAAATGTGGCCTCAAAGGGTTAAATGGAGATTTTAAACCCTTGAATGTCAGATGGTCCCAGTACACTGTGAAGCAATGATTAATCCGTATATGAAACCACATTAAAGTCATTAGTATAGGGAGGCAGGCACCTTTGTCATTGTCACCACGAGGGAGATTCATTTTTTGTTCCTGTTCAAAATATAAAAGTTGTTTAGGCAGGCAGGGTACCTTTTCAACAGAAATAAATGACACAGACATGTGATACCAGTTACTGGTTTTATTTCTACTAACTACTAAGGAACTACACTAAACTACACTAAGTGCCTAGGCTCTGTGGCATCTACATCGCCACATGGTAACATGGAAAAGACATTGTCACCATTGTTGATCCAGAGGAAGGCAAAACAAATCACTGATGCCAATTAAGGCTCAAGTGGGTAAAAAAAATTCCTTCCTGACTCCAAATGGCAATCGGCTATTTCCCTGGATCAACAACCTATCGGCATTAACTACTAACTACTTACTAACTTAATGACTAATTACTAATTAACCTATCAACTACAAAGCTACTAATTACTTATTGCTAACTTATTAACTAACTTATCAACTAATAACTAAGTGGCTGTTGTCACACTCTACCCTAAATTACTAGGGCTCTTGGGTGACTTAAGAAGGAGCCTCTGGAAGTTCTGTAGAAGCTGGCTCCGAGGTGGTAGCACCGGTGCCGCGTTTAGCTGTGGCATCCCTTCCTCGACAGAGCCTGGACCACCATTGTCTCAACATGGTGCAAAATGTCCTTGGCCTTCTCTTCTTCTGTCTCTCTAGCTTTAAGGATTTTCTCAGGATGTAGTTATCCTTCTCCAGTCTATCCAACTGTAGCTTGAGAGCAGCCACTGTGACCATAAGGTCCTCGGTCTCATTTATCTGCATCTGGTCTTCAATATGCAGATCTTTTATGTGACCACGAGAGCGCTGTTGTTTATCGCTCATTTCCAGGATCCTCACAAGGTCCTTTTCTTTATCCTCTAAATCCTTCAGCTTTTTTCTGCCTTCTGCTATCATCACTTTCAGGTCTTTCTTCTCCTGTTGAATAGCAGAGTACTGCACTCTGAACAACAGATTCACCTGAACTTCGGTAAAGTCTAGCTGACTTTGAAGATCAGAACATTTGTTCTGATAAAACAGAAGGTCCTGTGGTGGATTTTCAGGACCTGTCTGCATCCTGTTGTTGTTAATCTGGACGCTGCTATCAACTTTGCTATCCTTTAATTAACACACTGTCGCTAGTATTTGCTTTCCTTTATCTGCACTGCAGAGATCTGATTCGGTTCTGAGTGAGATCTGACTGATGCCCTGTTTATATAGTAGTTGAAGGTGGGCACCATTATGACATCATACTACTTGTGGAATGAAGTCTTATGACATCATAATACTTCTGGAATGGAGTCTTATGACATCATAATACTTGTGGAATGGAGTCTTATGACATCATAGTACTTGACTGCACATGTCTCTACTCCTGTCTCTAGAGCAGGGATGGGTCACCTGACCTCATACAACTGTTCAGCAATGTTACTCTCTCATTTATAACCACATAGACCATACAAATATTTAAAGGAGAAGTAGCCTTTTATTTTTTTAATTAGAAGATATTACACTAAGGGGCTTTTTCTAATGGGTAAAACAAGGGTACTATCACAGGTTTCACTCAATTGCTATTACAAATTCATATATTATAATCAAAAGGGAGCTTTACTTTAGGAATAAGTTGCTCTTAAAGAAACAGTACGCCATAATGAAAGAATATATTATAGAAGACTTTTCCTGTTTAGAAAAGCAAGGATATGGTGGGAGATGTGTCACTGTAATGTTATTATGGTTTAATGTGTTGTTTTGGTTTACTTTACCAGTGTAATCTGGTTTTCAGACAGTTCACTTTCCCTTCACCTGGTGTCCACACAGTTACATTTTTGCATTTCATAGGACAAAGAGAGCCACTGGCTCCAGTTTTCCATAGAATGTGGTAATAGCGGCTCCTCCACCTCATGACAGTGTGAGCAGTGGAGGGGTGTTATTACAGGGTGATAAATCTTGAATGATGAAAGCTCAGTGAGGGGGTTAAGGAGGATTGTGTATTGCACATTCACTTCTGTAGTAACAGTGACACTACAGTTTCAGGCCATGGGAGTACTGCACCCAGAAATGCAACTTTGAGTATCTCTAGTTACTCATGTTTACTCAGTAGGATAGTCCCTGCACTGTGTATATTCCTATATTATATATTACGATCTCTTTACCACCTTAGTGATGTATGACGTTTCAGGACCGTCACATTGGTCAAGACGTTAAGGAGCGGTAACTGTCCTGACACACCATGGAATGTATCCATAGTCCCAATCTTGCCATTTTACTCCCACATCACTATTACATTATCTATCACTGCATCTGTCACTTAACTCTCTGTCTGCCAAGAAGACTTGTGCGAATCTGTTTGGCGACATTCGGAATTAGTCGAATATAGGGTCGTTTTGCGACATACGGAACATCCAACACGCATGACTGCATAAGACAAACATACATCTGGTCTTTTATATTATAGGATATAATGGTATATGAACTGTGAGGTGATCCAGGAGTAATAATATTACTAAATATCTATCACCAACTCCTCAGTCTGACAGTTTATAATAATATAATGTATATGAACTGTAAGGTGATCCAGGAGTAATAATAATACATGGGTTGTAAGGTTACCAATTGTATTACAATAATATTAATAATAAGAATACATAGATTGTAAGGCTCTCCATTGTATTATTATCTTACCCCGATCGCGCAGTCATGGGCAGTAGAGACTGGCCAAACGCGCAGAATGCTGGGCCCGTGTACACAGGCTTTTACACTAGTATATATGTGTGTGTGTGTGTGTGTGTGTACGTGTGCATGCGTGTGAGTAAATAGTTTATTTTTATAAATTAACAAAATACATAGTGAGTGAACACAAGAAAAATGTAACTGAGGTGCCTAAATCCACAGGAGAGCTGTGGGTAGCTCTTCAAGATGTTTTCAACAACCTACCTGCAGAGTTCCTTAAAATCTTTGTGCCAGTGCACCTAGAAGAATTGATGCTGTTTTGAAGGCAAAGGGTGGTCACACCAAATATTGATTTTTGATTTAGATTTTTCTTGTGTTCACTCACTATGCATTTTGTTAATTGAGGAATGTAAACTATGAACATGTTTATTTTTGAACAAATTCTTACTTTACAGCAACAACATAAGTTGAACAAATCTAATGCAGATCAGTTGTATCATAGGCCTGTTGAGCAACGGATACAGAGATATTTGCAGTGACCAAGAGGCAAAACACTAATAATCCTGGCATATAGGGTAGAGCAGTCTGTCTTATTTTCACACTATTAAAAGGAAAACGAAATCAGAAATTACTCATGTACCTTTCACAACCATACAATAGTGTTCTCAGTTTGTCATATCACGCACAGCATGCCCCGTTTTCTGTGTATCAAAGGAAGAGGTTTGCTTTTGCACTCATCCTATATAATAATTCACTAGGATGTTTGTCAGAAGCCGTCATGCACAGTAGAAACTGCCCGAACACACAGAACGTTGGGAGCACAGAATGCTGGGAGTTCTGTGATGGGAGCACAGAATGCTGGGAGTTCTGTGATGGGAGCACAGAATGCTGGGAGTTCTGTGATGGGAGCACAGAATGGGGGAAGTTCTGTGATGGGAGCACAGAATGTTGCTGTTCTGGGAGCATTCTGTGCTTTCGGGCTGTCTCTACAGTGCATGACTGCATCGGCGGCAGGACCCAGAGCAGGACCGGCCTCTTAACCCTTTGAGTGCCAGAGGGGTATGCAACGCAATGCGTTGCGTACCCCTCTGGCACTCAAAGGGTTAATACCAACTGGACCTTGGCCCGTGTACATGGGCTTTTATACTAGTACTTATATAAAAGGTATATAGTATAGGGATCTTTCTCCTGAAGGAAACAAGGACATTTCCTCTGTACAGAGATGCTAGATTCAGAAGTCAATGAAGCTCAAACTACCGCGATGAGATAAAGCATTTACTATAACATTCCATGGAGAAAAGCAGCCTAAGGCTTGGCTCTTGCTTTACTATTGTATTTTCTAGAAAAGTGCTGTCTAGACAATTGTTTAACCCTTTGAGTGCCAGTGTGGTATTGCAGTGCATTGGATACCTCTCTGGCACACAAAAGCTTAATCTAACTTTTGAATGGTGCATCTCTAACCACTGGTAATAACAGTTTTACTTGGCAGGAAAAGCCCTACTATATGTATACATTTATTTTCATAATAAAACTAGCGATGCAAGTGAAAATAACAGTATTGTGTATCAGTAAGGTAACCAGAATGTTTGTTTGTTTTTTTATACCCCCCCCCCCCTTGAGCTCTCTGCATTTCTCTGGTATCCACCTGCTCAGGTGTTTTATCGCTCATGTAACAGGGAATCTTCCCATCACCAGCTGAACGGATCCTTCCGCTGCCCACTAAACCATGGACTCTACTCCCTGTGTATGGTGAAGGTGTACCTACCATTGCAGACTGGACTTCTAAAGCAATATCACAGCTGTAAATATTGTCTTTCCAATGGAAGGATAAAAAAAAATGTATTAGTTCTGACACAGAGCATCTTAATGGGGCGGGAATTGCCATTGATTTAAATGGAGCTTTTAACCCCTTGGATGCTTAAGATGACTCAAAGAAATGCACTGAGAACGCAGTCACATTCACAGAGTTACATGCCTCAGTTGAATAAATGAGAATGTAGTTGTTTTTTCCTAGTGAAACTAACAGAGGGGAACTGCATTCCTATAGAGACTGGTTAGTGACTATGCAAGAGTGCCTTCTGCTGAAAGTGGGTTCAATGTTTTGTAGACACAGTGTACATGGCCTCCCTGAGTTGTACCCATGATTCTCTGTGAGAAATATAAGCGTAAATGTATGAAGAAACTGGAACAATTACGAGATAAACTAACTGCAGAGCAGAGGACAAATAAACTTATCTTGCTTTAAATGTTACTTTTAACTCTGTGTGCCACAGTGGTAGCCAGAGCATTGTGCTGTAATCTTTGGATACATCTTGCACTCAGAGGGTTAACCCACTGTCTTATGTTCCTAGTGCAATTGTTTGCAATGAGCCGGAGCCCTCTAGCACTTACACCTTTGAGTGCCAGAGGGATGCGCAACACATAGCAATGTGCTGCGTACCCCTCTGGCACTCAAAGGGTTAATGGCTTGAAATCAGAAATAACGTCTCCAGTTCCTGTGTTGTGCTAGTGGGAGAGATCTTGGTGCAGAAGCTCCAGTGAACAAAACAGGAAATGGAGAAGTGATATTGCTGGTAAAGTTATCTCCACTTTATCTCCCCTTAGTGCATAACCTGCCAGGATCTGAGGATTCACCAGCTTCTGCACAGGTGAGCGCCCAAGACTCGGTCATTTCTTCCCTGTGCCCAACCTTGGCAAGCCTTAACCCTTTGAGTTCTGGCACTCAAAGGGTTAACTTCTGGCCTGTTAGTGGTCCTTAAGATAGGTTTCAGAACCACATATTGAATGCAAATTTTTATTGGGTAGACTCTGTGGTCCTTTGGCACCATGTTTAAAGGGATAGTAATACTTCGTTTTAACTTTATTTTATTTTGTAGGCATTAAAAAAACATGAAGAATGATATAAATCTTATCTCTCAAACCTTTATGGTTTATGAGATATTCACAAGCAAAGATTCCCCCTCCCGCCCCTTTTACCTAGTGTAAGCCATCTCTTCTCAGATGTGGAATCCAGTCCATAGACCAGACAGATAACAGAAGGGGACAATCTTCTTCCTATGAGAACAATGAAAGCCCTGCCCCCCTTGACAAGCTTTTCAGGTTTTTCCTTTATCTTAATTGAAGATTGTCCCTCTCAGCAATCTACCTGGGCACCTCCCTTCTGATCTGGCTGAGCAGTGTTACATCAGTAAAAGGGGCAGGAGGGGATACTTTGTCATTGAATTACTCTGGAACTACAACTCTGACAGAATTGAAATAACACTCTCCAAAGTCCAAATACTATGATGATTAATTTGAGCTGCTTTTATTATGAAACATTACTATGCCTTTAAATTTAAGTCTAATTTATGTCAGTAACAAATTGGCAAACAAAACCCACACATTTTAATTGTGAGAGTCTGCCCCAGTTGTAGGTACACAATTACTGACATAGATTTATTTTTGTGTATTATACTTTCTCCACTCTAAGTTGATTTTATATGTATTTTGATATGGGATTGAATGAAGAGATACATACTACTTTATAAAATGGCCAGTGCATTTAGATATTATATAAATATTTATTCACTCACACGCTTAGGCCACTGTGGCATACTCCCATATGTGTAAAGGTGTGCACTCGCACCCAACAGACCAGTCACTTTTAGGCTTTATGCAGAATACAAAATGGAACCAGTTCTGGTACAAACCAGCTGTACCATAGGGGTAAATACATATTCACATTCATTTAATCTGTAAGTGCAAATAGTCTGGGAAATGTTGCTTAGGTATGACACCCAGAGGTAACGTTCTCATTGTATATGGAAAAATAATATAGTTTTTATTTATTCATATATAATTTCCCTCCCCAGAGCAAGCAAATTCAGCTTTTTCCATGGTACCTCACCCCAAGTAAACTATACAGTGTGCCATAAGCAATTATATTATCATTAGGAGACACAACTCATATTGAGTGGTTCAATGGGAACTTTACTGCTCCCTTTGGATGATTCAATGGGGGCATGTTTATCATACAGGGAGTTGGCCCGCCCCCTCCAGCCCGCCCAGCACTATCCAACTGACAAAAAAAAATATAACTGCCACTGGCTCCTAACTGTCTGTTTTCAACTGTCACTCCTCCACTTCCTGCTTCCTGATTCCCGCCCTTTCTCCTTAAAGGGAGAGAGATGCTTTGCTGTATGTTACAGAGGGCAAGCCTCAAACACCACTTTCTATTTGTTCCCTCAGTATACTGCTACACTGCCTCAACTGAAGAGCCACCGTGTGTTATATTGCTATGTTACCTCAACTTAACCCTTTGAGTACCAGAGGGGTACGCAACGCATTGCAAAGCACTCAAAGGGTTAAATAAGGAGGCGTTACTGCTTCCATTGGGTGATTGAATGGGGGAGTGATTTAAATCATGCAGGGAGTTGGCCTGCCTCCACTATCCAGCCCGCCCACCACTATCCAAGTAACTCAAAAAACAAAATGGCTGCCACTCGCTCCTACACCACAGATACAAACACATCAGACAAAAAAACACACTCACACACACTCAATCACACACACAATCACTAACACACAATCACTCACACGCACTCACTCACACCCCGGGAGCCAGCACGATCCACCTTCCACCATAGTCTCACTCACACTCACTCACAATCCCGGGAGCCAGCACGATCCACCTTCTACCATAGTATAATTACCACATGCATTTCAACTACATGAATGAATGCCACTCTTTACAATGACACATAAGTCACCCCCTTATGACTCACTTCTGTGTGTGTCTGTCTGTGTGTGTGTGTTCCTCACTTTGTGTGTTGCATGTCTGTATCACACTCTATGTGTCTGCATGTTTTGCATTGTATGTATGTGTGTATGACTGTGTCGCTCTTCATGCATCTCAGTGCATGCGTGTGCATTTGCGTGTGTGTCTCTGTGTGTGTTTGTCTTGCATCAATGTGTGTGCATTAATTCCCTATATATCCTGACGGGCAACACCGTCCCACATTGCTAGTATATAGTATATATATATATATATAGATATAGATATATATGAGAGAGAGAGAGAGATGCATTCAAAGTTTCCCTTTCTCCTGCCGTCAGCGCTGTACTGCCAGCAGGAGATTCCCATTCCAGGAACCAGCCAGCGGCTCTTCAGCAGAGCAGAAATAGCGATATCTGAAAAGAATTACTTCATTGGAAAGGTCAACAAAATGTGCCTGGTTTGCAAGCACACTTTGTAGACCATTCCGATGAAGTTCTTTTTAAATTACCTGATTTCGGCTCTGCTGAAGAGTCTCCTCAATTCGGCCAACTGCTGTCAGTTTTACAGTTGACATCAGGAGAAGGGGAGGAACTTTGAATGCGTATATCTCTCAAACAATAGCGGTTTGAGAGATGGGAGTTGTGCCATAGAGGATCAAAAAATAAACTCTACAAGACTAATCTTTTTTATGGGACATTACTGTCCCTTTAAGGGAGGTGTTTTATGCATATATTTCCATTAGGTTGTGATATAGGAAAACTTTCCACCCCTTGGAGAGAGAAAAAGTAGTATTAAAGTCTTTTAACACATGTAATGTATAATATGTATTCCTTACATGCTACCATCCTCAGAAAAATGGTATCCCATTTGTATGGGTTGGCATACTAGATCGGGTGTCAGGAGCACTAACCTACCTCTATTCTTTATTTAAAAATTACATGCCTGCACTAAAATGGGCATAACCATTAGATATGAAGAAAAGGTAAGCAAGGCATACAATTTTGGAAATTAGACATTTATCATCAACAAATTAAGGTGTAAGTTACCTTTTTACCTGTAGGCTATTGTGCACAACTATTTCTAGATTATTGTGCTACAGGAAAACTTCTTTTTAAACTTCAGTCACTTAATAGGATACTAAAATCAATCAATGGAATTTCCTGGAGTAAAACATATCTACCAATAGTCTAACAAAAAATGGTAGCCTATTGGTATAGGTTTACATGCCATAGTGGTTGCCAGGAGCATGGATACTAGTGGAACCAGGCTGGTTGGGGCTACCAGTCATACTGTGTACAGAATCTGTAGCCAAGTGAGCAGTAGGACCAGGCTGGAGGAGGGTTTGTTTTGGTTTTTTTAATTTTTTTTTTAATTACAATCACACACACATATATATACACACACACGTTTTTTTCGTATCCAATAGCATCTTTAAGAACTGCCGTGTGTGCTATGTTAGCCAAAAAAACAAGCAAAAGGTATAGTTTTGGCAATATTCATTCTTGGTATCAAATGCCAATGATGCTTACTTTGTAGATTTCTATACTAATGAACCTTTTCAATGGTTTAAGGTCCTCTACTCAACCCTGACACTAATAGTACACCAGGTAGAGGAACGGTAGTAGCCTTCCTGGTAGCTGCATTGATAGCATATCCTACCACAGAGGGTGATCAGTGCTGAGGGATCCTAGTAACCCCCCCCACACACACACACACACACACAGTGTCTGATTTTAGTTTTGAATAATAGTGCAGGATCAAGAGATCACTCCCATACTCCTGGAGACAATCATGTATATTGAGTGATAAACCTTGTAGTGTAGGGAAATGCTTTCCCTACACGTTTGGCAAGTTTGAAGCCTCTCCCTGCACCAAAACTGCAAAGAGAATCTTCTAAATGTGGCCTCAAAGGGTTAAATGGAGCTTTTAAACCATTGAATATCAGATGGGCCCAATACACTGTGACCCAATGATTAATCCGTATATGAAACCACATTAAAGTCATTAGTATAGGGAACCACACGGAAAGGGTACCTAGCAGTAAAATCTCAAGCTATACCTTTGCTTGTATTGTGGCTAACATGACACACAGGCTGTTTTAATTAAGTTTTCAGATATGAAAACTTGAAGGGGACTTGTCGCCTTTACAACCCAGAATGAAATAGAGGTAGAATCATGGACAAGTCACAGTGTCTTCACTCCCAAGGAACAGCGTGTGAGCTACGCTTTGTAACACAATATATTGTTCATCCCTTTGGGTTGAGGGTTAAGATTATATTTTCTCCCTATGCTTTTCTTAACTCTCAGAATAACCACCAAATGTAAACCTGGAAGCACAGAGATGGTTTCTTCTGCTTCAAGAATGTACCAGGCTTCGTATTAAACTAGATCTCAGTCCCATTCTGTACAGGATTCGGCTTGTGCATGTTTCTCATGCATTGGCATAGCATGTACTTCTTGGCATGCCAGTTGGTAATTTCCCCTTCACGGCCCTTTGCATTCCCACAGATTTCATTTAAATGGTACTGAGCAAGGCACCACTTGCCCTGTATTGTAAGGCCCTCCCCCCTGGTAGCCAACTACATTTTAATCTTACCATAGTATAGGAAAAACACCAGGGCAGATCCAACAAAAGCCCCAAGGAACTGCGCTAAACTGTACACAAGCAGTAGTCTTCCAGTCATCTTCCTCAGTATGAACATGGCAAAAGAATCCGCAGGATTGAGGTGGGCACCTGGACACAAGGCACTTTAATTCTGTGAATTAAATGTGGGCAACAGTTTTGAAGAGTCCAATTCCTTCACCCTTTTGAGTGCCACAGAGGTATCCAACGTATTGTGAAGCATCCAATGTGTTACATATTCTGGAATAATGAACTACAAGTTTATGAGGTTTCATTTTGCACCCTAATCTACATCCTGGTCTTATCCCTTACCACTGTAATATAGTGTAAAGGTGCCAGCTAACGGGGAGCTGCAGGAAAAGTAAGAGCATTGATTAGAGGTTGTATGCAGACAATGTAGCAGAAAGTATGGGTCTGATGTTGGATTGTGACACCTGAACAGGGAGGGTCAAAGCATTTTAACATAGTAACATAGTAATTTAGGTTGAAAAAAAGACTTGCGTCCATCTAGTTAAACCCTTTTCCTATTCCTGTTTACCATCGTTAATCCAAAAGAAATCAACCCCCCCCCCTCAATATAGCAATTTTAAATTATGCCTTGAATGGGGGGGGGGAATCCTTCTTGATTCCAAATGGCAATCAGATTTCTCCTTGGATCAACAAGCACTAACTAATTAATCCCAGTACTAACGTACATAGCCCTCTATGTTCTGCTCTTTTAAATAAGTATCCAGGCCCCTTTTAAAAGGCATTTAATGTATTCGATAGCACCACCTCCTCAGGCAGTGAATCCCATACCTTTATTGTCCTTACTGTAAAGAAACCCTTCCGCTGTTGCAGATTAAATCTCCTTTCCTCAAGTCTAAGCGGGTGACCTCTTGTCCTATGTACTGTTCTGTTAATAAACAGGTCTTTGGAGAGCCCTTTGTATGGGCCCTGAACATATTTATATAGTGTTATCATATCCCCTCTAAGACGCCGTTTCTCTAGTGTGTACAAGTTTAACTTTTCTAGCCTTTCTTCATGACTAAAACTTTCCATTCCCCTTACTAGTTTTGTAGCCCTCTGCACTCTTTCTAGCTCCATAATGTCCTTTTTCAGAAAGGGCGCCCAGAATTGAACAGCATATTCTAGGTGGGGTCTTACCATGGACCTGTAAAGAGGCATAATTATATCTCCCTCCATTGAGTCAATATCCTTTTTAATACATGCCAATATCTTATTGGCCTTTGCAGCTGCCAGCTGGAACTGCATGCTACTGCTAAGTCTATTGTCTACCATTACTCCCAAATCCTTTTCATTTGTAGATTTCCCCAGAAAAACACCATTTAAACTATATGTTGCATTTTTATTATTATACTCAAAATGCATAACTTTACACTTGTCTATATTGAATCTCACTTGTCATTTGCCTGCCCAGTTACTCAATTTGTCCAAATCCTCTTGTAATGAAGACACAGCCAGTTCAGACTTTATTACCCTACTTAATTTTGTGTCATCGGCAAACACTGATACGTGGCTCCCTATGCCCTCTGGGAGGTCATTAATAAACAAATTAAAAAGAAGAGGACCCAGGACAGATCCCTGAGGTACTCCACTTATCACATTTATCCAACTGGAGAACTTGCCATTTACTACCACTCTTTACATTCTATCTTTCAGCCAGTTTCCAATCCACACACAAACATTTTCACCTAGGCCCATTTCATTCAATTTGTACAGTAACCTCTTGTGTGAAACCGTATCAAATGCCTTGGCAAAGTCTAAATAAATCACATCAACCGCCGCTCCCGCATCTATATTACTCACTTTTTCATAAAATGAAATCAAGTTAGTTTGACAAGACCTGTCTTTCACAAATCCATGTTGGCTATTGCTAATGATATTCCTGTTCCAGCCGAATTCTTGAATATATTCCCTTAGAAACCTTTCAAACAGTTTCCCTACCACAGATGTCAAGCTTACAGGTCTGTAATTTTTTGATACCAGTGTGAGATTCTCAAGCGATCATCTATTAATCTTCTGAATTTGTAATCCACACCAGCTATAATGCACCTCCCCCTTTATTGTGGAGGGAAGCTGTGCCACAAAAGTAACACTTTAACCTTCATATATATATATATATATACACACACACACACACACACACATTATCTGTTTAAGTTTGATTATTATAATGTACTGTACCTTTAAGTGTCCATAGCATCATGATTAATTTTAAAGTGACCCCCTACTGCCCCTTTTTCCTAAGTCACTGACTTTCCTCAGATCTGGGAGCCGGACAGATCACAATGACAGAAAATTGTGTCTCAGCATAATGACCCCCACCCCACCCCCTTGGCGAAGGAGTGCAGGTCTCTGCCTTATGCAAACAATGTTGTTCCTCCTCGTTATCCATCCTAACCATCTATCTGCTCTGAGGGAAGTAAGCATGAGGTAGGGAAAAGGGGTGGGAGGTTTATATTTTAAAATAAAATGAAAATGACAATATGGACACTTAGAAAGGCACATTAATCAAAAAGTATAATGAATAATCAAACTTAAAAGGATAGTAATGTCGCTTTAAAAGTTGGTCGCCAAGTCTTCTGTATGTTAAAAGTAACCGATCATGCTATGTCTAATACCTTACTTGTTTATAGTTCAGAAGTAATGAGACAATAAAGCTTTCCAACCTGCCATTTTCTGGCGGCCTCCCTCTGAATCTCCTATCTGGTTGTGCGACTCGACGGCTGCAGAGAGAGACAAATTTCAGTAAGTATAAGGGAAATCCTGCCCCTCTTGACAAAGGAAGTTTGTCCCTCACTGCAGCCGTCCTGACCAGCCTGCATCTTCAGCCTGACATGTCGGAAAGGGCCGGGTGGGAGATCTTTATCGCCTCATAACTTTTGAGCTACAAACAAGTAAAATTACACGGTTAATTTTAACATACAGAAGACTCATCAAGCAACTTTTACAGCCACATCACTTTAACGTCATTTGCGCACATTACTATCCCTTTAAAAATACTACCTGCCAAGGATACACATTGTCCAGTGTAAAACACATTAAAGATAAAAGCATGGTGTCCTGCCTTGTACACTGACCACAAGATAGGAAGACTAGGAAAGGAGGAGGAGCAGCATCACAGACGGGGTAAACAGTATAGAAGAGGAAAAAGGATTAGAGAAGGGGCATGGGGGTGGAGAGGGAAGATGGGCCAGTTAATTTAATATGGAGATGCCCATGATACAAGCTGATAAAAGGCAAATAACCATGTCAAAGGCGGCAGAGATTCAGAATGGTAGTAAAGAATTGGATGCTTCCAAATGCTTAAAGTCTGGCCATTAACCTTTTGAGTGCCATAGGGGTATGGAATGCATTGCAAAGCAATGTATTCCGTAACCCTGACACTCAAAAAGGGGGTGATATACATGACTGGGCATTCAGTCTAAGGGATGCGCACTTTTTAGGAAAGATAGGGTTAATAGGCGTTGGAAGGGTATTCCTGTATGTAAAGCAAGCCTTAAAGGGATAGTAATACTTGCAAATTACTAATCCCAATATTGTTAAAAAGATACTTATTGCCCCCAGTGTCATCTCTCAGACCCTTATAGTTTGAGAGACGATAGCGCTCAAAGTTCCCCCTCCCTCCCCCTTCCCTGACTGAATGCTGACTGCAGGGATATCCGGCATTACTTGCATCAGGCGGCTCTGCAGCATTGCCGATATCACATTTATAAAAAAGAATTCGCTCACTAAAATGGTCTTCTGTGTGCTTGGTTTGCAAGCACACGTAGAATACAGTTTGTGAATTTTTTTCTT
This sequence comes from Rhinophrynus dorsalis, assembly GCA_037306005.1. Classification (NCBI taxonomy): domain Eukaryota; kingdom Metazoa; phylum Chordata; class Amphibia; order Anura; family Rhinophrynidae; genus Rhinophrynus; species Rhinophrynus dorsalis. The sequence continues at coordinate 32,070,379 of CM074719.1, forward strand.
TTATAAATGTGATAATCGGCAATACTGCAGAGCTGCCTGATACAAGTAATACCGCATATCCCTGCAGTCAGCATTCAGTCAGGGAAGGGGGAGGGAGGGGGGAACTTTGAGCGCTATCATCTCTCAAACCATAAGGGTATGAGAGATGACACTGGGGGCAATAACAAAGCTACAATATGTGGATTAGTAATTTGCAAGTAATACTATCCCTTTAAATTCGTGTATAAGGGAAAATGTGGAGGCCCGTGGGTTGAAAGACACTGGGGGCACACATAAGAGGTTAATGGGAATTTGATACAAACCACCGAATATTGAGGAGTCTGAAGAAGCCCAACTGTAACTGCAAATGGAAGAACTTGGCTGACCACTGTGTCTACGATCCTCATCGTTGTCTGTTTCATTGTGCTTAAAGGGATAGTAATACTTGCAAATTACTAATCCCCATATTGTAGCTTTGTTAAAAAGAAACTTATTGCCCCAAGTGTCATCTCTCAAATACTTATAGTTTGAGAGATGATAGCGCTCAAAGTTCCCCCCTCCCTTTGACGCTATTGTCTCTCAAACCATAAGGGTTTGAGAAATGACACTGGGGGCAATAAGTTTCTTTTTAACAAATCTACAATATGTGATTAGTAATTTGCAAGTATTACTATCCCTTTAAATCCTTGTATAAGGGAAAATGTGGAGGCCCGTGGGTTGAAAGACACGGGGGCACACATAAGAAGTTAATGGGAATTTACTACAAACCACCGAATATTGAGGAGTCTGAAGAAGCCCAACTGTTACTGCAAATGGAAGAAGCTTCTCAGTCAGGAAATACTAGGTTTGTGCGATTCGGTTCAGTGACACTCGGAACGAGATGACATTCCGGCAATCCGAAAGGCAAGGGTCGTTCGCAAAAAAACACGAATCAGACTAGCCCTGGTCCAAATGTAATTGAAAATTTTGGAAATTTGGCGACTACCCATGCTCAGTTACTTTCCCTCCATGTCTCTAGTCCAATTAGATACTCCATTTCATGCGCTACTTTCCCTCTTGTCTGTATTCCAATAGCCTTCTTTGTTTCATGATGGGGGTTGGACTAATGACACAGACACCCAGGCAGACAGCCTGCATTTCCTCATTGTGTTGTTGGAGCTCAGAGAGAAAAGAGGGAGTGTCCAGTTGTTGTGTATGCAGGCAGGTAGCATTAGGATAGGCATAGGCAGGCAGCAAGCATTAGTGCCAGTTATTGACACTGCAAGGGAGAGTGATCTTTGTTCCTGTGCAAAAAATTATATTTTATATATATATATATTATAAATAATGTTATATACTCTAGGCAATTAACATCCTCTACATGTACATTTTAAGTTATAGTTCCTCTGTGTTTTGCACTTTATTTCAGTCATACTGATCATTTGGTACATTATATGTGGCTGGACATGTGACGGCCAACAATTGCACACTAAGCGGTGTGTTCCTGACGGCCGTTACCTGACTCGTCTATGCACTGCGATGCGAGGGAGTAATGATGTCTATCACCTCGGATAGATTATTACATCAGTATTAAATCATCTATTCTTGACATGTAGGTATATGTACATGTATGCTGTCTTTAGATGATTTGAACTATGAGTATGAATTCTAATCGGATTGATGCAATTATACGCTCTGTTATCATTGGAGCGATTTTTTGTTTCCAATTGTAAGAATCTTAACCCCTTAGTGACCGGCCGCATGCGCACATGGCCGGCACTTAATGACAATGGGTTTTTTTTTTCCATTATAGTGAATGACTTCCTGGACTTACCAGGTAAGTCGTCTGTCACTAACTGATATTTTTTCATGACTTACCTGGTAAGTCATTTATCACTAAGGGGTTAATACAATGTACATGTTTGTTTACTATCTAACTTGCTTCTGAGAATAACGATGTATTATGTTTTTTCAGATGATACAGTATTTTTTTATATTTTATCCTAATGAGTGGTCACGACCTCTGACCCTGTTGGGTCACAGGTAATATAGGATTCATTTGTATGTATGATATACGTGTTGGTCTGGGAAGTATCTCTATGATTTACACGTATAGCATATGAGTTTTTATCCTCACATATTGGTATATGGTTTTTAGGTATTTTGATTTTTTCACACGGTGATTTCACTTGACGCTAATTTTGGCGCCAGTTTCAATTAGGGTATATAGTGCGTGTTTGTTTCTATGTGGTGTAACCTTGACAAAGGCCACATATATATATATATATATATATATATATTTATATATATATATAGGGATTTGTTTGAATAATTTCCAGAGTTACACATTAGCCAGTCTGGGAGTTCTGTAGGCAGGCAGACAGGCCTTGTACCTCATTGTCACCGCAAGAGAGATTCATTTTTTGTTCCTGTTCATAATATAAAAAATATTAATATTTTAATCATTTTTAGAGTGACACAGCCAGTGTCACAGTTGTTTAGGCAGGCAGGGTGCCTTTTCAACACCGTAAGGGACAGTCACCTGTGTTGGTTTTGTAAAAAATATAAAAAATACAAGTCATTTAACGTTTGAATAATTTTCAGAGTCACACAGCCAGTGTCACAGTTATGGATGAGGCAGGAAGCTTACCTTTTTAGGACAATAGGTAGCATTATGGGTGATGAGGTAGGGAGATGAGCGTTTAGGAAATATGGTAGGATTAGGGACGATGAGGCAGACATCTTCCCTTTTAGTGCAATTGGTATGATTGTGGGTGATGAGGCAGGGAGCTTCCCTTTTAGTATAATAGGTAGGATTGTGGGTGATGATGCAGGAAGCTTACCTTTTAGTAAAAGGGGTAGGATTGTGTGTGATGAGGCAGGGAGCTTACCTTGGTAGACTGTTTGACACCCCAGTCTAGTTCAGCCACCCGCTGTCTTCACACAAGGCCTGGTTCTTGCAGGGCCCATAGAATTAATTCCCAGAAATAAATGACACAGACATGTGATACCAGTTTCTGGTTTTATTTCTAGTAACTACTAAGGAACTACACTAAACTACACTAAGTGCCTAGGGTCTGTGGCATCTACATCGCCACATGGTAACATGGAAAAGTCCATGTCACCATTGTTGATCCAGAGGAAGGCAAAACAAACCACTGATGCCAATTAAGGCTCAAGTGGGTAAAAAAAAATTCCTTCCTGACTCCAAATGGCAATTGACTATTTCCCTGGATCAACAACCTATCGGCATTAACTACTAACTTAATGACTAATTACTAATTAACCTATGAACTAAAAAAGTTAATAATTACCTAATGCTAACCTATTAACTAACTTATCAACTAATAACTAAGTGGCTGTTGTCACGCTCAACCCTAAATTACTAGGGCTCTTGGGTGACTTAAGAAGGTGCCTCTGGAAGTTCTGCAGAAGCTGGCTCCGAGGTGGGAGCACAAGTGCCGCGTTTAGCTGTGGCATCCCTTCCTCGACAGAGCCTGGACCACCATTGTCTCAACATGGTGCAAAATGTCCTTGGCCTTCTCTTCTTCTGTCTCTCTAGCTTTAACGATTTTCTCATGATGTAGTTATCCTTCTCCAGTCTATCCAACTGTAACTTGAGAGCAGCCAATATGACCATAAGGTCCTCGGTATCACTTATCTGCATCTGGTCTTCAATATGCAGAACTTTTATGTGACCACTAGAGCGCTGTTATTTATAGCTCATTTCCAGGATCCTCACAAGGTCCTTTTCTTTATCCTCTAAATCCTACAGCTTTTTTCTGCCTTATGCTATCATTGCTTTCAGGTCTTTCTTCTCCTGTTGAATAGCAGAGTACTCCACATTGAACAACATATTCACCTGAACTTCAGTAAAATCTAACTGACTTTGAAGATCAGAACATTTGTTCTGATAAAACAGAAGGTCCTGTGGTGGATTTTCAGGAACTGACTGTATCCTGTTGTTGTTTATCTGGATGCTGCTACCAAGTTTGCTATCCTTTAAGTAACACACTGTCGCTAGTATTGTCTTTCCTTGATCTGCACTGCAGGATTGTGTGTGATGAGGCAGGGAGCTTACCTTGGTAGACTGTTTGACACCCCAGTGTAGTTCAGCCACCCGCTGTCTTCACACAAGGTCTGGTTCTTCCAGGGCCCATAGAATTAATTCCCAGAAATAAATGACACAGACATTTGATACCAGTTACTGGTTTTATTTCTACTAACTACTAAGGAACTACACTAAACTACACTAAGTGCCTAGGCTCTGTGGCATCTACATCGCCACATGGTAACATGGAAAAGTCCACGTCACCATTGTTGATCCAGAGGAAGGCAAAACAAACCACTGATGCCAATTAAGGCTCAAGTGGGTAAAAAAAATTCCTTCCTGACTCCAAATGACAATCGGCTATTTCCCTGGATCAACAACCTATCGGCATTAACTACTAACTACTAACTTAATGACTAATTACTAATTAACCTATGAACTACAAAGCTACTAATTACTTAATGCTAACCTATTAACTAACTTATCAACTAATAAATAAGAAGCTGTTGTCACGCTCAACCCTATATTACTAGGGCTCTTGGGTGACTTAAAAAGGAGCCTCTGGAAGTTCTGCAGAAGCTGGCTCTGAGGTGGTAGCACAAGTGCCGCGTTTAGCTGTGGCATCCCTTCCTCGACAGAGCCTGGACCACCCTTGTCTCAACATGGTGCAAAATGTCCTTGGCCTTGGCTTCTTCTGTCTCTCTAGCTTTAACGATTTTCTCAGAATGTAGTTATCCTTCTCCAGTCTGTCCAACTGTAGCTTGAGAGCAGCCACTGTGACCATAAGGTCCTCGGGCTCACTTATCTGCATCTGGTCTTCAATATGCAGATCTTTTATGTGACCACGAGAGCGCTGTTGTTTATCGCTCATTTCCAGGATCCTCACAAGGTCCTTTTCTTTATCCTCTAAATCCTTCAGCTTTTTTTCTGCCTTCTGCTATCATTGCTTTCAGGTCTTTCTTCTCCTGTTGAATAGCAGAGTACTCCACTCTGAACAACAGATTCACCTGAACTTCAGTAAAGTCTAACTGACTTTGAAGATCAGAACATTTGTTCTGATAAAACAGAAGGTCCTGTGGTGGATTTTCAGGAACTGACTGCATCCTGTTGTTGTTTATAAGGATGCTGCTACCAAGTTTGTTATCCTTTAAGTAACACACTGTCGCTAGTATTGGCTTTCCTTGATCTGCACTGCAGGATTGTGTGTGATGAGGCAGGGAGCTTACCTTGGTAGACTGTTTGACACCCCAGTGTAGTTCAGCCACCCGCTGTCTTCACACAAGGCCTGGTTCTTACAGGGCCCATAGAATTAATTCCCAGAAATAAATGACACAGACATGTGATACCAGTTACTGGTTTTATTTCTAACTACTAAGGAAATACCCTAAACTACACTAAGTGCCTTGGCTCTGTGGCATCTACATTGCCACATGGTAACATGGAAAAGTCCATGTCACCATTGTTGATCCAGAGGAAGGCAAATCAAACCACTGATGCCAATTAAGGCTCAAGTGGGTAAAAAAAATCCTTCCTGACTCCAAATGGCATTCGGCTATTTCCCTGGATCAACAACCTATCGGCATTAAGTACTAACTACTAACTTAATGACTAATTACTAATTAACCAATGAACTAAAAAAGCTACTTATTACTTAATGCTAACCTATTAACTAACTTATCAACTAATAACTAAGTGGCTGTTGTCACGCTGAACCTTAAATTACTAGGGCTCTTGGGTGACTTAAGAAGGTGCCTCTGTAAGTTCTGCAGAAGCTGGCTCCGAGGTGGTAGCACAAGTGCCGCGTTTAGCTGTGGCATCCCTTCCTCGACAGAGCCTGGACCACCATTGTCTCAACATGGTGCAAAATGTCCTTGGCCTTCTCTTCTTCTGTCTCTCTAGCTTTAACGATTTTCTCAGGATGTAGTTATCCTTCTCCAGTATATACAACTGTAGCTTGAGAGCAGCCACTGTGACCATAAGGTCCTCGGACTCACTTATTTGCATGGTCTTCTATATGCAGATCTTTTATGTGACCACTAGAGCGCTGTTGTTTATAGCTCATTTCCAGGATCCTCACAAGGTCCTTCTCTTAATCCTCTAAATACTTCAGCTTTTTTCTGCCTTATGCTATCATTGCTTTCAGGTCTTTCTTCTCCTGTTGAATAGCAGAGTACTCCACTCTGAACAACAGATTCACCTGAACTTCAGTAAAGTCTAACTGACTTTGAAGATCAGAACATTTGTTCTGATAAAACAGAAGGTCCTGTGGTGGATTTTCAGGAACTGACTGCATCCTGTTGTTGTTTATCTGGATTCTGCTACCAAGTTTGCTATCCTTTAAGTAACACACTGTCGCTAGTATTGGCTTTCCTTGATCTGCACTGCAGGATTGTGTGTGATGAGGCAGGGAGCTTACCTTGGTAGACTGTTTGACACCCCAGTCTAGTTCAGCCACCCGCTATCTTCACACAAGGCCTGGTTCTTGCTGGGCCCATAGAATTAATTCCCAGAAATAAAGGACACAGACATGTGATACCAGTTACTGGTTTTATTTCTACTAACTACTAAGGAACTACACTAAACTGCACTAAGTGCCTAGGCTCTGTGGCATCTATGTCGCCACATGGTAACATGAAAAAGTCCATGTCACCATTGTTGATCCAGAGGAAGGCAAAACAAACCATTAATGCCAATTAAGGCTCAAGTGGGTAAAAAAATTCCTTCCTTACTCCAAATGGCAATCGGCTATTTCCCTGGATCAACAACCTATCGGCATTAACTACTAACTACTAACTTAATGACTAGTTACTAATTAACCTATGAACTACAAAGCTACTAATTACTTAATGCTAACCCGTTAACTAACTTATCAACTAATAACTAAGTGGCTGTTGTCACGCTCAACCCTGAATTACTAGGGCTCTTGGGTGACTTAAGAAGGTGCCTCTGGAAGTTCTGCAGAAGCTGGCTCCGAGGTGGTAGCACAAGTGCCGCGTTTAGCTGTGGCATCCCTTCCTCGACAGAGCCTGGACCACCATTGTCTCAACATGATGCGAAATGTCCTTGGCCTTGTCTTCTTCTGTCTCTCTAGCTTTAACGATTTTCTCAGAATGTAGTTATCCTTCTCCAGTCTATCCAACTGTAGCTTGAGAGTAGCCATTGTGACCATAAGGTCCTCGGTCTCACTTATCTGCATCTGGTCTTCAATATGCAGATCTTTTATGTGACAACGAGAGCGCTATTGTCACGGTTTCTTTTAAGACACTCAGACCATTGGGTGAATAAGAACACAGTTTTATTAAAATAAGATAAGGCAATAACACGCCCTCTAGTGGTGGTAAATATATACAGATAATATATATATATTTATAATGGTAAATGCACAAATGACCATTAAGTACAATTACACAGAAATAGGATAGCGTGTACCCCTCAGGGGTTAAGTCCTTGATAACAGTCAGTCTCAGATGTGAATGTTTGGAACGCCCTGGGTGTTATAAGGCTGATGCTGGAGACCAAGACTATCACCGGCTGGATACTGGACTGCCCCGCCACAGTGTTCAGTAAGAAGCACCAAAGTCCCCGTAGCCCCCTCGGGCATACCTACTGGAACTGCTTCAACTAGTGCAAGTGCATAAGGCCCCACCGGCGTAATTGGAACTGGCCTTGAAGGCGATAGCTGCCAAGCCTCCTCAGACTAAACCGGATAATGGGAAAGCATACGCTAGAGCCGACAGCCCCCACGGGCGTGATTACCGGAATACGAATGCTGATGCCTGTGCCTGCCACCACTTGGGAAAGCGGGATCGCTACTGAACAAGAGAAAGGGTCTCAGGCGCCCAACCGGCCTAAACGGATGTAAATACTCTGCAAGGATGTGTGAAGCTGCCGACGAAGAGCGGCCAGCTCAGCAGTAGTATTCACTGAGAAAGAGACTCTTACAGGATTAGCGATAGAGTGGAACCCAGCGGCACTGCTAGGGTTAATTAGCACATTTACTCGAGGCTTATCAGCGGTAAAGCAAGGCTCTGCAGTCTGAGGGAGGCACGGGTACGCCCAACTCTGCAACGGTAAAAGCACAGCACTGATCGGAGTACACCAGGCAAGGCAGTCACACCAAAAGCTGGAACAGTAGATAGAAATGTCACGGCGGCAACAACTGGAACACAGGTCACTGTAGAAAGCCGGAGTCGTTCTTCGGAGCGGGAAGTCAGCCAGGCCGGGTCGGAGCACGTAGAAGGTAGTCATACAAGCCGGGTCGTACACAAGCAGGAACGTCAGCCAAACCAGGTCAGGATCCAGAGGAGGTAGTCAGACGAGCCGGGTCATACACGAGCAGGAACACAGGAGAATAGTCAAGACAAGCCAAGTCGGTACACAGGAATCCGGAACACAGGAACACAGCACAATAACTGGCACAGAGACACCACGAAAGGGTGCCTGACAGTCTTGCTAGCCAGGTATAAAAAGGTCACCAGGGGGCGGGCCAAACCAACACAGCAAATCAGTATCTGTCATAGCTGAGACTGACAGGAATCACAGGCACTGTGATAGTACCCCCATCTCAAAGACCCCCTCTCCCTGCTCGAGGTCTGGGTCTAGAAGGGTATTTAGAGTGAAAGCTGCGTACTAATCTGGGTGCGTGGAGGTCCCCTTGATCAACCCAAGAACGTTCCTCAGGACCATAGCCCTTCCAATGAACCAAGTATTGCAGCTTCCCTCTAAATCTCCTGGAATCAATAATGCTCTGCACCTCATATTCCTCTTGGCCCTGGACGTCCACCGGCCCAGGAATCACAGGCGTAGTAGTATAGCGATTACACACCAAGGGTTTCAGGAGCGACACATGGAACACATTGTGAATGTGCATTGAGGGTGGAAGCTCCAAAGCATAAGAAACCGGATTAATCTTGCGGATAATCTTAAATGGACCGATAAACCGGGGAGCCAGTTTGTTAGATGGTACTTGTAAATTCAGGTTTCTGGATGACAACCATACCCTATCCCCAACTTGAAAGGAGGCCGCTGGCAGACGTCTGCGATTAGCGTGCCTCTGCTGACGCCGAAATGACTGACTGAGGGACCTCTGGACCTGTGACCAAGTGGAATGAAGCTGTGCCAAATGCTCATCCAGAGCAGGGATCTGCTGCGCCTGAAAGGAGTCCGGGAGCAGACAAGGCTGAAACCCATAATTAACGAGAAACGGAGAGCTCCCGGACGATGAATTGACCGCACAGTTTCTGGCAAACTCAGCCCATGGCAACAGGTCAGCCCAATTGTCATGATGATCAGTGACAAAGCAACGCAGGAACTGCTCCAGTCCCTGATTGGCACGTTCAGCGGCCCCATTCGTTTGGGGATGGTAAACGGAAGAAAATGACAATTGAATGCCCATCTGGCCACAGAATGCCCTCCAAAACCTAGAAACGAACTGGCTCCCTCGGTCGAATACAATCACTCTGGGTACTCCGTGCAGGCGGAATACCTCCCTAGAAAAGACTACAGCCAATTCCTGAGCCGATGGAAGGCCAGTCAGAGGCACAAAATGTGCCATTTTAGAGAATCTATCGACCACCATAAGAATGAACGTAAATCCCCTAGACGCTGGTAATTCTCCCAAAAAGTCGATAGAAATATGAGACCACGGACGGTCTCCGTTGGGCACGGGTTGCAATAAGCCCACAGTGAGGTGCCTAGGGGTCTTAGCACGGGCACAGGTGGTACAGGCTGCAGTAAAAGCGGCACAATCGTCTCTCAAGGTAGGCCACCAAAATAATTGCGACAGAGACCAGACTAGTTGGTCCCTACCAATATGCCCAGCTGCTTTAGAAGCGTGGTAAGTCTCCAACAAACGAACACGGAATGGCACATCAACAAAGCATTTCCCCACAGGGGTCTCAGGGGGTGCCCTTGATTTTGATGCCAATATCTCCTCCCCCAGAGGCGAGGTAATGGTGGTACGGATAGTGGCCAAAATGCGATCTGGCTGAATGATGGGAACAGGTTCCTCCTCCCTCTCAGTGTCAGAAGCGAACTGACGAGACAACGCATCGGCTTTAATATTTTTTGAGCCAGGAAGATAAGACACTAGGAAATTAAATCGTGACAAAAAGAGTGCCCATGTAGCTTGTTGAGAAGACAGTCTTTTGGCTTCGGAGAGATAAGTTAAATTCTTATGATCCGTAAGAATTAGTACTGGATTCCGAGTACCCTCCAAAAGGTGACGCCACTCCTTCAGAGCTAGAATTATGGCCAACAGCTCCCTGTCCCCAATCTCATAATGGCTCTGCGCACTGGATAATTTCTTTGAGAAGAAACCGCAAGGCCTCAAGGCGCCCCCTCCCACGGGACGTTGGGAGAGTACTGCTCCAACCCCAACCTCAGAAGCGTCAACCTCCAACGTGAAGGGCAGAGAGGGATTAGGGTGGGACAGCACCGGAGCAGATGCAAAGGCAGATTTCAGGGTAACAAATGTGGTCTCCGCCGCCTCGGACCACTGAGAGGGAGAAGCGCCCTTATGAGTCAAATCTGATAACGGTTTGACAATTGTGGAAAAGTTCTGGATGAACTTCCTATAATAGTTCGCAAAACCTAAGATTCTTTGAATGGCCTTTAACCCTTTAGGACGAGGCCAATGCAGAACTGCTGCCAACTTCTCTTGATCCATGGCAATGCCATTATTAGAAATAACGAAACCCAGGAATGGCACCTGAGATGTATGGAATTCGCATTTCTCTATTTTACAAAATAGCCTGTGCTTGCGGAGTCGGAGCAGGACTTCAGAAACATCTTTGATATGTTGTGAGAGGTTGGCAGAGTGAATTAATATATCATCAAGATATACAACTACACAGGACTGTAGTAGGTCTCGTAGGATGTCATTAATAAACTCCTGAAATACTGCAGGCGCATTGCATAAGCCAAATGGCATCACCAGATATTCGTAATGCCCTGTTCTGGTGTTAAACGCCGTTTTCCACTCGTCACCCTCTTTAATTCTGACCAGATTATAGGCGGCTCGCAAGTCAAGTTTAGTAAAGATCGATGAGCCCTTCAATCTGTCAAACAACTCGGTGACAAGTGGAATCGGATAGGCATTCTTAGGCATAAGCTTGTTCAGCCCACGATAGTCAGTGAATGGCCTAAGTTCACCACTTTTCTTTTTCACAAAGAAAAATCCGGCACCTGCCGGAGAAGTAGACTTCCGAATGATGCCCCTCTCCAGGGCATCAGCAATATAATCCTCCATAGCCTTATTCTCCTCACAGGACAGTGGGTAAGTGCGCCCCCTAGGAGGCACCGCACCAGGAGGCAAATCAATGGCGCAATCGTACGCCCTGTGCTCGGGCAATGTGCTGGCCTCTCCCTTACTGAACACGTCACTGAATTGTTCGTATTCAGCTGGCACAGTCGGAGAGGTACACATAATCTTGACGGGTAAGGAGAGACAGTTCTTGTCACAGTATTCTGACCAGGAGTTAACCTCACATCTCTGCCAGTCAAATTGGGGATTATGTACCTGTAGCCATGGGAACCCCAAAATAACTGAATGGTGCGGGGAACGAATGATTTGAAAACGTATCTGTTCCTTGTGGCAAGCCCCCACTGTCATTGTCACTGGACTATTTTCAAGCGTAATAAATGCCGGCTCCAGGGGTCTGCCATCGATGGCCTCAATAGCAACCGGAGAGTCCTTTTTACATAAAGGAATGCCATGCAGGTTAGCAAAAGACCGGTCCATGAAATAACCTGCTGCCCCGGAGTCCACCAGTGCGTAGACCTCGATAACCTTGTCCGCCCAAGCGAAGACCACCTGAATAGTGGGTTTAGTGGTGCTAGAATCTAGGGACTGTTCTACACCACCTAGGGCCTGTCCCCCAAGGTACCCTAGGTGCGTTCGTTTCCCGGCCGAACTGGGCAATTGCGCAACAGATGCCCTGCTTTGCCACAATAGAGGCATAGACCTTGTCTCCTACGATATAATCTTTCCTCTTTAGAGAGCCTAGTGAACCCCAATTGCATAGGTTCAGGATTCTCGGTTGATCGCTCAGGAAGAACGGGTGGTGTGGGTGGGTTAAGGAGACTGGTCTGGCCATAGTTTTTCACTTTAGCCCTTTTAGCCAACCGTCTCTCTCGGATGCGAGAGTCTATAAGTAGGACAAAATCGATGTATTCGTCCAGATCACTGGGTACATCGTGAGCTGCTATCTCGTCCTTAATTTGCTCGGAAAGGCCCTGAGTAAAGGCAGCTAGTAAGGCCTCCTCGTTCCAGCCCACCTCTGCTGCCAAGGTCCTGAATTCAATAGCATAATCGCCCAGTGTGCGTTCGCCCTGCTGAATTTCCATTAGTCTTTTGGCAGCAGAGGCAGCCCTGCCAGGAACCTCAAACACTCGTCTGAACTTTCTGACAAATTCTCTAAAGTTCAGGGTGCAGGGTCTGGCATTTTCCCACAACGGATTCGCCCATGCCAATGCCTTGCCAGTCAATAGAGATATCATAAGACCGACCCTACTACGGTCGTTAGGAAATGCCTGGGGTGCCAACTACAAAAATATCTCTAATTGATTAATAAATCCCCTGCAAAGGGAAGGCTCGCCATCATACCTTAACGGTAACGGTGCAGATGCCGTTAGCCCTTTCGAACTGGCTGATGGGACTATGGACTGATTATCCGGTGTCAGGACTGGGGTGACCACCGGATTAGGACTAGGCTTGTCCAAATGTACTGTACGTTCGAGTAACGTCTGCAAAGCCAGTGCCAATTGGTCCATGCGCTGCTCATGGACATCCATTCTCCAATGGATGTTCTGTGTTTGGCTTTCACCCTTACCGTCTGAGGTCATGGCCCTTTCGTACTGTCACGGTTTCTTTTAAGACACTCAGACCATTGGGTGAATAAGAACACAGTTTTATTAAAATAAGATAAGGCAATAACACGCCGTCTAGTGGTGGTAAATATATACAGATAATATATATATATATTTATAATGGTAAATGCACAAATGACCATTAAGTACAATTACACAGAAATAGGATAGCGTGTACCCCTCAGGGGTTAAGTCCTTGATAACAGTCAGTCTCAGATGTGAATGTTTGGAACGCCCTGGGTGTTATAAGGCTGATGCTGGAGACCAAGACTATCACCGGCTGGATACTGGACTGCCCCACCACAGTGTTCAGTAAGAAGCACCAAAGTCCCCGTAGCCCCCTCGGGCGTACCTACTGGAACTGCTTCAACTAGTGCAAGTGCATAAGGCCCCACAGGCGTAATTGGAACCGGCCTTCAAGGTGATAGCTGCCAAGCCTCCACCACTCGGGAAAGCGGGATCGCTACTGAACAAGAGAAAGGGTCTCAGGCGCCCAACCGGCCTAAACGGATGTAAATACTCTGCAAGGATGTGTGAAGCTGCCGACGAAGAGCGGCCAGCTCAGCAGTAGTATTCACTGAGAAAGAGACTCTTACAGGATTAGCGATAGAGTGGAACCCAGCGGCACTGCTAGGGTTAATTAGCACATTTACTCGAGGCTTATCAGCGGTAAAGCAAGGCTCTGCAGTCTGAGGGAGGCACGGGTACGCCCAACTCTGCAACGGTAAAAGCACAGCACTGATCGGAGTACACCAGGCAAGGCAGTCACACCAAAAGCTGGAACAGTAGATAGAAATGTCGCGGCGGCAACAACTGGAACACAGGTCACTGTAGAAAGCCGGAGTCGTTCTTCGGAGCGGGAAGTCAGCCAGGCCGGGTCGGAGCACGTAGAAGGTAGTCATACAAGCCGGGTCGTACACAAGCAGGAACGTCAGCCAAACCAGGTCAGGATCCAGAGGAGGTAGTCAGACGAGCCGGGTCATACACGAGCAGGAACACAGGAGAATAGTCAAGACAAGCCAAGTCGGTACACAGGAATCCGGAACACAGGAACACAGCACAATAACTAGCACAGAGACACCACGAAAGGGCGCCTGACAGTCTTGCTAGCCAGGTATAAAAAGGTCACCAGGGGGCGGGCCAAACCAACACAGCAAATCAGTATCTGTCATAGCTGAGACTGACAGGAATCACAGGCACTGTGATAGCTATTGTTTATCGCTCATTTCCAGGATCCTCACGAGGTCCTTTTCTTAATCCTCTAAATCCTTCAGCTTTTTTCTGCCTTCTGCTATCATTGCTTTCAGGTCTTTCTTCTCCTTTTGACTAGCAGAGTAATCCACTCTGAACAACAGATTCACCTGAACTTCAGTAAAGTCTAACTGACTTTGAAGATCAGAACATTTGTTCTGATAAAACAGAAGGTCCTGTGGTGGATTTTCAGAAACTGACTGCATCCTGTTGTTGTTTATCTGGATGCTGCTACCAAGTTTATTATCCTTTAAGTAATACACTGTTGCTAGTATTGGCTTTCCTTGATCTGCACTGCAGGATTGTGTGTGAGGAGGCAGGGAGCTTACCTTGGTTGACTGTTTGACACCCCAGTCTAGTTCAGCCACCCGCTGTCTTCACACAAGGCCTGGTTCTTGCAGGGCCCATAGAATGAATTCCCAGTAATAAATGACACAGACATGTGATACCAGTTACTGGTTTTATTTCTACTAACTACTAAGGAACTACACTAAACTACACTAAGTGCCTAGGCTCTGTGGCATCTACATCGCCACATGGTAACATGGAAAAGTCCACGTCACCATTGTTGATCCAGAGGAAGGCAAAACAAACCACTGATGCCAATTAAGGCTCAAGTGGGTAAAAAAATTCCTTCCAGACTCCAAATGAAATTCTGCTATTTCCCTGGATCAACAACCTATCAGCATTAAGTACTAAGTACTAACTTAATGACTAATTAACCTATGAACTAAAAAAGCTACTAATTACTTAATGCTAACCTGTTAACTAACTTATCAACTAATAACTAAGTGGCTTTTATGACGCTCAACCCTAAATTACTAAGGCTCTTGGGTGACTTAAGAAGGAGCCTCTGGAAGTTCTGCAGAAGCTGGCTCCGAGGTGGTAGCACAAGTGCCGCGTTTAGCTGTGGCATCCCTTCCTCGACAGAGCCTGGACCACCATTGTCTAAACATGGTGCAAAATGTCCTTGGCCTTGTCTTCTTCTGTCTCTCTAGCTTTAACGATTTTCTCAGAATGTAGTTATCCTTCTCCAGTCTGTCCAACTGTAGCTTGAGAGCAGCCACTTTGACCATAAGGTCCTCGGTCTCACTTATCTGCATCTGGTCTTCAATATGCAGATCTTTTATGTGACCACGAGAGCGCTGTTGTTTATCGCTCATTTCCAGGATCCTCACAAGGTCCTTTTCTTAATCCTCTAAATCCTTCAGCTTTTTTCTGCCTTCTGATATCATTGCTTTCAGGTCTTTCTTCTCCTGTTGACTAGAAGAGTAATCCACTCTGAACAACAGATTCACCTGAACTTCAGTAAAGTCTAACTGACTTTGAAGATCAGAACATTTGTTCTGATAAAACAGAAGGTCCTGTGGTGGATTTTCAGGAACTGACTGCATCCTGTTGTTGTTTATCTGGATGCTGCTACCAAGTTTGTTATCCTTTAAGTAACACACTGTCGCTAGTATTGGCTTTCCTTGATCTGCACTGCAGGATTGTGTGTGAGGAGGCAGGGAGCTTACCTTGGTAGACTGTTTGACACCCCAGTCTAGTTCAGCCACCCGCTGTCTTCACACAAGGCCTGGTTCTTGCAGGGCCCATAGAATTAATTCCCAGAAATAAATGACACAGACATGTTATACCAGTTACTGGTTTTATTTATACTAACTACTAAGGAACTACACTAAACTACACTAAGTGCCTAGGCTCTGTGGCATCTACATTGCCACATGGTAACATGAAAAAGTCCATGTCACCATTGTTGATCCAGAGGAAGGCAAAACAAACCACTGATGCCAATTAAGGCTCAAGGGGGTAAAAAAAATTCCTTCCTGACTCCAAATGGCAATCGGTTATTTCCCTGGATAAACAACCTGTCGGCATTAACTACTAATTTAATGACTAATTACTAATTAACCTATGAACTACAAAGCTACTGATTACTTAATGCTAACCTATTAACTAACTTATCAACTAATAAATAAGTGGCTGTTTTCATGCTCAACCCTAAATTACTAGGGCTCTTGGGTGACTTAAGAAGGTGCCCCTGGAAGTTCTGCAGAAGCTGGCTCCGAGGTGGTAGCACAAGTGCCGCGTTTAGCTGTGGCATCCCTTCCTCGACAGAGCCTGGACCACCATTGTCTCAACACGGTGCAAAATGTCCTTGGCCTTGTCTTCTTCTGTCTCTCTAGCTTTAACGATTTTCTCAGAATGTAGTTATCATTCTTCAGTCTGTCCAACTGTAGCTTGAGAGCAGCCACTTTTACCATAAGGTCCTCGGTCTCACTTATCTGCATCTGGTCTTCAATATGCAGATCTTTTATGTGACCACGAGAGCGCTGTTGTTTATCGCACATTTCCAGGATCCTCACAAGGTCCTTTTCTTTATCCTCTAAATCCTTCAGCTTTTTTCTGCCTTCTGCTATCATTGCTTTCAGGTCTTTCTTCTCCTGTTGAATAGCAGAGTACTCCACTCTGAACAACAGATTCACCTGAACTTCAGTAAAGTCTAACTGACTTTGAAGATCAGAACATTTCTTCTTATAAAACAGAAGGTCCTGTGGTGGATTTTCAGTAACTGACTGCATCCTGTTGTTGTTTATCTGGATGCTGCTACCAAGTTTGTTATCCTTTAAGTAACACACTGTCGCTAGTATTGGCTTTCCTTGATCTGCACTGCAGGATTGTGTGTGAGGAGGCAGGGAGCTTACCTTGGTAGACTCTTTGACACCCCAGTCTTGTTCAGCCTCCCGTTGTCTTCACACAAGGCCTCGTTCTTACAGGGCCCATAGAATTAATTCCCAGAAATAAATGACACAGACATGTGATACCAGTTACTGGTTTTATTTCTACTAACTACTAAGGAACTTCACTAAACTACACTAAGTGCCTAGGCTCTGTGGCATCTACATTGCCACATGGTAACATGAAAAAGTCCATGTCACCATTGTTGATCCAGAGGAAGGCAAAACAAACCACTGATGCCAATTAAGGCTCAAGTGGGTAAAAAAAATTCCTTCCTGACTCCAAAAGGCAATCGGCTATTTCCCTGGATCAACAACCTATCGGCATTAACTACTAACTACTAACTTAATGACTAATTACTAATTAACCTATGAACTACAAAGCTACTAATTACTTAAAGCTAACCTATTAACTAACTTATCAACTAATAAATAAGTGGCTGTTGTCACGCTCAACCCTAAATTACTAGGGCTCTTGGCTGACTTAAGAAGGTGCCTCTGGAAGTTCTGCAGAAGCTGGCTCCGAGGTGGTAGCACAAGTGCCGCGTTTAGCTGTGGCATCCCTTCCTCGACAGAGCCTGGACCACCATTGTCTCAACATGGTGCAAAATGTCCTTGGCCTTGTCTTCTTCTGTCTCTCTAGCTTTAACGATTTTCTCAGAATGTAGTTATCCTTCTCCAGTCTATCCAACTGTAGCTTGAGAGCAGCCACTTGACCATAAGGTCCTCGGTCTCACTTATCTGCATCTGGTCTTCAATATGCAGATCTTTTATGTGACCACGAGAGCGCTGTTGTTTATAGCTCATTTCCAGGATCCTCACAAGGTCCTTTTCTTTATCCTCTAAATCCTTCAGCTTTTTTCTGCCTTCTGCTATCATTGCTTTCAGGTCTTTCTTCTCCTGTTGAATAGCAGAGTACTCCACTCTGAACAACAGATTCACCTGAACTTCAGTAAAGTCTAACTGACTATGAAGATCAGAACATTTGTTCTGATAAAACAGAAGGTCCTGTGGTGGATTTTCAGGAACTGACTGCATCCTGTTGTTGTTTATCTGGATGCTGTTACCAAGTTTGCTATCCTTTAAGTAACACACTGTCGCTAGTATTGGCTTTCCTGGATCTGCACTGCAGGATTGTGTGTGAGGAGATAGGGAGCTTACCTTGGTAGACTGTTT
Organism: Rhinophrynus dorsalis; assembly: GCA_037306005.1. Classification (NCBI taxonomy): domain Eukaryota; kingdom Metazoa; phylum Chordata; class Amphibia; order Anura; family Rhinophrynidae; genus Rhinophrynus; species Rhinophrynus dorsalis. The sequence continues at coordinate 32,088,421 of CM074719.1, forward strand.
GAAACCCCAGTCTAGTTCAGCCACCCTCTGTCTTCACACAAGGCCTGGTTCTTCCAGGGCCCATAGAATTAATTCTCAGAAATAAATGACACAGACATGTGATACCAGTTACTGGTTTTATTTCTACTAACTACTAAGGAACTTCACTAAACTACACTAAGTGCCTAGGCTCTGTGGCATCTACATCACCACATGGTAACATGAAAAAGTCCATGTCACCATTGTTGATCCAGAGGAAGGCAAAACAAACCACTGATGCCAATTAAGGCTGAAGTGGTTAAAAAAATTCCTTCCTGACTCCAAATGGCAATCGGCTATTTCCCTGGATCAACAACCTATCGGAATTAACTACTAACTACTAACTTAATGACTAATTACTAATTAACCTATGAACTACAAAGCTACTAAATACTTAATGCTAACATATTAACTAACTTATCAACTAATAAATAAGTGGCTGTTGTCACGCTCAGCCCTAAATTACTAGGGCTCTTGGGTGACTTAAGAAGGTGCCTCTGGAAGTTCTGCAGAAGCTGGCTCCGATGTGGTAGCTCAAGTGCCGCGTTTAGCTGTGGCATCCCTTCCTCGACAGAGCCTGGACCACCATTGTCTCAACATGGTGCAAAATGTCCTTGGCCTTGTCTTCTTCTGTCTCTCTAGCTTTAACAATTTTCTCAGGATGTAGTTATCCTTCTCCAGTCTATCCAACTGTAGCTTGAGAGCAGCCACTTGACCATAAGGGCCTCGGTCTCACTTATCTGCATCTGGTCTTCAATATGCAGATCTTTTATGTGACCACTAGAGCGCTGTTGTTTATAGCTCATTTCCAGGATCCTCACAAGGTCCTTTTCTTTATCCTCTAAATCCTTCAGCTTTTTTCTGCCTTATGCTATCATTGCTTTCAGGTCTTTCTTCTCCTGTTGAATAGCAGAGTACTCCACTCTGAACAACAGATTCATCTGAACTTCAGTAAAATCTAACTGACTTTGAAGATCAGAACATTTGTTCTGATAAAACAGAAGGTCCTATGGTGGATTTTCAGGTACTGACTGTATCCTGTTGTTGTTTATCTGGATGCTGCTACCAAGTTTGTTATCCTTTAAGTAACACACTGTCGCTAGTATTGGCTTTCCTTGATCTGCACTGCAGGATTGTGTGTGAGGAGGCAGGGAGCTTACCTTGGTAGACTGTTTGACACCCCAGTCTTGTTCAGCCTCCCGCTGTCTTCACACAAGGCCTGGTTCTTACAGGGCCCATATAATTAATTCCCAGAAATAAATGACACAGACATGTGATACCAGTTACTGGTTTTATTTCTACTAACTACTAAGGAACTTCACTAAACTACACTAAGTGCCTAGGCTCTGTGGTAAGTACATCGCCACATGGTAACATGAAAAAGTCCATGTCACCATTGTTGATCCAGAGGAAGGCAAAACAAACCACTGATGCCAATTAAGGCTCAAGTGGGTAAAAAAAATTCCTTCCTGACTCCAAATGGCAATCGGCTATTTCCCTGGATCAACAACCTATCGGCATTAACTACTAACTACTAACTTAATGACTAATTACTAATTAACCTATCAACTACAAAGCTACTAATTACTTAATGCTAACATATTAACTAACTTATCAACTAATAACTAAGTGGCTGTTGTCACGATCAACCCTAAATTACTAGGGCTCTTGGGTGACTTAAGAAAGTGCCTCTGGAAGTTCTGCAGAAGCTGGCTGCGAGGTGGTAGCACAAGTGCCGCGTTTAGCTGTGGCATCCATTCCTCGACAGAGCCTGGACCACCATTGTCTCAACATGGTGCAAAATGTCCTTGGCCTTCTCTTCTTCTGTCTCTCTAGCTTTAACGATTTTCTCAGGATGTAGTTATCCTTCTCCAGTCTATCCAACTGTAGCTTGAGAGCAGCCACTGTGACCATAAGGTCCTCGGTCTCACTTATCTGCATCTGGTCTTCAATATGCAGATCTTTTATGTGACCACGAGAGCGCTGTTGTTTATCGCTCATTTCCAGGATCCTCACAAGGTCCTTTTCTTTATTCTCTAAATCCTTCAGCTTTTTTCTGCCTTCTGCTATCATTGCTTTCAGGTCTTTCTTCTCCTGTTGAATAGCAGAGTACTCCACTCTGAACAACAGATTCACCTGAACTTCAGTAAAGTCTAACTGACTTTGAAGTTCAGAAAATTTGTTCTGATAAAACAGAAGGTCCTGTGGTGGATTTTCAGGAAAGGACTGCATCCTGTTGTTGTTTATCTGGATGCTGCTACCAAGTTTGTTATCCTTTAAGTAACACACTGTTGCTAGTATTGGCTTTCCTTGATCTGCACTGCAGGATTTTGTGTGAGGAGGCAGGGAGCTTACCTTGGTAGACTGTTTGACACCCCAGTCTAGTTCAACCACCCGCTGTCTTCACACAAAGCCTGGTTCTTGCAGGGCCCATAGAATTAATTCCCAGAAATAAATGACACAGACATTTGGTACCAGTTACTGGTTTTATTTCTACTAACTACTAAGGAACTACACTAAACTACACTAAGTGCCAAGGCTCTGTGGCATCTACATCGCCACATGGTAACATGGAAAAGACATTGTCACCATTGTTGATCCAGAGGAAGGCAAAACAAACCACTGATGCCAATTAAGGCTCAAGTGGGTAAAAAAAATTCCTTCCTGACTCCAAATGGCAATCGGCTATTTCCCTGGATCAACAACCTATCGGCATTAACTACTAACTACTAACTTAATGACTAATTACTAATTAACCTATGAACTACAAAGCTACTAATTACTTAATGCTAACCTATTAACTAACTTATCAACTAATAAAAAAGTGGCTGTTGTCACGCTCAACCCTAAATTACTAGGGCTCTTGGGTTACTTAAGAAGGTGCCTCTGGAAGTTCTGCAGAAGCTGGCTCCGAGGCGGTAGCACAAGTGCTGCGTTTAGTTGTGGCATCCCTTCCTCGACAGAGCCTGGACCACCATTGTCTCAACATGGTGTAAAATGTCCTTGGCCTTCTCTTCTTCTGTCTCTCTAGCTTTAACGATTTTCTCAGGATGTAGTTATCCTTCTCCAGTCTATCCAACTGTAGCTTGAGAGCAGCCACTGTGACCATAAGGTCCCCGGTCTCACTTATCTGCATCTGGTCTTCAATATGCAGATCTTTTATGTGACCACGAGAGCGCTGTTGTTTATCTCTCATTTCCTGGATCCTCACAAGGTCCTTTTCTTTATCCTCTAGCTCCTTCAGCTTTTTTCTGCCTTCTGCTATCATTGCTTTCAGGTCTTTCTTCTCCTGTTGAATAGCAGAGTACTCCACTCTGAACAACAGATTCACCTGAACTTCAGTAAAATCTAACTGACTTTGAAGATCAGAACATTTGTTCTGATAAAACCGAAGGTTCTGTGGTGGATTTTCAGGAACTCACTGCATCCTGTTGTTGTTTATCTGGATGCTGCTACCAAGTTTGCTATCCTTTAAGTAACACACTGTCGCTAGTATTGGCTTTCCTTGATCTGCACTGCAGGATTGTGTGTGATGAGGCAGGGAGCTTACCTTGGTAGACTGTTTGACACCCCAGTCTAGTTCAGCCACCCGCTTTCTTCACACAAGGCCTGGTTCTTGCAGGGCCCATAGAATTAATTCCCAGAAATAAATGACACAGACATGTGATACCAGTTACTGGTTTTATTTCTACTAACTACTAAGGAACTACACTAAACTACACTAAGTGCCTAGGCTCTGTGGCATCTACATCCCCACATGGTAACATGGAAAAGTCCATGTCACCATTTTTGATCCAGAGGAAGGCAAAACAAACCACTGATGCCAATTAAGGCTCAAGTGGGTAAAAAAAATTCCTTCCTGACTCCAAATGGCAATCGGCTATTTCCCTGGATCAACAACCTATCGGCATTAACTACTAACTACTTACTAACTTAATGACTAATTACTAATTAACCTATCAACTACAAAGCTACTAATTACTTATTGCTAACTTATTAACTAACTTATCAACTAATAACTAAGAGGCTGTTGTCACACTCTACTAGTGTTGAGCGAGCGTGCTCGGCCGATGCTCGGATCGGCTCGAGCATCGCTCTGCTCGGCACATGGCGGTACTCGTCGAGTACCGCCATGTGCTCGCCCGCCATGTTCGGGTGGCGGGGATCTGTGCCGGAAGAGGCACAGATCTGAAGACGCTCCGCTAGACCACCAGGGACTGGAGGTACGGGGGCATTGCGGAGATGAAGGGGGCATTGCGGAGATGAAGGGGGACATTGTGGAAGAGGGGCATAGACTCTATGCCCCTCTTCCACAATGTCCCCCTTCATCTCCGCTATGCCCCTCTTCCACAATGTCCCCCTTCATCTCCTCTATGCCCCTCTTCCACAATGTCCCCCTTCATCTCCGCTATGCCCCTCTTCCACAATGTCCCCCTTCATCTCCTCTATGGCATAGAGGAGATGAAGGGGGACATTGTGGAAGAGGGGCATAGCGGAGATGAAGGGGGACATTGTGGAAGAGGGGCATAGCGGAGATGAAGGGGGACATTGTGGAAGAGGGGCATAGCGGAGATGAAGGGGGCATAGCGGAGATGAAGGGGGACATTGCGGAGATGAAGGGGGCATTCGGAGATGAAGGGGGCATAGCGGAGATGAAGGGGGGCATTGACCAGGCACCCTCCCCTCATCAGAGCAGGGGGTGCCTGGTGTAATGCTCGTGTCGCCCCATTCATTTCAATGGGGCTCGGGTGCTCGGCCGAGCACTCGAGCCTCAGGGGGTGCTCGGTCAGAGCACCCGAGCACCCGAGCATCGGGGTGCTCGCTCAACACTACACTCTACCCTAAATTACTAGGGCTCTTGGGTGACTTAAGAAGGTGCCTCTTCAAGTTCTGCAGAATCTGGCTCCGAGGTGGTAGCACAGGTGCCGCGTTTAGCTGTGGCATCCCTTCCTCGACAGAGCCTGGACCACCATTGTCTCAACATGGTGCAAAATGTCCTTGGCCTTCTCTTCTTCTGTCTCTCTAGCTTTAAGGATTTTCTCAGGATGTAGTTATCCTTCTCCAGTCTATCCAACTGTAGCTTGAGAGCAGCCACTGTGACCATAAGGTCCTCGGTCTCATTTATCTGCATCTGGTCTTCAATATGCAGATCTTTTATGTGACCACAAGAGCGCTGTTGTTTATCGCTCATTACCAGGATCCTCACAAGGTCCTTTTCTTTATCCTCTAGCTCCTTCAGCTTTTTTCTGCCTTCTTCTATCATCAATTTCAGGTCTTTCTTTTCCTGTTGAATAGCAGAGTACTCCACTCTGAACAACAGATTCACCTGAACTTCGGTAAAGTCTAACTGACTTTGAAGATCTGAACATTTGTTCTGATAAAACAGAAGGTCCTGTGGTGGATTTTCAGGACCTGTCTGCATCCTGTTGTTAATCTGGACGCTGCTATCAACTTTGCTATCCTTTAATTAACACACTGTCGCTAGTATTTGCTTTCCTTGATCTGCACTGCAGAGATCTGATTCGGTTCTGAGTGAGATCTTACTGATGCCCTGTTTATATAGTAGTTGAAGGTGGGCACCATTATGACATCATACTACTTGTTGAATGAAGTCTTATGACATCATAATACTTCAGGAATGGAGTCTTATGACATCATAATACTTGTGGAATGTAGTCTTATGACATCATAGTACTTGACTGCACACGTCTCTACTCCTGTCTCTAGAGCAGGGATGGGTCACCTGACCTCATACAACTGTTCAGCAATGTTACTCTCTCATTTATAACCACACAGACAATACAGATATTTAAAGGAGAAGTAGCCTTTTTTTTTTTTTTAATTAGAAGAAATTGCACTAAGGGACTTTTTCTAATGGGTAAAACAAGGGTACTATCACAGGTTTCACTCAATTGCTATTACAAATTCATGTATTATAATCAAAGGGGAGCTTTACTTTAGGAATAAGTGAAAGAAACAGTACACCATAATGAAAAAATATATTATGGAAGACTTTTCCTGTTTAGAAAAGCAAGGATATGGTGGGAGATGTGTCACTGTAATGTTATTATGGTTTAATGCGTTGTTTTGGTTTACTTTACCAGTGTCATCTGGTTTTCAGACAGTTCACATTCCCTTCACCTGGTGTCCACACAGTTACATTGTTGCGTACCATAGGAAAAAGAGAGCCACTGGCTCCAGTTTTCCATAGAATGTGGTAATAGCGGCTCCTCCACCTCATGACAGTGTGTGCAGTGGAGGGGTGTTATTACGGGGTGATAAATCTTGAATGATGAAAGTTCAGTGAGGGGGTTAAGGAGGATTGTGTATTGCACATTCACTTCTGTAGTAACAGTGACACTACAGTTTCAGGCCATGGGAGTACTGCACCCAAAAATGCAACTTTGAGTATCTCTAGTTACTCATGTTTACTCAGTAGGATAATCCCTGCACTGTGTATATTCCTATATTATATATTACTATCTCTTTACCACCTTAGTGATGTATGACGTTTCAGGACCGTCACATTGGTCAAGACATTAAGGAGCGGTAACTGTCCTGACACGCCATGGAATGTATCCATAGTCCCAATCTTGCCATTTTACTCCCACATCACTATTACATTATCTATCACTGCATCTGTCACTTAAATCTCTGTCTGCCAAGAAGAATTGTGCGAATCTGTTTGGCGACATTCGGAATTAGTCAAATATAGGGTCGTTTTGCGACATTCGTAACATCCAACACGCATGACTGCATCAGACAAACATACATCTGGCCTTTTATATTATAGGATATAATGGTATATGAACTGTGAGGTGATCCAGGAGTAATAATATTAATAAATATCTATCACCAACTCCTCAGTCTGACAGTTTATAATAATATAATGTATATGAACTGTAAGGTGATCCAGGAGTAATAATAATACATGGGTTGTAAGGTTAACAATTGTATTACAATAATATTAATAATAAGAATACATAGATTGTAAGGCTCTCCGTTATATTATTATCTTACCCCGAACGCACAGTCATGGGCAGTAGAGACTGGCCGAACGAACAGAATGCTGGGCCCGTGTACACAGGCTTTTACACTAGTATATATATATATATATATATATATATATATGTGTGTGTGTGTGTGTGTGTGTGTGTATAAATAGTTTACTTTTATAAATTAACAAAATACATAGTGAGTGAACACAAGAAAAATGTAGATCAAATCAGTGTTTGGTGTGACCACCCTTTTCCTTCAAAACAGCATCAATTCTTCTAGGTGCACTGGCACAAAGATTTTAAGGAACTCAGCAGGTAGGTTGTTGAAAACATCTTGAAGAGCTACCCACAGTTCTCCTGTGGATTTAGGCACCTCAGTTGCTTCTCTCTCTCTCTCTCTTCATGTAATCCCAGACAGACTCAATGATGTTGAGATCAGGGCTCTGTGGGGGTCATACCATCACTTCCAGGACTCCTTGTTCTTACTTACACTGAAGAGAGTTCTTAATGACTTTGGCTGTATGTTTGGGGTCGTTGTCATGCAGAATGAATGTGGGGCCAATCAGATGCCTCCCTGATGGTATTGCATGATGGATACGTATCTGCATGTGCTTCTCATCATTGAGGAGACTATTATTTCTGACCAAATTCCCAACACCATTTGCAGAAATGCAGCCCCAAACTTGCAAAGAACCTCCACCATGCTTCGCTGTTGCCTGCAGACACTCATTCTTAAAATGCTCTCTAATGCTTTGGCAAACAAACTGCCTTCTGCTACACCCAAATATTTCTAATTTGACTCATCAGTCCAGAGCACCTGCTGCAATTATTCTGCACCCCAGTTCCTGGTTTTTTGTGCATTGTTGAGTCGCTTGGCCTTGTTTCCATGTCAGACATATGTTTTTTTGGCCTCAGGTCTTCCATGAAGACCACTACTGGCCAGACTTCTCCAGACAGTATATGGGTGTACAGGATCCCATTGTTTTCTGCCAATTCTGAGCTGAATGCACTGCGAAGGGAAGTAAGCATGATTTGTATTTCATCTGCTGCACTTTCCTTGGCTGACCACTGTGTCTACGATCCTCATCGTTGTCTGTTTCATTGTGCTTAAAGGGATAGTAATACTTGCAAATTACTAATCCCCATATTGTAGCTTTGTTAAAAAGAAACTTATTGCCCCAAGTGTCATCTCTCAAATACTTATAGTTTGAGAGATGATAGCGCTCAAAGTTCCCCCTCCCTCCTCCTTCCCTGACTGAACGCTGACTGCAGGGATATCCGGTATTACTTGCATCAGGCGGCTCTACAGCATTGCCGAGATCTCATTTATAAAAAAGAATTCGCTCACTAAAATGGTCTTCTATGTGTGCTTGGTTTGTGCTTGGTTTGTGCTTGGTTTGCAAGCACACGTAGAAGACAGTTTGTGAATTTTTTTTTTTTTATAAATGTGATAATCGGCAATGCTGCAGATCCGCCTGATGCAAGTAATACCTGATATCCCTACAGTCAGTGTTCAGTCAGGGAAGGGGGAGGGAGGGGGGAACTTTGACGCTATTGTCTCTCAAACCATAAGGGTTTGAGAAATGACACTGGGGGCAATAAGTTTCTTTTTAACAAATCTACAATATGTGATTAGTAATTTGCAAGTATTACTATCCCTTTAAATCCTTGTATAAGGGAAAATGTGGAGGCCCGTGGGTTGAAAGACACGGGGGCACACATAAGAAGTTAATGGGAATTTACTACAAACCACCGAATATTGAGGAGTCTGAAGAAGCCCAACTGTTACTGCAAATGGAAGAAGCTTCTCAGTCAGGAAATACTAGGTTTGTGCGATTCGGTTCAGTGACACTCGGAACGAGATGACTTTCGGCATTCCGAAAGGCAAGGGTCGTTTGCAAAAAACCACGAATCAGACTAGCCCTGGTCCAAATGTAATTGAAAATTTTGGAAATTTGGCGACTACCCATGCTCAGTTACTTTCCCTCCATGTCTCTAGTCCAATTAGATACTCCGTTTCATGCGCTACTTTCCCTCTTGTCTGTATTCCAATAGCCTTCTTTGTTTCATGATGGGGGTTGGACTAATGACACAGACACCCAGGCAGACAGCCTGCATTTCCTCATTGTGTTGTTGGAGCTCAGAGAGAGAAGAGGGAGATAGTGTCCAGTTGTTGTGTATGCAGGCAGGTAGCATTAGGATAGGCATAGGCAGGCAGCCAGCATTAGTGCCAGTTATTGCCACTGCAAGGGAGAGTGATCTTTGTTCCTGCGCAAAAAAAAAAAAAAAAAAAAAAAAAAAAATATATATACACATATATATATATATATCTATATATATATATACACACATATAGGGATTTGTTTGAATAATTTTCAGAGTGACATATCAGCCAGGCTGAGAGTTCTGTAGTGTCAGAGACTTTGTCCTGGGGGAGCATACAGGGTTAATTCTAATACTAGAATTTAACTGAAATTCTGTTGAGGAGATGTCCAAATTACCTCAGGTTTGAACAATGGGCCATTGGTCCAAGGTAGGGAGTAAAAATAACTGAATGGCAGATTGATAGTCAGTTGGAGACAATATGGCTGAGAAAGACGGACTCCTTTATGTGAAAGACATAGCAAAATGACTGGTTTATGAGGTTTCTGATTAACCTCCTGACCTTTCTCAGTCTTGACGAAAGCCATATGATCTGCCACATGTAAAACTCTAATACAGAGTAATAGCGCCACCTGCAGTCTTTTATATTTTAAACTACTCATAATGTTTTTATTTATCTTTGATTAGCATAAGATATGAGTATCCAATCAGGTGTGACCGGTGATGTCACAGTATAATGAGATGGATCTTTGTCCAATCATTAGAAAAAGGTGGGGATTACTGATAAGGCAAAATTTGTCAATATAATCCCCAAAATACTTTTAGTTGGAAACTTAACCTGCTGAAAAAGAAAAGACTTCAACTCCTGAAATTCCTGACAAAAGAAGGCTTTGCTGATAAAATTCCTGATCCTACCATCTCACAGAGAAATACAAAGAAACTTTGATTGGTAACTATATCATTTATTCATTTAGATTCATTTAATCCAGAATTTCACAATTTTTCTTCTGTTTGAAGAAACTTAGTCTTATAATTGTCTTAAGTGGACTGGCCAACCATTTGGGAGAATTTATAAAAAGCTAGATTTAGCTATTAAATTCTGGAAGTAACAGAATCTATATATATATACTTATTTATTATATCTTGCCAATCAGTGTAATACAGTATATAGCGTGGGTTATTTATATTAGCTAATATTAATCTTGGTATTCCTAGAGTAATATTTTGTGGTTCTGGGAAGATTATAATAGTTAATATTTGATATAGGATATTCTTTGAATCCAGTTATTAACCCTTTAACCGCTATTTGTCTGTTGTTAGTGGTGTTTTCTTTGGAATTCTGTGTATATGTGCCAGGCTTATATTTTGTAATTGAAGGTATTAACTCAATAGACAAAATAACTGCTTGGTGTGGCATCTATTTTAAACGTCTGGATTAACCCTTGAAGTGCCTATAGGTTTTATATATGTTGCTGTAGTCAAAATTATGATAAATGTTGCATGAAGTAATTTTAAGTAGATTATTTGTGTGATTTTGATTGACTATATTAATGGCAATTCATATATTTTATTCAGAGGTATTCAAGATTGAATTCAGTAGATAATTAAATTATAGTGATTTAAATCTGGGATTTTATTCCAGTTATTCTCTAAATTTGATTATTATTGATATATGATACAAGGAATTGTTAGAGTAATTATTTAATTCATCTCACAATACCCCTTACATCATAATTGGCATAGTCTATACAGTTTCTGGGGCAGAGGTATTAAGAGACCCTGCAGCCAACTGTATTATATTAATTGAAACAATCAATTAACCTATTCTATGCTGCTGAATGCAATTATTGTTATTATACCTCTGAATATACCTATGTGTGATTAACCCTTGCACCGCTGGTAATCCTTATGATAAATAGTGTGGTTTGATTTTCTATGTACCTATTATAATTGCTAGTCACTTAATTATTTCATTGTTCCTGATACTTGTATATATATATTGTATTTTAATAAAATATATATTTTTGCACAAATATGAAGGATTGATTCTTGTGATCAATTCGTTACTGTGAAGTAGCGTATCAATACATATTAAAGATAAAGTTCTCGAATTATTTTATTGTCAATTGCCTATTTAAGTGAAGAAATCCAACCTGAGTGGTTCTCTGTTTTTAACCCTTTGGATACCTTCATATAAATAGCCTGACAGATTTTTGGAGGTCCCACCGAGATCTTTATATAGGATTGACACATTTGTCAAATAATTTTATTGGCATATATATAACACAGTAACATATTTGTGCTTAAACATGTCTCAGGCAACTTCTTCAGTGTCTGATCCAATGGAACAGAGACCAGAAGAAGACATGAAATGGGCTGTAGAAGGGAGGTTAATTTATGCCATCCATTCTCGCCTGAAAATTAAAAGTGATGCACAGCAATGGTGTAATGATATAGAGCTAAGGGTGGTATCCCAATTTGATAAAATGTGGCAGCCTGATAGCTTCTATTATCGAGCATTGAATAGGTGTATAGATCAAACTAAGGCAAGGGATTTGGACATCCAGATTTTATTAATTGTGCCTGAATTTTTAACTATTATAGGCTTCCAGAGAAACAAATTGGAGGCTCAGCAAAAGGGTGTAGAGCCACTAAAACAGGCACTAAAGGCTCAGACTGAAAAGATTTCTGAGTTAGAGGAAGAGGTGCGTAAATTTGTTAAAATTGCAAACTCACAAGAAGAGCATATTGAGCATCTCCAGCGCCAGGTAAATGGGCTAGAGAGCAGGCGTAAAACAGCTCTTGAGGAAATGTGGTCTACAAAAGCACAGAATACTGCCATTAGTGCTAAGATGTATGATCTACAAGGTGAGATATACATTTTGCAAGAAAGCATTAGGCAACTCCAATCCCATTTAGACAAGCGGGTTCAGGAGAATATAAAATTGCGAGAGCAAGTGCTGGTATATCAGATCAGTGATAATGCCCCTAAGGGGGATAAATCAGTGGATCTAGATATGTTTAATGTCTTGTCCAGCCAGATCCAGGAATTGTCAGAAAGAATGCAGACACTTACTGTTTCTGATTCTGACCATACCCCCTCTGAGATGGGACAGGATATTAGTCCTGACAAGGTAGTTCAGGCCCAACCTGCTATACCTAGTAGTCACCAGGATTACTCACCTGGGGAGGAGGGAGCTGTCAGTCCTCAGAAGTCACACTTCTTGCTAAAGTGTGATGATGAGGGTAACATCCCAGAGCAAGTCACACACCCTGCACCACGGAGCCTTTTAACAGGGCACAGATTACCCTCTAACAGGGAGTCAATGATCAAACCTCACAGGAGGCCAATGCCCACATTAAGTAGGTTTGAACAGGAGGAACAGTCACCTTTAGTTGAAGGAACTAAGATAATAAGATTTCTGAGGGATACCGTGCCAGTTTTCCACAGAAAATCTAAAATATCCATTGTAAGTCATTTAGACCGTTTAACTGAAACACTTGCATCTCTAGGCCTTCATTCTGACCGTCATAAAATGGATTATGTGCCTTGGGTTATTGATGTTGCAGAGAATTTCTTTTTCAGTTCTTTAGCTGAGATGGGTATCACTACCTGGGAGGAAACAGTGGAACAGATAATCCTAGCATTTGGTCCTTATAAAACTCGCCATGAGGCTAAATGTGCTATATATGCACTAAAATGTAGGCCAGGCCAGGACCCCAGGCAATTCTTGTCAGAGCTTAAATGTGCATATATCCTTGCAGATAGGGATGCAGGTTTTCATTCATATGAGTTCATGGAACTGTTATATAATGCTCTGCCTAGATACATGAAAACTAATCTAGCTAGGGATTATTCACCCCTATTATCACTAGATTGGTTACTCACTCAAGCTATTAAGCTGTATAATGCCCAGCAGAGTGAGAATACCCCAGCTAGGGACAAGAAGCCTGCCTCTCAGTGTGTAGCAGAAACATTGGTTGAGGAAAGTTTGCCCTTTGAATCTGGTATGCAGAGGTGTTAAAATCTCCACAAGTTCATAAACAGGCACCAGGACAGAAGGGACCTGCCTCTGTTAGTTCCCAGGGGTCTAATAACTCAAATGGTCAGAAACCATTTTTCAAGAGATCCCAGGGTTACAACAAAAACCAAAATAGATCTAAGTTTCCCAGGAGGTTCAAAAAGAGTAAAAACTCTCATAATCAGGGATCCAAGTCCCAGCAAAAGCAGCAGAATAATAAGCCTGATTCTGGGAACCAAGGTCAGAAGCAAGTAAGTCTTAAGGTCCAGGTTAACAACCTGACAGATATGATGGCAAAAATGATGACTACTATGGCACAACTAGGCCAAAGCTCCAGTTCTGATACCCAGCAGGGATCTATCCCTTTTTTAGGGACAGCCCCAGGAGTGGCAACTGCCACTCAATAACAGAACAGGGTAATGGTAACCAGGCCTTAGGGGAAAAGAATAACATTGCTTTACCCTATGTAAGTCCTATAATAACTGATAATGTTTTAACCAACAGGAATGCTAACACATTTTCTTTACAGGATGTAAATGCTTTGTGTGACTCTAACATTTCTTCCTTATCTCACCCACAGCCAGGTACACATAAGTCCATCCCTGATGATGTCACTTCTTTTCCCTGCATTTCTTCAGAACAGGTTGGAGGAGGAGGAGGAGTGAAGGGGGATGCTGCAGCTGTACAACATGACCCAGTGGTCAGCAAGTCTGCTCCTGTAAATTCAGGAATTAACCCTTGCAGGCAGTGGAGGGATTATAAGATGATCTTACATCGCAATTATTTATGTAAAATGCATGAATATGAAGGAAGATATTTTATTGATGTTACATTGCAGGGGCTTGATGACCTAGTTATTTCCAGTCTCCTGGATACAGGGTCACAAGCCACCATCTTATCTAGCTCCCATTTCCATCAAATTATGGAGGAAGCTTCTGTAAAACCAGTGTTAAAGGCATTTGATGGATCCCTAATAAGCGTAGGAGGTAACCCCTTAAACGTATTGGGAACCACATGGTTAAATTTTAAAATCGGTAACAAATCATTCACACATAAGGTCATAGTAGTTGAAGTTCCTTATAACAGGTTAATTATAGGTGCCGATCTACTACGGCGATTAAGTCCCGTCATAGACTGTGTGAATAATGTCATCTGGTTGCAGGTTAAAACCCCAATCAATTATGAGCGGGCATTGCAACGCCCCTATAGAAATGATCATGTGGTAGAGGAAAATAGGGATACTATTGAAATTCACTTTGTCAATAGCCAGAACCCTAACCTCACTGTTTTACAGATACCTAGTACCGATGCTGCATATATGGAAGGTGATATCTCCATCAAGGCGTTACCAGAACAGATTCAGAACGTGAAGTTAGAAGGCGATGTTTTAACCATCTCTCTTCACAGATCACCCTCTGAACACGCAGATCCAGAGAATCATTCTCAATATCTGACGTCTATTGACAATACAGGGGGTGAGTTGTTTGTTTCCTTACAGGTTAAAGATGTGGGGAGGATCAAACAGGCCAAACTGAACCTGAAATTGGAAAACAGTTACATTAGTAACAGCCTACTGATGAAGGTAAGAGATCCTATCCATATCAAGTATATGGCGCCATATGATAATTTGGTACATGACCTAGATGACGATGCTATAAGTTATAACATTGTTGCGAGGTGTCTGTTATCTATATCTCTAGGTAACAGGTCCGCCAAACATGTTTTTCTTGTAGTGGAGAATCCCCAACACCAGATCTATATAGGCAACAATTTAATACATTGTTTTGCCGCCCAGATTGATCTGGTGAATAACAACCTATGGACTAAGTTAGAAGGGGACCCTTGTGGATTTCAGGATGACTTAAAAGCCCTGAAGTCATGCCAACTGTTGCCATATGCAGTAAAGTTACAGGTAGCTAATAAGGTCACTTTACCTGGTGGGGCAAGTCAGGTCCCCATATCCTTGCAGGTTCGTAGTGGTCAGAACCTTGAGAATCCTGATGCATTAATATGCCTCTCAAATAGGATTCAACAATTTCTGTATCACACACCCCTATGGTGAGTAATTTCTGTATCACACACCCCTATGGTGAGTATTCGTAGAACACCAGTCCACATTGTGGTAAATAACATAACCCCACACAGTATTACCTTAGAGAACGGAACTGTAATAGGTTATGCTCTGGATTCAGAATACTATACATTTGGGTTTCAGAACCAAGTAATAGGCCTACTACCTGATAATTATCTGTCTGAGGAGCAACTTGTTGAGCAATTGTTTTACTCCCTTCCAGAGGGACTGTTTTCCGTTCAATCTGTATATCCATATAGCCCTGATACAGGTACATGCCGGATTGAAGAATCCTCTCTGGTATTTGAACACCAGGTGGAGGAACCAGAGGCCCAAGAGTATCAGGAGGCTGTGGATAAGGTAAGAGTAAATCTCTCTAACCGATGCGTGCTCTGATGATTCTGAACGCCAACAGCTAAGGGAAATACTGATGGAATTCCAAGAGCTGTTTGCCAAGGATTCTTATGATTGTGGTTTAACAAACCTACACGTCGCCTGCATACAAACTGACCCTAAGTTACCTCCTGTATATGTCAAACAGTACCGTCTTCCACTTGCGTCCTATGACTCATTGGCAGAAATCATAAGGAACCTCAAAGAGAGGGGTATTATACGGCCAGTGCACAGCTCTTATAATAACCCAATCTTGGGAATCCTTAAACCCAATGGTCAATGGCGTTTGTGTGCTGACTTAAGGCAACTGAACAAGCGTGTATATATGTCCGGCTGGCCGGTGCCGTATATAGATCAGTGTTTGGCTCAGATGCAAGGGTCCAAATTCTTTACAGCAATTGGCTGTGCCCAAGGGTACTGGACCATTAAAGTCAGTGAGGAAGACCAATATAAGCTAGCTTTCACTTTTGGAGGAGTACAATACGCCTGGGTTAGAATTCCTTTTGGGTATATCAACTCAGGTCATGAATTTGCCGTTTTTATGCACAAGGCTATGCCTGATGCTATGGCTAGGGGGACTCTCTGTTATGTGGATGATGTCCTGATTAAAAGTACTACCTTCCAAAAGCATATCACAGAGATTAAATATGTATTTAATCAGCTAAAGGAAGCTGGTGTTAAACTGTCGCTCAAAAAGGCACAGATGTGCCGCACCAAAGTTAACTTTCTTGGTCATGAGGTGACCACCGAAGGGTTAAACCCACAAAGGAAGAAGGTGGAAGCGATAGTTAAATCTAAAACACCAACTAATCTCCATGAATTGAGATCCTTCCTAGGCATGATGAATTATTCCCAGAAGTTTATTGATAATTATTCAGAAATAACTAAACCATTGTTGTTATTATTGAAGAAAGATCAACCGTGGATCTGGGGTGAAGCTCAGGAACATGCCGTATCTGAGCTCAAGAGTAGACTCACCCAGGCTCCTTGTCTGGCTTATCCAGAAGGGGGTAAGCCATTTTTTCTTGAGACAGGATTCACTAATCTTAGTCTCAGCGGGGTTTTGTATCAAAAGCAGGATAACCTGAATAAGGTTATCGCATATGCTAGCAAATCCCTGTCTTCCGCGGAAATTAAATTTAATGACTGTGAGAAAGCTTTATTGGCTACTGTTTGGGCATTACAGAACTTTCGGAGTTTTATTCAGGGTGAGAAGATCATCATTGAAACCGCTCATCAGCCTTTGCAGTATTTGCAAAGTGACCGGATAAAGGAAGGACACCTCTCCAATAGTAGGATAACCGCTTGGACTTTATCCCTACAAGGATGGCCATTAGAAATTAGGTATAAGGAAAACAGGAAGAATCCTGTAGCTCAAGGACTCGCCGAGCTCCATGATTGTTCAGCACCTCCCACGGAGACTGCTACCAGTGGAGACGATTACCTTGAGGAACAATTGCTTTCCCCCTATAAGGCATTTGACGAGAATTATTGCACAACCTTACCAACTGCATACATTGACGGGTGTTCATACCATGTCACTACTGGCACTGAAAGAAAACTAGTGGCAGGTATCGGGATTACCTGGACAGGTGAGTGCCCTATTATATCTAAAGGGTATAGTCTAGGACCACAGAGTAGCCAAGTGACAGAACTCTGTGCGGTCTATAAGACAGTCCTCTTAGCTATTGAGCATAACATAAAGGAGTTTGCCATTATAACTGATTCTAATTATGTTCGCCATAGCTTTGTAGAATACCTCCCAGGTTGGAAAAGAAGCCATATGCTCCGATCCAATAATAAGCCAGTGAAACATGGTAAATTGTTTTGTGAGGTTGACAATCTCGTAACATCAAATGGCCTTACCATCTATTGGAAGAAGACCAAGGGGCATTCTAAGGTCCGAGGCCCTGAAAAACAAGGTAACGATCTAGCCGATCTATTGGCTAAAGAAGGCGCCCTTAAGGGGGATGCTTTAGATATATCCCATCTATTGGGTCCTGTACAGGTAAATGCTGTTACTGGGCAACAAGCCCATAACGAAGCAGACACCCCGGTAGCACAGTGGATTCAAGACTCACCTAGTGAGGACTTGATTACCAGTCAAAAGGGAGACCCTATCATAGGGCTATTCTATAAGCACATAGAAGACCCCCTAAACCACCCAATTTCTGAGGAGGACTGGGTGGGAAAAGAAGACTTAAGGATCTTGATGACATCCAAGGCCCAATTCCATATACAAGATGGTCTATTAATCAGAACTTCTAAAAATGTAATACAACAATGGGTTGTACCTACTGCATTTAGAGGTTTAATGCTCCAACACTCTCATGATGCACCTACTTCAGGGCATCGAGGCATCAAAATCACCTATGAGATTCACCGTGATTATGCATATTGGCCTCATATCCTTAAAGATGTACAAACCTATTGTCAAGGTTGTTTGGTGTGTTCCCAATTCCAACCATCTGGCCCCACTCATCGTGCACCACTACAGAAGAGGGGGATGTCATTACCCTGGTCGGATATTCAAATAGATTTTATTGGACCAGTTACTAGGACAGCAAGGGGGAACAAGTATATGCTAACGGTTACTTGTCTATTCACCAAATGGGTTGAATGTTTACCCGCAAACAATAATACGACAGAAACTGCTGCAGCTTTGTTAATTAACCATGTGTTCTCCAGGTTTGGTCTACCACAGAGGATTGAATCTGACAGAGGTAGTCATTTCACCAGCGAAGTGATGAACAAGCTCTGGAAACTATTGGGGGTAAAACGTAAATTACATATCGCTTACCGTCCTGCGTCAAGTGGTGGGGTGGAGCGATATAATCAATCCATTGTTAACATTCTCAAGAAGTTTGTTAAGGAATCAGGTAAGGATTGGGATCTTAAACTACCCCTAGTTCTCATGGCTATTCGGGCTACTCCCAGTGCAGCCACGAAAATGTCACCATTTGAATTAATGACATGTAGAAAGATGGTCCTACCCCAGCACTTGCTATACCATACGTCCGATCAAAATCTAATTAATGCCTCCACAACACACCAATACATAGACCAGTTACGCAAGAATTTACAACATGCATTTGCGTTTGCACAGAAAAATCTGGAGAAAGCAGTGGTAAGTAATAAAACTTACTATGATCTAAAAACCACCAAAAGGGAGTATGAGGTAAATGATCGTGTTTATCTGTACAATTTTTCTAGAAACCAGGTAAAAGAAAAGAAATTCTTACCCTCATGGAGAAGGACATATATCATAACTGATAAATTATCTCCAGTGGCCTATAAAGTTTCTATCCCTATTAATGGTGAAATTGTAGAGAAGTGGGTTCATATAAACCAATTGCGTGCTTGTCACCCTAAATCTAAGTTACAGATCATAGAAGGAGAAGCGGAAGAAGAACAAGGATCCTAATTAATCATTGAATGGATGAGTATCCTTGATTGTACAAATGACATTTGTCATATCTTGTTCTCTTGTCTTCTTTTGTTTCAGTGAAACGTCGCTCTCTCTTTTGTCTGTCTGTGTGGCATGTATGTTCCCCACTAACACTCTAACATATCTCGTCAACAAATGGTTTGATGCTCTATGATTCTCTGAACATGTTGTTATGCTAATTTTATTTTTCCTTTTGACAAGGTTTTGTTGGTAGCATACAGCTGAGGGTCATTCCTCTGTAAAAGGGGGAAGAGTAGAGACAGAGAGTGTTAGTTTATGATAGTTTAGCTTAAGGCTAGCAAGGGCCACAAGCAAAATGGTGCAAAAATAATATACAGTAATCATAACAGTACCATGATCATAGGGATATTGATTGGAACTGTATTGTCATGTATGTATGCATGCAACAAATGTATCAATATGAGATCACTCATGTGTCATTTCTTTTAGACCAAAGAGTCCTTAAGAGAGTGAGGTCGATTGACAGTCGTCATGGTTATGGACGTCAAGACCAAGGCCGTGATGTGGATCATCCTCCTTCGATTGCAGGAGCTCCAGCCAACGCCAGATACCGTGATGTGAATCATCCTTCTTCTGTGACAGGAGTTCCGGACACAGCCAAGCGTGGTTCCAGTATTTTTATCAAGAACCATTGGGCAAGAGATGCCGGAGACCATCCTAACAAAGAAGAATTTGGATCCTAAAGGAGTTCTGCCAACCTGCTCCCATAAATCACCATCCAAGAAGAATTTTCTATTTCTCCCACCACCTGTTTCCAAAACTGGGAGTCTGATATGATCTGCATGCCTTTTAAGCTCAAGCCAAAAACAAAATTGGTATATGGATTCCCTAATCAGAGAAATTGTTCCATCTATTGAAGAGAACAATAAGTGCCTAGTCTTTTGGGAACAAGCCGATGCCATTAAGTAGTTGATGAAGTGAAGCGAACAGCATTAACTTCAGTGACGATCCCAGTCACAGGAAGAAGGTGACAACAGTCTCCTCCAGTTTAGCAATAATATTTTAGAACTTTTATCAAGTTAGAAAATCTTTTGCTAAAAGGGGGATTATGTCAGAGACTTTGTCCTGGGGGAGCATACAGGGTTAATTCTAATACTAGAATTTAACTGAAATTCTGTTGAGGAGATGTTCAAATTACCTCATGTTTGAACAATGTGACATTGGTCCAAGGTAGGGAGTAAAAATAACTGAATGGCAGATTGATAGTCAGTTGGAGACAATATGGCTGAGAAAGACGGACTCCTTTATGTGAAAGACATAGCAAAATGACTGGTTTATGAGGTTTCTGATAAACCTCCTGACCTTTCTCAGTCTTGACGAAAGCCATATGATCTGCCACATGTAAAACTCTAATATAGAGTAATAGCGCCACCTGCAGTCTTTCATATTTTAAACTACTCATAATGTTTTTATTTATCTTTGATTAGCATAAGATATGAGTATCCAATCAGGTCTGACCGGTGATGTCACAGTATAATGAGATGGATCTTTGTCCAATCATTAGAAAAAGGTGGGGATTACTGATAAGGCAAAATTTGTCAATATAATCCCCAAAATACTTTTAGTTGGAAACTTAACCTGCTGAAAAAGAAAAGACTTCAACTCCTGAAATTCCTGACAAAAGAAGGCTTTGCTGATAAAATTCCTGATCCTACCATCTCACAGAGAAATACAAAGAAACTTTGATTGGTAACTATATCATTTATTCATTTAGATTCATTTAATCCAGAATTTCACAATTTTTCTTCTGTTTGAAGAAACTTAGTCTTATAATTGTCTTAAGTGGACTGATCAACCATTTGGGATAATTTATAAAAAGCTAGATTTAGCTATTAAATTCTGGAAGTAACAGAATCTATATATATACTTGTTTATTATATCTTGCCAATCAGTGTAATACAGTATATAGCGTGAGTTATTTATATTAGCTAATATTAATCTTGGTATTCCTAGAGTAATATTTTATGGTTCTGGGAAGATTATAATAGTTAATATTTGATATAGGATATTCTTTAAATCCAGTTATTAACCCTTTAACCGCTATTTGTCTGTTAGTGGTGTTTTCTTTGCAATTCTCTGTATATGTGCCAGGCTTATATTTTGTAATTGAAGGTATTAAGTCAATAGACAAAATAACTGCTGGGTGTGGCATCTATTTTAAACGTCTGGATTAACCCTTGAAGTGCCTATAGGTTTTATATATGTTGCTGTAGTCAAAATTATGATAAATGTTGCATGAAGTAATTTTAAGTAGATTATTTGTGTGATTTTGATTGACTATATTAATGGCAATTCATATATTTTATTCAGAGATATTCAATATTGAATTCAGTAGATAATTAAATTATAGTGATTTAAATCTGGGATTTTATTCCAGTTATTCTCTAAATTTGATTATTATTGATATATGATACAAGGAATTGTTAGAGAAATTATTTAATTCATCTCACAATACCCCTTACATCATAATTGGCATAGTCTATACAGTTTCTGGGGCAAAGGTATTAAGAGACCCTGCAGCCAACTGTATTATATTAATTGTAACAATCAATTAACCTATTCTATGCTGCTGAATGCAATTATTGTTATTATACCTCTGAATATACATATGTGTGATTAACCCTTGCACCGCTGGTAATCCTTATGATAAATAGTGTGGTTTGATTTTCTATGTACCTATTATAATTGCTAGTCACTTAATTATTTCATTGTTGCTGATACTTGTATATATATTGTATTTTAATAAAATATATATTTTTGCACAAATATGAAGGATTGATTCTTGTGATCAATTCGTTACTGTGAAGTAGCGTGTCAATACATATTAAAGAGAAAGTTCTCTAATAATTTTATTGTCAATTGCCTATTTAAGTGAAGAAATCCAACCTGAGTGGTTCTCTGTTTTTAACCCTTTGGATACCTTCATATAAATAGCCCGACAGAAGGCAGGCACCTTTGTCATTGTCACCACGAGGGAGATTCATTTTTTGTTCCTGTTCAAAATATAAAAGTTGTTTAGGCAGGCAGGGTGACTTTTCAACACCGCAAGAGAGAGTCACCTGTGTTGGTTTTGTAAAAAATATAAAAAAATACAAGTCATTTAAAGTTTGAATAATTTTCAGAGTCACACAGCCAGTGTCACAGTTATGGATGATGAGGCAGGAAGCTTACCTTTTAGTACAATGGGTAGCATTGTGGGTGATGAGGTAGGGAGATTATCTTTTAGGAAATGTTGTAGGATTAGGAACAATGAGGCAGACATCTTCCCTTTTAGTGCAATTGGTATGATTGTGGGTGATGAGGCAGGGAGCTTACCTTTTAGGGCAATGGGTAGGATTGTGTGTGATGATGCAGGCAGCTTACCTTTTAGTACAATGGGTAGGATTGTGTGTTATGAGGCAGGGAGCTTACCTTTTAGTACAAAAGGTAGGATTGTGGGTGATGATGCAGGAAGCTTACCTTGGTAGACTGTCTGACACCCCTGTCTAGATCAGCCACCCACTGTCTTCACACAAGGCCTGGTTCTTGTAAGGCCCATGGAATTAATTCTCAGAAATAAATGACACAGACATGTGATACCAGTTACTGGTTTTATTTCTACTAACTACTAAGGAACTACACTAAGTGCCTAGGCTCTGTGGCATCTACATCGCCACATGGTAACATGGAAAAGACCATGTCACCATTGTTGATCCAGAGGAAGGCAAAACAAACCACTGATGCCAATTAAGGCTCAAGTGGGTAAAAAAAATTCCTTCCTGACTCCAAATGGCAATCGGCTATTTCCCTGGATCAACAACCTATCGGCATTAACTACTAACTACTTACTAACTTAATGACTAATTACTAATTAACCTATCAACTACAAAGCTACTAATTACTTATTGCTAACTTATTAACTAACTTATCAACTAATAACTAAGTGGCTGTTGTCACACTCTACCCTAAATTACTAGGGCTCTTGGGTGACTTAAGAAGGTGCCTCTTCAAGTTCTGCAGAAGCTGGCTCCGAGGTGGTAACACGGGTGCCGCGTTTAGCTGTGGCATCCCTTCCTCGACAGAGCCTGGACCACCATTGTCTCAACATGGTGCAAAATGTCCTTGGCCTTCTCTTCTTCTGTCTCTCTAGCTTTAAGGATTTTCTCAGGATGTAGTTATCCTTGTCCAGTCTATCCAACTGTAGCTTGAGAGCAGCCACTGTGACCATAAGGTCCTCGGTCTCATTTATCTGCATCTGGTCTTCAATATGCAGATCTTTTATGTGACCACGAGAGCGCTCTTGTTTATCGCTCATTTCCAGGATCCTCACAAAGTCCTTTTCTTTATCTTCTAGCTCCTTCAGCTTTTTTCTGCCTTCTGCTATCATCACTTTCAGGTCTTTCTTCTCCTGTTGAATAGCAGAGTACTGCACTCTGAACAACAGATTCACCTGAACTTCTGTAAAGTCTAACTGACTTTGAAGATCAGAACATTTGTTCTGATAAAACAGAAGGTCCTGTGGTGGATTTTCAGGACCTGACTGCATCCTGTTGTTGTTTATCTGGATGCTGCTACCAAGTTTGCTTTACTTGCTTGTTACCAAGTATCCTTTAATTAACGCACTGTCACTAGTATTCGCTTTTCTTGATCTGCACTGCAAAGATCTGATTCGGTTCTGAGTGAGATCTGACAGATGCCCTGTTTATATAGTAGTTGAAGGTGGGCACCATTATGACATCATACTACTTGTAGAATGAAGTCTTATGACATCATAATACTTCTGGAATGGAGTCTTATGACATCATAATACTTGTGGAATGGAGTCTTATGACATCATAGTACTTGACTGCACACGTCTCTACTCCTGTCTCTATAGCAGGGATGGGTCACCTGACCTCATACAACTGTTCAGCAATGTTACTCTCTCATTTATAACCACATAGACCATACAGATATTTAAAGGAGAAGTAGCCTTTTATTTTTTTAATTAGAAGAAATTACACTAAGGGGCTTTTTCTAATGGGTAAAACAAGGGTACTATCACAGGTTTCAGTCAATTGCTATTACAAATTCATGTATTATAATCAAAGGGGAGCTTTACTTTAGGAATAAGTTGCTCTTAAAGAAACAGTACACCATAATGAAAGAATATATTATAGAAGACTTTTCCTGTTTAGAAAAGCAAGAATATGGTGGGAGATGTGTCACTGTAATGTTATTATGGTTTAATGTGTTGTTTTGGTTTACTTTACCAGTGTCATCTGGTTTTCAGACAGTTCACATTCCCTTCACCTGGTGTCCACACAGTTACATTTTTGCATATCATAGGACAAAGAGAGCCACTGGCTCCAGTTTTCCATAGAATGTGGTAATAGCGGCTCCTCCACCTCATGACAGTGTGAGCAGTGGAGGGATGTTATTACAGGGTGATAAATCTTGAATGATGAAAGTTCAGTGAGAGGGTTAAGGAGGATTGTGTATTGCACATTCACTTCTGTAGTAACAGTGACACTACAGTTTCAGGCCATGGGAGTACTGCACCCAGAAATGCAACTTTGAGTATCTCTAGTTACTCATGTTTACTCAGCAGGATAATCCCTGCACTGTGTATATTCCTATATTATATATTACTATCTCTTTACCACCTTAGTGATGTATGACGTTTCAGGACCGTCACATTGGTCCAGACATTAAGGAGCGGTAACTGTCCTGACACGCCATGGAATGCATCCATAGTCCCAATCTTGCCATTTTACTCCCACATCACTATTACATTATCTATCACTGCATCTGTCACTTAACTCTCTGTCTGCCAAGAAGACTTGTGCGAATCTGTTTGGCGACATTCGGAATTAGTCAAATATAGGGTCGTTTTGCAACATTCGGAACATCCAACACGCATGACTGCATCAGACAAACATACATCTGGCCTTTTATATTATAGGATATAATGGTATATGAACTGTGAGGTGATCCAGGAGTAATAATATTAATAAATATCTATCACCAACTCCTCAGTCTGACAGTTTATAATAATATAATGTATATGAACTGTAAGGTGATCCAGGAGTAATAATAATACATGGGTTGTAAGGTTAACAATTGTATTACAATAATATTAATAATAAGAATACATAGATTCTAAGGCTGTCCATTGTATTATTATCTTACCCCGAATGTGCAATCATGGGCAGTAGAGACTGGCCGAACGCACAGAATGCTGGGCCCGTGTACACAGGTTTTACACTAGTATATGTGTGTGTGTGTGTGTGTGTGTGTGTGTGTGTGTGTGTGTGTGTGTGTGTGTGTGTGTACGTGTGCATGCGTGTGAGTAAATAGTTTATTTTTATAAATTAACAAAATACATAGTGAGTGAACACAAGAAAAATGTAACTGAGGTGCCTAAATCCACAGGAGAGCTGTGGGTAGCTCTTCAAGATGTTTTCAACAACCTACCTGCCGAGTTCCTTAAAATCTTTGTGCCAGTGCACCTAGAAGAATTGATGCTGTTTTGAAGGCAAAGGTCTGTCACACCAAATATTGATTTTTGATTTAGATTTTTCTTGTGTTCACTCACTATGCATTTTGTTAATTGAGGAATGTAAACTATGAACATGTTTATTTTTGAACGAATTCTTACTTTACAGCAACAACATAAGTTGAACAAATCTAATGCAGATCAGTTGTATCATAGGCCTGTTGAGCAACGGATACAGAGATATTTGCAGTGACCAAGAGGCAAAACACTAATAATCCTGGCATATAGGGTAGAGCAGTCTGTCTTATTTTCACACTATTAAAAGGAAAACAAAATCAGAAATTACTCATGTACCTTTCACAACCATACAATAGTGTTCTCAGTTTGTCATATCACGCACAGCATGCCCCGTTTTCTGTGTATCAAAGGAAGAGGTTTGCTTTTGCACTCATCCTATATAATAATTCGCTAGGATGTTTGTCAGAAGCCGTCATGCACAGTAGAAACTGCCCAAACACACAGAACGCTGGGAGAACAGAATGTTGGGAGTTTTGTGCTTGGAGCACAGAATGCTGGGAGTTCTGTGATGGGAGCACAGAATGCTGGGAGTTCTGTGATGGGAGCACAGAATGCTGGGAGTTCTGTAATGGGAGCACAGAATGTTGCTGTGCTGGGAGCATTCTGTGCTTTCGGGCAGTCTCTACAGTGCATGACTACATTGGCGGCAGGACCCAGAGCAGGACCGGCCTCTTAACCCTTTGAGTGTCACAGGGGTATGCAACGCAATGCGTTGCGTACCCCTCTGGCACTCAAAGGGTTAACACCAACTGGACCTTGGCCCGTGTACATGGGCTTTTACACTAGTACTTATATAAAAGGTATATAGTATAGGGATCTTTCTCCTGAAGGAAACCAGGGGAATTTCCTCTTTACAGAGATGCTAGATTCAGAAGTCAATGAAGCTCAAACTACCGCAATGAGATAAAGCATTTACTATAACATTCCATGGAGAAAAGCAGCCTAAGGCTTGGCTCTTGCTTTACTATTGTATTCTATAGAAAAGTGCTGTCTAGACAATTGTTTAACCCTTTGAGTGCCAGTGTGGTATTGCAGTGCGTTGGATACCTCTCTGGCACACAAAAGCTTTATGTAACTTTTGAATGGTGCATCTCTAACCACTGGTAATAACAGTTTTACTTGGCAGGAAAAGCCCTACTATATGTTTACATTTATTTTCATAATAAAACTAGTGATGCAAGTGAAAATAACAGTATTGTGTATCAGTAAGGTAACCAGAATGTTTGTTTGTTTTTTTATACCCCCCGCCCCCGAACTCTCTGCATTTCTCTGGTATCCACCTGCTCAGGTGTTTTATCGCTCATGTAACGGGGAATCTTCCCATCACCAGCTGAACGGATCCTTCCGCTGCCCACTAAACCATGGACTCTACTCCCTGTGTATGGTGAAGGTGTACCTGCCATTGCAGACTGGACTTCTAAAGCATTATCATAGCTGTAAATATTGTCACGATAAAAAAAATGTATTAGTTCTGACACAGAGCATCTTAAGGGGTGGGAATTGCCATTGATTTAAATGGAGCTTTTAACCCCTTGGATGCTTAAGATGACTCAAAGAAATGCACTGAGAACTCTGTCACATTCACAGAGTTAAATGACTCAGTTGAATAAATGAGAATGTAGTTGTTTTTTCCTAGTGAAACTAACAGAGGGGAACTGCATTCCTATAGAGACTGGTTAGTGACTATGCAAGGGTGTCTTCTGCTGAAAGTGGGTACAATGTTTTGTAGACACAGTGTACATGGCCTCCCTGAGTTGTACCCATGATTCTCTGTGAGAAATATAAGCGTAAATGTATGAAGAAAGTGGAACAATTACGAGATAAACTAACTGCAGAGCAGAGGACAAATAAACTTCTCTTGCTTTAAATGTTGCTTTTAACTCTGTGTGCCACAGTGGTAGCCAGAGCATTGCGCTGTAATCTTTGCATACATCTTGCACTCAGAGGGTTAACCCACTGTCTTATGTTCCTAGTGCAATTGTTTGCAATGAGCCGGAGCCCTCTAGCACTTAAACCTTTGAGTGCCAGAGGGATGCGCAACACATAGCAATGTGCTGCGTAACCCTCTGGCACTGAAAGGGTTAATGGCTTGAAATCAGAAATAACGTCTCCAGTTCCTGTGTTGTGCTAGTGGGAGAGATCTTGGTGCAGAAGCTCCAGTGAACAAAACAGGAAATGGAGAAGTGATATTGCTGGTAAAGTTATCTCCACTTTATCTCCCCTTAGTGCATAACCTGCCAGGATCTGAGGATTCACCAGCTTCTGCACAGGTGAGCGCCCAAGACTCGGTCATTTCTTCCCTGTGCCCAACCTTGGCAAGCCTTAACCCTTTGAGTTCTGGCACTCAAAGGGTTAACTTCTGGCCTGTTAGTGGTCCTTAAAATAGGTTTCAGAACCACATATTGAATGCAAATTAAATGCAAATTTTTATTGGGTAGACTCTGTGGTCCTTTGGCACCATGTTTAAAGGGATAGTAATACTTCGTTTTAACTTTATTTTATTTTGTAGGCATTAAAAAAACATGAAGAATGATATAAATCTTATCTCTCAAACCTTTATGGTTTATGAGATATTCACAAGCAAAGATTCCCCCTCCCGCCCCTTTTACCTAGTGTAAGCCATCTCTTCTCAGATGTGGAATCCAGTCCATAGACCAGACAGATAACAGAAGGGGACAATCTTCTTCCTATGAGAACAATGAAAGCCCTGCCCCCCTTGACAAGCTTTTCAGGTTTTTCCCTTATCTTAATTGAAGATTGTACCTCTCGGCAATCTACCTGGGCACCTCCCTTCTGCTCTGGCTGAACAGTGTTACATCAGTAAAAGGGGCAGGAGGGGATAGTTTGTCATTGAATTACTCTGGAACTACAACTCTGACAGAATTGAAATAACACTCTCCAAAGTCCAAATACTATGATGATTAATTTGAGCTGCTTTTATTATGAAACATTACTATGCCTTTAAATTTAAGTCTAATTTATGTCAGTAACAAATCGGCAAACAAAACCCACACATTTTAATTGTGAGAGTCTGCCCCAGTTGTAGGTACACAATTACTGACATAGATTTATTTTTGTGTATTATACTTTCTCCACTCTAAGTAGATTTTATATGTATTTTGATATGGGATTGAATGAAGAGATACATACTACTTTATAAAATGGCCAGTGCATTTAGATATTATATAAATATTTATTCACTCACACACTTAGGCCACTGTGGCATACTCCCATATGTCTAAAGGTGTGCACTCGCACCCAACAGACCAGTCACTTTTAGGCTTTATGCAGAATACAAAATGGAACCAGTTCTGGTACAAACCAGCTGTACCATAGGGGTAAATACATATTCACATTCATTTAATCTGTAAGTGCAAATAGTCTGGGAAATGTTGCTTAGGTATGACACCCAGAGGTAACGTTCTCATTGTATATGGAAAAATAATATAGTTTTTATTTATTCATATATAATTTCCCTCCCCAGAGCAAGCAAATTCAGCTTTTTCCATGGTACCTCACCCCAAGTAAACTATACAGTGTGCCATAAGCAATTATATTATCATTAGGAGACACAACTCATATTGAGTGATTCAGTGGGAACTTTACTGCTCCCTTTGGGTGATTCAATGGGGGCATGTTTATCATACAGGGAGTTGGCCCGCCCCCTCCAGCCCACCCACCACTATCCAACTGACAAAAAAAAATATAACTGCCACTGGCTCCTGTCTGTTTTCAACTGTCACTCCTCCACTTCCTGCTTCCTGATTCCCGCCCTTTCTCCTTAAAGGGAGAGAGATGCTTTGCTGTATGTTACAGAGGGCAAGCCTCAAACACCACTTTCTATTTGTTCCCTCAGTATACTGCTACACTGCCTCAACTGAAGAGCCACCGTGTGTTATATTGCTATGTTACCTCAACTTAACCCTTTGAGTACCAGAGGGGTACGCAACGCATTGCAAAGCAATGCGTTGTGTACCCCTCTGGCACTCAAAGGGTTAAATAAGGAGGAGTTACTGCTTCCATTGGGTGATTGAATGGGAGAGTGATTTAAATCATGCAGGGAGTTGGCCTGCCTCCACTATCCAGCCCGCCCACCACTATCCAAGTAACTCAAAAAACAAAATGGCTGCCACTCACTCCTACACCACAGATACAAACACATCAGACAAAAAAAACACACTCACACACACTCAATCACACACACAATCACTAACACACAATCACTCACACCCCGGGAGCCAGCACGATCCACCTTCCACCATAGTCTCACTCACACTCACTCACAATCCCGGGAGCCAGCATGATCCACCTTCTACCATAGTATAATTACCACATGCATTTCAACTATATGAATGAATGTCACAGTGGAGACATAAGTACAAACACACACTCTTTACAATGACACATAAGTCACCCCCTTATGACTCACTTCTGTGTGTGTCTGTCTGTGTGTGTGTGTGTGTTCCTCACTTTGTGTGTTGAATGTCTGTATCACACTCTATGTGTCTGCATGTTGTGCATTGTATGTATGTGTGTATGACTGTGTCGCTCTTTATGCATCTCAGTGCATGCGTGTGCATTTACGTGTGTGTCTCTGTGTGTGTTTGTCTTGCATCAATGTGTGTGCATTAATTCCCTATATATCCTGACGGGCAACACCGTCCCACATTGCTAGTATATAGTATATATATATATATATATATAGATATAGATATATATGAGAGAGAGAGAGATGCATTCAAAGTTTCCCCTTCTCCTGCCGTCAGCGCTGTACTGCCATCAGGAGATTCCCATTTCGGGGACCAGCCAGCGGCTCTTCAGCAGAGCAGAAATAGCGATATTTGAAAAGAATTACTTCATTGGAAAGGTCAACAAAATGTGCCTGGTTTGCAAGCACACTTTATATACCATTCCGATGAAGTTCTTTTTAAATTACCTGATTTCGGCTCTGCTGAAGGGTCTCCTCAATTCGGCCAACTGCTGTCAGTTTTACAGTTGACATCAGGAGAAGGGGAGGAACTTTGAATGCGTATATCTCTCAAACAATAGCGGTTTGAGAGATGGGAGTTGTGCCATAGAGGATCAAAAAATAAACTCTACAAGACTAATCTTTTTTATGGGACATTACTGTCCCTTTAAGGGAGGTGTTTTATGCATATATTTCCATTAGGTTGTGATACAGGAAAACTTTCCACCCTTTGGAGAGAGAAAAAGTAGTATTAAAGTCTTTTAACACATGTAATGTATAATATGTATTCCTTACATGCTACCATCCTCAGAAAAATGGTACCCATTTGTATGGGTTGGCATACTAGATCGGGTGCCAGGAGCACTAACCTACATCTATTCTTTATTTAAAACTTACATGCCTACACTGAAATGGGCATAACCATTAGATATGAAGAAAAGGTAAGCAAGGCATACAATTTTGGAAATTAGACATTTATCATCAACAAATTAAGGTGTAACTTACCTTTTTACCTGTAGGCTATTGTGCACAACTATTTCTAGATTATTGTGCTTCAGGAAAACTTCTTTTTAAACTTCAGTCACTTAATAGGATACTAAAATCAATTATTGGAATTTCCTGGAGTAAACCGTATCTACCAATAGTCTAACAAAAAATGGTAGCCTATTGGTATAGGTTTACATGCCATAGTGGTTGCCAGGAGGATGGATACTAGTGGAACCAGGCTGAGTGGGGCTACGTGTCACACTATGCACCGAATCTGTAGCCAAGTGAGCAGTAGGACCAGGCTGGAGGAGGGTTTGTTTTGGTTTTTTTAATTTTTTTTTTTTTTTTTTATTACAATCACACACACACACATATATATACACACACACGTTTTTCTCGTATCCATTAGCTTCTTTAAGAATTAACGTGTGTGCTATGTTAGCCAAAAAAGCAAGTAAAAGGTATAGTTTTGGCAATATTCATTCTTGGTACCAAATGCCAATGATGCTTACTTTGTAGTTTTCTGTACTAATGAACCTTTTCAATGGTTTAAGGTCCTCTACTCAACCCAGACACTAATAGTACACCAGGTAGAGGAACGGTAGTAGCCTTCCTGGTAGCTGCATTGATAGGATATAGTACCACAGAGGGTGATCAGTGCTGAGGGATCCTAGTAACCCCCCCCCCCCAGACACACACACACACACACAGAGTGTGTGATTTTAGTTTTGAATAATAGTGCAGGATCAAGAGATCATTCCCATACTGCTGGAAACAATCATGTATATTAAGTGATCAACCTTGCCTTGCAGTGTAGGGAAATGCTTTCCCTACATGTTTGGTAAGTTTGAAGCCTCTCCCTGCACCAAAACTGCAAAGAGAATCTTCTAAATGTGGCCTCAAAGGGTTAAATGGAGCTTTTAAACCCTTGAATGTCAGATGGTCCCAATACACTGTGAAGCAATGATTAATCCGGATATGAAACCACATTAAAGTCATTAGTATAGGGAACCACACGGAAAGGGTACCTAGTCGTAATATCTCAAGCTATACCTTTGCTTGTATTGTGGCTAACATGACACACAGGCTGTTTTAATTAAGTTTTCAGCTATGAAAACTTGAAGTGGACTTGTCGCCTTTACAACCCAGAATGGAATAGAGATAGAAACATGGACATGTCACAGTGTCTTCACTCCCAAGGAACAGCGTGTGAGCTACGCTTTGTAACACAATATATTGTTCATCCCTTTGGGTTGAGGGTTAAGATTATATTTTCTCCCTATGCTTTTCTTAACTCTCAGAATAACCACTAAATGTAAACCTGGAAGCACAGAAATTGTTTCTTCTGCTTCAAAAATGTACCAGGCTTCGTATTAAACTAGATTTCAGTCCCATTCTGTACAGGATTCAGCTTGTGCATTTTTCTCATGCATTGGCATAGCAGATGTCACTTCTTGGCATGCCAGTTGGTAATTTCCCCTTCACGGCCCTTTGCATTCCCATAGATTTCATTTAAATGGTACTGAGCAAGGCACCACTTGCAGTTGTAAGCAGGACTGGCCAACTGCAGTTTCCCTTCATCCCTAGAGCCCTCAGGCAGTTTGTGGTACAACCGTTGTACAGTGGTGGAAGCTTAAAGGGATAGTAATACTTTGTTTTATCTTTTTTAATCCCTACAAAATAAAAACATGAAGCACAATATGTCTTATCTCTCAAACCTTTATGGTTTGAGATATAGTCACAAGCAAAGTTTCCCCTCCCGCCCCTTTTACCTAGTGTAAGCCATCTCTTCTCAGATGTGGAATCCAGTCCATAGACCAGACAGATAACAGAAGGGGACAATCTTCTTCCTATGAGAACAATGAAAGCCCTGGCCCCTTTGACAAGTTTTATCAGGTTTTTCCCTCATCTTAAATGAAGACTGTCCCTCTCTGTACTCTACCTGGCACCTCCCTTCTGCTCTGGCTGAGCAGTGTTACATCAGTAAAAGGGGAGGGAGGGAGATATTTTGTCATTGAATTACTCCTGAACTACAACTCTGACAGAATTGAAATAACACTCTCCAAAGTCCAAATACTATGATGATTAATTAGAGCTGCTTTTATTATGAAACATTACTATCCCTTTAACAGCAACATAAGTCAGAGGATCTAACAATTAAAGAGAGGTGCTCATTCTAGCAACAGTGACAGGGCACACAGGTAATTGGCTAAAGGAGTAGGAGAGTGGCATCTGCTGTAGTGTGATGTCTTATGCATATTTTGTTGTGCTCTTATTTTAGTAAATAGGTTTCCTTTTAGAAGGTTATTAGTTTTGTGCGTAACACGGTGCCCGTGATTGCTGCCTTTACATGTCAGTTACCTGTAGGGGGCTCTCCATTGGCTGCTTGCCTTCAGCCCGCCATGCATGGCCTATTTAGACTGAGCTTGGGCACCCTTTGGTTGCCCTTTCGTGTTGTCTCTATGCTGTTGCTCCTGCATGGTGTTCCTGTGCTTCCTGGGCCTTGTCGCTGTTCCTGCTTGCCAGTGGTATCTAGTTCCTGCCTCCTAGTTGCCTGATTCCTGCATCCATTCCTGA
The DNA here is from genome assembly GCA_037306005.1 of Rhinophrynus dorsalis. Lineage (NCBI taxonomy): Eukaryota > Metazoa > Chordata > Amphibia > Anura > Rhinophrynidae > Rhinophrynus > Rhinophrynus dorsalis. The sequence goes on from CM074719.1 coordinate 32,122,062, forward strand.
TCCGTTTGGAGTTGCTGTTTCCTGCTGCCATTCCAGATCCGGTTGACCGTCTGCAGTGCTGATCCTCCTCATCCTCTGCTGGGTTCCTGTTGCATCATCTACCGGGTGCCTGTCGTTCCCTGTGGTCAGGGTGACATTATTATTCTCATGGTTACTCCAGTACGCGGGTACTGGTTCGCTCCACCGTAACCGGCTGCTGTTGCACCGGTAGTATCATTGGTTATCCCAATACGCGGGTACTTGTTCGCTCCACTGTAACAGACTGCTGTCGCACCGGTAGAGTCATTGGTTACTCCAGTACGCGGGTACTGGTTCGCTCCACTGAAACTGGCTGCTGATGCACCTATAGAGTCATTGGTTATTCCAGTACGCGGGTACTGGTTCGCTCCACTGTAATCGGCTGCTGCTGCACCGGAAGAGTCATTGGTTACCCCAGTATGCAGGTACTGGTTCGCTCCATATAGTGAGGGCTGTTCAGTCCTAGACAGCCTGAAGGTTTCTCCCAGTACACGGGTAATAGTTTGCTCCTTGTATTACTGGTGGCTACTGTGGCACACTGCTAGTGAATATTCCATCCTTTTATGAGTGGCAGTCCATTTCATTCTATATATCCTGTAGGCCTCGCTTGTCATCTTTGGTGACTGGTTTACTCCACCTAGCCAGTTACCTCAGCCACCTGTGCTGCCATCATTATCAGCAGTGGGCTGCCTTGCCCGATATTGGTAAGGCCGGTAGAACTTGGTTGTGTCCATTCCTTATTTGGGTTGCCTTACCCGGTATTGGCAAGGCCGGTAGAGCCTCTTTACCTACAGTCCCAGTGTCTTGGCTGCCTTGCCCGGTATATTGGCAGGGCTGGTAGAGCCTACAGTTCCAGTGTCTTGGCTGCCTTGCCCGATATATTGGCAAGGCCGGTAGAGCCTTCATTATTCCTTGCAAGAGTCTCCAGGCTGCCCTGCCCAGTATATTGGTAAGGCTGGTAGAACCTGTTACCATCTTGTGCCAGCTAAGGTTGCCTTACCCGGTATTGGCAGGGCTGGTAGAGCCTGTATCCCATTCCATGTATCATTCCTATGCTCCTATGTAACCTGCTCGATATATATATCTTGTATGTGTATGCTACCCAATAGGGTTTTCTCTAACTTTTCAATGAAGTTATGTTTTTACCTATCTCTGTGTCTGAGAGTAATAACAAACCGTGAAAGTGCGCTGTTTAGAATGTGTGTGTTTATAGATTGTGTTTTCTTCATGAAAGTGGCCTAAACTGCAGAAACATGAAACCAATCACAAGTTGCGAGTCTGTGTCTTTTAGGGAAGTAGTTCCCAACTCCCATCTCCAGGGGGCACAAACATGCCATGTATCTAGGATTTACCTTCTTGCACACAGGTGAGATTTTTGAGGCCCAGTCCATTAACTCACCTGTACACTAGTAGAGGAATCCTGGAGATACAGTATGGTAGGGGTCCCCAAGGACAGGTTATAGAACTACTGTTATGGGGCATTTCACATAGGGAACAGTTACAGCACATGCTGCAAGGACATAGGGGGTTATGCACCAATGTGTGATAAAGTGGAGATTACGTCTCCAGTGATATCACTTCTCCAGTTCCTATATTATTGTATGGAGCCAATGCACCAAGATCTCCAGTGGTGGAGAAATCTTAATACATAGGATCCATAGAACAACATAGGTACTGGAGATGTGATATCACTGGAGAAGTCATCTCCACTTAATCACGACTTAGTACATAACCTCCATAGTATTCTACCAATGTCTTCTGACTACATTAAGATCTATAACATTTGTTTTTGGATTTCAGTGGAATCACATTGATAATCGTATGGCAATTGCAGGTATCTGGTCACTTCTGTTTATCCCTTTGAATGCCATAGTGGTACATAACACATTGCAATGCTTTGTGTACCCCTTTGGCACTCAAAGGGTTATAATATGCTGAATTAATGGGAAACCCTTGTTACACTACAGCATTAAAAACAAAGCTTCCTGTTTGTGCACAATTGCCTGTATGAAAGAGCCCTCCTAAAGGGAGGGTCTATATACATATTAAGTAGTATAAAGCCAGTAAACTTAAAGCCAATGTATTTAAAAGTATAAATATTTAATTATAATTCATTTTAATTTTATTCTGCACAATAACTTGTTGAATACCTGTGGATGTACAGTGTATTGCAGAGCAATGAGTTGTACACCAATCCACACCAGTGTTTAACATCTTTTTCCCTCCACCACCATCTTCCCTTTTAATGTCCAAGGACTTCCATTTTGAAGTGATGAAATGGCTTCCTTCACAGCCATTGGTTATGACTAGAGAACATAAATGGGTAAGTGGTCTGTATTCACTCCACAGCCCCCCCAAGCACATAACCGTATCCATTATATTAACTCAGTTTAGATATTTGAGTCCATATTCTGGAAGCTAGTTTGGAGAAAGCCATCTGCACCATAGACGAATCCCCAAAAGTACCAGTGACTGAAATGCGGCTTTTAACCTCTAGCCAAAAAAAAAAAAAAGTTAAAAGCACCAATTAATGAAGAAATTCTCACTTGTATTGCATTTGCCTTCCTCTCTGCATACCTTAGTTTTTCCTAGACAGTTGCTCAGGATTTAGATCTCCTGAATAAATATTTCAGGGCATGGGGTAGGCAACCTTTGGCACTCCAGCTGATCACAATTCCCATTATCCCCACCAACAGCTGGTAGTAGATAATGGAAGTTTTAGTCCAACAAATGTTGTGTGAAAGGTTGCCTACCACTCTTACAGGGGAAGATGCACTTTGCAAGTTGTACAGTCCAGCACGTAGTGAAAACATATTGCCACTTTGAATCAGCAAGTTACTGGCTCAGATGCATTGTTGAATTATGGATCAGCCTGGCAAATCATTAAATGAAAGCCCACATCGATAGGAATAGTAGAACACAAGTCTTTATGCTGTGGTCTGAACCAACGCATAGTGTGGAGGATGAATCTCCTCATCTTCATGATCTTCCTTCTGAGCAGCAGGAGGATGATGGTATTCAATAAGCACTTCATATATCATTGCCCCGACCACTCCTCCAACCAAAGGTCCCATTACTGGGACCCACCACCAGTTATCTCCAGCCCTGTGTAAAAGCCAGTGCATTAGCATCGACTGAGCCTTTTATAAACCACACACAGTCGCACTGATAAATGTAACAAACACCTAATAAGCCTCCACTTATCTTCAAGGCAAACCAAAATAATTACTTTGTTGATAGGTCCTTAAAATCAGTCTCACCTTAAATTCAAGTTTGCATATTTGAAAACCACATTAAAAACTGCCTGTATGTCATGTTAGCCAAAAGACAAGCAGACATTCAGTTAAAGAGATAGTAATACTTTGTTTTATATTTATTTTATAGGCATTAAAAAACATGAAGAATGATATGTCTTATCTCTCAAATCTTTATGGTTTGAGAGATATTCACAAGCAAAGTTTCCCCTCCCACCCCTTTTACCTACTGTAAGCCATCTCTTCTCAGATGTGGAATGCAGTCCATAGACCAGACAGATAACAGAAGGGGACAATCTTCTTCCTATGAGAACAATGAAAGCCCTGCCCCCCCCTTGACAAGTTTTTCAGGTTTTTTCCCTTATCTTAATTGAAGATTGTCCCTCTCTGCAGTCTACCTGGGCACCTCCCTTCTGATCTGACTGAACATTGTTACATCAGTAAAAGGGGCGGGAGGGGGATACTTTGTCATTGAATTATTCCTGAACTACAACTCTGACAGTATTGATATAACACTCTCCAAAGTCCAAATACTATGATGACTAATTAGAGCTGCTTTTATTATGAAACATTACTATACATTTAAGGAGATATTGGCATTTGTTACCATATATGCTAGTGTATGCTAAATTATTGTATACATTATGTGTCACATGCTAATGAAGCTATGTGCTGTAACCAGGAGAGATTGTCACTTTCACTGTTCCCAGAAGTTAAAAAAAAAAAAAAAAAAAAAAAAAAAAAGTGAATTTCTCCTAAACTATACATCTGCTGAACCTTTGGATAACATGACACTTAGCCAGTTCTGAATTAAGTTTTCAAATATGTAAAGAAAGTTAATTGCGTTAGGTTAGCATTAAACTTTTAACTAACCGCCACCTGATAAATGTATAATTTCCGTTACAATGGCATGAAAATCCTAATTGCCACTGGCTCTAGAGAACCTTCCCAATTAGTACTAGAGGTCAGATCCATGGAGGTGGACATGAGTTGTTTCTAGGACTACTGTATTTCAAACTCCAACCAATGGATTGTGGAGAATTTTTTTTGGTGTTTGTGTTTTAATTAAACTCATTAGTATTGTACTAGTGTTCCAAGATGGAATTCTACTGAAGGAATAGATTCCCCTCTAATACATTTCTCAATATACTTGCCAACTGTAAAATAGAGAACCGATCACTGCACACTGGACCCACAAACATATTCTGTACCTGAAGACTTCAAGTCCCCAGCCTGCAATTGCAGTGAAGATTCTGGGTGCAAGGTCTCGAGCTGGATTGATGGGATATCCACAGTTAAATCCCATAGACAACCCCACCAGCAGCACCACAAGGCCAATGACAAAAGGCTGGAGGCCTTTGGGAGCGGCATTGTTTGCTTCATCCAATATGGCCATGATACAGATAAGCAGTGCGGCTGTCGCAATCACCTGTGTCGGTAAAGAAAAGATACATTTAGGTCAGGGCTAGTCAGCCTTTGGAACACCCATCATCTGGTTGGAGGATTGGAGTTGGGGGTAGTCCTTACCTGATCTGTAAATCCATTAATGGCACTGAGGTGTTCTGAAGGATACGAGGCAAATATCCCAGCAGTAGCACGAGGTCCATAGACTGTCCAGTTACCACCGCTATAAAAATGAAGGGCATCTAGGTAATGAAACAGCATTAGTTTGAAAGGATCCCTCTTGTAGTCAGTATTCATACTTAACATATTGAGTGCAAGAGGTGTACAATGTTAGGTAGCAACTATCATGCCAAGTGATTCTAATCTCAATCTGTGACAAGGACAAAAATGGCCTTAAGTATTTTTATAAACCCAGATATGTCAAATTCCACAACACATTATACAGGGTAGTGGCCATTTTATTAGTTACACTCCCCACAGCCAAGTGAGTACTCCATCAGGGACAGTGTCATGTATGTACCAGGCCATATAAAGCAGGTAGTCAGATTAAGAGGGATAGTGTATGCACTCACATCAGAATGTGCCAACAGTGAGACTTAAGTGACAGTATATTGTGGCCACTGTGATGACAGTGTTGTGCGTACCTATAACAGCCCAACATCCAAACATCTAGTCAACCTCAGCCGGGTAGCCAGAAGCCATCAAGAATTAATCAGGGAACAATTCCCACTAATCTAAGAACAGGGGTGTGCAATGAGTCTGCATTCTTTTGGAACACTTTTGGAAAGTGTTTTGAGTACATACAACTAGAGGCTATTCTGATGGCCAAAAGAAAGCTTAACATTTGTTAGGTTGGAGTGAAGTATGAATTAAATATCAGAAGGGACAAGGGATCACAGGTAAACTTATTCAGGGATGGGCCAAGGGAATATCTTTACAAATGCTTACCTTAGGGGAATGGACCTGAGGAGATGGAAGGGGATTGGACTTGGGGCGAGTAAACCACTTGTTTCAGACAAAACACGATTTGTTCATCTCTAGATGGATTGGCCAGTTTATTGGATATTCAGTGTAAAATGGCCAGTTACCTCCAACTATAAGAGCCAGAACACAAAACTACTCCTTATAATCCCCACTGTAAGTCAGATAGCGTGCCACCATATTGATCAAGATTTAGCAAGCCACAAGGTTTCTGGAAGAGATTTTTCCGCATTGGTGCAGCAGGATACAATCATCTTTTTTACTCAAAATATGAATAAGAAAATGTTATGTGCAAATCTGCCAATCATAATTGAAGTGTAATTAAAGTTAGTGAGCCAAAATATGAAAGGATACTTTTTAAATGCAAAGTAAATCTCTTCCAGGAACATCTATGGGATCACACAAAGACCAACGTACTAATAAATATACACAGACTGGTCCATCAGTAGATGTTTGACTGATTAAAGGGGCTTAAATCCTGGCAAATATCCATTTATGAGAAGTGAAAAACCAAGATGCAAACAAGAGATACTGCTCAATCCATCAGGCTAAAATGTGCATACTGTGTCAGTCATATGCAAACAAGTCAACTGTAGGACTACAGCTCTCACCTTCTCTAACCAGCCAGTGATTAGCTGGGATGATTAGAGTTGTAGTCAGGGCTGGTGCAAGGATTTTTGCCATCCCTTGTGTCCTACCCCTTTATGCCCCACCCTGTATGTGCTTAAGTGTTTGTGTGTTCCCTATGTGTGTGTATAAGTGTCACTTTGTGTGTGTGTTCTCTGTATGTGTATGTCAGTGTGTGTTCCCTGTATGTATATAAGTGTGTCAGTGTGTGTGAGTCTCTGTAAGGATATCAGTAAGTATGTGTGTGCGCGCTTCTCTATATGCGTATCAGTGTGTCAGAGTATGTTCTCTATATTTGACTCTCTCCCCCCCCCTTTGACTCTCTCCCCCTCTTGACTGTCGATCCCCCTTGGACTCTATCTCTCTCCCCCATCTGACTCTTTATCCCTTCTTGACCCCCCCCCCCTTTCACTTACTCTTCCCGGTGCACATCTCTCTCGAGACTAAATATTGACCAGTGATTCCCGTTGCACTTTCTCTCTCTCTCTCTCTCTCTCTCCCAGTGAGTACGTTTCAGTGCCCTTGGCTGGCTATTTTTTTTTTATTAGCACAGCAATGCCCGTTTCTCTCTCCCTCCGCTCCTTCAATCCTGGTCCAGGAGAGGGAGAGAAACGGGCATCGCTGTGCTAATTAAAAAAAAAAAAAAAAAAAAAAAAAAAAAAGCCAGCCAAGGGAGGGCACAGAAACACCTTTTTTTTTTTTTTTTTTTTTTTAGAGACAGGCTAACATTTTCTGGACTCCCCCCAGAAGGGAAGGCCCCAATGCACCCCCAGAGAATGTGCACCCTAGGCCGGCACCTACCTCGCCTATAAGTGGTGCCGGCCCTGGTTGTAGTCCAACAATTCACTACTCCTGGCACACAGTACCAGGACCAAAGTTGGCAGGAGACAGACACAAAAGCAAGCATGTGGTTAAATATTTACAACCACACATCAAGTGAATGCTTCTTCTGAGTCTTTGAATCTCCAGTTTTTCCAATACCCAACCAAAAAGCTGCACAGCCATACATATTCTGATATGACGGGAGACGGAGAATAGAATTAAATTCGTTGAATCTAAACAGAAATTAAGTAAAGTCTGTTTCAGTCTAATGGTCCATAAAAAAAAAAAAAAAAAAAAAAAAAAATAATGAAACCCTATGAATATAAATCTTAAAGCAGAAGTCAAAATGCATATGGATAAGTCGGTGATCATTAGATCAGTTGTCACCGAAATCATGTTTACTTAACCTTTAGTTAGTTAAAATTCAGGGAATCTTCACTAACAGACCTTGCCCTGTATTGTAAGGCCCTCCCCCCTGGTAGCCAACTACATTTTAATCTTACCATAGTATAGGAAAAACACCAGGGCAGATCCAACAAAAGCCCCAAGGAACTGCGCTAAACTGTACACAAGCAGTAGTCTTCCAGTCATCTTCCTCAGTATGAACATGGCAAAAGAATCCGCAGGATTGAGGTGGGCACCTGCACACAAGACACGTTAATTCTGTGAATTAAATGTGGGCAACATACAGTTTTGAAGAGTCCAATTCCTTCACCCCTTTGAGTGCCACAGAGGTATCCAACATGTTGCGTTAGATACCTCTGTGGCACTCAAAGGGTTAACCCCTTTTATTTTAGAGAGGTCTCCAACATATTGTGAAGCATCCAATGTGTTACATATACTGGAATAATGAACTACAAGTTTATGAGGTTTCATTTTGCACCCTAATCTACATCCTGGTCTTATCCCTTACCACTGTAATATATAGTGTAAAGGTGCCAGCAAATGGGAAATTGCAGGAATGGTAAAAGCATTGATTAGAGGTTGTATGCAGACAATGTAGCAGAAAGTATGGGTCTGATGTTGGATTGTGACACTGGAACAGTAAGGGTCAAAGCATTTTGATAACAGTGTGAGATTCTCAAGCGATCTATTAAGCTTCTGAATTTGTAACCCACACCAGCTATAATGCACCTGCCCCTTTATTGTGGGGGGAAGCTGGGCCACAAAAGGAACACTTAAACAGATAATGTGTGCATGTGAATTTTAAAGTTTGATTATTCTAATGTACTGTACCATTAAGGGTCCATAGCATTGTGATTAATTTTAAAGTGCCCCCCTACTGCCCCTTTTTCCTAAGTCACTGACTCCCCTCAGATCTGTGAGCCGGACATATCACAATGACAGAAAATGGTGTCTCAGCATAATGACCCCCCCCCCCCCCCCCGACGAAGGAGTGCAGGTCTCTGCCTTATGCAAACAATGTTGTTCCTCCTCGTGATCCATCCTGACCAGCTTTCTGCTCTGAGTGAAGTAAGCATGAGGTAGGGAAAAGGGGCGGGAGGTTTATATTTTAAAATAAAATGAAAATGACAATATGGACACTTAGAAAGGCACATTAATCAAAAAGTATAATGAAGGGGGTGTGGCCTGGCAGCCATACTGAGCGGATGTCTGTTGGAGAGGCTCCGCTATTCCAGTTTGATATCCACTGCCATCCTGCGTTTACAGCATTTTCGCCTGTACTCAACGGTATACTTACTACCCAGCTTTTGAGCTCTCTGCAGAGGCCCTTCTTTCCTCATTCTGTGGTACACGGCGGTACCTGGATGCATAGGCCTGAGCCGCGGCCTTACGCGCCGCATCCGCCCAGCGGGGCGCTGGACGATTGTGAAGAATGGCATGGCGTCCCATCTCTTCATCTCCAGCTGCTCGGAGACGCTGACAGGAGACACCTAGAGCAGCCTGAGAGATTCCTGCAGGTGGAGAGCCGTGCCTGGAGGTGGTGTGGAGGCCCTGTTGGCTTCATCCTCCTTTTGTTGCAGTGAGTACCTGATTTGTGCTGCTGTTTGACCCAGGGGACATTTGCTTGTCATTCCCTCTCCCTTTTATTTTAATGTTAGTGTACCTTCCGTTTATTATTTTTCTCCCAATGTCCCTTCCCTGCCAATAGGTCCTTTTATTCAGCTTATTGCCTCCTGAGGCCATAGGGGGCTTGTGGCCCTGCAAAGTGGAGCCAGTTCCATAGCTCTGACTTGGATATTCCCCTGTTTGTGACCATTTGTTTCCCCCTCTGCCCCGTGTATATTTTTTCATCTGAGCTCCAAGCTCTGGATCATTGCTTACATTTGATGACAAGATACATCTGTGGTGCCTACAAAAAAGTGGGTTAAAGATAATGGCTTCTGGCTGACGCACTGCCATATGGATGTGCTTACCACTTTCTAACCCGTTTTGTGGAACTGTCGTTGTGGCAAAGAGGTGGCTGGAAAGCCTAACGTTGGTGTGCTCCTGCCTGACTGCAGTCAACGCCTCTCATATATTCCACAATTCACCTGTATGATCTTCCCTGTATATGTTTCACCGCTCTGCCCCATGTATATTTCAGCAGTGACACTCCTGTCACTATTGGTTGAAACCTGATGGCTTGAGAAGATCTTTACAATGTGACCTCCCACTATGTAACCAGTTTGAGGCCCACTTGTCCCCCACATAACCCACCTCTGGAATTCTTGCTGTGATATTACTCCTGTTTACAGTTTGACGGCTTCATCGGCTTCATGGAACGCTTCCTTACAATGTCTGACCAATCTAAGCCTCAACGCCACACTAGAGGTGGAGGCAGACCTGATAGGAAGAAATCAGCTATCTCAACCCCTGACATTGATGACTCTACTATGGACTGAGGAGGTGATGGATCCGGATACCCCCTCTCTGGCAGATGCTACTGCCAGGGCCGTGATGAATCTGCTTACTCCATTGATTGACGCAAAGATGGACTCAACTCATCCATGCAGGAGATTCTGGGTGAATTAAAAGCGCACAAAGAACAACTTGTGGATATAGACTCCTGCACTACTACCTGCGAATTGTCCATCACTGATCTACAGCAGAAAATCCAGACCCTTGAATCAACTGCTAACCTGCTTACTGATAAACTTGACGATCTAGAGAACCGTAGCAGACGGAATAATCTCAGGATCGTGGGCCTTCCAGAATCACTGAAGGGCAGAGAACTGAGTGACTTTCTTTCAAAGGGTCTTCCTGACCTGCTTCATCTGGATGACTTGGTCTCACCGCTGCCAATTGAAAGGGCTCATTGCTTGGGCCCCCCAGACGAGGGCACCGCCAACCGACCACATCCAGTCATCTTTCGACTGCCAAATTTTGCTGATAAACAGAGATTGTTGTTTGCCTACCGCAAGATGGATCGTCTGGAATATAAGAATCACAAACTGCTGCTTTTCCAGGAATATTCTGCCAGGGTGTCCTCGAAACATCGGGAGTTTGCTGAGATTTGTGGAAAATTGTTTCAAAATCACATCAAGTTTGCTCTGATATACCCAGCATGTCTCAGAAACCTGGACTGGGAAAAACCGTGATGGTTTGACTCCCCCAAAGATGCATGGGCCTTCTATGACAGCCTACATCTATCATGACTGTACCAACTGGATCTCGTTACCTGTTTTGGTGATCTCTATTGAGTAACACTTAATTACCTACTGCTCCTGTATGTTAGTTTTGGAAGCCAGAACACTGTGCTATCATCCTGGACCTAGGGGGGGTTTAGTTGGGTGCCCTCTCCCTTGCCCTGCAGGGGGAGGGAGGGGTCCCCTAAGGGGATCGCTGGTTTATGGCTGCGGTCCAGGATGGTGATTCAATGCTCCCCTCTCTGCCCTTCGGGGGACGGAGGGGACCTCTCCTTTTGATTCTGGGTTATGGGGTAAGCTGATTAGCTGCGTTATTGTGATATGCTTCGGGGGGGTGTACCCGGCTGCCTGGATTCATTCTGGGCAGGGCCGATTGGGCCCATGAGCTGGGATCCTGCCTCTCCTGGCTTCTGTATATTACACCCTCTGGTGGTTCCCTGGGGTCCCGGTGGTCTCCCTGGTGGGGGAGGTGGGTTTTATAAGTATCTATTCTTTTACTAGTTATGAGAGTCGGGTTTGGGGGGGGGGGTTGCATTGTTTTGTGGATATTCGAACTGATTAGTTCCTTGAACATGTCTTTTCTGTTGCAAATGTTTGTTTGGATTTTGGTCCTTCTCCAGCCCATGCAGGGGCGCAGGGGTTTTGGTGTCTCCTCCCGCCCTGTCTGCATTGGCTCCTCCAGTGCTTGTTATTTTTGTTGTCCTGCATTACTTCCCTTGGGTGTCCCTCGATGGCTCGTCGCTGGGAGAGCTGTTGGGGACGACTGATAATTCTTATCTGCACACAATAGTTCTCTTCCCTGATCCACCATAAGCTCATGTTCTTTCACTACATGGAATGTAGGGGGTATTCATAGTCCAATAAAGCGCAGGCAAATCCTGTCTCATCTAAAACATTTGGGCACACTGGTGGCTTTCCTTCAGGAGACTCCCCTATCTGCCACGGAACATCAGAAGCTATGTAAGGACTGGGTGGGTACTTGTATCGACGCCCCTTTCTCCAGTAAGAAACGAGGCCTGGCTATCCTTGTGCACAAATCTCTTAGCTTTCAATTGAATCAGAAAGTGGTAGACCCAGAGGGGAGATTCTTAATAGTCCAGGCAGATCTAGATGGTCGCCCTCTAGTATTGCGCAATGTATACGCCCCCAACAGTCCGTCTGATACCTTTTTTGCCACTCTTAAACAACTTGTTGAATTTCCCTTTAGATCAACTGCTAGTGGGAGGGGACTTAAATTCTATTGTTAACCCTCATATTGATAGAAGTGGACGGCCAGTAGTTTCAGTTCGTCAATCCCCGGCCATGCCGGTTGAGTGGATTGACCAAATGGCTCTCCGTGATGTATGGCAGACTCTTAATCCTATTGAACGACAATATACGTTTTACTCCCACCCACACTCTGTTTTCAGCAGAATAGATTACTATCTGGCGGCTTCAGCAGTCTTGTCCCTCATTCAGCACTGTCAAATCCATCCCATTCATATCTCTGATCACGCCCCGGTTTCCTGTAGCCTCTCGTTCAAACCCCCTCTTCCGGTCTCTTAATTGGTGTATGCCCGCTTTTCTAATTCATTCCCAGGAATTCAAGGCGAGTTTGAACTCGGCTTGGGACTTCTACTGCATTGACAACAAAGCCCATGTACAGGATGCCCTCACGTTTTGGCCCGCTGCTAAAACTGTTCCTACGGGCCACATTATATCATATACTAAATTGCGTCGGGATACCAAAGCCAAATTACACTCACTCCAAAAGAGCCTGACTGCCAGCTATATGGACTATTTGCTCTCCGCGACTGCACAAAATAAATCCCGATACCTTGAAGCCAAAAAACCCTACGACACATTGTCTGAAACCATGGCACAATGGTATGTTAACCGTCGCTCAGCGCATTATTTCAAACATGCCAATAAGCAAGGAAGGCTTCTGGCACATGTCAAAGACTTCCAGAGGTCCCTACTATCAGCTCTATTAATCAATTGTCAGGGAACCGTCTCCACTGAACACACAAATAAATAACGCCTTTGAAGCGTACTATAAAAACTTATATGCAGGTGAAGCGGACTGCTCCTCGCCGAGAGAGACCTTTATTATCTGACATCAATCTTCCCAGACTTTCCGCAGCTCAGGCTGACTCCCTTAATGCGGCAATCACATCACTGGCATTGCAAAAGTTATAAATTTCTTGGCTAGGATATAGCACCTTCACTTTTAGCCTTGTACAAAACGGCCCTTTGTGATCACCACCTTCCAAAGGACTTCACTTTATAGGCCCATATCTTTACTTAATACGGACTATAAGCTTTTAGCCAAAATTCTGGCGACCAGATTGAATCGTATTCTCTCTTTTCTTATTTCCCCTGAACAAACGGGCTTCCTCACGGGTCGGCACTGTTACCAATATCTGTGCTGCCTTGGCGGTGATTATGAAAGTGAACGACTTCCCCCATGTTCCACATCTCGGTGAATTTAGACGCGGAAAAAGCGTTCAACAAAATTCTCTGGCCCCATTTATTTTATCTTCTCTCGGTACAGGGCTTTGGACATCATTTTACTAGTTTCGTTAAACTCCTGTATAGCGCCCCTAGGGCCACTATCACTACGAATAATCTTAATTCTCCGCTATTCACTCTTTCGAAGGGTACCACACAGGGTTGTCCGCTCTCCCCCTTCTTATTTAACCTTGCCTTGGACCCTTTGCTAAGGAAGCTTAATCTGCTCCATTCGTTCCGAGGGGTGACCCTGGGTGGTCGGGAGGTCAAATTATCTGGTTTGCTGATGATCTTCTGCTCTTTATTCGACATCCCCAAAAAGCAGTCACTGATATTTCAGTCTATAGCGGGATTCAAAGTTAACTTTCACAAATCTGCACTCTGGCTGACACCTCATCACCCTCATCTTAGAGCCCCCTTGTGTAAGTTTTGTATTGTTCATGACCACATTAAATTTTTGGGGCTTCATTTGCCATGGCACATGGATCGATTATATTATAGTAACATTCCACTACTACTTGGCCGGATTGCCTCAGATCTTCATGCATGGCGTTCACTCTCGCTCTCTTTTATTGGTAGGCCTCAATTGATTAAGATGGTGGTTTTCCCTAAACTGTTGTATTTATTACAAACAATGCCAGTATATTTGCCCAACTCGGATGTGAGATTTCTTGACAAGAAATTTCAGAGTTTTATTTGGAAGGGAAAAAGACCCAAAATTAGTATAGGCAAATTGCAGAGGAGGAGAGAACAGGGGGGACTGGGACTCCCTAATATCAGATTGTATAATGTGGCTTGCCTCTTACGTATTGCTAAAGATTGGATCAACCATACTAATACCTTCACGGACTCTACCTGGGACCAGGCGTTTACCCCAAACGTGGCTCTGAGTTATCTCCTACATGCCCCATGTTCTCCTATCCCCGACCACCGTTTAAACAATCCTTTAATCAGCTCGACGATTAAAGCGTGGCAATACTCCCGACACCTATTACACAGAACTAAAAAGGTTTCAGTTTTCCTCCCTTTCCGCCAAAACCCTCTTTTTCAACATGGCTCCCTGGATGGGAGATTTTATACATGGGCGGAAAAGAAAATCTATGTCAGGGCTCTTCTTGACCCAACCACAGGAAAGCCCTATCATTTTCCAGATTAAATAGGATATCCTGTCTAATCATTTATTCACCTATCTTCAAGCCAAACATTATGTGCATTCGCTCCTGCCCATTTTACACTCCCAAATTTCGGATAACCCACTTGATTGCCTATTACAGGCCTCATATCCTATTCCTTTTACGATTTCCAGAGACTATAATCTCTTATTACAGGTGTTTTCTACTCGCATTGCTCAATCTTCCATTAATAAGTGGATTATTGACATCCCATCATTAACTCCTGATAGGATATATCAAAGCTTCCGTAGTCATTTACGCCACTCCCCTGCCTCTTACTTTCATGAGGTCTCATACAGACTAATGTCACCCCCAAATTAGCCCATACTATTGGTTTGGCCATTTCTCCACTCTGTCCTAGGTGTGATGAACCCCAGGCAACTCTGCTACATGCTCTTTATCTCTGTCCACCTATTTTTTTTGTTTTGGACCAAGATCTTTGCTTATGTAACTGAGAAAATGGGTCTTTTGGTAGATTTTTCCACCTCGTCCTTTCTGCTGGGAGCCTATGAGACCCCGTTCTCACTGACGATACCTCAGATGACTTTGTTGGACTATTCTATACTGGACAGCCATTAAGGTTATCTTAACTCACTGGCTTTCACCCGAACCCCCTACATTGCTTCAATGGAAAGCTCGAATGTTACATTTCACAAAATTAAACTGGATTCTTTCATTGGAGAACAAAGAGGGCCTGGGGGATCCTTTTATTCACACATTACCCAAGTCCCAGCAATATGAATTTTACACTTGCTTTCGTTACACAAGGCGGACGGATGAACGGGCAGTAAGATAACTGAACACATGTTTGTAAACACATAGGGATTGGTAGAATTAGTGGGTTGGGGGAAGAATAGGTTCTCCTGGGGGGACGTTTTGGACACCCTTTTTATTTTTATTATTGCTTTGCAATGTAAGACCTTCTTGTTTAATTGAGACACCACTTTTCTTTGTTAGCCTGTGGTTCTTAGTATACACTGTATGATAGACTCACTGTTGGAGTCCCACCTCGATGTCAGAAGGCTTTTTTTCTGCAACCAAAGATTCTCACTTAGGTCCATACCATAGTCTTCTCTGGTGTGCATTTGCTGTGTATGATGCATTTCATATGTAAAGGGCCTTTAGATCAAGAAATGGTCCATCAAGTGTGTTTGGACTGTAATCCATTGCTATGTTTGACATATGCTTAATTTCCTATGATGTCATTGTTGCCTGCAAAATATTCTGTATACTTTATATTGTATTTTATACTTAAGAAATGTAATAAAAAGTTTAGGGAAAAAAAAAAAAAAAAAAAAAAAAAAAAAAAGTATAATGAATAATCAAACTTAAAAGGATAGTAATGTGGCTTTAAAAGTTGTTCTCCAAGTCTTCTGTATGTTAAAAGTAACCAACCACGCTATGTCTAATACCTTACTTGTTTGTAGTTCAAAAGTAATGAGGCGATAAAGCTCTCCCACCTGCCATTTTCTGGCGGCCTCTCTGAATCTCCTATCTGGTTGTGAGACTCGACGGCTGCAGAGAGACAAACTTCAGTAAGTATAAGGGAAATCAGGATTCCCCTTAAACTTAAGGAATTTTGTCCCTCGCTGCAGCTCTCCTGACCAGCCTGCATCTTCAGCCTGACATGTCGGAAAGGGCCAGGTGGGAGATCTTTATCGTTTCATAACTTTTGAGCTACAAACAAGTAAGGCATTAGACATTACATGGTTAATTTTAACATACAGAAGACTCGTCAGGCAACTTTTACAGCCACATTACTATCACTAACGTCATTTGCGCACATTACTATCCCTTTAAAAATACTACCTGCCAAGGATACACATTGTCCAGTGTAAGACACCTTAAAGATAAAAGCATGGTGTCCTGCTTTGTACACTGGCCACAAGATAGGAAGACTAGGAAAGGAGGAGGAGCAGCATCACAAACGGGGTAAACAGTATAGAAGAGGAAAGAGGATTAGAGAAGGGGCATGGGGGT
The DNA here is from genome assembly GCA_037306005.1 of Rhinophrynus dorsalis. Taxonomy (NCBI): domain Eukaryota; kingdom Metazoa; phylum Chordata; class Amphibia; order Anura; family Rhinophrynidae; genus Rhinophrynus; species Rhinophrynus dorsalis. The sequence goes on from CM074719.1 coordinate 32,138,400, forward strand.
GGAGAGGGAAGATGGGCCAGTTAATTTAATATGGAGATGTCCATGATACAAGCTGATAAAAGGCAAATAACCATGTCAAAGGCGGCAGAGATTCAGAATGGTAGTAAAGAATTGTACGCTTCCAAATGCTTGAAGTCTGGCCATTAACCCTTTGAGTGCCATAGGGGTATGCAATGCATTGCAAAGCAATGTATTCCGTAACCCTGACACTCAAAAAGGGGGTGATATACATGACTGGGCATTCAGTCTATAGGGATGTGCACTTTTTAGGATAGTTAGGGTTAATAGGCGTTGGAAGGGTATTCCTGTATGTAAAGCTAGCCTTAAAGGGATAGTAATACTTTCAAATTACTAATCCCCATATTGTAGCTTTGTTAAAAAGAAATTTACTGCCCCCAGTGTCATCTCTCAAACCCTTATGGTGTGAGAGGTGATAGCGCTCAAAGTTTCCCCCTCCCTCCCCCTTCCCTGACTGAACGCTGACTGCAGGGATATCCAGTATTACTTGCATCAGGTGGCTCTGCAACATTGTGATATCGGCATTTATAAGAAAAGAATTCTCTCACTAAAACAGTCTACGTGTGCTTGGTTTGCAAGCACAAGTAGAAAACCGTTTTAGTGAAATATTTTTTTTATAAACGCGATCTCGGGTCTGCTGCAGAGCCGCCTGATGCAAGAAATACCAGATATCCCTGTAGTCAGCGTTCAGTCAGGGAAGGGGGAGTGAGGGGGGAAACTGAGCGCTATCACCTCTCAAACCATAAGGGTTTGAAAGATGACACTGGGGTCAATAAGTTTCTTTTTTAAAAAGCTACAATATGGGGATTAGTAATTTGATAGTATTACTATCCCTTTAAATTCTTGTATAAGAGAAAATGTGGAGGCCTGTGGGTTGAAAGACACGGGGGGCACACATAAGAGGTTAATGGGAATTTTATACAAACCACCGAATAGTGAGGAGTGAAGAAGCCCAACTGTAACTGCAAATGGAAGAAGCTTCTCAGTCAGGAAATACTAGGTTTGTGCGTCAGTGCGTCAGGTCAGTGACATTCGGAATGAGATGACATTCGGGCATTCCGAAAGGCAAGGGTCGTTCGCAAAAAAACACGAATCAGACTAGCCCTGGTCCAAATGTAATTGAAAATTTGGCGACTACCCATGCTCAATTACTTTCCCTCCATGTCTCTAGTCCAATTAGATACTCCGTTTCATGAGCTACTTTCCCTCTTGTCTGTATTCCAATAGCCTTCTTTGTTTCATGATGGGGGTTGGACTAATGACACAGACACCCAGGCAGACAGCCTGCATTTCCTCATTGTGTTGTTGGAGCTCAGAGAGAGAAGAGGGAGTGTCCAGTTGTGTATGCAGGCAGGTAGCATTAGGATAGGCATGGGCAGGCAGCCAGCATTAGTGCCAATTATTGACACTGCAAGGAAGAGTGATCTTTGCTCTTGAGCAAAAAATTTATAATATTATATATATATATATATATATATATATATATATATATGACACATCAGCCAGTCTGGGAGTTCTGCAGGCAGGCAAGCAGGCCTTGTACCTCATTGTGACCGCAAGAGATTCATTTTTTGTTCCTGTTCAAAATATAAAAAATATTAATATTTGAATCATTTTTAGAGTGACACAGCCAGTGTCACAGTTATGGATGAGGCAGGAAGCTTACCTTTTAGGACAATGGGTAGCATTGTGGGTGATGAGGTAGGGAGATTAGCTTTTAGGAAATATGGTAGGATTAGGAACGATGAGGCAGACATCTTCCCTTTTAGTGCAATTGGTACGATTGTGGGTGATGAGGCAGGGAGCTTCCCTTATAAGACACTGGGTAGGATTGTAGGTGATGAGGCAGGGAGCTTCCCTTTTAGTATAATGGGTAGGATTGTGAGTGATGATGCGGGAAGCTTACCTTGGTAGACTGTTTGACACCCCAGTCTAGTTCAGCCACCCGCTGTCTTCACACAAGGCCTGGTTCTTGCAGGGCCCATGGAATTAATTCCCAGAAATAAATGACACAGACATGTGATACCAGTTACTGGTTTTATTTCTACTTACTACTAAGGAACTACACTAAGTGCCTAGGCTCTGTGGCATCTACATCGCCACATGGTAACATGGAAAAGTCCATGTCACCATTGTTGATCCAGAGGAAGGCAAAACAAACCACTGATGCCAATTAAGGCTCAAGTGGGTAAAAAAAATTCCTTCCTGACTCCAAATGGCAATCGGCTATTTCCCTGGATCAACAACCTATCGGCATTAACTACTAACTACTAACTTAATGACTAATTACTAATTAACCTATGAACTACAAAGCTACTAATTACTTAATGCTAACCTATTAACTAACTTATCAACTAACAACTAAGTGGCTGTTGTCACACTCTACCCTAAATTACTAGGGCTCTTGGGTGACTTAAGGTGCCGCCTCTGGAAGTTCTGCAGAAGCTGGCTCCGAGGTGGTAACACAGGTGCCGCGTTTAGCTGTGGCATCCCTTCCTCGACAGAGCCTGGACCACCATTGTCTCAACATGGTGCAAAATGTCCTTGGCCTTCTCTTCTTCTGTCTCTCAAGCTTTAATGATTTTCTCAGGATGTAGTTATCCTTCTCCAGTCTATCCAACTGTAGCTTGAGAGCAGCCACTGTGACCATAAGGTCCTTGGTCTCATTTATCTGCATCTGGTCTTCAATATGCAGATCTTTTATGTGACCACGAGAGCGCTGTTGTTTATCGCTCATTTCCAGGATCCTCACAAGGTCCTTTTCTTTATCCTCTAGCTCCTTCAGCTTTTTTCTGCCTTCTGCTATCATCACTTTCAGGTCTTTCTTCTCCTGTTGAATAGCAGAGTACTGCACTCTGAACAACAGATTCACCTGAACTTCGGTAAAGTCTAACTGACTTTGAAGATCAGAACATTTGTTCTGATAAAACAGAAGGTCCTGTGGTGGATTTTCAGGACCTGTCTGCATCCTGTTGTTAATCTGGACGCTGCTACCAAGTTTACTGTTTGCTATCCTTTAAGTAACACACTGTCGCTAGTATTGGCTTTCCTTAATCTGCACTGCAGAGATCTGACTCGGTTCTGAGTGAGGTCTGACTGATGCCCTGTTTATATAGCAGTTGAAGGTGGGCACCATTATGACATCATACTACTTGTGGAATGAAATCTTATGACATCATAATACTTGTGGACTGGAGTCTTATGACATCATAGTACTTCAGGAATGGAGTCTTATGACATCATAATACTTGTGGAATGTAGTCTTATGACATCATAGTACTTGACTGCACACGTCTACTTCTGTCTCTAGAGCAGGGATGGGTCACCTGACCTCATACAACTGTTCAGCAATGTTACTCTCTCATTTATAACCACATAGATCATACAGATATTTAAAGGAGAAGTAGCCTTTTATTTTTTTAATTAGAAGAAATTACACTAAGGGGCTTTTTCTAATGGGTAAAACAAGGGTACTATCACAGGTTTCAGTCAATTGCTATTACAAATTCATGTATTATAATCAAAGGGGAGCTTTACTTTAGGAGTAAGTTGCTCTTAAAGAAACAGTATGCCATAATGAAAGAATGTATTATGGAAGACTTTTCCTGTTTAGAAAAGCAAGGATATGGTGGGAGATGTGTCACTGTAATGTTATTATGGTTTAATGTGTTGTTTTGGTTTACTTTACCAGTGTCATCTGGTTTTCAGACAATTCATATTCCCTTCACCTAGTGTCCACAAAGTTACTTTGTTGCATTTCATAGGAAAAAGAGCCACTCAAAGGCGTAACTAGAAACCACCAGGCCCTGGTGCAAGAATTGCCATGACCTCCCCAACCACACTGGCCCCCTCATCCACATTGGCCACCTCCACATTGCACCCCAATCTCCACAATGCCCCCCCTTCATCTCCACATTGCTCCTTCTCCCCACATTGCCCCTTCCACAATGCCCCCATTTCCACAATACCCCTGGCCCTACCTCCAGTCCCTGATGGTCTAGTAGCATGGCTTGACAGATCTTTGCTTCCTTCGGCACAGATCTCTACAACTTGAGCTCCTGCACGCCCAGGGCAGGATTCACATCTCAGGAGCCTGTAGGCACAGAAATCTGAAGCTTCCCCCCCCCCATTTGCCATCTCCACAATGCTCCAAATCTCCACATTACCCCCCATATGCATATAGCCCTCACATTGCCCCCATCAGCTCCATATTGCCATCAGCTCCAACGTATCCCCCATCCACCCCATATTGCTCTCACATTGACCCCATAATCTCCAACTTGCCCCCATCATCTCCACATTGCCCTCACATTACCCCCATCATCTCCACATTCCCTATATATGAGCTCCAACTTGCCCTCACATTGCCATCAGCTCCACATTGCCCACATCATCTTCACATTGCTCCCACTTTGCCTCCCTCATACGTTTCCTACCTCCCTGGTGGTCCAGCGGCAGATGTCTGTGCCTCCTTTTATAGCTGCTGTTGCTCCCGCTCGGTCTCTTTAGTAATGCAGAGCGCTGGGGGATGTCGTCTCCCAGCACTTTGAATTAGAGCCAACGAGGGAGCAACAGCAGCTACAGGTCAGGTTTGAGCCGAAGGCGGCATGGACCTTACCATGCGGTGGGCGGGATTTCACTGTGCACAGTGTGTGCCTGTAGGCAGATGCCTACTCTGCATTATGGCAAATCTGGCCCTGTGTGCGCCACTCTAGTAAGGCAGAGGCTGGGAGATGATGTCATCTTCCAGCGCTCTGTATTACTAGAGCGGTGCGCTGAGTGGGAGATCAGCTAAGTGACTGCTGCGGGCAAGGGGGTCGCAGGGGGCGGCCGGGCCCCTGCAGTGACAGGCCCAGTCGCGACCCCTATTGTTACTCCACTGGAGCCACTGACTCCAGTTTTCCATTGAATGTGGTAATAGCGGCTCCTCCACCTCATGACAGTGTGTGCAGTGGAGGGGTGTTATTACAGGGTGATAAATCTTGAATGATGAAAGTTCAGTGAGAGGGTTAAGGAGGATTGTGTATTGCACATTCACTTCTGTAGTAACAGTGACACTACAGTTTCAGGCCATGGGAGTACTGCACCCAGACATGCAACTTTGAGTACCTCTAGTTACTCATGTTTACTCAGTAGGATAATCCCTGCACTGTGTATATTCCTATATTATATATTACGATCTCTTTACCACCTTAGTGATGTATGACGTGTCAGGACCGTCACATTGGTCCAGACATTAAGGAGCGGTAACTGTCCTGACACGCCATGGAATGTATCCATAGTCCCAATCTTGCCATTTTACTCCCACATCACTATTACATTATCTATCACTGCATCTGTCACTTAACTCTCTGTCTGCATCTGTTTGGTGACATTTGGAATTCGTCGAATATAGGGTCGTTCTGCGACATTCGGACATCCAACATGCAAGGGTCGTTCAAAAAAAAAAATCCGAATCTGAGCAGCCCTGCTCTGAATGTCGACGAAACTTTCAGAAATTCGGCGACTACTACGCGCGATTACTTTCCCTCCATGTCTCAAGTCCAATTACCTTCAATGTTTCATGCTCTACTTTCCCGCTTTATCTGTATTCCAATAGCCTTCTTAGTTTCATGATGGGGGTTGGACTAATGACCCAGGCAGACAGCCTGCATTTCCTCATTGTGTTGGAGCTCAGAGAGAGAAGAGGGAGATAGTGTCCAGTTGTTGTGTATGCAGGCAGGTAGCATTAGGATAGGCATAGGCAGGCAGCCAGCATTAGTGCCAGTTATTGCCACTGCAAGGGAGAGTGATCTTTGTTCCTGTGTAAGATATTAAAAAATAATTTTAGGGATTTGTTTGAATAATTTTCAGTCTCTCAGTTCTGTCGGCAGGCCTAGTACCTTATTGTGTCCGCAAGGGAAAGTCACCTTTGTTCCGGTGTAAAATATGAAATAGTAGGGAATTCTAAGTAAGAGATAGAAGGTAGATCAAATACTAATGGATATTTTGAATTCTGAATGGGGGAAATGGAAACCCAACTTGGTTGTGTGCGTTTTTAACTACTGGAACCATGGAGGCTTCGTTTGTCTTTGATCATGATTAAGTACAGTCAGGTACGAAACGCATAGGTGAGAGTGGTTACAGATCTGCTGGTTCCAATCACACTGCTGTTATTGCCTCTGACATATTTGTTTATGTAGCCAAAGGTACGGGTTTCATTTTATGTGAATTTTCATTAAAAAAAAAAATATATATGTTTTTAATATAAATAGTAGGAATTTGTTTGAATCATTTTCAGAGTGACACATTAGCCAGTCTCACAGTTGTGTATGTGTATTGTGTAGGCAGGCAGGGTGCCTTATTGCTACATCCATACTTCATCCATAGTACCATAAGGCTAAATGCCCACCTTACTCTGTTCCACCATCTTCATTTACACCCTGGAAGTGGTTCCATTTATTTAATTTTCATTTTTTATTGTATTTTTAAAGAGGTATTTTAAAGTCACCGAATTTCGTCTGAGTCGAACAGGCCAGATCCTAAACGCGGGGTCTACGAATGGAGAAGAAAAAAAAAAAAAAAAATTGTCCAAAGTCGAATTTTAGCAACATTTTTTGTCCAAAGTCTAGGAAATGCAATTATAATTGGAGATTTCAAACTATCCTGAAATTGAATGGAGAAATAGGATTTCTGGCACAAAGAATTAGTTTCATAAGTGTGCTAAATGGCACCTTGTCCCATCTAGCAGTGGAGACAACTAGAAAGGAGGCCTCTCAAGACCTTATGCAGTATACATGTAAGGGTACATTTAGGTAGCAGTGACCACAATGTGGTATCCTTTGAAGTTTGTTATGAGAAACACATTAACAAAGGTTCAAGACATTCAACTTTAAAAGCCAATTTTATGATGCTAAAAGCAGTATTAAAAAGGATATTAAAAGCTAAAAATACACAAGAAATATGGAATTGTTCAAAGTGTATACATTTAATACAAGAGGAGCAAATTACCATGAATGTTTAATCAGTGGAGTAACAATAGGGGTCGCCCCCTGCGACCCCCTCGCCAAGCGCCCGCAGGACAAGTGATCCCCTGGCGGCCTGCACTCTAGTAATGCAGAGCGCTGGGAGAGGACAATCTCCCAGCGCTCTGTATTACTAATAACCGCGCGGGAGCTTGACTCACCACTAGACCACCAGGGACTCTAGGTAGGAGGAGGGGGGCAGTCAGTAGGGGCATTGTGGAGAGGGCATTGTGATGGGGGTATTGTGGAAGGGGCATTATGGAGAAAGAGGGGCATTGTGGATGGGTCAATGTGGAGGTGGCCAATGTAATTGAGGGGGGCCAATGTGGTCGGGGGGGCCCCATGGCAATTCTTGCACCAGGGCCCAGTGGCTTCTAGTTACACCTCTGTGTTTAATAAAGAGGTTTGCAGGGAAAGGAGAAGGCTTTTAAACTACATCAGAAGCATAATAGAAAAAAAAAAAAAAAGTCTGCAAGCAATCAGGTAGGCTAGATAAAGCTAAAAATGGAGTCATTACAAAAGAGGGAAAAAAAAAAAAAAAAAATCTTCAACAAGTTTATAAATGGCAAAAAGATTATAGTTGATGACGGGTGAATTAGTGAAAATAAGGCAAGGGACGGCACCTTGAGTAAATTATTTTCTTTTGTATATACAAAGGAAGTGACAATGGCAGGATCTGTGTAAACAGGAAGAATCACGGTATTTCCTGCATCCTATCCATAGTTTACTGAGGACCGTCCATGAGACTGGATAAGGTTATGCTGCATAAAAATACCTGACTCGAAGGAATACACTGGATGTTGTAGGGTTTATCCCCCTGAGAAAAACAAGGGTACTCCCACTGCTGAGAGATATTTTATTAAAAATCTATAACAGTTCAAACTTGAATTTTTTAGGTGCAATATCGCAGTGGCCTGGAAATTTAGTGGCGCTGTTGCTACACCATCCTATCTAGATCTATATCTCTCGGCAGTGAGAGTACCCTTGTTTTACTCAGGGGGATAAACCCTACAACATATATGTTATTTTACTTTTTAAGTATTACTATCCTTTAAGGAGCTCAGCCACTGTAACAGCCAGTAGCATGCCATCATGTATATATAAAATCTAGATACCAAGGATTTATATAGAGGTAGAGTTATATTGCCATCCTGTTTAAAAGGGATAGTAATACTTCGTTTTATCTTTATTTTATGGGCCCAAAAAAAAAAAAAAAAAAAAAAACATGAACGATAAGTCATCTCTCAAACCTTTATGGTTTGAGAGATATTCACAAGTAAAGTTTCCCCTCCCGCCCCTTTTACCTAGTGTAAGCCATCTCTTCTCAGATGTGGAATGCAGTCCATAGACCAGACAGATAACAGCAGGGGACAATCTTCTTCCTATGAGAACAATGAAAGCCCTGCCCCCCATGACAAGTTTTTCAGGTTTTTCCCTTATCTTAATTGAAGATTGTCCCTCTCTGCAGTCTACCTGGGCACCTCCCTTCTGCTCTGGCTGAGCAGTGTTACATCAGTAAAAGGGGCGGGAGGGGGACACTTTGTCATTGAATTACTCTTGAACTACAACTCTGACAGAATTGAAATAATACTCTCCAAAGTCCATATACTATGATGATTAATTAGAGCTGCTTTTATTATGAAACATTACTATCCCTTTAAGGCCTCATCTAGAATATGGACTACGGTTTTAGGTACAGTTCTTAAACACATTAAAACTGTAAAAACTGCAGAGACATACAACAATATTAAAAAAATATATATAAATAAAAAGGGAATTGGAGGATCTGATAACACTGTTTTCTGCGAAAATTCAGTGAATAGAAAGTCCCTAAAATTTCCATCCTTTTGCCAACACCAAGAAATTTGCCATGGAGGTGTTCACACGCCATGTGTGGTTCTGGCTACATAGTCAGTAAACCGGGTTGGTCAATACAAGGCCCTCCAGATGCTGCCAGATAAAAACTAGCATCACACCCCACTAGCCTGCCTACCAGACACTGGAAGAATGCGGAGGAACAGTGTGGATCTATGACTATTGCATAGCTCGATGAGTCAAATCATGAGTAAGCACCGTAAAAGCACAAAATGCCTTTATCACTGAACTAGCAGTGTGGGACGGCGTTGCCCGTCATGTCATGACCGTTGGGCGCATGTGTGTGAAATGCAGACACACTGAAAAACACAGACATATGCAACACACAGGCAGACACATACCATACATCCCAAGTGTTCCTCTTTAGGAGGGACAGTCCCTCTTTGAGGGCCAAATCCCTCTGTCCCTCTTTCCCACCCTGTTGTCCCTCTTTTTAGGAGGTCAGACTGTGTGCAGGGCCGGCTCCACCTATAGGCGAGGTAGGCGCCGGCCTAGGGCGCACACGTACTGGGGGCGCGGGCATGCAGTGGAGAAGAGCTGCGCCCTCACACACCACGCCGGGAACCACAACACAGTCTGGTCTGTGTTGCTACAGCGCTCCCTCATTGGGTCGGATCTTTAGTAATGCAGAGCGCGCTGGGATTCATGATCTCCCGCCGCGCTCTGCATTACTGAAGAGAAGACTGCGCGGGAGCTACAGGTATGTGATGGGGGGCAAGTTGGAGCTGAGGGGGCATACTGGAGCTGCTGGGGCAAAGTTGGAGCGGATGGGGGGCAAAGTGGAGATGATGGGGGCAAGTTGGAGCTGAGGGGGTATAGTGGAGCTGCTGGGGGCAAGTTGGAGCTGATGGGGGTGAAAGTGGAGCTGATGGGGGCAAGTTGGAGCTGAGGGGGCATAGTGGAGCTGCTGGGGGAGCAAAGTGGAGCTGGTGGGGGCAAGTTGGAGCAGATGGGGGCAAAGTGGAGCTGATGGGGGCAAGTTGGAGCGGATGGGGGGCAAAGTGGAGCTGTTGGTGGCAAGTTGGAGCTGCTGGGGGCATAGTGGAGCTGCTGGGGGGCAAAGTGGAGCCGATGGGAGTAAGTTGGAGCTGATAGGAGCAAGTTGGAGCTGATAGGGGCATAGTGGAACTGAAGGGGGGGCAAAAGTGGAGCTGGTGGGGGCAAGTTAGAGCGGATGGGGAGCAAAGTGGAGCTGATGGGGGCATAGTGGAGCGGATGGGGGGGCATAGTGGAGCTGGTGGGGGGCATAGTGGAGCGGATGGGGGGCAAAGTGGAGCTGGTGGGGGGCAAAGTGGAGCTGGTGGGGGTAAGTTGGAGTTGATGGGGGCAAGTTGGAGTTGATGGGGGGCAAAGTGCAGCTGATAGGGCCAAAGTGGAGATGATAAGGGGCAAGTTGGAGCTGGTGGGGGGCAGAGAGAGGACAATTATGAAAAGAGGTGGGGTATAAGAAGGCAGGGAATAAAGGGGTGGGACACAAGAGGCGGAGCGAAATGGGCGGCAAAATTAGGTTTTGCCTAGGGTGGCAAAAATCCTTGCACCAGCCCTGACTGTGTGTATTACTTAGCTCTACAGCAATAAAGCAATAAACTTCCGTATATGTGTTTATACATTAATCTGTGCAAATAAAATACTTTGGTCTTGCACTAAATCATTTATTCAGTTACATAAATAGTCAGTAATAGGTCATGAAATAACCTAAAAATTCTTACTAATGCCCCGCCCACCAGCCACGCCCCCAAAAATATCACCTAAAAGTAAAGTGTCCCTCTTTGGCCATGTGAAATGTTGGGAGGTATGCACATACACACAGTGAGCGGCAGAAACATGCAAAAGACACACACACACACACACACACACACAACACACACACACACACACACACTGGAGATGGACACACATATGTAACAGAGATGTACACACACACACACACACACACACACACAACATATATAAGCAGAAACACATGCGTGCATGAATTGTGTACCCCTCTGGCACTCAAATGGTTAAGGTATAGAGAGGCATGTGAGAGATAAATAGCAGTGGGAAGTGTGTTCATACCTGGGAAGTTTGACTTGTGTTGTCTCTGGAGAGGACTGATGTGGTGCTGATGTGGAGAGACAAATGGGGCAATCTGGGTTAAAAGGGGGCGGGGCTTAATCGCGAGTAGGGGCGGGGCTTAACAGAAATGTGGAAAAGTGTTCCTAATAGGCTGGGGAAGGAGGAGAAGTGGGAGGGAAATGCAAGTTTACAGTGTGAGGGGTTTGAACACACTCCCTGAGGGGTAAAACTTGATACACAACCCTGTGGCAGTCAGTGGGTTAAGTGTGTATCTGATGCCTGCCTGTCCTCTGTGTTGTATGGCAAATAATGACAGTGAAGAAATAATTCAGCAATGAGGACCTACCTTAACCCTTTGAGTGCCATATTGTTCCTCAGTGGCTGTAGTACAGGTCCTGCTGAGGCCACTGGGAGTCAGGGTGAGTGACTGTGTGTCAGCCATATTTCTTTCTGGCTTTGTGTGTGTGTGAGTGAGGCATGTCTGTGTAATACCAGGGAACTTTGACTTGTGGAGTCCCTCATGTGGTGCTGATGTGGAGAGAGCAATGGGGCAATTTTGGTTTAAAGTGGGCGGGGCTTAATCACGAGTAGGGGGCGGGGCTTAATATAAATGAGGAAAAGTGTTAGTAATAGGCTGGGGAAGGAGGAGAAGTGGGAGGGAAATGCAAGTTTACAGTGTGAGGGGTTTGAACACACTCCCTGAGGGCTAAAACTTGATACACAACCCTGGGGCAGTCAGTGGGTTAAGTGTGTACCTGATGGCTGTCTGTCCTGTGTCTTGCATGGCAAATGATGACAGTGAAGAAATAATTCAGCGGAGGGCCTACCTTAACCCTTTGAGTGCCATTTTGTTCCCCTGGTGCTGCACTACAGGTCCTGCTGAGGCCACTGGGAGTCAGGGTGAGTGACTGTGTGTGTGTGTGTGTGTCAGCCATATTTATTTCTGGCTTTGTGTGTGTATGTGGTGCTGTGTGTGTGACTGGGGCATGTGTGTGTGTGGTGCTCTGTGTGTGTGAGTGGGGCATGTGCGTGTTTGTTTGGTGCTGTGTGAGTGGGGCATGTGTGTTTGTCTGTGGTGTAGGAGCAAGTGGCGGCCATATTGTTTTTTTCTGACTTTGATAGTGGTGGGCGGGCTGCATAGTGGGGGCGGGCCAACTCCCTGCATGACTGAATCACCCAATAGGAATAGTAACTCATGCTTTATGCCTCCCCTGGGTGTGTTTTGGCAGGCACAAAGTCTTCTTTTATATATATAGATAACTTGCCATTTTCCCACTCTGTAGTAAGCTATATTCTTCGGAGACATCTGTCAGTCAGGTACAATTTTAAATGATTCAACAAAGAGGATTGATTTTAAGAAGATGAAGTGGTATGATTTATCTGCTTGGGATCTTATCACTAGTGGTGCATTTGTGGTTCCATATTGGATATGTAGTAAGGCAGAGGGAAGTCTATTTGCACACTGTTTGATGTTTTGGATGGTCTCCACCACAAGGTATATATAAGAGAAGAAATATAGCCTTTATCATGTATTGTTTTGATTAAACGGAGCCGCTGAATCTTGTTTGAATGTGGAGTTCTATGACTACCAGAACAGTGGGACAAGTCTAGGGTGACCACATTCCCATTCTGTCAGTCCGGGACATATGGTCACCCTAGTCCCGCAGCCGAGGCTCCCGCCGGATCCCAATGGAAACTCTTACTCTGTCAGGCTCAGAAAGAAGGTCAGCGCTGGCGAGAGCCTCAGCTGCGGGTCTCACTTGCAGTACCAGCCTACCTACTCCACCCCAGATGTCTCACACGTACCAGTCCAGCCAGCCAATGAAATGTATTTGCTATATGGTCCTCATTGGCTGGCTGAGCCAGCCAATGAGGACCATATAGCAAATACATTTCATTGTCTGGCTGGACTGGCATGTGTTGTCAATTCCCGGGACTCTTTGTTGTCACTGTGGGGGGTCACCCGGGACACAGACCCCCAAATAAGAGACAGTCCAGACATTCCGGGACGTGTGGTCACCCTAGACAAGGCTGGCATTTGTAGCATTAAACACAACAAACACACCCCTTTTTGATAATTCCAGCAGAAGGCAGACATTTTTCCCCACACCTTTTTGGGTGAAAGTCTTTGGCCATCCCTACTGATGGAGTTAGAAAGGACAATTTGTTCCCTATGTATATACTGTACTGCAGGCACAGTATAAACCTAAAGCTCTGGTGGGAAAGGAGTAGATTAGAGAGGCTGGTTAGCTTTTATCTATCAAAATCAACATACTTTAAAGTAAACCTATTTAAAATGTTTACAACAGAATTCCCTTTCCAAAAAGCTCTTCTGCATCAGCTTTAGACATACTAAGCCACTTTCACCATGTAGCCATTCCATATATCTACATTCCTTTTATGTGAGGATTCCCCCGCACACACCCCCACCACCTATTGCATCCATCTCCCATTGTCCTGCAAAAGCAATGCATTAGAGACCTCTAGCATTCAAGGGGTTAAAAGCTCAATTTAAAAGTCCTTTAGAATTTTTTTTATTTTCCTCCTATGGGGCGATTCATTTGCTCCAGAATTGCAAGTCAATAATATGCAATCCCCTTTGAGTGCCAGAGGGGTACAGAACGCATTGTTAAGCAATGCGTTCCGTACCCCTCTGGCACTCAAAGGGTTAAAATCATTAGGGAATGCAGCTTATCCTTGAGGTTTAGAACCACAAGTGGCGAGATTCCTCAAGTAAAAGGACAGAAAAATACACATTAACATGTAATGCAAGTCCATGGTTCTGGGTCCTTTTTTAGAGTAGTTCTAAATCTTCTTTAATCAGCTTATAGATCTTAAACTCTTTAAAAGCCAGTGGGGTAGCAATGCAATACATTGTGTACCCTCTGGCATTCAGATGGTTAAACGTGCTACAGAATGTTTAGTTTTATTTTCCTTATCAGAGGTTGTTGGAATACAAAGTGGCAAGATCTTTCAAGGAACATTTGCATTCCATATCAGTTTTCATATTTCACTGGAGAGAATATTTGTTTTTGATGGCAATATTTTATTGAGGTTCACCTGTATTTTGTATATTAAGGGAACCTTTGCAGTTTAGCTCCAGAATTGCACCTCTAGCTCACTGGGTTTACATTACACCAATAGGATCATTCACATACCTGACACTCCAGCACAGACATAAGCCCCAGCAGTGACTGCAAAGCCAAACGCCATGTTCACGCTCAGGAATTGCGCTTTAGCAAACCCGCTTAACTCCATCTGTGCCACAGATCCACAGCCAAACAGCTAGGACAGAAGAAAGGTTACGTCACTGACCTTTTACTAGTTTACAAAAGAAAACCTTTTAATGCATACCCCCCATTCAAAAAGGGATTGTGTATATATATATATATATATATATATATATATATATACACGTATCTTTCAGTTGGAGGGTACGCATTTCATTTTATAATATTGATAGAGATTTTTATATTAAAGGGATAGTAATGGTTGTTTTAAAAGAAAAAAAAAAAAAAAAAAAAGTTTAATATTGTTGATATTAAAAATATCTAACGCAATGGGGGTACCATATGTCCCATCTCAAACATGTATAGTTTGATATATAAGCTTATAAATTTCTCCCCTCCCGCCCCATTCACAGACATCAGCACTTTAGCTGACAGGAGATTCTGTCATTTGACTGGATGGTGGTTCTTCAGCAGAGCCAAAATAAGCTCTATCTAGAAAGAAGTACTTCATTGGAATGGTCTACAAAGTGCGCTTGCAAACCAGCCGCTGGTCAAATGACCAGAATTTCCTTCTTTCAGCTAGGGTGCCGACGTCTATGAAAGGGGCGGGAGGGGAGAACTTTATAAGCTTATATCTCTCAAACTGTACATGTATGAGAGATGGGACCTACGTCATTAACTTTTTATAAGTCACCATTACTATCACTTTAATAAAGTATTATCATGCCTCTTCCATGATGTGCTCAGGAGGATAAGTTACTATAAACTGCCTACAAAAGACCACGGGTAAGTGGAAAGAAGCCATTTACGTTTTCAGTCTAAGGCTAGGTCCACAAGGTAGGGTAACCAAACATCCCCGGATTCAGCTGTCACCGGAAAAAAAAAATCTGTCCCTGAAAACGTCCCCGGATCCCAGTGCCTAGCACTGACATTTTGCTTCTCTTCATTGCGTCTATTAGACGGACAACTGCGAATGTGTACCATGCACAGTGATGTGATCATGGGCTGCAGGATGATGAACTAAGGGAGGGAGGGTACATAGAAATTGCTTCAGTGCGCAAGCAGAGCAATCCAGACTGCAGGGCACACCTCACCATGGCCTCCACGCCATAATGCCAGGGGTCTGAACGAAGGTAGGGCAGTGCTGAAGTGTGTGGAGGAGGACAAGGTGGGTAGCGTGGAGGTGGACAATGTGAAACTGGACAGGGTGGGCAATGTGTGGAGGACAATTAAGGCAGTGTGGAAGAGAACATGGTGGGCAGTGTGGAGTGGACAATTAAGGCAGTGTGGAAGTTGGCAATATGTGGAGGTGGACAATGTGAAGTTGGACTGGGTGGACAATGTGGAAGTGAGCAACGTGTGGAGGAGGGCAGGGTGGACAGTGTGGAGGCACTTTGAGGAGAAGGGCAGTGTGGAGGTGTACAATGTGAAGCTGGACAGTGTGGGTAATGTAGGGATGGACAGTGCTGAGGTGAGCAGTGTGTGGAGGAGGATGGGCTGGACAGTTTGTGGAGATGGGCAGTGTGGAATTGGACAGGGTGGGGAGGAGGACAGGGTGCGGTGAGGGTGGACACATTGTGGATGTAGTCCAAGTGTGCACAGGGTGTGGAGGTAGCCAGACTGTGGGCAGTGTGTGGAGGCAGCCAGAGTGTGGGCAGGGTGTGGAGAGAAAAAAATAAAAAAAAATAAAAAATAAAAAAATCTGGTCACCTTACCACAAGGGCAATGAGTGTGCTGATCCAAATGCCAGTATCCAACTTACTTGCATGCCCCCCCCCGAGATTCTGTCAACAGGAGAAATTATAGAGGTGGAGCTAATGGCTTGGCCAGTTGAGTTGCAGCCAAACTATTAGCAGATTCTCACATGGGATGTTCGTTAAATGGATTGTCGCATTGAACACTGCAGCTCTAGAGAGAGGCCTCTTGGACCAGTGTGAGTATAAGTGCTGCTAAAGTTCTCAAGTTGCGGGGGGGGACTGAACATGTAACCAGACCAGTCTGCGGCAGTGGGCTGGAATTTAGAATAGATGAGGATAGAGATCTAGGGTTCATTTTTATTTGCCCCTTATGATGCAGTTTGTTGCAATTGCTCCATTTTGTAGATGCAATCCTTAATGGTTTCCATAAAGGTAGATTTCCAGAGAGACTAAATACAATTCTGTAAGTTAGAAAAACAAGAAAAGGTCAAAAAGAAACATTTTAATTTAAATAAGCTCAAATCATTCCTGCGGATCTGCAGAGGAGAACACAAGAGCGCCAAGATATAAATTCCATGTCCTTCTTGCCCTTTTGTGTTTTGCTCCACTCTGATTAAAGTTTACCGCAAGTATGCCTTGTGTTGGTCTCAATTATATATTTTTAAGTAGTACCCCTATCACTCCTGTGGGAGCGCTGAAAATAAAAACAGTGTTTGAAATGGACCTCTCCATGACAGCAGCGGTCTCTCAGACCCAAACTCTGCTCGCCGATACGCGCAACAGGTCGCATGTACCGGCACGTTGGAAAGGATCAAAGTGGTCCTTAAGGGGTTAAAGCACACCAAGAAAGAACAAAATTAAGTATTTTGTTGAAGGCATGGTGGCCTCTCCGGTGCTGCCATTACAGAGAAAATGTCCATATTTCCTAATTATACAGGATGACAGTGTTACACTGCCACAAGAAATCAGGTGGTGGTTAGGGTTGCCACCCAGCCAGTATTTTACAGGCAGGCCGGTAAAAAAATTGGCTTCTGTCCAGTGTTAAGTCTATGGAGGGAATGCCATGGCCGGTATTTTTTTGAAGAAAAGGTGGCAAACTCATCTGTGTGTGTGTGTGTGTGCTTCATGAACAAGCAAAAGTTGGGTGATAGGATGCTAGATATGTCTCTAGTGTATGGATACCTGAGAGTTAAAATTTTATTCAAACTTTTGGATGCTAGGTGTGTCCAGCATCCATGGGTTAAGTTACAGAATGTTAATCATTCTACTCTACACATTTTAGGCTAGTGGTGGGCAATGTGTGGCTTTTCAGCTGCTGCTGGACAGAGATCCCATCGTGGTGGCTGGAGAGCCTCACATTGCACATCCCTGGCTTATCCACAGTGTCAACACAAACCACAAGATTCACTGTGGACCCATCATAACTATTACTGGCTGTGAGTACCAGGCATTGACAGGTAAAACATGCATTACCCCAGGCTCTGTATAGTATGGAACACGGCTAGAATTCTATTAGACGAGAGCACATTGGTCTTATTCAGTTTTGGAGCAAGTTCTCTGAACTATAGAAAGGGAAGAGGAGTTCTCCACATTCCCAAAGGCATCAATAAGATTCTCATCCCTTAAATGCACAAAGTCTCCAATAAATGTCTTTGTAATGCATCAGAGACCTTTCTAGAATCCAGTGAGTTAAAAGCCCCATTTAAGTCAATTAGACATTTCTGTCCCCAAGTGGTGGACATGGATGCAGTATTGCTTGGGGTTTATGCCTTATGCATAAATGCAAAGTGACCCAATTCTGGGTTGAGCTACTTGCACCATACAGGACATTAACGTTCCCCAAATTCTTATTTGTCAAAAATAGTGCTAGGGAAGTTGCACACACAAGGCAATACGTTGGCACCCTCTCGCTAGTAATCAATGGGTTAAACAGTTGTTCCATTTTTGCCCCCAAATCACTCCCCTGTTTAAACAAAGCCAAATGCGTTAAGGAGCCAGGTTGCAAGTCACTGCATCAGGGTCAGCAACATGTGGTTCTCCAGCTGTTAGACTACATTTCCCATCAAACTTTGTCTGACAGAATAGAACTACTGTCAGCTAAGGGTGATGGGAGTTTGAGTCCCATTTAGAGAGCAAATCAATAACACAATGAATGACAAACCCCTGAATTAATGATTCACTATGTATAACAACCTCCAGAGCTCAGGAACAGACCAGAAATTAATCCTTTGATTGCCCCCTGGGTGCACAATGCATTGGAATTCAAGGGGTTAAGGACCAGAAGGAGCGTGTAAGGTTAAGGAGAGCCCAGTCTGTGAACAGCCGAGAGGGTCAAGGGTAAAGAAAACCAGTGTTTTAGGGTTTGTTAAAACAAGGGAACTCCCACTGCAGGCAACAGTTTTAAACAGTCACAAAGTAGTGAAGCCATTATGATTACACTCTATGGAGAGCTGCAGTCAGTGACTCACCTCTCCCATTCAATGCAAAAGAACAGAACTTTGAGAGCTATCATCTCTCAAACAATAAGGGTTTGAGAGATGTCACTGGGGGCAATATGGGGGCAATAAGCTACAATATGGGGATTAGTAACTTGCAAGTATTACTATATCCAAGTTACAAAGCGGTTTGTCTTCACTTGGATCCAATGTGATAAAATCCACATTCTAAATCCCTTTTTTCATGCAAATGGCACCAAGCACAGTTCATTTTTTTGGTTGCTAAAGACATGTTAAGCAGCCAGGAGTTTAACCCTTTGTGTGCCAGAGAGGTGTGCAATGCATTGCATATCCCTCTGGCACTCAGAGGGTTAATATTTAACCTACATTGTGGTTTAGTTGTGTGCAGACTACTTACAATTAAAATGAGGGTCCCCAAAAACTCAGCCATCCCACAGCGAACATACACATTTTTTGTTCTCAACTTCAACTTAATCTTTTTCAGCAGCTTCAGATAACTGTCCATTTTGCAGCAGAGACGATATCTGATTGTATTATACAGCAAGGACCACAGACCCAGTCCAGTGGCCTGGCCCCAGGCTGGGATTTATGACTTTGTGAATACTGCTGATTAGGAATACTGAATAAACCTGCTTCATTGACCTAGCTATTTATATAAGCAGTTTAACCTTTTGAGTGCCAGAGGGGTATGCAACAATTTGTTGTACACCCCTCTGAATGCAAAGGGTTCATCAGTTTAAATTGGTCAGTGCAGCCAGGGGTAGTTTAACCCCTTAGAAGCTACAGACGACTCCAATGCATTGCTTTTAAAATGAATTGTAGACATATCTATCCCCCAAGGGGTTAAGGGGGAACTACCACCTTAATGGAACCTTAGCACCTCCTGATTATTTTATTTATTTATTTATAAAGTGTTTTACTAGGCAGAATACATGGAAATTTCAACCATTTTCAAGTGTGTCCTAGAGATCTCTTGCAATAGAAATTTACACATTTATA
The DNA here is from genome assembly GCA_037306005.1 of Rhinophrynus dorsalis. NCBI lineage: Eukaryota > Metazoa > Chordata > Amphibia > Anura > Rhinophrynidae > Rhinophrynus > Rhinophrynus dorsalis. Next base: position 32,157,737 of record CM074719.1, read on the forward strand.
CACAAATAGAAACAAGAAAATAAAAATTACATATTCGTATTTCTATGCAGTTGCATGTTGTTTTTAAAGTAGGCTGACCAGATCTCACCTTTAACCGGGGACACATAGGAAATAGCCATTTTTCAGTACTTCACTGAAATCAAAGCAGTCCTGCAGGATGCATTTATCCTATGCATCCCCGGTTAAAGGTGAGGTCTGGTCAGCCTATTTTAAAGGGATAGTAATACTTCATTTTAACTTTATTTTATTTTGTAGGCATTAAAAAAACATGAAGAACGATATAAGTCTTATCTCTCAAACCTTTATGGTTTAAGAGATATTCACAAGCAAAGTTTCCCCTCCCGCCCCTTATACCTAGTGTAAGCCATCTCTTCTCAGATGTGGAATCCAGTCCATAGACCAGACAGATAACAGCAGGGGACAATCTTCTTCCAATGAGAACAATGAAAACCCTGCCCCCCTTGACAAGCTTTTTAGGTTTTTCCCTTATCTTAATTGAAGATTGTCTCTCTGTGCAATCTACCTGGGCACCTCCCTTCTGCTTTGGCTGAGCAGTGTTACATCAGTAAAAGGGGAGGGAGGGGGACACTTTGTCATTGAATTACTCCTGAACTACAACTCTGACAGAACTGAAATAACACTCTCCAAAGTCCAAATACTATGATGATTAAAAAGAGCTGTTTTTATTATGAAACATTACTATCCCTTTAAAGGGATAGTACTGTTTCACAAAAACAGCAGATCCAATTAATGTTCATAGTATTTGGCCCATGGATAGTGTTATTTCAATACTGTCAGAGTTGTAGTTCCCGTGGAATCTGGTCTCTTGACCGGACAGATCACAGCAAGGGACAGTCTTCTTACTGTGATCATAAGGAAAACCCTGACCCCCTTGACAGGTTTTTCAGGTTTTTCCTTATGGTCACTGAAGATTGTCCCTCTCTGTGATCCATCCGGACAGTCTTGTTACTCTGAGGTGAGCAGTGTTACATTAGTAAAAGGGACAGGAGGGGGGATACTTTGTCATTCATTTATTCTTGAACTACAACTCTGATAGTATTTAAATAACACTCTCCATGGTCCAAATACTATGAAGATTAATTGGAGGCGGAGCTGCTTTTATTGTGAAACATTACTATTCCTATAATTGCTAAGAAGCGGCTATTGTACGGCATTTTAAACTGGCAGAAGCTTAAACTGTTTCAGGTTCATTAATCCGAGTTTTTGGAGCTCTATTGGAGAAAGTTTTATTCATGTAATGTAAAATCGTTTGAATTGCTGGCAGTGGATAGGAGGTAATAGGAATAATTTGCTAGTTACCTTAATCTGGTCATAAAAACCTAATAATAACAAAAGATGGGTGAAACTTTTCAAAAGCAAATCATGGAAAAACAAAAAAAAAAAATCCTACTTTTTTGCTTTTTTCTACTATTTTCACAAAAAATGTAATCAGTGATAATATTGTATCCCCAAACGCACACACACACACTGAGAATTTCCCTGATATATTCCCACCATACTAGTATGAAAGAGGTGTCAGTTTGAAGCTAGTGGTGACAGGTAAAGAAAGGGAGTCAGTCTTGATAGGGGTATTGGTAGTAGCCAGGTGTTCTCTAAGTATGGGGGGTGTGAAGGGAGAAAGAAGAGTTAAAAGAAAAAACAAAACAAAAAAATGGTTTGAGTGAAAAGTGATCCAAGTTCCTACCTGAGCTGTCTGAGCCTCTACTGAGATGGAGTGACATATTCTTTGCAGACATATAAATGCATTGTATATTCAAGAGACAGACAGATACAGCTTATGCAACATACGGTGTGTACTTACATACACACTCACTCCTACATCTGCAAGAACAAGAAGGAAAAGCATATACTGAGGTGTGATGGTGCTGTACTTCTGCACCAGTTATCCTGCAGGGCACTTTATCCTTTTTACAAGGTGCTGATTCTGAAATTAAGAGGTCTGTCCTTATCCTGTACTGTAGTTTAAAAAATAACACCACAGTCAGGGTAAAAGAAAGGGAGAAAGCTGCTGTGGAAATGTAACATTAGCTACACGTTTAGGTAGGCAGGCTATGCACAGAGCCTGCCAGTGACCAGTACTTGAAACAGAGATATACTGTACATCATAAATTATTTTCAGATGGAAAAAACATCATTCCACACACTAAGAGCTCTGTTGTGTATTTTGCAGTAAAATGCAACATTATTTTCAGTATGTCCAGGAAACATGCTAAGGGCAGGGGTAAGGGGAAAGAAGAAGTGCATAGATGTGTTGGTGGTATTAAAGTAATTCTACAAAAACTAACTGCAGCCATAGTTGCTACTTCTTGTGCAATAAATTATGAAAAAATTCTCACCACTATAAGTAGTAGTAGCAGGTCTTATAATTTTAAGTCCTTTGCTACTAGCCAGACCTGAAAGGTTTTCTCCACTGCAAGCCAAAACATACCCACCAAGACTGAATTTCTACTCGCCAGGGCTAAATTTTCACTCTCCATAGGCTAGTGGCGAGTGGAAATTTTGAGCCCTGATAGTAGCACTAAACCTTTTTTAGAAGACTAAGACAATAAGGGCTCACATTCTAGTGTTGTTGCCATATCAGAAGAGGATTTAGCAGTGAGACCAGTTGCTGAGTCAGAAAGTGACAGTCAGTCCCCATCACATACTGGCGGTCAATGTTTTAGAAATCCCCCTAAGGTGAAAAATAAAATATATATATATATATATATATATATTTTTTTTTTTTTTTTTTTTTTTTTAAACTTAAAGGATCTAGAAGAATATGAAAGTAGTGGGGTGAAAACAGTTGCTGCTGCTGACCTAATTATTGCTGTTGATGTTGAGAGTATATCCCTCCACTGTCCTTCCCTTTCTTACCATGCACAAGTAAATATGCCTAAAAATACACAGTTATAATCTTGGTGATTATCATCATCACCACCATCGCAGCTTCCAAGTCCAACCCCAACCCAATCACACTCACTATTTCTGGCTAAGCAGCAACATAGGTCATCAACGTCCAATCCTATCTATTAGGGTTTCTGCTACTGTTCGAAGTGTAGAACCACCGACATGTATTGCTAGCGCTTGCAACATGTAGCCTGTGTATTAGTAGTAACAGTAGTAGTAGTAGTCCATCAGGAACCCTTCAGTCCATGAAATCTACACTAAGGAGATACATCACTCGGAATACAAAAGCTAAAAATGTTGCTATCTGCTGTCTCTGAAAAAGCAAACAAACATGTGAGTAGAGGAAAAAATCACATCTAGGCACATCCTCGTTGTGATCCAACAAGACAGACAACCACAGTTCTGATTGTGAGACAAACCAGCAAATGGAACAACTAGCACCAATAGAACACTCCTAAAGTGTATAGGTCCGAATATCACATAATAGTAGTGCTGTAGATGTCTCAGATAGGCTTGTGTGATTCGGTTTGTCAACATTCAGAATTGTCCTGGTACCAGCTGCAGTGACCCAGCAACCACCAACACCACCACAGTTATGTTGCTTTCAAGCAGAGCTAGCCCAGCAGGTGGGCAAAGAAGAGTACTTTCAGCAGTACTAGTCAAACTCCAAACCAAAAAATTTAAATAAGAAGGGAACTGCAGGTCATTCGTCTTCTACTAGCAGGGAAGAGAGGTCCAGGTCCTCCTCTGAGACCACGAAGCAGTCATCACCTGTGTCTCATCAGCTGTTTAGTGATGATCCCCCCAGAACCACCTCCACAATGACTAGTACCACTGCTAGTTTAGTCACCACCTCCGCTACAGCCAGTTCTATAAACCTGGGGACACTTTGCGTGTTTAACACTACTGGTTGGACACTGCGGTCAATATCAACGTGGGATTTTTATAGCAAACGTCCGTGTAAGCAGCCCAAATGGAAATTATTGCAGTATTTAGATAACATTTTTACTGCCACCACTGTCACTGCCACTTAGAGCATATCTACTCCAAGAAATGTTATTGAGGGAGATAGTTTACCATTTCCTGGTAACCACCAGGCAGAAGAGGGAATTGAGCAGGTCTCCCCAAAATCTGCTGCTGATGATGATTTTTCTTCTTGTCACAACCTACAAGAGGTAGAAGAAGAATCTGAGGGATCAAAGTCTCCTAAGATTGATTTGTCCCCTGAGCTTGATTTTTCCACTGACCTTGATTATTCTCCTGAGCTTAATTTTTCATCTGTTTCCCACAGTACTCCTCCTTTTTCTCCAGTTACACTTGTGTCTTCTATTGACAACTCAAAACCTGCCTCTCCAGTTCCAGTGGAGTCTCCCAGCCAGGTAGTAGCTGCTAGTAAAAAAGTCTGCGGTATCCATCTACTGAGTCCTGCCTGCTCCCGTGTTCTGCAGTTCTGGCTACATCTCCAGTGTTGCTGTCATCCTGAGTCCGCCTCACACCAGTCATCCTCAGTTTTGTAATCTCTTCTAACAAAAGTCTGCGGTATAGTAGACCCTGGAAATGGTTCCTTTTTTTTAATTTATTATATTTTAAATTGCATTTTGTAAAGTATGTCAAATAAATCGGACTGTCGCCAAATTTCAGATCCTACGAATGAAAAAAAAAATGTCCGAATTCATGTTGTCCCTACTGAAGTGGGGTCGGACAAGGGTACAAAGTTCAGCTCTAAGTTTTTGAGACCTTTCTGCCAAAACTTATGCATCTAGTGTTCCCAGACCTCTAGGCATCATCAGTCCAAAGGAGAAACAGAGCAGGACAAACAGGTCCCAGAGCAGTATTTGGGAATGTGATGCTTCACTTTGCACCTCCAAGATAATTGGTACCTCATGATTCCACTGGCAGATTTTTGGTGTCACAAACACTCCCCTACTGGATTTTCTCCGTTCTACTTGCAATATGACTATCATTTAACCTCTTTCCCTGAAGCCTTACTTCACTCTCCTGTACCATCTGTCTCAGTTAGGTTGTATCTTATATGAGACAGTCTTCTTCTGATCTGTGATGTATGTCTAAAATTCAGGCTGCCTACAAGACAAAAGCTGACCAAAGCTATTCTCCTGTTCCTCTTTATCAAATAGGAGATAAGAACTGGTTTTCAACCAATCATCTTGATCTGTCTTTGCCTTTAAAGAAACTGGGTTCTAAAAAGGTCTTTTTCCTGTTGTTTGCAAAGATCAACACTGTGGCATTTCACCTGTCATACTACATTCCTTCACTGGTCACTCTCCTACTCCTCCAGCTCATGTACATATTGATGAATATGAAGAGTATGCGGCTAAATTCATCCTGTACTCTCACCTCCAAAGAGGCCAGCTCAAATAATACATCCATTGGAAAGGCTTATGTTCTGATGAGCACTCTTGGGAATCTCACTCAACCTTTCTCGCTCTGGTTCTAAGGTGACAGTTTCATCAGTTGCACAGAGATACGCCTTGCCCCAGAAGGTGCCCTTTGGAGCAAGAGAACAGTGTCCAGATGACATCCATCTCGATGGCAGTCAACAAGATGATGGCCAGAGTCCTCGTGTCCATCTCATCCTCCTCTAGTCTTGTCTACCTGTGAGTTCTTAACAATGGGCACAATCTCAATGGCAATTAGTGAGCAACCCCTGTTCGCACAGAAAAACAGCCGTTTAGTGTTGTAAAAGCTGATCGGACCTGGCCTGTTACCCTGGACTCCTTTTGATTGCTGCCTTCTCCAAACTATCTGCCTCTTCACCAATTCTGAACCTGAGCTGCCTGCCCTTAACCTCATCCAATATTAAGGGATTTAATATAATTCTTGAGGAATACATTTTTCAATATAAAAGGAATACTAGAACAAGAGGACATGCCCTAAAATTATAAGGTGGAAAAATAAGATAAAATGTAAGAAACCACTATGGAAATGGTGATAGATAACTGGAACAGCTTCTCAGAAGAAGTGGTTGAGGCTAAAACAATGCATGAGTGTAAGAACTCCTGGGTTAGACATATGGCTATTCTAAGAATAGTAAGCCTGAGTTAAATAGATGGGGACATGGGCAGATTGGATGGGCCAGTTGGTTCTTATCTGCTTTCAGATTCCATGTTTCTATGTAGGAATAGCCTTGTTTTACTCCACAGGAAAAGCCCTATAATATATACATAGTAACAAAGATTAGGCCAAAAAAGACATGCATCCACCAAGTTCAGCCCATGCCATATCACCCGGTTTATCCTGAGGGAAGCAAAAAAAACCCTGTTGAAGTCATTTCCAATTAAGCTCCAAGTGATTAAAACAAATTCCTTCCTGACTCCAAAAGGCAGTCGGATATTTCCCTGGATCAACATCCTATCTGCTTTGAAACCAACTGTCATAACTGTCAAAGTATTCCACGTACTGCTCTTATGCTAAAAAATCCTTACCTTTGAATTAGTCAAAAACACCTTCCTCTAGTCGTAATGGATGACCTCTTGTTTTTTTGCTCAGATCTTTGAGTAACTAGTTCTCAGAGAGTTCTATGTATTGACCTGGAATGTATTTGCAAATGGTAATCATATCACACCTTAACGACCATCCAATCAGGCACATGGAAGACTGTTAAGAACCACAGAATGTATTTCTTTTTCACTAACTGAATTCTGGGATGACAGAGTGACATGACGTTACACTGCCATCCAAGAATTACATAACTCAAAGGGTTAAAATAAATATAATGCAAAAAGTGCTTTAAAATCAGAATAACTAACTGAAGGAGTGTGTTGTCTTAGAGAATAAGATGGAGTCAGTCATTTAGTTTCAAATGTTTATTATACAGAAAAACTGCCAGACCATGTTTTTGTTTTATTTACTAGAACAGGTAAATAAAAAATCTGTATGATACTGGAGTGAATGAGTAATAAAATGCTTATGAACTCACAACTATTTTAGAAACAATTAACTTTATTAATAAACATAAACAAACAGTGTTATTTTTTAATTTGTATTCAAGTTAACTAGGCCGGTCCTGTATTACTCCACCAACCAACTGTTTTAGACCGCACATTCTGATAGTGGACCCTTTTTTGGGCCCAGACATTGTGTATAAAGCATATGAAATAATTTGAAGCAAATCCCATCTCTCAAACCTTTATGGTTTGAGAGATGTTCACTGCTAAAGTTCCCCCCTCCCTCATGTCATCCGTAAAGTTGACAGAAGGAGATCCGTGTCGGCCGACACGAGAAGGCTCTTCAGCAGAGCCGTAATAGCGATATTTAACCCCTTAAGGACCAGCGGTCCCAGGGTGTGCTGTCCCTTAAGGACCACATAGAAGACTTTGACGTGATGTCCCACGTGACTGATCACGTGGGGTGGCACGCCGAATGGAGGGACTGCAAGAGATCTCTCCGGTCTTGGAGCGATCAAGTTCAGTCCCCAGTATTACTCACCACGCTCCTACAGGAGCGCGGTGAGTAAAAGTACATGACGTGGCAGAACCGTCACTGGTCCTTAAGTGCTGGACCAGCAAGACGGTCCTGCCACGTCAATGGTCCTTAAGGGGTTAAAAAGAACTACTCCATTGGAACGATCTACAGAGTGTGCTTGCAAACCAGACACATTTTGTAGACCGTTCCAATGAAGCAATTCTTTTCAAATATCGTTATTTCAGCTCTGCTGCAGAGACATCGGCTGGTCCCTGGACCGGGATCTCCTGCTGTCAGTAGAACGCTGACGACAGTAGATGGGGAGGGAGGGGGAACTTCAGCGACGAATATCTCTCAAACCATAAAGGTTTGAGAGATGGGATTTGTGCCACATCATTTATTTTTTTAAATCTACAAAACAACATAAAATGATTATTGGACATTAGTGTCCCTTTAATCAATTTTAGACCAAGATCAAAAAAGCTTTAACAAATGAATTTGCACCTCCAAAGAACAAAGCCAACAGTACAACTGATAAGTTGCCCAGAGGAAGGCCTGAATGCCAAAACGTTGCTTTTTGCAATGGGACGTCACTTTTCATCATTGCAGATTGGGTTTGCCTTTCTTTTACCCAGAGGGATAACCCATTCAGTGTCCGTTGTTGTATCATGTTTTGCTTTGAGATCATTTGTAGTTACAAAACCATTTTATTGAAACGTCATGATATGCCAGCCTGTAGTCATTCAATGTAAACATTATGCAAACAAGACAAAAAGGATAATAGTATTATGAGGTCTATGTTCTTGTGTGTGGGTTGTTCTTTTTATTTATGATGTATACGTTTGTAACCAGGGGATACACTAAATGGGAAATACTCAATCAGACCCACTTCAAACTTTCTTTAAGGTTTCTTAAACACTTAAGGACCAATGATGTGCCAGGACCATCACGGTAATCCTGAACTGAAGTGACGGTCCTGGTACATCATGGAATACAGGGGTTCCCTGCGCGGCTGCACAACACTCGGGGACCCCTGAATCTGATGTGCCAAAAAAATGCTCTGTGGTCCTTAACTGCGGGTCGCACGCCTCGCTGAAGGTCATTAAGGGGTTTATGACATCCAATGACTTAAAAACATGTTTAGTGATTTTGAAAGGGCTTTCAAAATCACCTGTAAGTTATATTTTCCATTTTTATTAAGAAAACTAGTTAATGAGTTTAGATTTTTAGCTTATGATAAATTTAACCCCTTACCACCCGAGGACATACATGTACGTCCCAAGCGGATGTCCCAGGTGGACAGAGGATATACATGTACGTCCCAGAAATCTTAGAGAGGGAATGTTCAAATCCACCAGTGCAGTTCATTTTCTGCACTTGGATGTATGTGTAGTGCATACAGGTGCACACATGCTACCTTTAAAGGGATAGTAATGTTTCACAAAAACAGCAGCTCCAATTAATCTTCATAGTATTTGGGCCATGGAGAGTGTTATTTCATTATTGTCAGAGTTGTAGTTCAAGAGTAATTGAAGGATAAAGTTTTCCCTCCCGCCCCTTTTACTGATATAACACTGCTCAGCCAGATCAGAAGGGAGGTAACAATTTAAAGTTGTCTTCTGTGATGACTTTCAGCTTGCCGCAGCCCAGAGAGGAGCTGACATGTAAACAGGCCCTGCCCTGAGGATTTGGTTGAATTTCCTGCCGAAGAGCAGGTACACATTACAAGATTCTAGGTCTGAATGACATGATCTCAGGTTGGGAAAGGACAACGCTACAAGACGATGTGCACTTGAGACAATTATAAAGGAGATCATCTGTTGGGAACAGAAAAAAAATGTTATAGTTTTTATTTTCAGTCTCTGAAATTATGTTTAAGTGGAATTGTCAACTTGAATTTACATATTTGAAAAAGTCTTTAAAAATTGCCTTGGTATTATGTTGCCCAAAAAACCAGCAGATAGACAGATTAGGAGATATGGTATATATATATATATATATATATCAATATGTCATAAATTCAAAAATATGTTACCGCTGCGATTGTGACTCATGAAACGGTTCAAAAAGTGAACACTCAGAAAAGGCAATAATGACACTTAGCGACATATGCATTAAAAATAGTTAAAAAAACAGAGACAAAATATTGAACACAGAAAAAGATTTATCACCTAATATTTAAAGCAGAACTACCACCCAATACGAATATTGCCCCACATATTTGCCCATCTGACGACTAGCTGCTCAGTAGCCAGACAGGGAATTATATGGGACAATGTTTTTGAAGGGTGGTAGTTCCACTTTAATAAAACCCCATTTGAGAATTAGACATAAAAGAACATATGTATTTGTCTACGTGCCATTGAAAAGTAACTGTTCTGTAGTGTACTGCAGATAAGACTACCTCAGCTGTCTTTAAAATGGAACTACCACCCAATAAAAATATTGCCCCACATAATTGCCCATCTGGCGGACATCTTGCCATAGACATCTTGCCATAGTGACGTCCATACGCCTGTCAGTCCCTTTTGGAGCCGGCTCCTAGCAATGCCTCCTAGACCCGGCTGGGACTGACATCGCAGGCGCGCGGACGTCACTATTGCAAGATGTCTGCTCTCCGTCCTGTTGTCAGTCCGGGAAAAATAGCGATTTCTCTTTAATCTGGTAATCATTCTGGCGACTATTGCTACTGAGCAGCTAGTCACCAGATGGGCAATTATGTGGGGCAATATTTTTATTGGGTGGTAGTTCTGCGTTAAAGACAGCTGAGGTAGTCTTATCTGCAATACACTACGGATCAGTTACTTTTTAATGGCACGTAGACGAATACATATGTTCTTTTATGTCACATTCTCAAATGGGGTTTTATTAAAGTGGAACTACCACCCTTCAAAAACATTGTCCCATATAATTCCCTATCTGGCGACTAGCTGCTCAGTAGCGCTAGTCGCCAGATTTCTTACCACGTTGATGAGAATGAGACGATTCTCTGGGACTGAGAGGTAGGAAACAGCGCAGACATCTTTCCATAGTGACATCTGCACTCCTGCGCTGTCAGTCCCTTTTGGAGCCGAACGGCTCCTAGCAACACCTCCTAGAGCAAACTGGGACTGACAGCGCAGGCGCACAGACGTCACTATGCTCTCCATCCTGCCTGTCAGTCCCAGAGTAGTGTCTCATTCTCATCAGCATGGTAAGAAATCTGGTGACTAGCACTACTGAGCAGCTAGTTGCCAGATAGGGAATTATATGGGACAACATTTTTGAAGGGTGGTAGTTCCACTTTAATGAATTGTGTCTAGTTATTCACATCTCTTTATAAGAATGATACATATGTATGTCTCTCAATTGCTGTTAACCCTTTGAGTGTCAGAGGGGTACGCAACGCATTGCAAAGCAATGCGTTGCGTACCCCTCTGGCACTCAAAGGATTAAAGGGGAATTGTCATCTCTATTAAAGTTCTCCTCATCTTAATGTTGCATTTGATTTAATCTTTAAACTTTTTTTTTTTTTTTTTTTTTATAATGACGTATAGCCCGAGAATTTATCTTTTAAAAATAAGCACCCAGGTGATGTCAGTTCAGTACAGGCCGTGGCACCGCTCTGCCCTGCAGCCTGTCAACCTTCATCTTTTCCTCTCCCTATTCATTCCCTGTTATCACCTTCTGCTCTGACGGAGAAATCCAGCGTATGAGCTGCACTGATCTCATTGGCTCTCTGGTTCACTTTTAAAATAGCGCATTCTAGACAGCGTGCGGCTGCAAGTAGAACACAGTCAGCAATCGTGTATTATGTTATAAGGCAACATGAGAATACAGCAGTCAAAAGATAAGTTAGAAGTAACGGAATGAGGAAATAGAAGTTAAAGCAGAACTAACAACCCTACAAGATGTAGGCTCAATTAGAGTGCTATAATCCGCTATAACTCGCTGTGTAATTATTATTTTTTTAAACGTCTTATTAAATGGATAGTAATACTTCCTTTTATCTTTTTTTTTATTTTTTAGGCATTAAAAAACATGAAGAACGATATAAGTCTTATCTCTCAAACCTTTATGGTTTGAGAGATATTCACAAGCAAAGTTTCCCCTCCCGCCCCTTTTACCTAGTGTAAGCCATCTCTTCTCAGATGTGGAATCCGGTCCATAGACCAGACAGATAACAGAAGGGGACAATCTTCTTCCTATGAGAACAATGAAAGCCCTGCCCCCCTTGACAAGTTTTTCAGGTTTTTCCCTTATCTTAATTGAAGATTGTCCCTCTCTGCAGTCTACCTGGGCACCTCCCTTCTGATCTGGCTGAGCAGTGTTACATCAGTAAAAGGGGCGGGAGGGGAATACTTTGTCATTGAATTACTCTTGTACTACAACTCTGACAGAATTGATATAACACTCTCCAAAGTCCAAATACTATGATGATTAATTAGAGCTGCTTTTATTATGAAACGTTACTATCCCTTTAAAGAATAATCCGTAATTCCAAAAAGTACCTGGTGACGTCTTCCCCCAAGAAAAGCGCATTACGCATGTCAGCACGGAGCCGATCGGCTCTCTTGTAACTCCCCCCGGCTACACGAAAACACCTATGTCATCAGCTTTAGGTTCTTGGACCAACAGGAGACTCTAAAGCTGATGACATAGTGTTTTTGTGTAGCCGGGGGGAGTTACAAGAGAGCCGATTGGCTCTGTTGCTGACATGCGTAATGCACTTTTCTGGGGGGAAGACGTCACCAGGTACTTTTTGGAATTACGGATTATTCTTTAATAACACGTTTATAAAAAAAAATAATTACACAGCGAATTATAATGGATTATAGCGCTCTGAGGCTACATCTTGTATGGGTGTTAGTTCCGCTTTAAGTTAATCTTCCGCTCCCAGTCTTCTCCTTCTTTCTAATTTCTGATCTTATAGAAGGTATATGGACTTTTCTTTTGACCTGCTGTAGTCTCCTGTTGTTTTATGACATAATCCACGATTTCTGACTGTGTTCTACTTACGGAGGGTTGGAAGTCAGAGGCACTCAAAGGGTTAATGCAGGCAATAACATGGATGCTGCGGGGTTGCGTTAAACCGCCGTTTAAATACGCAACATGAGAATCTCTCTCTTATATGCAGAGCGAGATTCTCATGTATCCCTTTAAATCAAGGTGACATGCTTAATGCGGCTTCTAGCCTCACACGGTTTAGAATGCGCTATTTTAAAAGGATATCAGCACTCTGACTCACAATCTGGATTCCTCCGCCAGTGGAGGGAATGATAACAGGGAACAGCTAGGGAGGGGAAGAGATGAAGATTGAAAGAGCGGTGCTGCAACCTGTCCTGCAGGGGAGGGCTGGCCACTTGTGGCCCAGGGGGCCAAGTTCAGTCAAGTGGCCCTTTTCTATAAATCGGGCAAGCCCACTGTCCCAGCCCACCCCATTTTGTTAATTTTAAAATTGGCATTAATGTTCTGACATAAGGTGATACCACAGAGCAGTTGAAATGGGTCTACACTAGTGCGCTACTACAAAGCGTACAATTTAAGTTAAGCTACACTAGTTATATTGTAGAGTTTACAAGGGAAATGGGTATGTACTAGTGTAGCTCCATTTGGATTATAGCTCTGTGGTGTCTTTTGTGTTGCTTCATTTCTATTGTAAGCTCTGTGGTATCTCTAGTGTAGCTCCAATTACAGCAGCAATCAGTAGATTTAGTGAGGTGTAGTGGCCCATTGGCCTAGACATATGACCCCGCCCCTCAGGCCAGCCCTCCCCTGCTGTCCTGAACTGACGTCACAGGCTTATTTTTAAAAGGCAAAATCTCGGGCTATACTTCATTAATTAAACAAAAAAAAAAAGGTTATAGATTAACTCAAATGCAACATTATAACATTAAGATGAGAAGAACTTTTATAGAGGTGATAGTTCCCCTTTAAACTTTTTATTCCACTCATTTGTGAAATGTAGCGATACGTTGATAATATGCCTTATTGTTACATTACTTCTGGAATATGTGAGTCTCTCCCAGTGCTGTTTCATATGCTAATTAAAGGGATAGTAATACTTAAAATGTAAAAAAAATATGTTGTAGGGTTTATCCCCCTGAGTAAAACAAGAGTACTCCCACTGCTGAAAGGTGTTTCATTCAAAAGTTATTACTTTTCAAAGTTGAATTTTTTAGGTGCAATATCACAGTGGCCTGAAATTGTACAGTGGCGCTGTTGCTACACCATCCTATGGAGATTTATGGTCAACTGACCAGAGCTGTCCATAGGATCGTGTAGCAACAGCGCCACTGTACAATTTCAGGCCACTGTGATATTGCACCTAAAAAATTCAACTTTGAAAATTAATAACTTTTGAATGAAACACCTTTCAGCAGTGGGAGTACTCTTGTTTTACTCAGGGGGATAAACCCTACAACATATTTTTTTTTACATTTTAAGTATTACTATCCCTTTAAGCAGTTTTACTGAAAGCATCATTAGCTTAAATCAATGGTTCTCAACCAGGGTGCTGTGTCACTTTGCTGTGCCATGGACTTCACCTTAGGGTGCCCCATGTTTTCTGTGAAGATTTTCACAAAAACATGGCTTTTGAGTTTTTAAATGTTTGTTTGGGGAATTTGTTCTGCTCAAAATGTTTATTTTTGTTAGCATGATTGTGAGACCTAATAATAACTATATTTATGTATCGTAGCCATCATTATATCCTTGATAAATTACATTACATACGCCAGGGGTGCCCGGAAAGTTCCAGATTGCGTATTATGGGTGCCTTGAGCAAAAAAAGATTGAGAACTACTGACTTAAATAAACATGATTCTGCACTCAGGGATCTCCCCAAACAAACATAAAAGTATCAATTTCTCCAAAACCAGAGGTAGTCGAATGTTGTACCACTAGCTGCTGGGGACTACAAATCCCATCATCCTCAAACAGCCGTTGGCTACCCCTGTCCTGAACTATGCATCTGCTGATCTTCTTTAGACCAACATGATACACACTCAGTTTATAATGATGTTTTCAAATATGTAAAATTGCACCCAAGGTGACAGGTCCACTTCAAAGTGAAAATATACACCCTCAAACCACTGAACAGCAGTTCCCCTGTCAATATTATATACCATAAAATCTCAGGTATAATATGCACCTGTGTATAATAGGCAGGTGTATATTACACCCAAGATTTTAGGGGAAAATAAGTGCACCCTTGTTTCCCCCTTACTAAAAAAAATATAAGGGCTGCCAGATACCTTCTCTCCCTAACCCCAGCACAATCCACTCACATAAAAAAATGCTCACTTTCACTGGAGTCGCCATCTTCCCTGCAGGCAGCATGCTTGCATCTGCCGTTCTTCAATGCCCTGTCAGAACCTTCTGCCTCCAGCCAATGGTAATGCCCTGTCAGAACCTTCCGCCTACAGCCAATGGTAATGCCCTGTCAGAACCTTCCACCTCCAGCCAATGGTAATGCCCTGTTAGAACCTTCTGCCTCCAGCCAATGGTGATGCCCTGTGAGGACCTTCCTCCTCCAGCTAATGGTAATGCCCTGTCAGAACCTTCCGTCTCCAGCCAATGGTAATGCCCTGTCAGAACCTTCCTCCTCCAGCCAATGGTAATGCCCTGTCAGAACCTTCCTCCTCCAGCCAATGGTAATGCCCTGTCAGAACCTTCCGCCTCCAGACAATGGTAATGCCCTGTCAGAACCTTCCGCCTCCAGCCAATGGTAATGCCCTGTCAGAACCTTCCGCCTCCAGCCAATGGTAATGCCCTGTCAGAACCTTCCGTCTCCAGCCAATGGTAATGCCCTGTCAGAACCTTCCGCCTCCAGCCAATGGTAATGCCCTGTCAGAACCTTCCGCCTCCAGCCAATGGTAATGCCCTGTGAGGACCTTCCACCTCCAGTCAATGGTAATGCCCTGTCAGAACCTTCTGCCTCCAGCCAATGGTGATGCCCTGTGAGGACCTTCCTCCTCCAGCTAATGGTAATGCCCTGTCAGAAACTTCCGCCTCCAGCCAATGGTAATGCCCTGTGAGGACCTTCCACCTCCAGCCAATGGTAATGCCCTGTGAGGATCTCAAGGTCCTCGCAGGGAAATACCACAGGCAGAAAGTCCTGACAGCACATTGAAGGAAGCGGGTGGCAAATGCAAGCATGTCGCCTGCAGGGAAGATGGCAACTCCAGTGAAAATGAGCATTGTTTTATGAGAGCGGATTTCTATGGGAGGAGGGAGGGAAGGTATCTGGTAGCCCTCTTTTATTTTGTTTTATTGCTTCAAAAAAATTATTGTGTATAATACGCACCCCCACACACACACTTCACATAAGGTGAAGAGGAGTAAAAAAAGATTTTACGGTAACTCATTTTTTTCACCAGAAAATACTTCATCTTGTTCATTTAGGGAAGTCTTAAAGGGGGAGGAAACCTTTTTTATAAAATAAAATAAAAAAATGTTGAATAGTCTTTTCTAATAATGAAAATGAGTGATCTCAATGCTGAAAATGTTTGTTTAAAAATGATTACATCTCAAACTTATTTTTTTTTTTTTAAATCAAGCTACTAGCAACAGCATCCTTTTTATAATACACTGCTATGAGATAACTTCAGTCATATACTCCATAATAAATTATTGGAACAGCACTTCCCTGTGACTACTATTGCAGTTTAATTGAAAAATATTTCAGTTGTAGTAACTTTTAAATGAAGCACCTTCTAGCATTGGAAGTACCTCGTTTTACACAGCAGGAAAATAATTACATTAGGTATCTGGGATAAAAGTTTTGCTGCTGCTGCACATGTGCAAGTAGTATTTCCCATAAGCTGTGAGGCTATGCAGTATCAACTTACCTAGCAACTGTATATTAACTCTTTAAGGGCCAGAGGGTTTTGTAACACAATGTGATGCAATGCATTACAAATCCTCTGTTCTTTAAAGCAGAACTATCACCCATATTAAACTTACCCCCAAATAATTATGCACATAACGAACAGCACATCTATACTAGTATTTTAAGGAATAATCCAGGCGTTATTGAGAAATCCAACTCATTTTGAGACGGTCAGGCAGGCAGCTTGATGTAGAGGCATCTGTGCACCTGCGCTGTCAGTCCCTTCCTGTACCTTATGGTACAATGCAACTCCTTCTAGAGGAGACCGGGATGGACAGTGCAGATGTGTGCAGATGTCACTTTGGAAAGATGTCTGGGCTGATGCCTGCCTGACCGTCTCAGAATGAGCTGGATTTGTCAATAAAGCTGGACTTATTCCGAATAATACTAGTATGGATAGGCTTATCGTTATGTGCATAATTATTTGGGGGTATCTTTAATTTGGGTGATAGTTCTGCTTTAAATGGGTAAACTGATTATAAATGTAATTTTGGAATTACATTTAACAATGCTTTGCAATGCGTTGGAGACCACTACAGCATTCAAGGGGTTAAAGGGATAGTAATGTTTCACAAAAACAACAGCTCCAATTAATCTTCATAGTAATTGGGCCATGGAGAGTGTTATTTCATTACTGTCAGAGTTGTAGTTCAAGAGTAATTGAATGATAAAGTATCCCCCTCCCACCCCTTTTACCTAGTGTAACACTGCTCACCTCAGATGTGGAATGCACTCCATAGACCAAACAGCTCACACTAAGTGATTTCTTCCTATGAGAATAATGAAAGCCCTGCCCCCTCGACAGGTTTTTCAGGTTTTTCCCTTATCTTAATTGAAGATTGTCCCTCTCTGCAATCTACCTGGACACCACCTTTCTGTTCTGAGGTGAGCAGTGTTATATCAGTAAAGGGGCGGGAGGGGGATACTTTATCATTCAATTACTCTTGAACTACAAATCTGACAGTATTGATATAACACTCTCCATGGCCCAAATACTATGATGATTAATTAGAGCTGCTTTTATTATGAAACATTACTATCCCTTTAAAATCCCCATTTAAATTAATGGGAATTGTTTCAATTTTTAGTTCTCCCCTAAAGTGCAAATAGTTTCCCTAGAGCGCCACCACCTGAACATACAGACCTTAGAGTCAGGCTAGTCAGTAAGGTAGGGGTAGCCAACAGTGCTACCAACAGTGCATGATGTCAGGATATCCCAGACCTCTATTAGCAACTCCCTCTCTGTCTCCAGCAGTCTAGAAATGCTGCGCGCTGGGAGATGACATCATCTCTCTGCTCTCTGCAATACTGAAAGAGAACCGCACAGGAGCGCCAAGCTGTTAATAGAGGTCTGTGTAGAAGAAGGCACGGACCTCTCCTGTTACGCTGCTAGACCAACAGGGAGGTAGGAGATGGACACTGGGGGTCAATGAGGACATTGGGGGCAATGTGGAGATGGACATTAGGGGCAATGTGGAGGTGAGCAATGTGGTCGGGGGGGCCATGGCAATTTTTGCTCCAGGGCCTGGTGGCTTCTACTTACACCTCAGCTCCTGGGGGATCACATAGAGAACACTAGGGGTCTCTTTACAGATCCCCTGCTCTGCCCATCGTCGCTCACAATGCAGCCCTGACTTCACTGGCAGATTTTCACCCAGGGGAATAGATCTGCCAATACTGCACAATCCAATGAACTCACTCATCTTCTCAAAAGCTGGGGAGTGAAATATTACGTTTATCTTAACTCCACACCCACATCTGCTTTGCTAATGGATGTAATTCATTATGTAATTGTGATGTAATCGATGATCATGTGTGATATCATTAGCAAACCCGAGTATAGACATAGGTTAATCAACAATTCTTTTTGGATAAAATATATAACTCTTTACCGTCACATTAATTCTATGCAATAGCATCATTTCTTTGTTTGAGAAACATAAACCTTGTTTATTGTAAAGCTTATTCCATTTTCAGTGGACATTTTTGTCTCCCTCTATGTTGTATTTGGTTTGTGCCCAAATTACACTGGTTCTTTATGGTACATCAGCCTCGTAAAGCCCCTAAAAAGGGATGATCCACAAGGGCCAACTCATAGCCAGGGCTATTTATGAAACAATGGGCTGGCATCCTGCAGACCTCTAGATATTGTTAGACCACGTTTCCAGTCAATCTCAACTGGCTGTCCCTCCTCTTGCACAAGATTAAGCTGCCATTGTCAGCCTGATTCCTATTGGATGAACAGTTGAATGTGACAGCCAATAGGTTTCATCAGCTGCCTCTCTTCAAC
Organism: Rhinophrynus dorsalis; assembly: GCA_037306005.1. Taxonomy (NCBI): domain Eukaryota; kingdom Metazoa; phylum Chordata; class Amphibia; order Anura; family Rhinophrynidae; genus Rhinophrynus; species Rhinophrynus dorsalis. Next base: position 32,176,231 of record CM074719.1, read on the forward strand.
TCACGGTACCTGTTCTGGGGATGGACAAGAGCAGGGGAGTACCTATATACTGAAGGCTGTAAGTTTATGATGCTACCGCTACTGCCAGAGGCGGAACTAGTAAAAGACTAAGTTTTAACATATACTTTATAAAGTTTATATTTCATAATGTTATTTGCAGGCTAAAGAAAGAAATTGCCAGTGGAGCTGGGGTTTCATTTGGCGTCCCTCACCCCCCAAAGAAATGGTTTTACTTGGCCACTGCCACGACATGGTAGTCCCATCCCTCTATGTTTGTCTCCTTTGCAATTAACTAGTGTAACCCTGGTATCCAGATACCTCCAGTTACCATAGAGCTACACTGTAGACCATAGAGTTCTCTGTGGATGACTCATTGCCCCAGCATTCCCCTCAGCCAATGAGAATCCTGCTGAGTATCCAGGAAGGGGAAGGATGATCTAGGGGAGCTGGAGGAGTTTCAGTTTTGGTTTTGAGCAGGGGAAGTGAGCAGAGCTCCCTGCTGCTCAGAGTAAGAGACATTTTAAACCACATGCCCGCTAGGAGTTGTACATTAAAGTGAGATATCCCAGAATTCTCCTAGTGTGGCAGCTTGTGAAGGTCTAGCAGTAAATCTTGTTTGGTGCACTACTCCACATGTTACTTATGAAGAAGGAACTGACACTCCAGTAACCATCCAGACGCCTGTCAGAGGAACTCCTGTAAGGTGACCTGCCTGCCAATCAAGGTGTTGCTGCTCAGAGGGTTCAAGTGCAAAGCTGTCCAAAGGTGCAAGGCCTGCAACCAGCATAGAGGGGAGTAAAGCACAGTTCCCAGGTCAAGGAAAGACAGGGAGATTTGCATACAAGCTGCAAAAAGGTACTCTGTGTTTCACACCTCACACTACAGGGGTAGCGCTACCTCCAACAAGGGCCCCACCACGTGCACCACCGTTTCCCCAGGGGACTGAGTCTGTATCAGCTGAGGGGGAGGAAATAATAGGGACTCTACTGTTGGGAGGGTGTCACTGATGGGTGCTGAATTTTCACACTGTGGAGTATAGAATGATGTTATAATTATATGTGTTATTCTGTTGCACTGTTTTTGTTCTTTGCATTGTACAATATATATTGTGGGTACCATTCCCCTTTTAAATACCTACTGTGTGCAGTTATTATTAGAATTCCTTTGTTGGTGTCTTAGCAGGGATAAATATCTATTATTAGATACCTAGCTAAGTGGAGGCACTGCCAAAAGCTTATTATTCCCCAATCTCCCAAATTCTGCGGAGACTCAGCATCATCCTGTTAGCGCCAAAGTCAGAGGTAATCATGGATAAGGTCGGAAGCTGGTCACCGGCCAATCCGGAAGGGGTTACAGATGGAGGCACTGCTGAGATGAATTGGGGAGCAAGTAAAGTCTTCAGTACAGTATCCTACCCTACACCTCAAGAAGTGAGAGTTTGGGCCTTAAAGAGGAAGGTTCCACCCAAGCAAGTTGTGGCTGTATGTAATTTGCCTGAAAGGGCTAGTAAGAAGGAAATGAAAGCTACTTTGAGGCAAATATCTGGCTTAGAGCAAGTCTGCATTGTAGACACTAGGGCTGACCCTATTACCAAACGGGGAGTGGCCTTGATCAAAGGCAGGAAAGACCTGGACAAGGAAGATGGCCCCCTCTGTATACATTTGACAAAAGCCTCTCCAGCAGGGTGCCCGTTAGTATATGCCCACGAAGAGGATGAAGATAGCACAGACAGAGATCCTCACAATGTTTTTAGTTCATCTTCTGATGAAAGTGATGATGCGGAAGATGATCTGTCTCTAAAGAGTCCGTACATTGGGTCCCAGAAACCCCCTCGCAGATCATCATCATCTTCCAAATCTCCTCATTCTTCTAATAAATCAGTAGAATCTGTGGAGCTATCTACAGTGCTGCTACAGTTATCTGATACTATAGTTCAGGCCACACACACTCACAGCTACAGGAAGTTAAAAGTTTTCTCTGGTACTGTACCTGTTCCTACAGGGGAGGAGGATTTTGAGACATGGAGGAGTAACGCTCTTCAGGTCCTAGAGGAATGGACTTGTACAGATAATGCCAAACGGCAGAGGCTAATGGAGAGTCTGAGACCTCCAGCATTGAACTTAGTGAGACTCCATAAGAAGAGACATACTGATGCAACAGTGAATGATTTCATGAAAGTGTTACAAGACACCTATGGGGAAGTAGAGGACCCTGAAGAGCTAAATGCACAACTCTCTGCCACCAAACAGAAGGTGAATGAAAAGGCTTCTGATTTCATTATCCGATTGGAGCTCATGTTATGGAAGTTGGTTGACAAAGGAGTAATTTCCATCTCTGACATAGACCGGCGGAGAACCAGACAAGTTCTCAGAGGAGCCCTATCTCATGACCCAGTGATGCTCACATTAAGGGCCAGTCTGCCACAAGAGCCTGTTACTTATTCTGAAATGGTACAAAGGGTGAAAGAGTTGGAAAGTCAGATGTCTCCTCAACCTGTCAGGAAGCCTGATGAGAAGAAAACATCCTCTCAAGAACCCCAGATGACGGAAGAGTTGTTGACAGTGAAGAAGAAACTGGCTGAGCTGGAATCAAAATTCAGCACTCCCCAGAAAAGTGCTGGGGCAACATTACCCAGAGATAGGAGAATGTCAGCCCATTCCCCTACCATGAGTAGGTCAAGGGAGTTTAGATGTTTCTCATGTGGACAACTTGGTCACCTTGCAAGGGAATGCACTAACACCAAAGAAGTTCATTATGTGGAAACTCTAACTATAGAACAGTCGACCCCCTCCCACAATCCTAGGCAGAAGAGGAAATGGAAAAAAAGGAGACGCATGAGGGGGATTAACAGTTTAGCCATAAATCCCAGAGTGGGACCTAAATCTATAATATCTATTATAGTGGAGGGAATCCATGCATCTGCGTTACTTGATACAGGATCACAAGTAACCATCATATATAGATCATTCTATGATAATCATCTGAAGCACATTCCTATTCAGCCTGCTGACGACATTAAGCTCTGGGGATTAAGTTCTCAGGCCTACCCTGTAGAAGGGTTTATCCAAGTAAAGTTAACCATACCCCAAATCAACACAGGGATGGTTTGCCCCATGGACATTGAGGCACTAATCTGTCCAGCACCTAGAGATCACTGTGCCCCAGTAATTCTGGGCACGAATGCACAGGTGGTGCAGGATGTGTTTCGGGCTTACCTGAAAGAAATGGGAGATGTATCCCTGGCTCGACTGATGGAAATTCATCCTGGTCTAGGAAAAGAGTGTCACAAGTTGGCCCTTCAAACACAATCTGGAAAATGCCACCATGTGGGTGGACGTTCTGTGTGTCTTCAGCCAGGAGAAGTAAGGATCCTACAAGCTGTAGCCACTTTACCTGAAGGAATAGTTGGTGGAGGTCAACAATACTCTGTTGAGTCCCTTCCCGAGGAAGATGCCAAGAAAGGTTGGACAGTAATGCCTGAAGTTAAAGACTGGAGGAACAGGAAGACAAGTGTATTCTCAGTGACTGTTCGGAATATATCTCATACAAGCGTAGAGATCGCTCATCAACAGGAATTAGGAGTGGTTTATCTTTTGGAAGACATAACTCCATTAACTGCTATGAAGGTTGGATCAGAAGAGAACTCCCACAGACCCTTAGAGTTCAACTTCAGAGATTCCAGCTTACCTCAAGGATGCAAGGACAAGCTCTGTGCAGAGCTTTTATCAAGAGAGAAAGTATTCTCTAGAGAGGAGATGGATGTTGGATGTGCCAGGAGTGCTCGTCACGTCATCAGGTTAGACGACCCTACTCCATTCAGGGAGCGGTCCAGAAGAATAGCTCCACGAGACATTGACGATGTAAGGGACATTCTTCAACAGATGGAAGGGGCAGGAATTATTACTGAATCCCGGAGCCCCTATGCCTCTCCTATTGTGGTAGTTAGGAAAAAGAATGGATCAGTTAGATTATGTGTCGACTACCGTACTCTGAATAGGAGAACCATTCCAGATCAATACACCCTACCACGAATTGAGGATCTTCTGAATGCCCTATGTGGGAGTCGGTGGTTCAGTGTCCTGGACTTGAGATCTGGATACTACCAGGTACCCATGAAGGTGGAAGATCAAGAGAAGACAGCCTTTATCTGCCCACTGGGGTTTTATCAGTTCACCAGGATGCCTCAAGGTGTCACGGGAGCCCCTGCAACCTTCCAGCGTCTCATGGAAAAGACAATAGGGGATATGAACCCTAAAGAATGTCTGGTCTACCTAGACGATATTATAGTCTTCGGGAAAACCCCTGAAGAGCATGAGGCTAGATTGCTCAAGGTATTAGATCGACTACAGGAGGAAGGCTTGAAACTCTCACTGGATAAGTGTAAGTTCGCCCAGAGCTCCGTCACCTATGTGGGCCATGTGGTGTCGGCAGATGGCGTGACCACAGATCCTACAAAGATCGAAGCAGTAGTGAACTGGCCAAGACCTAATAATGTTGAAGAACTACGGTCATTTCTGGGGTTTTGTGGTTACTACCGAAGATTTGTAGAAGGCTACTCGAAGATAGCCAGAGAGCTACATGATCTCCTGAAGACAACCCCAGGGGAAGGGGGACAGAAGGCACCGCGCCCCAAAGAGCCCTTTGGAGAACGATGGACATCAAGATGTGAAGAGGCATTTCATATGCTTAAGAAGAAGCTCACTGAGGCTCCAGTACTGGCATATGCAGATCCTGATAAACCCTATGTCTTGCATGTGGATGCTAGTTTTGAGGGGTTGGGAGCTGTTCTACATCAGATCTACCCTGAAGGATTGAGACCCGTAGCATATTCTAGTAGAAGTTTGAATGGAAGTGAGAAGAACTACTCTGTGCATAAGTTGGAGTTCTTAGCACTCAAGTGGGCTATTGTAGATAAGCTGCATGACTACCTATATGGAGTTCAATTTGAAGTAAGAACAGACAATAACCCTCTCACTTATATATTGACCACGGCTAAGTTAGATGCAACTGGACATCGATGGTTGGCAGCACTTTCCAATTATCATTTCACCCTGAAGTACAAGCCTGGGCCCAAGAATGTGAGTGCTGATGCTCTATCCAGAAGACCAGGACTACCCCCAACACAAGAAGATGAGGAATGGGAAGAAATCCCTGGTCCAGGGGTGAGAGCCTTGTGTAAAACTGCCACGGTTGTTGGGGATTGTGTAGACTTCTCTGAGCTGAGATGCATTGATTCAGTTAGCTGGACTCCTGGAGTAGTTCCCGATACCTTGTGTCTACCAGTGATCCTGAAGCAGTGGTCCGCAATTGGGCTGGAAGACAAAAGGAGAGCTCAGTATCAAGATCCTGTAGTAGGCCCAGTGCTACAAGCGGTGAAGTCAAAAAACCCTGCCTTGTTGAGGAGTCTTTGCAATGAGGATCGTGATATCTTCAGAAGAGAGTGGAGTAAGCTTCAGGTAGAAAGAGGACTACTGTACAGGATTGCCCAATATCATGACCACCCAGGTAGAAAACAATTAGTGTTGCCACAGAAGTTTAAAGGAATGGTCCTGAGAGCTCTTCATGATCAGCATGGACATTTAGGTGTGGACAAAACGTATGGTCTAGTCCAAGACCGATTCTATTGGCCGAAGATGCGAGAAATGGTGGAGCAGTACTGCAGGACTTGCAGAAGATGCATACAGCGTAAGACCTTACCCACCAAAGCTGCACCAATGGGCCACCTCAAGAGTTCAGGCCCCATGGACTTGGTATGCATGGACTTCCTCTGCATAGAGTCAGACTCGACCGGAAGTGGGAATGTCCTAGTTATAACCGATCACTTCACAAGATATGCCCAAGCATTTCCAACCAAGGATCAGAAAGCAGCCACCGTGGCCAAAGTGTTATGGCAGAAGTATTTCATGCACTATGGACTTCCTAATAGACTTCATTCTGACCAGGGGCGAGATTTTGAGAGCAGGTTAATCAAAGAACTCCTAAAGTTGCTTCAGATAGAAAAATCAAGAACAACCCCATACCACCCGGAGGGAGATGCTCTGCCTGAGAGATTCAATCGAACTCTCCTGGATATGCTAGGAACCCTCAAGGATTCAGAGAAAAGATCCTGGAGTCGTCATGTAGAAGCAATGGTCCATGCCTACAATTGCACTAGACACGAGTCAACAGGTTACTCCCCATATTTCCTGATGTTCGGGAGAGAAGCTAGATTGCCTATAGACATTCGACTGGGAGTCTCCCCTGATGGTATGAGTCAAGCTTCTCACTACCAATATGTGAAGAAACTAAAAGACAGTCTTCAGAGAGCCTATGAGCTGGCTGAACAAGCCACAGCCAGACTCAATGAAAATAACAAGAGAAGATATGACCGCAAAGTGAGATTTAAGGAGATCAAGCCTGGAGATAGGGTACTCCTTCGCAATTTGGGAGTGCCTGGAAAGCATAAACTAGCAGACCGCTGGAAAGATACTCTATTTGAAGTGGTGCTTAAATTCCGGGGATACCGGTATACAGGATAAGAGGACCCAATGGCCAGATTAAAGCTTGGCATCGCAATCACCTACTGCCAGTCATATACAGTGAAGAAGAGGATTCACAAGATTCCAATATGGAAGATGGGGATGAAGGCCCTAGTCAAATACCTGGGCAAGTGGATACCCCCAATATTCATTCAGAGGAAGGGGATGATGGAGTGCCACTTAGCTCTGATGAAGATAGAGGAGAGGTTACAACTGATCAGGACTGGTGGACATAACCAGATGACATGTCTCAGCAGATGCCTCTTTTAAATCCTCCCGCCCAGACAAATCTAAACCCCGAAAGTCCCAGCTTTGTTCCAGCTTCTGAGAGAAGGAACTTGAGTCCTATGAGGGAGTCGGGGCCTCAAGCCACTGGAGATCTCCCCAACACTGAAGACAGAAGAAATACTGAAGAAGTGCACAGACTTCCTCCACGGGAGTTGAGAAGGGGACAACGAGTGAGGCGTCCTCCTAGGACACTAACTTATGATTTCATAGGGGAACCCAGCTATGAATATCCTACTAATGTACAGTCTAAAGTAGTTGTACTTTTACATGCTCTTGCTGATGTCTTTTGTGTAGAAGATACTCTGTATTAGTTTGTTCTCATATCTAGTGTAATATGACTTTTGTAAATGTTATGTTGTGTATGACTTTTCACATGGACTACCTCATCTTGCCAGTGGAAGGCAAGAATTTAACAGAGAGGAGAATGTAACCCTGGTATCCAGATACCTCCAGTTACCATAGAGCTACACTGTAGACCATAGAGTTCTCTGTGGATGACTCATTGCCCCAGCATTCCCCTCAGCCAATGAGAATCCTGCTGAGTATCCAGGAAGGGGAAGGATGATCTAGGGGAGCTGGAGGAGTTTCAGTTTTGGTTTTGAGCAGGGGAAGTGAGCAGAGCTCCCTGCTGCTCAGAGTAAGAGACATTTTAAACCACATGCCCGCTAGGAGTTGTACATTAAAGTGAGAGATCCCAGAATTCTCCTAGTGTGGCAGCTTGTGAAGGTCTAGCAGTAAATCTTGTTTGGTGCACTACTCCACATGTTACTTATGAAGAAGGAACTGACACTCCAGTAACCATCCAGACGCCTGTCAGAGGAACTCCTGTAAGGTGACCTGCCTGCCAATCAAGGTGTTGCTGCTCAGAGGGTTCAAGTGCAAAGCTGTCCAAAGGTGCAAGGCCTGCAACCAGCATAGAGGGGAGTAAAGCACAGTTCCCAGGTCAAGGAAAGACAGGGAGATTTGCATACAAGCTGCAAAAAGGTACTCTGTGTTTCACACCTCACACTACAGGGGTAGCGCTACCTCCAACAAGGGCCCCACCACGTGCACCACCGTTTCCCCAGGGGACTGAGTCTGTATCAGCTGAGGGGGAGGAAATAATAGGGACTCTACTGTTGGGAGGGTGTCACTGATGGGTGCTGAACTTTCACACTGTGGAGTATAGAATGATGTTATAATTATATGTGTTATTCTGTTGCACTGTTTTTGTTCTTTGCATTGTACAATATATATTGTGGGTACCATTCCCCTTTTAAATACCTACTGTGTGCAGTTATTATTAGAATTCCTTTGTTGGTGTCTTAGCAGGGATAAATATCTATTATTAGATACCTAGCTAAGTGGAGGCACTGCCAAAAGCTTATTATTCCCCAATCTCCCAAATTCTGCGGAGACTCAGCATCATCCTGTTAGCGCCAAAGTCAGAGGTAATCATGGATAAGGTCGGAAGCTGGTCACCGGCCAATCCGGAAGGGGTTACACTAGCAATAGACTAGTTCATACTGTTATTTATGTCACAATGATAGGACTGGCGCAATTATTCACCTAAAATAAATTCTCATACTCCCCATAGAGAGAATCAATAATATGTGGATGCAACATGCTCTCCCCTCTGGCGCTCAAAGGGTTAAGATAGCCGTGTACCCGCCAGTCCCTGTTACATCAGTAATAGCAGCACGTGAGGTACCAGGAGAGGGTGTGCATGCGGGAGTGCGCCTTGACCCAGAGCAGGGGGTTCATGAGCGCACCTCCGGGCTCAGCTAGACACCGCTTGACCGGGGCCAGGGATCCCTCACACATCGTGGTGGACACTGGGCTTGCAGGGCTGGGAGAGTGGCTGGGACTATGGCGCATTTTGTCCGTTTGTGCAGTCTCTACTGAGTATGACTGCATCTGACAAACATACATCTGGCCTTTTATATAATACTAGTTGAACAGCCCGTTACACGGGCCACAGTGCCACTGCCACCCGGTCGCGGGGCAGTCACGCGCAGTGGAGACTGCCCGCGCCATGTCTGATACAGAGCTGGACGCTCCTTCGGCGAGGCATCCTGCAGCACGAGCAGCAGTGTCTACTGCGCATGTCGCGGCGTTACACACGATTTAGCGAATTATTATATAGGATGATGTACAGCCATTCCTTTGAGATACGATGTTCAATCTCTGTTCAACAAGGGACATAACTGAATCCTTTGAGTACAAGAGGGGTACACACCGCATTACTTTGCCTCTGGCACTCAAAGGGTTAATCCTAAATGCCCACCTGCACAGCCAATAGAAATGAGGCTGACAGTGCTAGTCCCACCGCTGGCTGTAACAGCTTTATAATCTTACAGTGCTCAGTGTGCAGGTCCCCCCCCCCTGTAATTCCCTGAGCTGGTGATGTGATCTCCAGAGAGTCACCTGAAGATTCCTAATGGCTGTTGTGATGTCACATCTACCGGCACAGCCAACAGAAATGAGACTGCCACTGGCAACTTCAACTCTTGTAGGAGGTGGTATAAGAAACCCGTGCAGGACCTGTACAAATGGGACTGTAATTTTAAAATGCTGAGATGGGAATTGTGGCTGTTAACTAGAAAAAGAATTAATTTTAAAATATATTCTTTTATTGATTTTTTTTTCACTCATTTAACCCGTTGGATGCTAGAGAAGTCTCCAGCATATTGCAAAGCAATGCGATCAGGGGAGGGCTGGCAACTTGTAGCCCGGGGGGCAAATACAATCAAGTGGCCCCTTTCTATTATCGTTCCAGCCCACCCCCTTTTGTTAAATTTAAAATTGGCATTAATGTTGTGACGTGTCACGTGATACCACATAGCTTACAATTGAAGTAAAGCTTACCTAGTGATACTAAAGAGCTTACAAGGGAAATGGTTTATGCTACTAGTTTAACTCCATTTGGATTGTGCATCTGTGATATCATTTATGTAGTTCCATTTCAATTGTAAGCTCTGTGGTATCACTAGTGTAACTCCATTTCAGTTGTAAGCTCTGTGGTATCACTAATGTAGCTCCATTTCAATTGTAAGCTCTGTGGTATCACTAGTGTAGCTCCATTTACAGCAGCAATCGGGAGATTTAGTGATGTCCAGTGGCCTACCAGCTCAGACATATGACCAGCCCAGGGGGCGACTGCCCCCCAGGCCAGCCCTCCCCTGCACAGACATTTTGGAGGGCAGGGGCTCAAATGAAAAAAGGGCATAATTATTTATTCAAAATCTATATTTAAAAAAAGGGCACAAGGGCACTTTGGACAAAAAGGGCAGGTGCTCAAGCCCCCCTTGGTGTCTATGTGTGCACGTGCCTGCTCCCCTGAATGCGATGAAGATGACTCTTGCATCCAAGGGGTTACAGCAGTTGACCTCACAGCACTTCAGTCATGTTACTCTATTGAATCAAAATGTTTCCCGCACACTATCTCTCCTCTTCGGGACAGGAGCCACAGTAAATACACACACACAGTCTGACTACCTTAATAAGCTGACTACAGCAAATTCCTTCATTGTAAAATGTAAACAGCTCCAGGGCATGTAGATTGAAGTCCTGGAGGGATCCAGCCTGTCAGATATCCAGCAGCATGACCACATTATAAAAGGCACATTCCTCTTTAATCTTTTTACTTCCCTTCTGTGGGTATTAATGTGAAGAATTTGGGAATCAAAGAGAAAAGTGCTGTACTGTACGCTGCTTGGGGCAAGGATCTCAGTCCTATGTAACCCCAGATTCTTGTATTCATTGGAATACCGAGCTTATTCAGTGTTCTCCTTTTGCAAAGTCCTTTGTATACTAGTGATGTCACAGAGCTGACAACTGAAATAGGGTCACAGTAGTAACCCCATAGAGTTTACAATGGACATGAGGATACATAAGGAAATCCACAGAGTTTACGATTGAAATGGGGTTACACAATGATACCGCAGAGATTACATTTGACGTGGGGCTCCACTAGTGATACCACAGAGCTTACATTTGACGTGGGGCTCCACTAGTGATACCACAGAGCTTACATTTGATGTGGGGCTCCACTAGTGATACCGCAGAGCTTACATTTGACGTGGGGCTCCACTAGTGATACCTCAGAGCTTACATTTGATGTGGGGCTCCACTAGTGATACCGCAGAGATTACATTTGACGTGGGGCTCCATTAGTGATACCTCAGAGATTACATTTGACGTGGGGCTCCATTAGTGATACCGCAGAGATTACATTTGACGTGGGGCTCCATTAGTGATACCGCAGAGCTTACATTTGACGTGGGGCTCCACTAGTGATACCGCAGAGCTTACATTTGACGTGGGGCTCCACTAGTGATACCGCAGAGATTACATTTGACGTGGGTCTCCAATAGTGATACCACAGAGATTACATTTGACGTGGGGCTCCACTAGTGATACCGCAGAGATTACATTTGACGTGGGGCTCCACTAGTGATACCGCAGAGCTTACATTTGACGTGGGGCTCCACTAGTGATACCACAGAGATTACATTTGACGTGGGGCTCCACTAGTGATACCACAGAGATTACATTTGATGTGGGGCTCCACTAGTGATACCACAGAGATTACATTTGACGTGGGGCTCCACTAATGATACCGCAGAGATTACATTTGACGTGGGGTCTCCAATAGTGATACCACAGAGATTACATTTGACGTGGGGCTCCACTAGTGATACCGCAGATATTACATTTGATGTGGGGCTCCACTAGTGATACCTCAGAGCTTACATTTGACGTGGGGCTCCACTAGTGATACCGCAGAGATTATATTTGATGTGGGGCTCCACTAGTGATACCACAGAGATTACATTTGACGTGGGGCTCCACTAATGATACCGCAGAGATTACATTTGACGTGGGGTCTCCAATAGTGATACCACAGAGATTACATTTGACGTGGGGCTCCACTAGTGATACCGCAGATATTACATTTGATGTGGGGCTCCACTAGTGATACCTCAGAGCTTACATTTGATGTGGGGCTCCACTAGTGATACCGCAGAGCTTACATTTGATGTGGGGCTCCACTAGTGATACCGCAGAGATTATATTTGATGTGGGGCTCCACTAGTGATACCGCAGAGCTTACATTTGATGTGGGGCTCCACTAGTGATACCGCAGAGATTACATTTGACGTGGGGCTCCACTAATGATACCGCAGAGATTACATTTGATGTGGGGCTCCACTAGTGATACCTCAGAGATTACATTTGACGTGGGGCTCCACTAGTGATACCTCAGAGCTTACATTTGATGTGGGGCTCCACTAGTGATACCTCAGAGATTACATTTGACGTGGGGCTCCATTAGTGATACCGCAGAGATTACATTTGACGTGGGGCTCCACTAGTGATACCGCAGAGCTTACATTTGACGTGGGGCTCCACTAGTGATACCGCAGAGCTTACATTTGACGTGGGGCTCCACTAGTGATACCGCAGAGATTACATTTGACGTGGGGCTCCACTAGTGATACCACAGAGATTACATTTGACGTGGGGCTCCACTAGTGATACCGCAGAGATTACATTTGACGTGGGGCTCCACTAGTGATACCGCAGAGCTTACATTTGACGTGGGGCTCCACTAGTGATACCACAGAGATTACATTTGACGTGGGGCTCCACTAGTGATACCGCAGAGATTACATTTGATGTGGGGCTCCACTAGTGATACCACAGAGATTACATTTGACGTGGGGCTCCACTAATGATACCGCAGAGATTACATTTGACGTGGGGTCTCCAATAGTGATACCGCAGAGCTTACATTTGACGTGGGGCTCCACTAGTGATACCGCAGATATTACATTTGATGTGGGGCTCCACTAGTGATACCTCAGAGCTTACATTTGATGTGGGGCTCCACTAGTGATACCGCAGAGCTTACATTTGATGTGGGGCTCCACTAGTGATACCGCAGAGATTACATTTGATGTGGGGCTCCACTAGTGATACCGCAGAGCTTACATTTGACGTGGGGCTCCACTAGTGATACCACAGAGATTACATTTGACGTGGGGCTCCACTAGTGATACCGCAGAGCTTACATTTGATGTGGGGCTCCACTAGTGATACCGCAGAGCTTACATTTGATGTGGGGCTCCACTAGTGATACCGCAGAGATTACATTTGACGTGGGGCTCCACTAATGATACCGCAGAGATTACATTTGATGTGGGGCTCCACTAGTGATACCTCAGAGATTACATTTGACGTGGGGCTCCACTAGTGATACCGCAGAGATTACATTTGACGTGGGGCTCCACTAGTGATACCGCAGAGATTACATTTGACGTGGAGCTCCACTAGTGATACCGCAGAGATTACATTTGACGTGAGGCTCCACTAGTGATACCGCAGAGATTACATTTGACGTGGAGCTCCACTAGTGATACCGCAGATATTACATTTGACGTGGGGCTCCACTAGTGATACCGCAGAGCTTACTTTTGACGTGGGGCTCCACTAGTGATACCGCAGAGATTACTTTTGACGTGGGGCTCCACTAGTGATACCTCAGAGATTACTTTTGACGTGGGGCTCCACTAGTGATACCGCACAGATTACTTTTGACGTGGGGCTCCACTAGTGATACCGCAGAGATTACATTTGACGTGGGGCTCCACTAGTGATACCGCAGAGATTACATTTGACGTGGGGCTCCACTAGTGATACCGCAGAGCTTACATTTGACGTGGGGCTCCACTAGTGATACCACAGAGCTTCACAATGCATTGCATACCCCTCTGGCATTCACAGGGTTAAAACTGAAATATAGCTACACTCGTGATACTACAGAAACTGAAGGTCTGTGACTTCTGATGGGTAGGCATGAACTGTAAGCTCTGTGGTATCACTAGTGGAGCTCTAATTCAGTTGGGAGAGGAGGAGAAGCAAAAAGGGGAGTGGGGAACAAAGGGGGGATCAACTGGAAAGAGTGGAGAAAAATGGCAAAAGGGGAGAAATAAAGGGCAAAGGAAGAGACCAAAGGAAAGAGGAAGGGCAAAATGGGGGAAGAAAAGCAAGGTGAGACATAAAGGCAGTTGGGGAGACGTGGAAGAGAAAGGGACAATGGGGGGAAGAGACATAAGAGAGAGGGATAGTGTGATGATAGAGGATGTATTTGGGTAGAGGTTGGGGGGTATCTGCCCCAACTAATCTGCCCAGGGCCGGATTTATAACAAGGAGCCTATGCATTAAGATCTCAATATCGTGATGATGACTTCTCCAGTGTGATAAACTTTTCAGTTCCCTTGTTATTTTATGGAGCCAATGCCAACGTGACACTCCTCAGTTCATACGCCCCATAGAATAACATAGCACTTGGAGAGTTTATCACACTGGAGAAGTTATCTCCTCTTTATCACCACTTTGTCACTTCTTTATCACATGTTAGTTCATCTCACCCCCCCAGGAGTCTCAAAGACATATCCAGAGAGTTCAGAGGTATGGTGATATTTGGAAATATGTCCAGCAATAACAGCTTAAAGGACCCATTTAAATATTAGGAATTTGGGGAATTTTTATTTGATCCCTATAGTGGAGATAGTTTGATCCACAATTGCTCCAGTGCGTCCAAATACATCAGGCTTAAAGGTATAGTAATGTTTCATAATAAAAGCAGCTCTAATTAATCATCATAGTATTTGGACTTTGTAGAGTGTTATTTCAATTCTGTCAGAGTTGTAGTTCAAGAGTAATTCAATGACAAAGTATCCCCCTCCCACCCCTTTTACTGATGTAAGACTGCTCAGCCAGAGCAGAAGGGAGGTGCCCAGGTAGACTGCAGAGAGGGACAATCTTCAATTAAGATCAGGGAAAAACCTGAAAAACCTGTCAAGGGGGGCAGGGCTTTCATTGTTCTCATAGGAAGATGATTGTCCCCTTCTGTTATCTGTCTGGTCTATGGACTGGATTCCACATCTGAGAAGAGATGGCTTACACTAGGTAAAAGGTGCGGGAGGGGAAACTTTGCTTGTGAATATCTCTCAAACCATAAAGGTTTGAGAGATAAGACTTATATCGTTCTTCATGTTTTTTTAATGCCTACAAAATAAAATAAAGATAAAACGAAGTATTACTATCCCTTTAAGATGGGCAAAGTGGACTGCGGAGGTCAGAGGGTTGCAGTGCAGAGGAAGAAGAATAGCTAAATTCATCAACGGAATCCAAAGGGTGTGTGAGGTTTGCTGGGGACTGTCATCAAGAACAAGGTATTTTGATGGTATCTTTCTGACAGTGACAAATCCATGTAAAGTAAAAGTGTAGGGGATCTTTTTTTTTTTTTGGAACAATTTTTCTGTACAGATCATTCCTTATAAGGATGGGAAAAAGTAACTAATCCTGTTGCTTCATTGTCCTCAAATTAAAGCACATGCTGCTATGTTAAAAAAGCATAAAAGCTGACGGTATTGACATTGAGATATGAACATCACGATGCCTTTCCTAATGTATATACCAGGGTTATTTCACAGCTTATGTGTTAAGATGGAACTGAGTAATTTTAGACTAAACCAATTGCACGATCTGGAAGAAATAAAAATTCCTCAAGATGTAATTGATTAAATGGGGCATTTAACCCCTTGAATGCTACAGGTCTCAAACACATTGCAAAGCAATGTGTTAGGGACCTCTCTCTCTAGCATTCAAGGGGTTAAAAGCCTAGTTGAGCCCTTTGGCTACCAGAGGGGTATGCAACGCATTGCTTCGCAATGTATTGAATCGCAATGCATTTCATACCCCTCTGGCAATAAAAGGGTTAACAATTCCAGTGCCAGAGGGTTACGCAAGGCATTGCTGCGTTGTGTACCCCTCTGGCACTCAAACGGTTAAAACGACTTGGATTTTTATGTTTCCAGAATAGGACCCGGGGAAGGAAGGGGGCGATGCACTAAGGTGTGATCAAGAGGTGATATAGTGGTGATAACTTCTTCAGTGTTATAAAATATCTAAATCCTATGCTATTCTATTCTTCATTGAACTAAGAAATCTCAAGCTGGAGAAGTGCATTGGATCCATGAAATAACATGGGAACTGAAGAGTTTATCACAGTGGAGAAATCATCTCCTCTCTATCACCTCTTTATCGCACGTTACTGCATCACCCACCTACGAAAGGAAATGTACTAATTTGTGATAAAGTTGTGATAACTTCTCCAGTAAGAGAAATCCTCCAATTATTTGGAGCCTACTCACTAAGATCCCTCAAAATGATGAGTCCTTGGTGTACAGACTCCATAAAATAACATGGGAACTGAAGGTCGGAGAAATAATTTCCACTTGATCACATCTTTATCACACCTTACTGCATCTCCCCTCTTCCCAGGAGGGAAACGTACTGATGTGTGATATGTTCATCTTCTGCTATAATTCCTGTGAAAATTGTTTTTTTTCACTTCCCCCTTCCCACCAGCATTGTCCCATGGTAGCCACAGAACCACACATACTGCTGTCCTAGCCATTTCCTATATTAGCTATAGACCCACACATACTGGCCACCAGACTTGACTAATGTTAGCGATAAACCAACATACACTCCAGCCTTGTCCTACTGCACTGGTATCTACAGAACCACACATCCCGTGCTCCAGCCTTGTCCTACTGCAATGGTGTCCATAGAACTGCACATCCTCACCTTCAGCCTTCTCCTACTTCAGTAGTATAAATACAACCGCACATCCTGAGCTCCACCCTTATCCTACTGCACTAGTGTCAACAGAACCGCACATCCCAAGCTCCAGCCTTGACCTACTTCATTGGTATCCACAGAACCACACATCCCAACCTCCAGCCTTGTCCTACTGCACTGGTATCTATAGAACCACACCTCCCGAGCTCCGGCTTTGTCCTACTGCATTGGTAGCCATAGAACTGCACATCGTCACCTCCAGCCTTGTCCTGCTTCGTTAATATAAATAGAACCACACATCCCGAGCTCTACCCTTATCCTTCTGCACTAGTATCAACAGAACTGCACATCCCAAGCTCCAGCCTTATCCTACTTCACTGGTATCCACAGAACCACACATCCCAACCTCTAGCCTTGTCCTACTGCACTGGTATCTGTAGAACCACACACCCTAACCTGCAGACTTGTCTTTCACTGGTATCCACAGGACCACACATCCCAACCTCCAGCCTTGTCCTACTGCACTGATATCCACAGAACCACACATCCCAACCTCCAGCCTTGTCCTACTGCACTGGTATCCATAGAACTGCACATCCTAACCTCCAGACTAGTCCTTCACTGTTATGCACAGAACCACACATCCCAACCTCCAGCCTTGTCCTACGGCACTGGTATCCACAGAACCTCTCACGAGCAGGGCCCTTTGATCCTTCTGTTCTCCACATCTGATTATACTATTTAATACCTCTGTATGTCTATTCCCAATTGTACAGCGTTGAGGAATTAGTTGGCGCTATATAAATAAAGAATAATAATAACCATACATCCTGACCTCCAGCCTTGTACTAATTCACTGGTATCCATAGAACCCCACATCCTAGCCTTCAGCCTTATCATACTGCACTGGTATCTAAAGAACCACACATTCCAACCTCCAGCCTTGTACTACTTCACTGGTATCTATAGAACCACGCATACCAACCTCCAGCCTTGTCCTACTGCACTGGCATCCATAGAATCACATATCCCAACCTCCAGCCTTGTCCTACTGCACTGGCATCCACAGAACACATCCAGCCTTCAGCCTTGTCCTACTTCACTGGTATCCATAGAAAGGCACACCTTGACCTCCAGCCTTGTCCTATTTTACTGGTATCCATAGAACCACACATCCAGCCTTCAGCCTTGTCCTACTTCACTGTTACCCATAGAACTAGAACCACACATCCTAACCTCCAGCCTTGTGTTACTTCACAGGTATCCCTAGAACCGCACAGCCTAACTTCCAGATTTGTCCTATCTCTCCGGTATCCACAGAACTGAACATCCCAACCTCCAACCTTGTCCTGCTTCACTGGTATCCATAGAACCACATATTCTGACCTCCAGCCATGACCTACTTCACTGGTATCCATAAAACCCCACATCACGACCTCCAGCCTTGTCCTACTGCACTTTTATCTATAGAACCTCACATCCCGACCACCAGCCTTGTCCTATTGCACTGGTATCCATAGAACTGCTCATCCTCAACATACTGGTCCTACTTCACTGGTATCCATAGAACCACACATCCCGAGCTGCAGCCTTGTCCTACTGCACTGGTATCCTTAGAACTGTGCATTCCCTCCTCTGGCCTTGTCCTACTTCAGTAGTATCCATAGCACATCCCAAGCTCCAGCCTTGTCCTACTGCACTGGTATCCATAGAACTGTGCATCCTCCCTTCTCTGGCCTTGTCCTACTTCAGTAGTATCCATAGCACATCCCGAGCTCCAGCCTTGTCCTACTTCACTAGTATCTATAGCACATCCCGAGCTCCAGCCTTGTCCTACTGCACTGGTATCCATAGAACTGTGCATCCTCCCTCCTCCAGCCTTGTCCTACTTCAGTAGTATCCATAGCACATCCCGAGCTCCAGCCTTGTCCTACTGCACTGGTATCCATAGAACTGCACATCCTCATCTCCAGCCTTGTCCTACTTCACTGGTATAAGTAGAACCACACATCCTGAGCTCCAACCTTGTCCTACTGCACTGGCATCCACAGAACCACACATAACAACCTCCAGCCTTGTCCTACTGCACTGGCATCCATAGAATCACATATCCCAACCTCCAGCCTTGTCCTACTGCACTGGCATCCACAGAACCACACATCCAGCCTTCAGCCTTGTCCTACTTCACTGGTATCCATAGAAAGGCAAATCCTGACCTCTAGCCTTGTCCTATTTTACTGGTATCCATAGAACCACACATCCAGCCTTCAGCCTTGTTCTACTTCACTGGTACCCACAGAACTAGAACAACACATCCTAACCTCCAGCCTTGTCTTATTTCACAGGTATTACTAGAACCACACATCCTAACCTCCAGATTTGTCCTATCTCTCCGGTATCCACAGAACTGAACATCCCAACCTCCAACCTTGTCCTACTTCACTGGTATCCATAGAACCACATATTCTGACCTCCAGCCATGACCTACTTCACTGGTATCCATAAAACCCCACATCCCGACCTCCAGCCTTGTCCTACTGCACTTTTATCTATAAAATCTCACATCCTGACCACCAGCCTTGTCCTACTGCACTGGTATCCATAGAACTGCTCATCCTCAACATACTGGTCCTACTTCACTGGTATCCATAGAACCACACATCCCAAGCTCCAGCCTTGTCCTACTGCACTGGTATCCATAGAACTGTACATCCTCAACATACTGGTCCTACTTCACTGGTATCCACAGAACCACACATCCCGTGCTCCAGCCTTGTCCTACTGCACTGGTATCCATAGAACTGCACATCCTCACCTCCAGCCTTGTCCTACTTCACTGGTATAAATAGGACCACACATCCTGAGCTACAGCCGTATCCTACTTCACTGGTATCCATAGAACTGCACATCCCAAGCTTCAGCCTTGTCCTTCTTCACTGCTATCCACAGAACTGTACATCCTGACCTCCAGCCTTCTCCTACTTAACTGGTTTCCACACATCCTGACCTCCAGCCTTGTCCTACTTCACTAGTATAAACAGAACCACATATTCCGAGCTCCAGCCTTGTCCTACTGCGCTGGTATAAATAGAACCACACATCCCGACCTCCAGCCTTGTCCTACTGCACTTGTATCCATAGAACCACACATCCCAAGCTCCAGCCTTGTCCTACTTCACTGGTATCCACAGAACTGCACATCCTCAGCTCCAGCCTTGTCCTACGCCACTAGTATAGTAGAACCACACATCCCAACTCCACCTTTGTCCTACTGCATTGGTATCCATAGAACCGCGCATCCTGACCTCCAGCCTTCTCCTACTTCACTGGTATCTAGAGAACTGCACAGCCGCTGCTCCAGCCTTGTCCTGCTTCAGTAGTATCCATAGCACATCTCGAGCTCCAGCCTTGTCCTATTTTACTGGTATCCATAGAACCGCACATCGTGACCTCTAGCTTTGTCCTACTTCACTGGTTTCCACACATCCTGACCTCCAGCCTTGTCCTACTTCACTGGTTTCCACACATCCTGACCTCCAGCCTTGTCCTGCTTCACTGGTATCCATGGACAACTACGTATCTACAACTGTGTTTTTTTAACTCCTTAAATGCTAGTGAGGTATCCAATGCATTGTTTTACAAGGCACTGGCAATGTCTCTCACATTTAAGGGGTTAAAAGCCCCATTTAAATCACTAACAATTTCGGGAAGTAGTATATATCCCTTATGGTGGAGTTGGTTTGATCCAGAATAGCTCCACTTTACCCTTATACATTAGTGCTATTGGAGCAAATGGATCATGCCAATAGTGTGTAATAACAGGCTCTAGAATTGACATTCTGACTCTGTCTACCTAAAGTCAATTTGTTAAGCTGTGTGCACCCTAAATCCTCCCCTTAATGTCACCTAAACATTGATATTTTGGTGTGGTCCTTTCCTCCACATGTTTCTTAGACCGATGTACTAAGAAAGGCATATACTAAATCTCATTAGCATGCACCATTTCCACTTACATGCTATGGGCCCTGCGGTGCAGGACTGAGTGAGCCACTTTGTAACAAATAGGTGATTTCAAAAGAGCTATCAAAATCACCTATATTTATGTTAGATATTGTTATTTCAAACAATATCTTATGAGATATTAAGCTTTATTCATTACTCAATGTATGCAGATTAGCTAGTACTTGCTGGTAGAGTGTGGCAGTTGGGATGGGGAGCAGCATGGCAGTGCTTGCCAGATTTGTCCTAACTAATAAATAAATAATGAAAAATATAACATAGTCTGTTGTTATAAACAAAAAAATGGCTAACATACAGGTGCTTTTGAAACATCTTTCAAAACCTATTTGTTACAAAGTGATAGTTTCACTTTAAATTATTACATTCACCCCAATGAGTTTTATAAAACTCCTCTCCCATAGTAATCAACAACTTAGACTGGTGGTCAGCAACTGTTGGCCCTGGGGCCACATATGGTCCTTCATACACACAAGCATGTACACACGCACGCACACACACATACACATAAACTATTCTCATTACTAAAAGCACACATCTTCCTTTTGTCTCAAAGTATACCCCCTTTACATTTACATTGTCCTACCTTAATCCACTGGGTGTGTGAGAGGTCTCCAATGTCGTAGAGACATTTCTATCATCCAAGGGGTCAATACGCTTTTTTTCTATACCTATTCAGATTTTGTTTTGATAAAATGTGCGGCCCTTTGGTACACTTTAGGGCCACATATATGGACTTTAGGATAAAAGGGGTTCCTTGCCTCTTACCTAAACTTGTCAGACTTAGCACCTATGAAACTGCACAGAGTACAATCCCTATAATAAATCACTGCGTGAGAATAATTCATCCTAGTAGCAATGAGTAAATGTTTCCATCTCAAGACTTTACTTCAATATGAAGATTCCCAAAAGCACTTCACTCTAAAGTATTTGATAATTGGGGAAAAAACTGTAGCCAGTTTGTAACACAGCCATCTAGGTGGAGAACAACAGCTTCAGACCACAAAAGTTAACCCTTTGAGTGCCAGAGGGGTACGGAATGCATTGCAAAGCAATGCATTCCGTACCCCTCTGGCAATTAAAGGGTTTTAATCGCACATTTATGCTGTATAAAATCAAGTTGAGATGCAGCTGTAGAGTAACATGAAACTAATATTTAATTATACTTAAGGGGGACGTAATAAGCAGATCTTAGTTTGTTTAACAGAAGGATAGGTGTCAGTTATACAGTCATATCCATGTAATATTATTTTTACTTTAATCTCTGTTGTAGTTTATAAATAAGTGGGGACATTATACTACATGGAGAATTTATACAAAGTCCTTTACAATCACTGATGGGGCTTTCATGAGTCATAGAGGAAGAGAACCCCCCTTTGGAATCATGGGAGTGGCTGGTCAGAGTCATAGAAGGACCATTTAGAACCATGGGCAGGGCTGGCTAGAGTCATGGAGAGACCCTTTAGAATAATGGCTGACTAGAGTAATAGACAGAGTTCCACCATTTAGAATCATGAGCAAGGCTGGCTGCAGCCATTGAGAGATCTCATATCAGAACTATGGGCTGGACTGGCTACAGTAGAGAGAGAGCTCCACCCTTTGGAATCATGGGCAAGGCTGGCTAAATTCATAGATCGAGCTCCACCCTTTAGAATCATAGTCGTAGCTGGCTAGTCATAGAGAGAGTGGCATCATTTAGAATCACGGGCAGTACTGGTTACAACCACACCCATGATCCCAAGGGGTCATGTATGTAATTTAAGGGTAGTAAAATGTCCCTACCCAGTTACAGACTACAGCAGAGTTTAACTGCAAAACCAGTAAATTAGCATAATGGACTGGTGTATGAAGGACACCTGCCTATATAAGACCTTCTGCTAAACAAATTAAGAGGCAATTATCGTAATGGCATAATTCACTTTTAAAGCCCTTAGAGTTGTCTCCATTGTATTTCAAAACAAATGCAGTAGCCAAGGAGTTAAAGGGAAAATATAAACTGAAATCATGAAAGCGTTAACACCTACTAATATTATACAACATCTGAACACAAGTACTTTTTTCACATATCATTTGTTGAGAAAGCTGTTGTGCTGGGAACAGCCATATTGTGCTTGGATCTAGCTCATATATAAATCTATCTATCTATCTATCTATCTATCTATCTATCTATCTATCTATCTATCTATCATCTATCTCTATCTATGTCATATCTATCTATCTATCTATCTATCTATCTATCTATCTATCTATCTATCTATCTATCTATCTATCATCTATCTCTATCTATGTCATATCTATCTATCTATCTATCTATCTATCTATCTATCTATCTATCTATCTCTATCTATCTATCTATCTATCTATCTATCTATCTATCTATCTATCATCTATCTCTATGTCATATCTATCTATCTATCTATCTATCTATCTATCTATCTATCTATCTATCTATCTATCTATCTATCTATCTCTATCTATGTCATATCTATCTATCTCATATCTATCTATCTATCTATCTATCTATCTATCTATCTATCTATCTATCTATCTATCTATCTATCTCTATCTATGTCATATCTATCTGTCTATCTATCTATCTATCTATCTATCTATCTATCTATCTATCTATCTCTATCTATCTCATATCTATCTATCTATATCTATCTATCTATCTATCTATCTATCTATCTATCTATCTATCTACAGTATCTCATATCTACTATTCATGGGGGTCTGCAGGGAGGGGCAAAGGTGAGCACTTGCCCTCCCCTACAATTACCCCATCCATATATAGAAAGGGGCTGGATGGGCTGGACGGGGGTGATATTATGGCTTTGCCTCCCCCTGGAAAAATTTCTATCTATCTATTTATCTATCTGTCCATCTATCTATCTTAGAGAAATCATTAATAGCCATTAACCTTTTGAGTGCTTTGCAATGCATTGCGTGCCCCTCTTGCACACAAAAATTTAATAACAGATATATATATATATATATACACATGTTTTGAAAGCATTTTCTTTCTGCTAGTGTGAACTTCTTTAGGGATCAAATCAATCCTTTT
Organism: Rhinophrynus dorsalis; assembly: GCA_037306005.1. Taxonomy (NCBI): domain Eukaryota; kingdom Metazoa; phylum Chordata; class Amphibia; order Anura; family Rhinophrynidae; genus Rhinophrynus; species Rhinophrynus dorsalis. The sequence continues at coordinate 32,199,754 of CM074719.1, forward strand.
AACCCCTTGAATGTTTGAGGTGTCTCCAATGAATTGTTTCGCAATGCCTTGGAGACATCTTACGCATGCAAGGGATTGAAGGCAGCCCATCAGGAATAACCCCTGAGATAAATATCCTGTTTCTAATGTACATTAGTAACACCAAATGCTGGAATCTCTATAAGAGCACATCTGTCAGTTTTCCAGAAGATAAATCCCACTGCTGTCTATGGGATTTAAAACGTGAAATGTACCAGAACTCATACAGAAGATATCACAAACAGCGTAATTTCATACAGAGTAGCTTTTTACTTACCTAGGAAGGAAACGCTCATAGTCGTCCACAGGGGAATGAAATAATTAATCGGGAGTTGAAACAGGATGATGGAAAACAGAAAAGATCACAATGATTAACAATCGGTTATAAATCATAGCGCATTACATAAACTCTACCATTAACCCTTTGTGCGCCAGAGAGCTATCCAACGGATTGGTCTGCAATGTGTTGGATAGGTCTCTGGTGCTCAAAGCGTTAAGCTACATTTCTAGTTCCAACTGACTACCTGATCACTTTAGATCCCTATAACGTCTATCTAGTAAACAATTATTGTTTTAGGTCATACTGACTGATTTTGACAGTAAACTTTTTTATGAAAAAATGTATATTGTAGGACGTTTCCTGCTGAGTAAAATAACGGTACTCCCACTGCTGTGAGATGAGTATTTCCAGAGTTATTACTGTTTAAACCTGTGTTTTTTACATTAGCAGTGCCCTCTAGTGTCAAATTCCACATAGTTTTTCTGTTACATTCTAATGGAGAGGAAAGTCAGAGACAAACAGTTCTCCATAGAATGTGATAGTAACTGCTGAGTCACTTCCTGTCAGTTAGAACTATCAGGAAGTAAACACAGTAAATTCACTTCCTGGTTATTTGAACTGTTAAAAATTTTGAATAAAACAAATAGAGGTGGGAGGGGCCTTGTTATACTCAGCAGGAAAAGCTCTATAACATTTAGGATTTTCCTAAAAACTCCCACTTACATTATTATGGACAGCAAACCATAACTCATATGACTTTTGTCTTTGTTCAAGAGGTAATATTTCCAATTAGTTCTGGAGGCCACATGACAGTTCATGCATGCTGCCTGTTTCAGTTTGATTCACAATAAAAGGAAGTTCAAGTGGGTGGAGTTTGAGGTCCAGTGGTCCTGATAGCAACTGTAATGTCTACCTCCATGGAAAATGTTCTCTCTCGAAACAAGGAACAAGGGCAAAATTTGTAGTGGTCATTAGGGCTTTCTGTCCATAGTAAATTAAGTGAGGGATTATTATTAGGTGTTACTTCTCCTATCCCAGCCCCCAATATTTCATTTTATTCCTCCAGTAAATTATATTGTAGTTTTTTAGTGCCAGAGTTATGTGCAAAGCATTGCATATACCACTGGCATTCAGAGGGTTAAGCTTGTGGTCTATCAAGTCTGGTTTTACGCATTATCTATACTTGCCAGAATGGGATAAGACCACTGCTTCTTAACAAATCTTCTAATATAGAGCTGGAATCACATTTTCAAACACATCTAAAGAAAAATAATCTTAAACCCCTTGTTGTACATATTTTATAAAACTGAATGTCTATATTGATTAAATATCTAATTTATGCATTTGTATCTCTTACAAGGTATTCAGAGCTTAGAGACATGCCAACCACATCAAAGTAGAATCCACTTTTAGAGGGATCATGTTCTACACTTTGGCGATCTATTGTTATCCATGGAGTCACGACACATCATAGTAAAGTTAACGAGAATTAATTAGACATCCAAGTGCCTAATCTTTAATAGGGGGTTCCCTTAAACCTCTAGGTCCATAGAGAAATTCACATTTCGTGTCATTGCAAATTAAGTAGATTTTTTCTAACTGGTAAATTGAAATCTTGGTGTTCTTTATAAAGCATTCATGACAAAACATGATGAGCTGAATGTACGGATCTGTCTGAACACCTCTGCTGGAGATGGCCTCCATATCTTGCCTCTGCTCTTTAGGGTATGTATGATTAGACCATATAATCCCTTTAGTGCATAATGGCCAACAAACACAATGCTGTCCTGCTCAAACACTCCATACTACTGTCTCTTAGAGAAAGCAGTGTTAAATAGAACATTTATGGCATGAGTATCTTAGTAAATTGGCGTTATGCAGGGATGTTATTAAGAAATCAGTCCCATTGCATGTTATCACATGGAATCGTGTTAGTGCACCTCTATCATGTTTTCTCCATTGATGTGATAGATTTTGTCTGTGTCTGCTGTCTAGACCAGGAGTAGTCAACCTGTGAACCTTGACTTCTTGGAGACCACACCTTCCACCATCCCCAACCAACAACTGGCTGGTTGGGAATGGTGGGAATTGTAGTTTTCAACAACTCAAGGTCCAGAGATTGACTACCCCTGGTCTAAACACTTCCTAAAACTTCTATACATCACTGTTATTTGTTCATTTTGCAAACACATCCGTATTCAGTTAAACACCTACAAAATCAGACTAGGACAACATGGGGGTTATTCACTAAGGCGTGATAAAGTCTTGATAAAGTGGAGATGACTTCCCCAGTGACATCAGTTCTCCAGGTCCTATTTTATTTAATGGAGCCAATGCACTAAGAGTTCTCCAACTTTGGCGATCTTAGCGAATAGGCTCTATAGAATAACACAGGAACTGGAGAAGTGATAAACTGGAGAAGTCATCTCCACTGTATCACCTCTTTATCACCACTTAGTGAATCTCCCCCAGGTCTATCATACACGCAAATGAAATTGATGTTTTCTTTGTAAAGATTTCATCTTTAGGGAGAAAAAGATGTGCCTGTAAAATAGATAATCTTGGCATTTAGTATGGCTGAAGCAGGTAGAAAGTTATCAAAGTGTAACAAAAAGAGGCTTAATTGAGCTTATGCCCAAATACATTGCATCATCTTCCTCCTCTATGAAAACATTGAAAGCCTTTGCGCTGCTGGGAAATTCTTTTGTAACAGGAAAATAGGGAATTATTCTGCCTGTACCTTTTTTCTATTTGTGTCTTCCTTTTGTGCTGCAAAACATTGACAATGAACACAACTGGAAGCTACACCAGGACTCCGGCGGAGAATTACAGCCACTGAGAAGAAAGACAGTTGTTGGTGACTAGATATTTATTAAAAGATTCCCTGCTTGACCCGAGCAGAAAAAAACACCAGTGGGGACTTAGAATGGGGAGTTTAGAGTTTTCTGTATTAAAATAGATTCTGGGATTAAACAGAACTATACGTAACACAAAAATCTTCCCTTTAAAGGAACAGTAAACATTTTCATGAAAATAATATGTTATACGGTATAGGTACTTCCACTGCAGGGAGATTTCTCAGTGTTATGACATCACAAGCTAATTTTTTTATTTCAAAGTAGACAAGTTATCTGCACAGCTTTTAGACTTATTAAATGTGTCTATTTAACCCTTTTTTTAGTGCCAGAGAGGAATCTAACACACTGGGCATCTCTCTTGCAATTAAAGGATTATACTGCCTTTAACCCCATCCCAACAATTGACTTACCAGATACGTCCTGAAAAAACTGTCACTTACTGACAGAGGAAGTACCTGGTAAGTCCCGGAAGTCCGGGTGTCCGTGCGGCTGCACGCCGTTCGGGGACTCCGGACTCATTTAAAAAAAAAAAAAATGTTAGCTGGGCATCAAGATGACAGCCGTGTATGCACGTGGCTGTCACTAAGGAGTTAAAGGGGAACTATCACCCCTACTCAAGTTTGGTTCCTGATGATCTTCATATAGCGATAAGCTATAATAGTTGTTTTATTTTCTTATACAATGCATGCCATGGCAAAATTGAAAGTTTTAAAAAATGAGCCGGGGCCTTACTTCTCTGAACCGCAGCCTGCCAATCTTCTTCTCTTCTTCCCCAAGTAGTGTCACGTTTCAGCCTCCTCTGATGACGGAGGATTTCTTCATGTAATATAGAGCGGTCTCATTGGCTAGAGAGCGTTCTAGCTTACATGGAGAAATCCTCTGTCATCGGAGGAGACTGGAACGAGGCGATATTTGGGGAGGAGAGTGGACGAAGATTGACAGGCTGTTGTAACCGCAGTCTGTCCAGAAGTAAGGCACGCATTGTATCCCATATAATAATTCGCTAGGATGTTTGTCACGATGCAGTCATGTGCAGTAGAGACTGTCCGCGTTCGCGTGAGTGAGGCAACTCAAGACTGCATCGTGTGAGTGAGGTGATGCAAGACTGCATCACGTGGAGCAATGAGGTAGCGGCCTCCTAACCCTTTGAGTGCCATAGGGGTAACCAACGCATTGCAAAGAAATGCATTGCATACCCCTCTGTCACTCAAAGGGTTAACATTACCCGGACCTTGGCCTGTGTACACGGGCTTTTACAGTAAATAAAAAACTTTTACAGCTTATCACTATATGAAGATCATTATGAGCCAAACTTATATAGGGGTGATAGTTCCCCTTTAACTTGCTCTTTTTTTGATTTAATAGTTTGGAAATCTAATCTCAGCAGCAGAGCTTTGTTCTCTGACTCCAGAAAATCACCTCTCTCCACCTTCTTGGGTGGCGAAAACCTATTGTTTCTACCAGAGAGGTGGAATAGATTGATTACAATGAATAATCATGCAGATCCTTTCAATATGAACAGAAGACTTGGAAAGGTCATAAAGAAAAAAAAAGGAAAATTACAAATCGTAGAAAAAAATAAAACTTTAATGTTATAAGCTTTTAATTTTTAATTAATAGGCAAAACTGTTTTAAAGTGTTAGGCCCTCTTTAATGCAACTGTTAGCAATGCAAAGCAATACGTTGGAAGCCTCTCTAGCATTCAAGGGGTTAACATCTAATTTAAATCAATGACACTTTTTAGTTTTCCCTTATAGTGCAAATGGTTTGCCCGAGAACTCCACTTTTCATTTGAACATACGGCCCATAGACTATGGGTAACAGCACCACCTGGTGATTACAATGGAAAACCACAGTTTAATTTAAACATTGAGCTGGAATATCTTTTGAATGCAAAATGTCCCATCAGTGAAATAATAGTTCTTTAACTCATCAACTCTATAGCAAATATTTTCATCATAAAAAAAGGTTTATTGCTGCTTTAAGATTAAAAGTATTTTTTTTGCTACATATAATGTTATGTCTGAACTCAGATGCCCCTTTGTGTAATAAAGTAGTACTAATGCATAATATGAAATAGGATTAAACACAGTTAAATATCATGAACCATAAGCTGCCCTCTTTAAAAATGGTTAATTTGCTGCAGGAGTTCTAAAATATAATACAATGGTTCTTACCCAGGGCACTATGGCACATTGCTGTGCCATGGACCATACATCTACCTAGGGTGCCCATACCTCCCAAGTGTTCCTCTTTAGGAGGGACAGTCCCTCTTTGAGACCCAAAACCCTCTGCCCTCTTTCCCACCCTAGTGTCCCTCTTTTTAGGAGATCAGCTGTGTGGTGTGTGTGCATAAGTGTATCACATTGCTCCATAGCCATAAAACTCACATTAATGTTTGTTTAAATGTGTTTATAAATTAGTCTGTGTAAATAAAATGCATTGGTTTTACTCTAGATCATTTATTAAGTTACACAAAGAGGTGTCAGTAGGTCCTGAAATCACCTATAAATTTGTGGTAATGTCCCGCCCACCAGCTAGGCCCCCAGTAACAACCCTAAATAAAGTGTCCCTCTTTGGCCATTTGAAATGTTGGGAGGTATAGGTGCCTCTTGTCTATATATATAAAAATCTAAGTGAATCTGGTTCACTGTCGTGAGGCAGGGCTGAAAAATGCTGATTGGTTGAGCCCCTTGCCTCCGCAACCAACCACAGCTGCCACTCTATTAAAAAAAAAAAATCTAGCTGGGATATCAGTAACTGGGGAGCATCAGGAGGGGTCCTGATGCCCCACCACGAGATCTGGCTTTAATAAAAAACAAAAAAAAACAAGGTTTGCAGCACTGGCAAAACTGGCAAAAGTTTTTTTTATACAGACTATGACAAAATTGTGAATGTTGAGTTTCAGATGTATAGTTATAGAAATGTTTATGCACAATATGTTTTCGTTATTTTGATTGCGAGACCTGAGATTTACTGTATATTATTTATTTGTACCCTTTGTATGGGTACAAATGTTACCGATTCCCTGAAGAATCTGGATTGAGTGTTAGTGGTGCACTAAAACAAAAAAAGATTGAGAACAAGCTATCTATTGTTAAATATGCAATGTGCAGGACCATTGTTGGGTTAAGCAAGCTTGAGATTTGTCTCAGAAGTAATAGTGAAGCATTGTTTATAAACTGTCAGTGATAAGACAAAAACAAGGAACCCTTCTGGTTCTCATTGGGCTAAAGAGACATGAGTAGTAATCTCAACAGATAAATGTCTTATGATCGCTCTTTTAACGAATAGAATCATGGAATTTGAAAGTGCATCAGAACCAACTGGGGTTCATCTAATCTGCCCATTCCCTATTTGAAAAGCTCAAACTTATTTATTTCCTAAAGGAGCAGTAACATCCTATATAATAATTCGCTAATGTATGTTTGTCAGAAGCTGTCATGCAAAGTACAGAAGGCCGCTCAAGCTGCAGTCATGCACAGTACAGACTGCCTGTGCCGCGGCTGATAACGGAGCGGGGCGTTCCGAATTCAGACCGGTCTGAATTCAGAGCCTCCCGCTCTGTTATCAGCCGCGGCGCGGGCAGTCTCTACTGTGCATGACTGCACCATGGCCGTTACTGCCTGGCACTGTGGCCTGTGTACACGGGCTGTTCAACTAGTTTTATTATAATAAAAATAGAAATTATAAGGCTTTTCCTTCTGAATAAAATAATAGTAAACCCACTGCTGGAAGGTTTTTTATCCTAAGGTTGTAGCCGTTCAAACTGTTATGAAACAGCAAAGGTGTTACTACCACATTGTACAAAGACCTGTAGCCAGAGTAGGGTGACCACGGGTCCCGGAACGTCCGGGACTGTCCCTTATTTCAGGGACATGTCCCGCGTCCCGGGTCCCCTTCAACCGGGACAATGAAGTGTCCCGGAATGAAGCCAAGCCGCCCTGAATGTCAGCCTGCAAGCGGTGTGTCACATCATGGACGCCGCTTGCAGGCTGACATCCAGGGCGGCAATGCAGCTTACCTGATCTCCTGGAGGTAAGCGCTCTAGTAATACAGAGCGCTGGGAGATGACATCATCTCCCAGCGCTCTGCATTACTGAGCACAGCGCGCGGGAGCTTCAGCTCTGTGCCGGAGGAGGCACAGAGCTCCCTCTTGACACGCCGCTAGACCACCAGGGACTCAAGGTAAGGCAATAGGGTGACCACGTCCCGGAATGGCAGAAGGGAAATGTGGTCACCCTAAGCCAGAGGCTCACTTCTCCCATAGAATGCAACAGAATTAGTCATGACACAAGGTGAACTGTAGGGGAACTCTGGACACTAGGGGCTAGATTCTATTGCAGGTGCTAAATAATAGAATCCAGCCCCAGAGGGTACTGTTAATGTATAAAAACAACAATTCAACCGGCACTCAAAGGCTTCAATGGTTATAACTTTAGAACAAGGCATACACCAACAGTGGGGTCACCCATGTTTTACTCTGCAGGGAAAGCTCTACAATATATAAGTTTTCATAATAAAAGGTTTACCACTATTTTAAAATTGATATTTGTCTACTCCAATATTTAATGCATTCCTTTACTGATTTAGCTCCTACCACCTTTGCTGGGAAGGCTAGTTCATGTATCTATCTGAGCAAACAAAAGTTCTCTGTGTTCCTGTTCTATATAGCTGCTTTTTTTCTACGCATACATTAAAAAAACATTTAAAGGAGCAGTAAGCTCCCACCACTGTCATTTGTTTTATTCAACATTTATAATAGTTCAAATAACCAGGAAGTGAATTTACTGTGTTTATTTCCTGATAGTTCTAACTGACAGGAAGTGAATTTACTGTGTTTACTTCCTGATAGTTCTAACTGACAGGAAGTGACTCAGCAGTTTCTATCACTTCCTGTTGAAAACTGTAGGTCACCGACTTTCCTCTCCATTAGAATGTAGCATAATTACCAGTTGGAATTTGAACAGAAGAGGGCACTGGTAATGTAAAAAAACATGGGCTTAAACTGTAATACCTCTAGAAATATGCATCTCTCTGCAGTGGGAGTACCCATATTTTTCACAACAGGATAAGCCCTACAATATATATTTTTTTAATAAAAAAAGTTTAATGCTTCTTTAAGGTCAGGTTTTTAGGGATCTACAACAAAAATAAATATGTTTTTCTTTTTTGGACTATGTGATATTTAACACTATATAACACCATTTTCAAGGTCAGGGTTTAGCGTTCCTTTCAACTAGAGATGTACAATTCCCATCATCCCCAGTCGGTGCAGAACAGTTGGAGGGCCTCAGGTTGCCAACCTTCTGATTTAACCTCTTAAGGCCCAGTGGCAATGCATTGCAAACCCTCTGGTTCTTAAGGAGTTAAACTGTGGAAAAAAACATAAACAGCACATCACACGAACTGAGAGGTTTCTGTGCTGTGGAATATATTTTGAGCAGAACATTAATTTATTGTAGGGAAATGTTAATGTCAAATAATGAATTCCTATTTGGACCATATGCAGAAACCAGAAAAAGAGCAAGTTTAGGGGACAATAAAAATTGCCACTGATTCAAAAGGTTCTTTTGACCACTTGAATGCTGAAGAGGATCCCATCTAGGGTGACCACTTGTCCCTGATTGACCATGACTATTCTGGATTTTAAATGTGTGTCCCATGTCTCGGGCAGTCCCCTTCCGGGAAAATACAAAGTCCTGGAATGAAGACTCAAGAGCACAGAGTTCTAAACACTACAAGGGGAACTGCCTATTGCCTGATGTGACAGAAAGTGATGCCTCTGCTGGGCTACAACAAAATGGCTTCCAGTCAGAGATGTAAACAGAGAGAACTGAATCTTGATCCTGACACCAAACAGGAACTGCTGTGCAGTTTTGTTGTAGTGTGATGTTAGTCTAAGGCTTTGGGTGTGATGCATATTTTCTCCTGTCACAGCAGTGTTTAGAACTCTGCAAGGCGCCAGACAAAGAACAGGTTGCACCCTGATGTCCAGTGATATATAATGTCTCTTCTTGTATAACTGCCCTAGTGCTGAGGACATGTATTCTGCTGCTCTTATCTCTACAATGTCCCTGAATGGCAGAATGGAAATGTGGTCATCCTAATCCCAACACATTTCTTCACAATGCAATGCAATGGAGACCATTCTCATATCTCCCAACATTTCAAATTGCCAAAGAGGGACACTTGTGTTTTAGGGGGTCTTGCTGTGGGCGTGGCTGGTGGGCGGGAGATTATCAAGAAGTTTTAGGCTATTTCTTGACCTATTGACACCTCCTTGTGTAACCTAATAAATTACTTATAACAAGACCAATGTATTTTATTTACATGGATTAATTTATAAACACACATTCTGACCTTTAAACAAACAATAATGCACATTTTATTGTTGTGGAGCAATGTGATACATTTCTATACACACCCCACAATCTGATCTCCTAAAAAGAGGGACATCAGGGTGGGAAAGAGGGACAGAGGGATTTGGGTCTAAAAGAGGGACTGTCCCTCCTAAAGAGGGACACTTGGGAGGTATGCATTCTAGCACTCAAGGGGTTAAAATAATCTGAATCAATGTTAATTTTTGTTTCTCACTTATGGTGCAGTTGGTTTGCCCGAGAATTGCTCCAGTTTCTTTGTGCAGGTGATTAATTATTACCTATAAACTGTATAATGACATTGTTAATACTTCTCCGCTAGGCTCTTTATACTGGTTCCATTTTATTAAATGAGATGAAAGTATGTTAAAATAGTGAGTGTTTTATTTGTCTCTTTCCAGTGAGCATTGTCCATTGGATGCATTTAGTGTGCTTTCTAGCTGTGTTTAACCCTTCGTTGTTGAAGACAGCTGGGGGTTATGCACTAAAGTGGGATAAAGTTGAGATAAACTCTCCAGTTTCTATGTTATTCTGTGGAGACTATGCTTGAGAGATCTTAGTGCAGAGGCTCCATATAATACAAAGGGAATTGGTGAGTTTATCACATGGGAGAGTTTATCTCAAACTTGTAGTACCTTAGAGCACCTTTCCCCACATAAAAGTAAGATATACTCTTAAAGGGATAGTAGTGTTTCATAATAAAAGCAGCTCTAATTAATCATCATAGTATTTGGGCCTTGGAGAGTGTTATTTCAATTCTGTCAGAGTTGTAGTTCAAGCGTAACTCAATGATAAAGTATCCCCCTCCCGCCCCTTTTACTGATGTAACACTGCTCACCTCAGAGCAGCAAGACTGACCGGATGGATCGCAGAGAGGAACAATCTTCAATTAAGATAAGGGAAAAAGCTGAGAAACCTGTCAAGAGGGCAGGGCTTTCATTGTTCTCACAGTAGAAGATTGTCCCTTGATGTGAGCTGTCTGGTCTATGGACTGGATTCCACATCTGAGGGGAGGAGACTTACACTAGGTAAAAGGGGCGGGAGGGGGATAATTTATCATTCAATTACTCTTGAACTACAGCTCTCACAGTATTGAAATAATCCTCTCTATGGCTCAGTTGCTATGAAGATTAATTGGAGCTGCTGTTTTTGTGAAACATTACTATCCCTTTAAATGGAACAAACTCTCCAGTTCTTATGGCATTCTATGCTTGAGAGATCTTAGTGACGAGGCCCCATAGAATAAAATATCTTCTAGAGAGTTTATGACACGTGAGTTTTTCTCAGTCTCTTCTCCCTGGATATAGGTGAGGTAAATTCTCCTGTGAGATAAACTCTTCAATGAGATAAACTCTCCACTTCCTATGTTATTCTATGGAGCCTTTGCTTGAAAGATGTTAGTGCAGCGGCTTCACAGCATAAAGTAGGAATTAGAAAGTTTATCACACAGTAGAGTTTATCTCTCTCTAATCACACCTTATTGTACCTCTCCCCAGAAGTACATATAAATACAGCACAGTTCTGCAATCTACAAGAAGAAATGTGTAAAAAAAAAGCATCTAGATATCTAGATTAAACTTAAAAAAAGACATCCTGACATAGGTATAAAGATACAAGTGAAACAATTGTGAGGCAAAACAACTGCTCCATAGATAGCAAATACAAATTCCATTTGGTTTAGATGGGGGTTTTTACAAAGGTGACCATATTTTACTTTAAATGCACAAAAACACACACTGCATGGATTCCTGTGCTCTGCTGCAGAATGACGTTTTCATAAGATTACATGATTTAAAGGGGCATTACATTTTTTTATGAAAACCTATATGTTATAGACCTTTTTCTGCTGAGTAAAACAAGAACACTCCCACCGCTGTCAACTGCTTTATTCAAATGTTATAACAGTTCAGATTATCAGGAAGTGAATCAGTACCATTACTCCGGAAAGTTCTAACTGACAGGAAGTGACTCAGCAGTGTCTGTCACATTCTATAGAGAACTGTTTGTCAGTGACTCACCTCTCCCAGAGGATGCAACATAATAACTCATTGGAATCTCCACCAGAAGGCAATGTTAATGTAAAAAACAAAAGTTTAAACTGTAATAACTCTGGAAATAGGCATATCTCAGCAGTGGGAACACCCTTGTTTTACGCTAGGAAAAGCCTATATATATATATATATATATATATATATATATATATATATAAGAAACCAAGTGATAGGCAGCACTCACTGGAACTTTAAAGCAACAAAATGATGTTTATTTTGATCGACGTGTTCTGACATCTTGATAAAGGCTATGTAATATAGCCGAAACGTCGATCAAAATAAACATCATTTTGTTGCTTTAAAGTTCCTGTGAGTGCTGCCTATCACTTGGTTTCTTGGATTTATCGTTTGTAAGGATTGCACCCGGGCATTGAGACCACGAACAGTGAGTGCCACCGAATGGGACTTATTTATATATATATATATATATATCATATCAAAAGTGTACTGCTCCTTTAAAGGGATAAGGGATCACCTTAATTTGAACTCCTCTAGAGTTCATAATACCTTAAATACATCCAAGAGGTTTTAAATTCAGTTGGTAACAATTTACTATTGTGCAATTGCGTACCCCAAATTAATTCCACATTGACTTTATACCTATATGCCATATTCTTATTTTCTTCCTAGACAATACTATCAAAACAATGGCTTGCCTAATGTTCCCTGCATTTTATCAATAATTTAATATCACATCTACCTACAACCATGTAAACTGTGAATTATCTCAAGTCTGGTACAGTGATTATTGTATGGTACTCTGAGGCTGATGCACTAAGAAAATGGTGCAATTCTGGGGCGAACAACTGCTCTATAGGGGACAGATAAAGATCCCCAAAGTCCCCGCTTTTTGTTCACTGGCACTTTTAATCCCTTGCTTGCTAGGGAGGTCCCCAACTCATTGCATTCAAGGGCTTAAAAGTCCCATTGAAATCAGAGGGCAGTTTTATTTGTCCTCTATGGTGCAAATGGTTTGCTGCAGAACTGCCTAGTTATTACATCAGTCTCAGTATGTCCTGCAGACCAAACTGTAAATGATTATCTGGGTACCAATCTCCTCTACAACAAACTGTTTTAACTCAATATCCAAATATTTTTTGTGTCTGTTTTTGTGTACCCTGGACATCCTTTCATTGATCTCTTTTTTATTCCTCTGTTCATATTGTTAAGTCATCTGATCGGGCCCTGCTGCTCGCTTTACTTAACCTACTCAGGGATCTGGAATCAGGAATTAATTCAACACACAACAATGGAAGGTCAGATCCCAGAGGTTCTGGGTCAAATACGTCTAGCTCTAAGGTCTCAGGGTCAGGGAACCTGTGGTCTGAAGGGGCATGGTCTGATTGAGCTCCGGATGGGGTATGCTCACTTGTGATCTGTTCAAAAACAGCCTGAGAGGGTTCCCTCTCATTTAGTGCATGCTCAGACACTGCTTTTGAAGGGGTAATTGTACATAGGACAGACTCTTGGGGTGCTACGTTAGATGGTACTTGCTCAGAATCCACACAGGAAGGGGGACTGTCTAAATGTGCATGAACTAAGAATGCTCGAGAAGGTACTGGCTCAGAGAGAGCATGCTCAGAAGGTGCCCGCTCAGAAGCTGCCCTTGAGGGACCTCGCTCAGAGGGTGCACGTTCAGAAGGTGCATGCTCTGAGGCAGCTCGTGAGGATGCTCGCTCAGAGGGGGCATGGTTAGAAGGTGCATGCTCTGAGGCAGCTCGTGAGGATGCTCGCTCAGAGGGGGCATGGTTAGAAGGGGCATGTTCAGAGGCAGCACGCGATGGTGCTCGCTCAGAAGGTGCTCTTTCTGAGAGTGCCCTATTAGAAGGTATCCGCACAGAAGCTACATGTTCAGAGGCAGCACTGGATGGTGCTCTTTCAGAAAGTGCACGGTCAGAGGGGGCACGCACCGAAGGTGCCCTCAATGAAGGGGCACGCTCAGAAGGAGCTTTTTCTAAGGTCTCAGCCACTTGCACTTTCACCACCTCTTGCTCTTCTGTCTGACGATATGATGGCAGAGTCTCATCATAAGCCTTGGAGATGTCTTCAAGGAGCCCTGTGCTGCTTTTCTCATAACCATTAAAGTGAGCTGGATGTGGGCTGGCTTCTAATCCAACCTCGGTCATTGGGTAAAAATGGGATACAACCTTTTCTTCCTCTAACAGCTTGTAGCCTTTTGCCTTTGGGATGGAAGAGATTGCTATGGAGTGCAGGGGTTTCTCAGACACTTCTCCGAGCAGCTGGTGCGGCTGGTGTTCTGTTGCCCTCCGGAACGCCAGGCGAATCTTTTTCCAGCCCAAGTGGCTGATCTCCACAACATTTAAAAAGAGAGAGACAGCAGCCACAGCCAACATAAACATTATGAAAACTGTTTTCTCAGTAGGTCTGGAGACAAAGCAGTCTACTGTATTGGGGCAAGGCCACCTGCTGCAGCGATACAATGGAAGGATGCTGAAGCCATAGAGAAAATACTGGCCCACCACGAAGCCCACCTCAAAAAGAGTCTTGAAGATAATGTGGCATATGTAGGTTCTCAGGAGGGTTCCCTCCAAGCGGAACCTCTTGGTTCCTTTGGTACTGGTTTCTTTGGTGGTTCTGATGCTCCCTTGATCAGGGGCAAGAGGCAATCTTTCTTCATTCATTTCTTGCTGCCTGCTCATCTCGGCTTCCTCTCTTTCCTTCCTTTTCTCCTCCATCCGGACGTGGTGGACGGCATGTCCCACGTACACCAGTGACGGCGTGGAGACAAAGATGATCTGCAGGACCCACAGCCTAATGTGGGAGAGAGGAAATGCCTCATCGTAGCAGACATTTTCACAGCCAGGCTGCTGGGTGTTGCATACAAAATCGGATTGTTCATCCCCCCAAACGAACTCTGCGGCCGTTCCCAGAATGAGGATCCGAAAAATGAAGAGAACGGTGAGCCAGACTCTACCAATCACAGTGGAGTGCTCATTCACTTCCTCCAAAATATTCCCTAAGAAGCTCCAGTCTCCCATGATTTACAGGCTATAAAAGAAAAATGACAAATCAGTGTCAACCTAGAACATTTCGATGGATTCGCACTCAAGAACATTCCTCTTTACATTTGAAAAAATTTACATTGGGTCATTTGCATAGATATAAAATTGGAATCATTCTGGGGCACACCAACTGCACTACAGGGGACAAAGAGGACAATATTTTTTAAATAGTGCTTTTAACCCCCCCAAATGCTAGTGTATTTTATCACAAAGCATTTTATACCTCTCTAACATAAAAAGGGGTAAAAACCCATTTAAATCAATGGAAATATACCCCCCTCCATGTTGCAGTTGGATCGCTCCAAAATGTATCCACGATCATCTTTGTGCATATGTAACATAGCTATTGAAGTCCGTCAGGTTTAATATTTCACATATTCCCTTTTTGTTTATCCAGAAGACAAACAAAAAAAGAATAACAAAAATACCGTAATTAAAAAGTAATGAAAAAATGTCAGCTAAAAATAAGGGAATTTCTTCTAGACAAAAATCGATCAGATTTCTCCTTGCATTACCATTTAATAAGTGAGTATTTAAAGGGATAGTAATGTTTCACAAAAACAGCAGCTCCAATTAGTCTTCATAGTATTTGGGCCATGGAGAGCGTTATTTCAATACTGTCAGAGTTGTAGTACAAGAGTAATTGGAAGATAAAGTATCCCCCTCTGCTCCTTTTACCTAGTGTAACACTGCTCACCACAGATGTGGAATCTGGTCTCTTGACCAGACAGATCACAGCAAGAGACAATCTTCGTACTTTGAAAATAAGGAACACTCTGCCCCCTTGACGGGATTTTTCAGGTGTTTCATTATGATCACTGAAGATTGTCCCTCTCTGTGATCCATCCAGACAGTCTTGCTGCTCTGAGGTGAGAAGTGTTACATCAGTAAAAGGAGCGGGAGGGGGATACTTTATCACTCAATTACTCTTGAACTACAACTCTGACAGTATTGAAATAACACTCTCCATGGCCCAAATACTATGAAGATCAATTGGAGCTGCTTTTATTGTGAAACATTACTATCCCTTTATTACTGCATTTTGATATCAAAAGTGAAAACAAGATGGATTTTTTCACATTTGATAATTAAATCATGTGGGAATTAAAGGGACAGTTATGTCCCATAAAAAATTATTCTTGTTTTGTAGAGGTTTAAAAAATACATTATTTGGCACAAATCCTATCTCTCAAACCTTTATGGTTTGAGAGATATTCACCACTAAAGTTCCCCTTCTCCTGATGTCAGCTGTAAAGCTGACAGCAGGATATTCGAGTTGGCTGACTCAAGGATGCTCTTCGGCAGAGCCGAAATCGTGTTATTTAAAAAGAACTACTTCACTGGAACAGTCTACAAGGTGTGCTTACAAACCTTTCCAATGAAATCATTCTTTTTAAATAATGCGATTTCGGCTCTGCTGCAGGGCCGCAGGCTGGTCCCCGCACTGGGATCTCCTGGGGTCAGCTAGACGCTGACGTCAGGAGAATTGGAGGGAGGGGGAACTTTACAGGCGAATATCTGTAAAACCATAATGGTTTGAGAGATAGGATCTGTGCCAAATAATTTATTTTTTAAACCTCTACAAAACAAGTATACTTTTTTTAACACTGAATATACAATATACAACACTGAATATACAAATGATTAACACTCTGAGTGCCAGAGGGGTACTGAATGCATTGTTTTGCATAATAGATCAAGAAGCCTAAACATTTCTCAAACAAATTAACCAATGTTTGTTAACAACAAATCACTAACATCAATACGTTTGTTTTCATGTGCAACATTTTATAGTGAATACCATGAAAAAATGTAAACAATTATAGCAAAAAAAAAAAGAGCAGGAATTATAGGGATAGTAATGTTTCACAATAAAAGCAGCTCTAATTAATCATCATAGTATTTGGGCCTTGGAGAGTGTTATTTCAATTCTGTCAGAGTTGTAGTTCAAGAGTAATTGAATGATAAAGTATCCCCACCCACCCCTTTTACTGATGTAACACTGCTCACCTCAGAGCAGCAAGACTGTCCGGATGTATCGCAGAGAGGGACAATCTTCAGAGAGTACAAGGAAAAAGCTGTGAAGGGGGCAGGTTTTTCCTTCTGTTTGCAGTAAGAAGATTGTCCCTTGCTGTGAGCTGTCCGGTCAAGAGACCAGATTCCAAATCTGAGAAGAGATGGCTTACACTAGGCTTACACTAGGTAAAAGGGGCGGGAGGGGGATACTTTATCATTCAATTACTCTTGAACTACAACTCTGACAGTATTGAAATAACACTCTCTATGGCTCAAATCCAATGAAGATTAATTGGAGCTGCTGTTTTTGTGAAACATTACTATCCCTTTAAAATCAAAATATTTACTTCATTATTTTAAATAGTGGTTAAGGAGAGGTCTTTTAACAGACATAACTGAATTACACCAAAAAAACATGCAGTTATTACTCATTTTGCCTCCATAAATGCAATCTCTTGAACTGGACCTCTTATCTACACAGCTTTCAGTATCATTAAATTCATCAGATTAATCTTCCTATAACTTGAATTCTGTTTTCCAAACAGGTTAATAGTTTAAGAGATTTTTGATTTAATCGTTGGGGAAATATAATCCCAGCAGAGATTTATCCCCCACGTTGTCAGATAAAGCTGATAAAGCTCTGGTCAGTTGACCATAATTCTCCATAGGCTGGTGTAGCAACAGCACCACAGTACAGTTTCAGGCCACTGAGATACTGCACCTAAACAGTTCGAGTTTGAGCTGTAATAACTTTTGAATAAAACACCTCTCATCAGTGGGAGTTCCCTTATTTTACTCAGGGGGATAAACACTACAAGAAATTTATTTTTACATTTTAAGTGTTACTATCTCTTTAACTACATGCACAGAAAATCACCTCTCACCACCTTTTAACAGGTCCACCAGAGGGGTGGAATACGTTGATAAGGAGTAATGTTTTTGTAAATCCTTTCAAGACGGGAAGCTCCCAGTGTAAAATTACAAATCCTCCTTTTAACCCCTTAAGGACCTATAACATGCCAGGACCAGCACACCGGTTACAGCTGGACTGGTGACGGTCCTGGCACATCATGGAATTCTGGGATGGCAACATGGCTGCTCACTGCTCTGCCATTCCAGAATTCATTAAGGAAAAAAAAACGTGCAGTGGCCCTTAATGGCCGCCCATGCGCCGGATCGGACGGTCGTTAAGGGGTTAAACATAAAGAACTTACAGAAAAATAAAAACAATGTTATGACATTTTATATTTTTTAGTTTATAGCCAAGTGATGGTCCCCTGTAACCACTCCTAAGATGAACATTCAAGTGTTTATCTTAAAGGGATAGTGATACTTCATTATTACTATCCTCCATGTTGTAGCCCTTAACATTCTGAATTGAACAATACCAGCAGCATCTCTCAAACCTTTATGGTTTGAGAGATATCCTCTTTCAAAGTTCCCTCTCCTTCTCTGTTCCCTGACGTTAGCGTTATAGCTGACAGCAGGGGAATCCGGTCATTGAGCAAGCGGCGGCTCTGCAGGAGTCCTGAGATCACATTATAGAAACAGAAATCCTTCACTAAAATGGTCTTCTACGTGTGCTTGGTTTGTGCTTGGTTTGCAAGCACACGTAGAAGACCATTTCAGTGAAGGATTTCTGTTTCTATAACGAGATCTCACCACTGCTGCAGAGCCGCCGCCAGTCCCGGGACCGGATTCCCCTTCTCTCAGCTAGAACACTGACGTCAGGGGAGAGAGAAGGAGAGGGAACTTTGAAAGCAGATATCTCTTGAACCATAAAGGTTTGAGAGATGCCACTTCTATAGTTGAATTCAGAATTTTAAGGGCTACAACATGGGGACAGGGGAGGGCTGGCCTGGGAGGCAGGGGGTAATTGCCCCCTGGGCTGGTCATATGTCTGGGCTGGTAGGCCACTGCACCTCACTAAATCTCCAGATTGCTGCTGTAAATGGAGCTACACTAGTGATACCACAGAGGTACAATCCAAATGGAGCTACACTAGTAACATAACCCATTTCCCTTGTAAGCTCTATAGTATCACTAGGTAAGCTTTACTTAAATTGTAAACTTTGTAGTAGTAGTGCACTAGTGTAGCCTTATTTCAACTGTAAGCTATGTGGTATCACGTGACATACGTCACAACATTAAAGCCAATTTTTAAATTAACAAAAGGAGGTGGGCTGGAACAATAATAGAAATGGGACAGTTGAATGTATTTGCCCCCTGGACCACAAATTGCCAGCCATCCCCTGCATGGGGGATAGTAATAATGAAGTATTACTATCCCTTTAAAATAAATTGTGATATATGAAATGAAGAGCCTTCACATGCTAATAAAAGTGTCAGTGATTAAGTTCAATTTTTCATACATCAAAATCCAAATAGAGAGTTGCAATACAATAAAACAGATATGGGTCACATCTCCAGATCAATTTTCACTAACAAATACATTTACAGCCAGTTATTATTGTAGGAAAGATACTTGTTATTCCAAACAAAGAATAATTACTAAAACTTCCATTACTTTTTCTTATCCCTTGAAGGCTAGATACGTCCCAAAGATTGGGGACCTTTCTACCATTCAGGGGTTGAAAAGACAGTTTTAATCCTTTGAATGCCAGAGGGTTAAATCAACTGGGATTTTTTAAAAATGTGATCCGTTGATTACATTTGGATTCACTCAAAATGACCCCTAATTATATTGTACGTACAACTCGTTTAACACAATAAACATTTTGCTAGCGATTCTCAGCTCCAATCTTTGAGACACACCAACATTTCAGGTTTAAAGATAACCCTAATTTAGAAAAACTGTGCGTCCTGATGATTAGCTTTGAGAATCAATGTGCTAATTGACTTCTTCCTGCTTCACAAATAACCTGTACCATTCTCTGAACTATTCCGGTAGTGAAATCGAAAACCCAACAATTTTCAAAACTAAACTAAATAGAGAAGGGGATATATTCACTAAGCAGTGATGAAGAGGTGATAAAGTGGAGATAACTCCTCCATTGATATCACTTCTCCAGTTCGATGTGATTCTATGGAGACTATGCACTAATATTTGTTCAACTTTGGAGATCTTCGCACATAGGTTCTATAGAATAACGTAGGAATTGGAGAAGTGATATTACTGGAGATATATATCCACTTTATCACCTCTTTATCATTGCTTAGCGAATCTCTCCCAAGGTCTTCATATCTGAGAATATGCAACCGTTTTTAAATACAGAGGTACAACAAGTTTGCATTCATTTTAATGAATACATTTTAACTTTATTTTAATTCATTTTTTTCCCCCTAAAGCTGCACGTAAAAGTAAGAAGTGGTCAACAATTTGGGGGAATTTAATACTTATTTTTAAGAAGGGTCTTTTTGTTTTGTTATATATAATAACGCTTATTCATATGCTGTAACACATAGCAATAACAATTAAAAATTAAATAGGGTTATATGCAGGTAAATACATTCATGTCTGTTAAAATTCTCAATCTGTCTCCTGACACCTAAAATCTAGTCTTACATAAGACGCGTGGGGGCATCCATTTAAGCCGTTTGCATGGCTACCTGGCTAGCATTTTCCTATCAAACTTTATAAGGTTTTTCAGAAGAGATAGTGCAGTATTGCCTGTAAAAAGCCTGAAATAAAGTAGCAGCTTTTCTGAATACAAGAACACTAGTTTCTAATCTCAATAAAGAAACATCCTTAGCCCTTGACTTTCAATATAAACTGTAGCAACCAAATTAACCACCTGGTATCTGAACACAACAACCTATACATACATAAATTAGAAAAGTCATGTTTAGAATATTATTTTAGAAATCTAACATAAAGCAAATTCTAGTTGTAACTACATGATACTCAAATGTATATCAATCAATTTCATTCGTAGGTGCTAGTGTTTCTTTAAACCCCTGATGACCAGAAGTCCCCTTTTAAGAAATATCTTATTAAGAATAAGAGGTAAGCACTCAAAATAAAAATGTATCTTCCGTAAAATTCTCTCTTCTGCGCTTGGTTTCTGGACAGGCCTAGAAATAGCTAAAAAGCAGAATGCAATAAAAGATTATGGAATAAACTGGGCAACTTGCCACGGTGAAAGCTCCGCTGGAGAATCTGCCTTCGTCCCTTGGCACTCTGATGTCCAAAGTGAACTTTTGTCTCTGAACTTGCCTACCTAAAGTTCCAAACTTGCCGCACGACTGAGCACATGTGATTCAATTGACCCTGATGGCTGGATTTTAGTTGCCAGCAATATATAAGCTCCGAGCCAGACAGCTTTTATGAAAGGGCGACAATTGGTGACGTGGGGAAACAATAGAAAAGAAAGAGGGAGAGACATAGAGTAGAGAACATCAACTGAGAACCTAAATGGGGGAGGTAAAAGGTGCAGGGGTCTGTGCACATTTAAACAATCCTATGGAGAATTTGTTTCTACTATTGTAAGTAGAATCTACCTTGTGACAGTTATTGATAAATAAATATATCTCAGGATCGTGCTGTCTTCTTCATTTTTCATCCACCATTTTTCATCCACTAGAATATTACCAAAATGTTGTAAATTCTCTTAAATTTGTTGAATACAAAAGTGGGTATAATAATACTAGTGCTAAAATACACACTGTAATCGATTTTTCATGCACTGTGCCTTCCTATCGATTGTGTGCTACATTTACTAGGCCCAAAATTCTCAAATGTATGACTCTTATGTCAATGGTAGGGTAGTGGGGAAAAGTATTGGCATTTTTATGTGGTTTCCATCCCCTTGTTCTTGTTTCTCATCTTATACTAACAAGATGCAGAGGAAACTTATTTTATTAAAGGTCTGGAATTCCAGAAAAAGATAAAGAAAAGACATACACACAGTGGTAATGAAAACTATAACTACAGTTTATTGAACATGCAGTGATATACAACAAACCAGGATACTTAGCTACCGAGCTGTTCATCAATGTGGGAGAGCCCTCCATGTAAAATGACTAAGTTTTCCAGTGCCCGGTGCAGGGGAGGTGTTCAGAGCTGAGTCACTTTTAAAAGGTTGCATTGGAAATATTATGCGGCTGCACGCCACAATCAACATGTCGCTTGGATGAAAAGGGGGCGAGATTCTCATGTCGCCTCCTTAAGTGCCTCAGAAACTATAGTGACTGCCTCATTAAGTGTACAGCATAACTCTGAGCAGAAGCCAAAAACAGTATTTGCTCCTGTGAAAAGAAAAAAAGATACAATAACACTGAATATATCTATACTTTTTTGTGTCACCTATTAAATATATATGTTAACTTCAAGTCCAATATTATACATACCAAAAGAATATCAGAGCTGCTGCAGCCTCTCTCTCCCCCCTTCTCAGAATGACAGGGTGGAGAGGAGCACGCAGAGAAGGGGAGAGAGAGGCTGGAGCAGTGCTGATATTCTTTTGGTATGTATAATATTGGACTTGAATTAACATATATATTTAATAGTTGACACAAAAAAGTATAGATATATCCAGTGTTATTGTATCTTTTTTTCTTTTCACAGAAGCAAATACTGTTTTTCAGCTGCTGCTCAGATTTATGCTGTACATTTAATGAGGCAGCCACTAGATTTTCTGCGGCATTTAATGAGGCGACATGAGAATCTCGCAGGGCGAGATTCTCATGTTGCCCTTTTCATCCAAGCGACATGTTGATTGCAGATATTTCCAATGCGGCCTTTTAAAAGGATACCTTCAGAGCTTGCTTGCTTTGATTTTTTTTACATATGTAAATATATATATATATATATATTTATATATATATATATATATATATATATATATATATTTATATATATATATATATATAAAAACACCTTAGTCAGGGCTCAAAATTTCCACTCGCCACTAGCCAATGGCGAGTGCAAATTTAGCCCTGGCGAGTAGAAATTCAGCCCTGGTGGGTATGTTATGTCTAGCAGTGGCGAGTAACCTTTCAGGTCTGGCTAGTAGCAAAGGACTTAAAATTATTAGCCCTGAAGCCTTAGTAACTTGTGACGTGCTATGACCATCATGGCGATCTGGATATTGAGGACCGGTGAAGGTCCTGGCGTCATGGATTTCTGGGATGGCAGCGCAGCTCCACACCACTCTGCCATCTCAGAATTTGTTGCGGATCGGGTGGTCTTTAAGTGGTTAAGTAGTTAATAATTAATATTATTAAATAGTATATACTACAGGGCTTAAAATATGAAGTCCTTTGCTACTAGCCAGACCTGAAAAGTTATTCACCACTGTAAGACATAACATACCCACAAGGGCTGAATTTCTACTCGTCTGGGCTAAATTTCACTCGTCATTGGCTAGTGGCGAATGGAAATTTTGAGCCCTGGTATATACCCCAAAGTGCAACCGTATTATTTGAATGCCAATGTCCAACTACTGGAAATGATCTGAGCTGGCAGACTGGGACATTCCCACTAATGTGTTGATGTTTACACAAAACTAGAGCAATTTCAGCGCAAGCCAACTGAATCATAGTTCTCCATACACTGGAACCTCCTGTAGCATTCAAGTGATTTAAAAAACCCATGAAAACCTATGGGAATATTGGGAAATGTATTTGCGTACTCTGGTGCAGATGATTTGCACTACATTTGCTCCAGTTCTACTACACTGATGTATAAGATGAGGAAAAAAACAGAAAATAGGAGAACAGCTCAAACATTATATCTAATAGTCACCCATAAAAAATAATACTATGGGGTGCTCTCAATCACAAAAACAATATATGTTTAAGGTGAGGGCATACACACACAGCACAATGCTTATTCTTATGTATAGGAATGCTAAATGAGTTCCTGACAGCTGTCTATGCCCAGGTAGCCAGCCCTGCTCCCCAAGAGCTACACACAGTGCAGGTTATCTGGATATCCCTGAATAAGCACAGGTAGACCAATTAAAGGGATAGTAATGTTTCATAATAAAAGCAGCTCTAATTAATCATCATAGTATTTGGACCTTGGAGAGTGTTATTTCAATTCTGTCAGAGTTGTAGTACAAGAGTAATTCAATGACAAAGTATCCTCCTCCTGCCCCTTTTACTGATGTAACACTGTTCAGCCAGAGCAGAAGGGAGGTGCCCAGCTAGACTGCAGAGAGGGACAATCTTCAATTAAGATAAGGGAAAAACCTGAAAAACTTGTTAAGGGGGGCAGGGCTTTCATTGTTCTCATAGGAAGAAGATTGTCCCCTACTGTTATCTGTCTGGTCTATGGACTGGATTCCATATCTGAGAAGAGATGGCTTACACTAGGTAAAAGGGGCGGGAGGGGAAACTTTGTTTGTGAATATCTCATAAACCATATATATCGTTCTTCATGTTTTTTTAATGCCTACAAAATAAAATAAAGATAAAATGAAGTATTACTATCCCTTTAAAGCAACTGAGCTACTAATTAGTCCATCTGTGCTCTAGCTGGGATATCCTGGAAATATGCATTGTTGGTAGCTCCTGAGGACCAGGACTGGCTACCCCCATCCCAGTAGATATCAGCATACATTCCTGTGGGACACACCATCTAATCCCTCTATGCCACTCCTGGATTAGGGGTAAACTCTGTGCCTGTTTCCACTGGATTCCACTTGTACATTGACCGAATGTCATGCCTTGAAGCACACACAGATTCCCAAGGACCAGTCAACCAAGCCGGCATCTGAATGCTTTGTACATAAATGCTAAGTGATGACAGGACCGGTTTAGTGATTACAATTGGCTCTTTTGCACTCTTTCTAGCCCCTGACTGTGTTTGTAGACCCCTCCTGTATTTTTTCATTGTAAATTATTACAGAATTAGATATATTCCTGTAATGTAACTGCAATATTTAACCCTTTGAGTGCCAGAGGGGTACACAACGCATTGCAAAGCAATGTGTTGCGTACCACTCTGGCACTCAAGTGGTTAAAGGGATAGTAATACTTCGTTTTAACTTTATTTTATTTCATGGACATTAAAAAAACATGAAGAATGATATAAGTCTTGTCTCTCAAACCTTTATGGTTTGAAAGATATTCACAAGCAAAGTTTCCCCTCCCGCCCCTTTTAACTAGTGTAAGCCATCTCTTCTCAGATGTGGAATGTAGTCCATAGACCAAACAGATAACAGAAGGGGACAATCTTCTTCCTATGAGAACAATGAAATCCCTGCCTCCCTTGACAGGTTTTTCAGGTTTTTCCCTTATCTTAATTGAAGATTGTCCCTCTCTGCAGTCTACCTGGGCACCTCCCTTCTGATCTGGCTAAACAGTGTTACATCAGTAAAAGGGGTGGGAGGGGGACAATTTGTCATTGAATTACTCTTGAACTATAACGCTAACAGAATTGAAATAACACTCTCCAAAGTCCAAATACTATGATGATTAATTAGAGCTGCTTTTATTATGAAACATTACTATCCCTTTAAGGGGGGAAAAAGATGTAACTCCTTATTTGGAGAACCACTTTACCTCCTGAGCCCTCCAAGTGACCAGATGACTAGGAACAAGATGCAATAGTCACCAGACTTGAGAAATGGCAAATCTCCAGAGTTACAGCCAAAATGTAAGATTTATTGACATGAGACACAAATTGCTAGATAGCATGGTAGCACGTTATCAAGAATATAATAGTAAAAATGCCCATTTACATTATTACCTTTTTTTCTTGAAAAGAGTAATAGTTTTTGTCCGACTGCTTCTCTAATGGATAGAAAGGTTTAGGGGGTGCACTAAGGTGTGATAAAGGTGAGATTAGCTCTGCAATATGATACACTCTGCATTTCCCTTGTTATTGTAAATGAATTGTGAAGTTAAAGTGATAGTAATGTCTATGTAAAATTAGTTGCCCAAGTCTTCTGTATATTAAAAGGAACATATTGCTCTATGACTAAGCCATACTTCTTTGTAGTTCAACAGTTATGAAGCATTGAAGATCCACCACCCGCACCTTCCCCCCACGTCACTCAGAAGATGCAGACTGGTTGGGACGGTTGCAACGAGGGACAAACTTCAATATGCAAAGGGAAATCCTGTCTTCCTTCGTCAAGGGGGTTAGGATTTCTCTTATAACTACTGACTGAAAGTGGAACTTTCAGATAATAGCCAGTCGCCATGCATTCATTAAATGCATGGCGACTAGCTTGAAAATTAATGTCTTACCGTAAAAAAAACACGTGTCTAACGGAATCCGTCCCGTTTCGGGACTGATGGTCAGGTTAGTGTGGTCTGTGCACCTGCACCGTCAGCCCCTTCCGGTGACCATATGGTGCAAAGCAGTCTACTCTATGGAGACCGGAACTGATGGCGCATGTGCACAGACAAGATGTCTGCGCTCTAGCCTCAGTTTCAGTCTCCAAACGGGACGGATTTCTTTAGACACATGTATTTATTTACAGTAAGACACCTATTTTCAAGCTAGTCGCCATGCATTTAATGAATTCATGGTGACTTGCTATTATCTGAAAGTTCCACTTGAAGTTTGTCCCTCGCTGCAGCCATCAAGTCGCATTACCCAATCTCAGATTCCATGTGAGGCGGCCAGAAAGGGGTGGATTTTCAGTGCTTCATAACTTTTGAACTACAAAAAAGTAAGCACTTAGACATAGCACAATCTGTTGCTTTTACTATACTGAAGACTCGGGCAACTAATTTTTAAGAGACATTACTATCCCTTTAAACTTATTAGGCCAAGTTTAATAATACAAAGATATGAGTGTTTTGGTGTTTGGCGATGCCTTTTTGTTTGGATTAACAGTTTATATTTAAAGTAAGCTTACAAGAGATCGTCTCTGTTCCTTAGGTCAAGCAGTACTGAATCACAAAGTCTGTTCAATCACATGGTCTGTTCAAAAACTCTGCATTTTTTAAAATAGACTGTGATTGAACAGACTTTGCAATTTACTATTGTTTGACCTAAGCAAGAGAGCTGATCTCTTGATAAGCTTCTTGTAAAATATAGACTACTAGTCCAAATTAAAAAAGTATCACCAAATTACTCTCGTCTTTATGCTATTCTATGGAGCCTATGCACTTTTCAACTTGAGCTACTGACTACATTTCTCCATAGAATGTGATAGTAACAGCTCACGTCATCACAGTTTGAGCTGTAATAACTGTTATATAACGTAACAGACAGCTGTGGAAATCCCCTTATTTTACTTCACAGGAAAAGCCTTAATATTTTGAGTGCCAGGGGCACAAGCAACACATCGAAGAGCAATGCTTTGCTTGAATTTTTTAGGTGCAATATCACAGTGGTCTGGCAAATTACAATCGCGCTGTTGCTACACCATCCTATGGACTGCTCTGATCAGTAGACCACAAATCTCCATATGATGGTGTAGCAACAGCGGCACTGTACATTTTCAGGCCACTGTGATATTGCACCTAAAAAAAAAAAAATCAAGTTTGAGCTGTTATAATTTTTTAATAAAATATCTTCAGCAGTGGGAGTACCCTTGTTTTCAGGGGTATAAACCCTACAACAACAGATAGATAGATAGATAGATAGATAGATAGATAGATAGATAGATAGATAGATAGATATGAGATAGATAGATTTATATATGAAGTAGATCCAAGCACAATATGGCTGTTCCCAGCACAACAGCTTTCTCAACAAATGATATATGAAAAAGAAGACATTTAGGGTGATGAAAGTACTTGTGTTCAGATGTTGTATAATATTAGTAGGTGTTAACGCTTATATTTTCCCTTTAACTCCTTGGCATTTGTTTTGAAATACAATAGAGGCATAAGGGCTTTAAAAGTGAATTATGCCATTACGATAATTACCTCTTAATTTGTTTAGCAGAAGGTCTTATATAGGCAGGTGTCCTTCATACACCAGTCCATTATGCTAATTTACTGGTTTTGCAGTTAAACTCTGCTGTAGTCTGTTACTGGGTAGGGACATTTTACTACCCTTAAATTACATACATGACCCCTTGGGATCATGGGTGTGGTTGTAACCAGTACTGCCTGTGATTCTAAATGATTCTAAAGGGTGGAGCTCGATCTATGAATGTAGCCAGCCTTGCCCATGATTCCAAAGGGTGTTTGGTAAGAAATACATTTTTAACCCCTTATTCTTCTCAGAACACCTTATAACTAAGTGACATCACCTCTCTGCAGTTGACTCTCTGACTGCACAAAAGTGACATCAGACCCAAAAACAGAAAAAAAAAAAGAAGAAACAGCAATGAAGACATAATAAGAGAAACAGAACATGATATGCACCAGGCATAACCAATAAAGGCTATTGATGCTATACAAACGTTCACAGTGTGTACAGTTCTACCATCCCATAATGTGTGAAAAGGTTATACCAAAAACTCATACCTGAGACTCATAGCCCACTAGTATAAAAGAACAGAGTGTATACATAATCAGTAGGTCCAAGTCTCCACTATACTGCAGAGCATCACATACCAAGTGCCGACATGTATAGAAAAACTCCTGCTTTAGATGTATTTGGCAGAACTGGAGATATTCATACAAACATAATTAAGTTAACCCTTGGAGAGCCAGTACAATGCATTATTTTGCAAAATGGGAGTCTGTGGCGGGGCATGAGGGGGCACTTGCCTCCTCCAACACTTGCCCCCCTCCCCCCCAGATAAACATAGGGACTGGGCAGGCTGGCCTGGGGGGGCATTTTATGGATTTGCCCCCCCTCTCAAAACATTTCTGGGAACACACATTCTTTGCAGTGCATTGCATAACATTGAAACATAGAATGTGATGGCAGATAAGAACCATTCGGCCCATCTAATCTGCCCATTTTCCTACTGTAAAAACCTCAAACCTTATTTGGTCCTTGGTCTTGTCTTATGTTCAGGATATCCTTATGCCTATTCCATGCATGTTTACATTCCGTCACTGTATTAACGTTTACCACTTCTGCTGGTAGGCTATTCCACTTATCTTCTACCTCTCAGGGGAAGTAAAACATTCTTACATTATGTCTAAACCTGTGTCCCTCTAGTTTTAGACTATGGCCTCTTGTCATAACATTTTTACTCCTTTGAAATGTACTTCCCTCCTGAATCCGTTCATGTATTTGAAGGTTTCTATCATATCCCCTCTCTCTCTTCTCTCCTCCAAGCTATACATGTTCAGATCCTTTAGTCTATCCTGATATTTCTTTTCCTGTAGACCAGTCATCATTTTAGTAGCCCTTCTCTGAATTTCCTCTAGAGTATCTATATCCTTCTGGAGATGGGGTCTCCAGTACTGTACACAATACTCTAGATGAGGTCTAAACAGTGATGTGTAGAGTGACATGACCACTTCCGTTTTTCTGCTACTAATACCTCTAGCTATACAACCCAGCACCCTGCTTGCATTCCCCAATGCTTTATTACATTGCTTGCCTACCTTTAAGTCGTGAGAAAAAATTACTCCCATATTCCTTTCTTCTGTTGTCTCTGACAGCACAGTACCCTTAATGTTATATATTTCCTTTGGATTTTTGCAACCCAAGTGCATTATTTTACATTTATCACCATTAAACTGCAACTGCCACACTGTCCATTCTTCTAATTTACCTAAATCATTGGAGATAACTTCTCCAGCGTGATACACTGTCCAGTTCCAATGTTGTTCTATGGAGCCTATGCACAAAGATGACTCCAAGACATCCTAGTACATAGGCTCCATAGAATAACATAGGAACTGGAGAGTTTATGACACTGGAGACTGTCACTCTGTAAATATAAATGCAGTGTTATTCTAGCTTTGTTTGCTAACACATGCCTGAAGAAGGGACCTTAGTGTCCTGAAAGCTTGCACGTGTTATGTCCTCAGTTAGCCATTAAAGGGATAGTAATGTTTCATAATAAAAGCAGCTCTAATTAATCATAATAGTATTTGGACTTTGGAGAGTGTTATTTCAATTCTGTCAGAGTTGTAGTTCAAGAGTAATTGAATGACAAAGTATCCCCCTCCCGCCCCTTTTACTGATGTAACACTGTTCAGCCAGATCAGAAGGGAGGTGCCCAGGTAGACTGCAGATAGGGACAATCTTCAATTAAGATAGGGAAAAACCTGAAAAACTTGTCAAGGGGGGCAGGGCTTTCATTGTTCTCATAGGAAGAAGATTGTCCCCTTCTGTTATCTGTCTGGTCTGTGGACTGGATTCCACATCTGAGAAGAGATGGCTTACACTAGGTAAAAGGGGCAGGAGGGGAAACTTTGCTTGTGAATATCTCTCAAACCATAATGGTTTGAGAGATAAGACTTATATCGTTCTTCAAGTTTTTTTAATGCCTACAAAATAAAATAAAGTTAAAACGAAGTATTACTATCCCTTTAAAAGGTATCACCTTTATACCACTCTTGTGAGTGTTTTGCTACACTGAATCCTATCTACTCCACTGGCTAACATGGTACCATCCTTTTCTCCTTTCTATCACACTTTACTTTGCCTTAATGCATATCCTCTCTCCCTCGAGTTAAGCATGGAGAAAGTAAGGTGACCACATATCCAATTAAATCAGGGACGCTTATAAAAATGTTATTCTAGCAGGACTGCACATAAGTAGTGTAACCCTTCCATGTGTGTGTGTTTTACAGTGTCTCTGGATCAAAGGGATATGTGGTCATCTTATGAGAAAATAACTCAGGAAAGACATTATCATACATCTCCGGCATCAAGTTTACATCAGAAAATTCCACATGATTGCATCATTATATACTTACAAACTGTCCCTTTCCTTGTCCCACTGAGACGCAAGCTTTGTTCTGTTCACTTTGGGCTGATGTTGCTAGCAATTGCTTTGCTGATGCAGCTTGCAGAGAGATTTAGGCAGACCTGTCGACAGCCAGCTAACATGTTAAATAGGAATGTTAACTCACAGTTATCAGGGAACAGCAGGTTGATGTGAAAATACTAGGAGGAATTATAGTAATTTGCTACAAAAAATAGAGATTAATAACATGCACACGTGTATGCTACTCTTTACAATTTAAGGGTTTGCACAATACAGGGTGACAAATGCTCATGACAGTAAAACACTGGAAGTGAGGTCTCTGCCCAAACTCTTACAATCTAAAGTGGTAAAGAGAGAATACAGTGAACACAAGACTTAAAGGGATAGTAATAAATTTTTTATCTTTATTTTATTTTGTAGGCATTAAAAAAACATGAAGAACGATATAAGTCTCATCACTCAAACATTTATGGTTTATGAGATATTCACAAGCAAAGTTCCCCTCCCGCCCCTTTTACCTAGTGTAAGCCATCTCTTCTCAGATGTGGAATCTAGTCCATAGACCAGACAGATAACAGAAGGGGACAATCTTCTTCCTATGAGAACAATGAAGCCCTGCCCCCCTTGACAAGCTTTTCAGGTTTTTCCCTTATCTTAATTGAAGATTGTTCCTCTCTGCAGTCTACCTGGGCACCTCCCTTCTGATCTGGCTGAGCAGTGTTACATCAGTAAAAGGGGCGGGAGGAGGATACTTTGTCATTGAATTACTCTTGAACTACAACTCTGACAGAATTGAAAAAACACTCTCCAAAGTCCAAATACTATGATGATTAATTAGAGCTGCTTTTATTATGAAATATTACTATCCCTTTAATGGCTAACTGAGGACATAACAAGTGCAAGCTTTCAGGACACGAAGATCCCGTCTTCAGACCTGGGTTAACAAACAAACCTAGATTAACACTGCATTTATATTTACAGAGTGGCAGTCTCCAGTGTCATAAACTCTCCAGTTCCTATGTTATTCTAAGGAGCCTATGTACTAGGATGTCTTGGAGTCATGTTTGTGCATAGGCTCCATAGAACAACATTGGAACTGGACAGTGTATCACACTGGAGAAGTTATCTTCAATGATTTAGGTAAATTAGAAGAATGGACAGTGTGGCAGCTGCAGTTTAATGATGATAAATGTAAAAGAATGCACTTGGGTTGCAAAAATCCAAAGGAAATATATAACATTAAGGGTACTGTGCTTTCAGAGACAACAGAAGAAAGGAATTTGGGAGTCATTTTTCTAATGACTTAAAGGTAGGCAAGCAATGTAACAAAGCGGTGGGGAATGCAAGCAGGGTGCTGGGTTGTATAGCTAGAGGTATTAGTAGCAGAAAAAGGGAAGTGGTCAATCCCTTTAAGTGTGGTATACAGTGCTCCATTTTTGGTCAGGATAGGGGAACATAAATAAATAAATTATAAGATGCTTGGATGTATGAAGTGACTACCTTCTAGCTAGCTGAAGCCTTGTTCAGGAGATGTTATTTTAAACAAGACTTGAAGACCAAAAGAGAGGTGCAGTGGCACAGGCTGGGAGATGGAGAATTCCACAGATAAGGGTTTGATACAAGAGAGAGAGAGCACTATAGATAAAAAAGGAGCTGAGAGAAGAATGTTATTGGCTGATCGTAGGTGACAGGATGGGGTATAGTGAGAGATCAGAGTGGAAATGTTGGAAGAGGTAGAGGAGAGGAGGGTCTTCAATGTGAGAAGCAGTATTTTATAAGATATCCAGAGTCTGAGAATGGAGGAGGAGGGGGGCAGGGACAAACCTGGGTGACAGTAAGGTAACTTGTGCTGCAGCATTCTGTATGGATTGAAGTGTATGGGGTTGGGAGGCAGGAAGAGCAGAGAGGAGAAGGTTACAGCAGTCCATGCAGGATAGGATTTGTGTTTGTGCAAGAATTTTAGCTATGGAGGAAGAGGAAGGGACACATTTTTGATATGTTACACAAGAGAAAGCAGCATGATTTGGTGATAGCATTAATATGAGGAGAGAATGAGAGAGCAGTGTCAATTACCACTCCGAGGTGCTGTGCTTCTGATAAGGATTTATGGTAATGCCATTTACTGTCACCTTGAAGGACACTGTTGGGCCAGGTCTAGGTGGAATGAGGAGTAGCTCAGGTTTTGTCATGTTGAGTTTGAGATAGACAAGAGGCAATCTGTGAGTTTAGATTGAACATCAGGAGTCATTTCAGATAAGTAAAGCTGGGTTTCATCTGCATACAGGTGATTTGTGGGGGGGCATACTGCAGGACTGGTTTGATTTAAAGGTGAGGTCTGGTCATCCCATCCTAATGTCCACTACCAATCAATTCTGTATGGACAGGCTCCTCATCAATCATTAATTAGTAATGGATGCCATATCTGCTGACTGTAGTCTGTACTAGTCTGTAGTAAGATGGGGGAACTGGAACTGGTTGCATTGAATGAGCAATGTGATAGTAACATAGTAAATTAGGTTAAATAAACACACAAGTCCATCAAGTTCAACCTTCTCCTCATACCCCAGTAATTTTATAGCTGTCCTGGTACCAAACAAGTTAGTCTTTATCAGACTTTCCTGATCTGCCTACTGATAAACAGTATAACTCTGTATGTTCCCTTTTGAAAGAAATGTATCTAATCTTCTCTTAAATGTATCCATTGTATCTGCCATAACCACCTCCCTGGGCAATGAATTCCACAATTTAACAGACCTTACCGAAAAAAACCCTTCCTCTGCTGAAGTCTAAACCTCCTTTCCTCTAATCTCAAGGGGTGTCCCCTGGTCATCTGATCAGGCCTTGGAATAAATAGCTCACCACAGAGATCCTTGAATTGACCTCTCATATACTTGTACAATGTGATAAGGTCTCCTCTTAGTCATCTTTTCTCTAAAGTAAATAAACCAAGTTTGTCTAGTCGTTCCTCATATGTCAAGTTCTCCATTCCCTTAATTCATTTTGTTTCTCTCTAGTTCTAGTATATCCTTTTTCAGAACTGGTGCCCAAAACTGCACTGCATACTCAAGGTGAGGTCTTACCAATGATTTGTATAATGACAAAATAATGTTATCCATTCTTGCTTCAATACCTCTTTTTATGCAAGACAGGACTTTGTTTGCCTTTGCTACTGCTGTTTGACACTGGTTCACTGTTTCCAAGTTTGTGGTTGACAAGGATACCCAGGTCTTTCTCTAGAAACGAGTCCCCTAAAATGATTCCATTAAGTTCATAAGTAGCCTTGGGATTATTTCCTCCCAAATGCATAACCTTACACTTCCCCACATTAAACTTCATATTTTAATTATTACTGTAACCTGATTGGATGATATACATGACTGGGCAGTCATTATAGAGGTATATGCACTTTTAAGAGCGATAGAGTGAACAAAAGAGGATGGGCCATACCTCATTGCATTAATATTTTTAATATCTACAAGATTAAACTTTGGTAAAAACCACCATTATTATAACTTTAATAATATTTGAATGAAAAATCTCCCAGAAATAGGAGTAACCTTGCTTTACTTAGAAAAAAAATCCTGGTACCATTTGTTTTATGAAAAGTGTACTGCTGATTTAGCTATCTCAGTGTTACCACGCTGCCACAATATACATCAATGTTCAAACATTCTTGTTCATATAATACAATGGTTCTCAATCATTTTTTTTTTAGTCAAGTCACCCCCTAACATGCAGTTTGGAATTTTTGGGGCACACTTAACATTTTTTCACAATCATTAGTGGTATTGCAAATATTCTTTAAAGGGATAGTAACATTTAACCCTCTGAGTGCCAGAGGGGTACGCAACGCGTTGCATACCCCTCTGGCACTCAAAGGGTTAATATGTAAAATTCTATCTATTGTAAGGTTTATCCTCTTAAAGGGATAGTAATGTTTCACAAAAACAGCAGCTCCAATTACTCTTCATAGTATTTGAGCCATAGAGAGTGTTATTTCAATAAATCACATCCTCTACCATTGACTGATCAAGGAATTTGTATCTGGACTAACGTTCTTACCTGATTTCCATTATAAACAATGTAATGTGTACTTGTATTTAAGAGAGAAGTTTTCATATTTATCTGTATAACATGCCTGAGGACGAAACCTAAGAAGTCTTGAAAGCTTGCATTTTAAATCTGTTTAGTTAGCCAATAAAGGTATAAACTTTACAAAAAATTTTGCATCCTGTTATTTCAATAATGTCAGAGTTGTAGTACAAGAGTAATTGAATGATAAAGTTTCCCCCTTCCGCCCTTTTACCTAGTGTAAGCCATCTCTTCTCAGATGTGGAATCCAGTCCATAGACCAGACAGATAACAGCAGGGGACAAGCTTCTTCCTGTGAGAACAATGCAAGCCCTGCCCCCCTTGACAAGTCTTTCAAGTTTTTCCCTTATCTTAATTGAAGATTGTCCCTCTCTGCAGTCTACCTGGGCACCTCCTTTCTGCTCTGGCTGCGCAGTGTTACATCAGTAAAAGGAGGACACTTTGTCATTGAATTACTCTTGAACTACAACTCTGACAGAACTGAAATAACACTCTCCAAAGTCCAAATACTATGAAGATTAATTAGAGCTGCTTTTATTATGAAACATTACTATCCTTTCAGTAAAATTAAGGGTACTCTCAAATGCTGACAGTTGTTTGATTCAACAACAGATCAAGTGGGACACTCACCCGGATGTTCTTTTGCTGCTGTTTCGAAATGGATGTCACCAATCGCTATCCCCATCACTATATATATAGTAAAATAGAAAAAAGAAGAAACAGCGCACCGGAAAATCCTCTAACTGTAGTATTTCTGTTGATAACAGATATAATATCTCAATGGCCTGAAATGTTACAGTGGCGCTGTTACCACACCATCCTATGGAGGTTTCTGGTCATCTGTCCAGACCAGTCCATCGGCAGGTGTAGCAACAGCGCCACTGTACAATTTCAGGCCATTTATATACTGCACATAAAAAAATTCAAGTTAGAGCTGCAATAACTTTTCAATAAAACAGCTGTCCCCAATGAGAGTACCCTTGTTTTACTAGGAGCATAAACCATCCAAGATGTATTTTTTTACATACTAAGTGTTACTATCCATTTAAAGGGATAGTAACACTTCGTTTTAACTTTATTTTATTTTGTAGGCATTAAAAAAACATGAAGAATGATATAAGTCTTATCTCTCAAACCTTTATGGTTTATGAGATATTCACAAGCAAAGTTCCCCTCCCCGCCCCTTTTTCCTAGTGTAAGCAATCTCTTCTCAGATGTGGATCAGGTTGTATGACAGTACAGATAACAGAAGGGGACAATTTTCTTTGTATGAAAACAATGAAAGCCCTTCCCCCCTTGAAAAGTTTTTCAGCTTTTTCCATTATCTTAATTGAAGATTGTCCCTCTCTGCAGTCTACCTGGGCATCTCCCTTCTTATCTGGTTGAACAGGGGGGGATACTTTGTTTGTGAATATCTCTTAAACCATAAATGTTTCAGAGATAAGACTTATATCATTCTTCATGTTTTTTTAATGCCTACAAAATAAAATAAAGTTAAAATGAAGTATTACTATCCCTTTAAGGTAAGGTATGCCTTTTTGCATGTGATACAAAGAGCTGCAACGGGGTACCCATTCCTAGGGAACTGGCCAAATGGCAAATGATTTAGGTAGATTATAAGAATGATTATAAGAATGAATGAGAGGGTCGCAGCTGCGGTTTAATCCAGATAAAATAACGCACTTGGGACATAAAATCCAAAAACAAAATATAGTATTGGGTAAAGTGCAGCTGGCGACAACAGAGGAAAGGGACTTAATTATTTCAGTTGCCTTACAGGAGGGAAAGCAATATAACAATGCGTTGCATACTCCTCTGTCACTGAAAGGGTTAATGGTTATTTTAAATGCTTGTACGCTGGAGAGATCTCCAGTGCATGGTTTTATAATGAATTGGAGAACTCTTATTGTTATTATTATTATTAATCTTTATTTATATAGCTCCAACTTAATCAGCAGCGCTGTACAATAGGGAATGGACATACAGAGGTATTAAATAGTACATATC
The DNA here is from genome assembly GCA_037306005.1 of Rhinophrynus dorsalis. Classification (NCBI taxonomy): domain Eukaryota; kingdom Metazoa; phylum Chordata; class Amphibia; order Anura; family Rhinophrynidae; genus Rhinophrynus; species Rhinophrynus dorsalis. The sequence goes on from CM074719.1 coordinate 32,236,191, forward strand.
AGATGTGGAGAACAGAAGGATCAGAGGACCCTGCTCGTGAGAGCTTACAGTCTAGAGCAGTGCTTTCCAAACTGTGTGTCGTGACACATTGGTGTGTCGGCCACAGCATGTAGGCGTGTCACAGGCAAAGGTGCCGTTTACACAGCGCGAGATTGTCATTCAACCCAAGCACGAGCTACACTGGGAGCTGAGATAAAACACTACTACTTAATGGTCACATTTACTCAGCTGGAGATTGCCCCTGTGTGCTGCATACAGCTGGAGCGCCAGTAAAGATTTGTAACAGCTGGAGTGCCTCCGTGTGCTGCATACATAATATGTATGCATCACACGGAGGTACCCCAGCTGTTACAAATCTTTTGACACTTGAGCTGTTAAAATCTTTTGAGATGCCACCTCCTCTATACCTCTGCCCTCTATTTGGGCTGCCAGGCTGGAGTGTCCCTGTGCACCGAGGCTGCCTGTCACATGACTGATGCTTCTGCTTGTGGCACCGATGAGACAGGAAAGACAGACAGTACTTCTAAAATCAGTTATGCGCTATTTAATAATGCGACATGAGAATCTTGCTCTTATATGTAGAGCAACATTCTCATGTCGCCCTTTTAAAAACCACACGACATGCTTAAAGGGATAGTAATGTTTCATAATAAAAGCAGCTCTAATCAATCATGATAGTATTTGGACTTTGGAGAGTGTTATTTCAATTCTGTCAGAGTTGTAGTTTCAGAGTAATTCAGTGACAAAGTGTCCCCCTCCCGCCCCTTTTACTGATGTAACACTGCTCAGCCAGATCAGAAGGGAGGTGCCCAGGTAGACTGCAGAGAGGGACAATCTTCAATTAAGAGAAGGGAAAAACCTGAAAAACTTGTCAAGGGGGCAGGGCTTTCATTGTTCTCATAGGAAGAAGATTGTCCTCTTCTGTTATCTGTCTGGTCTATGGACTGGATTCCACATCTGAGAAGAGATGGCTTACATTAGGTAAAAGGGGCGGGAGGGGAAACTTTGCTTGTGAATATTTCTCAAACCATAAAGGTTTGAGAGATAAGACTTATATCGTTCTTCATGTTTTTTTAATGCCTACAAAATAAAATAAAGATAAAACTAAGTATTACTATCCCTTTAATACCTTCGCAGTATGAATTAAAGGTTTTCATGAGATATGTTGTGTCCCCATACATCTTCTTATTACAGTTTATGTATGTGTCTGTATCTCCTATAAGGGATTATTAGTTTAACCTCCGGTTTGCTAGCAAAACTGAATTACTGTGTCACGAAATGATGCATGTCTAAAAAGTGTGTCACCAACATGAAAAGTCTGGAAAGCTCTGGTCTAGAGGAAGGGAGGTTGGACACAGAAGGAGTAAGTGCTATTGGGTGTAAGTGCCTCCTGCCACATAAACTGCCGGTCAGTGGGTGTGAGTGAGAAGTGCTGTTGAGGGCAGTAGTCCAGGGAAGGGGTAAATCTTGGTGATAATGTTTATGGAGGTAGTTAAATAAAGGATTATTATTATTATTGATAGGATTCCCTGAAGAGGTGAGTCTTCAGGGAGCGTCTGAAGATGTGAAGGCTGGGGGAGAGTCTGATTGGATGGGGAGGGAATTCCACAGCTCAGGTGCAGCACAGTAGGAGTCCTGTAGGCGGGAGTAGGAGGATGTGATAAGAGCTGTGGAGAGGAGAAGGTCATGAGCAGAGCGAAGATGGCGAGTGGGAGTGTATTTGGAAATGAGAGATGAGACATAGGGGGAGTGCGGTGTTAGTAAGGGCTCTACTAGTATTTCCTAGCAATCAAGCTGTTGAAAGCCCCAATTTAAATCAATGATGGGAATCTGTAGTTCTGCACAATGGTACATTTAATTTGCTCAAGAATTGCTTGTCCCTTTTTTCTTTCTTTAATATGAACCGTAATGATTATTATATTGTGAAATCGTATTAGTACTTCCCCCTTTTATCTGCAGTTATTACCTTGCCAGTAGTTAATCCAGCATTGTAAACTTGTACATCGCTGTAATACAATAATTTTTTGACATATTTAGCTTTATTTATTTTTCATTTAGTACAAAACTGGCAGGCACTTCATCCTAACTGTCACTTCTTACTAGGAAATACTAGCTCATTTGCATACATTGAAAAATAAATTAAGCTTAAAGGGATAGTAATGTTTCACAAAAACAGCAACTCCAATTACTCTTCATAGTATTTGGGCCATGGATAGTGTTATTTCAATACTGTCAGAGTTGTAGTTCAAGAGTAACTGAATGATACAGTATCCCCCTCCTGCCCCTTTTACCTAGTGTAAGCCACCTCCCCTCAGATGTGGAATCTGGTCTCTTGACCGGACAGATCACAGCAAGTGACAATCTTCTTACTGTGAGTATAAGGAAGACCCTGCCCTCTTACCTGGTTTTTCCTTATGCTCCCTGAAGATTGTCCCTCTCTGAGATCCATCCGGACAGTCTTGCTGCTCTGAGCTGAGCAGTGTTACATCAGTAAAAGGGGTGGGAGGGGGATACTTTATCATTCAATTACTCTTGAACTACAACTCTGACAGTATTGGAATAACACTCTCTATGGTCCAAATATTATGAAGATTAATTAGAGCTGTTTTTATTGTGACACATTACTATCCCTTTAATATCACAAACCATTGTTTGAAATAAAAACATGATAAAAATATAGGTGCTTATTAGTGATGAGCGATAGTGTTGAGCGAGCGTGCTCGGCCGATGCTCGGATCGGCTCGAACATCGCTCTGCTCGGCACATGGCGGTACTCGTCGAGTACCGCCATGTGCTCGCCCGCCATGTTCGGGTGGCGGGGATCTGTGCCGGAAGAGGCACAGATCTGAAGACGCTCCGCTGGACCACCAGGGACTGGAGGTACGGGGGCATTGCGGAGATGAAGGGGGCATTGCGGAGATGAAGGGGGACATTGTGGAAGAGGGGCATAGACTCTATGCCCCTCTTCCACAATGTCCCCCTTCATCTCCGCTATGCCCCTCTTCCACAATGTCCCCCTTCATCTCCTCTATGCCCCTCTTCCACAATGTCCCCCTTCATCTCCGCTATGCCCCTCTTCCACAATGTCCCCCTTCATCTCAGGAGATGAAGGGGGACATTGTGGAAGAGGGGCATAGCGGAGATGAAGGGGGACATTGTGGAAGAGGGGCATAGAGGAGATGAAGGGGGACATTGTGGAAGAGGGGCATAGCGGAGATGAAGGGGGCATAGCGGAGATGAAGGGGGACATTGCGGAGATGAAGGGGGCATTCGGAGATGAAGGGGGCATAGCGGAGATGAAGGGGGGCATTGACCAGGCACCCTCCCCTCATCAGGGCAGGGGGTGCCTGGTGTAATGCTCGTGTCGCCCCATTAATTTCAATGGGGCTCGGGTGCTCGGCCGAGCACTCGAGCCTCAGGGGGTGCTCGGTCAGAGCACCCGAGCATCCGAGCATCGGGGTGCTCGCTCAACACTAATGAGCGAGCATGCTCGGCCGAAGCTGCACAGCCAATAAACGTGCGGGGAGGCTCTGACATCAGTGTAATGCCAGCAGCCATGTTGGCTGCTGGCATTACACTGATTGGCTGGCCAGAACCCGTGATCGGGTGCTGTATAGCACCCGACGCGCGAGTTCGGCTCATTCTTAGCCAGGGAGAGATGCGCTTAGGCAGGGAAAGTCAGTGTAGGGAGAATAAAATTGTTGAAACTCTTTCAAGACCCAAAAGTCCTTTTTAGGACTGTTGTGTGTGGGGGCAGCATTTATATTTTGTTTGGGGGGGCACAATTTCCTTTTTTTTGTGGGGGGGATATTTGTAAGGTGACATATAATACTAGATGCACAGGAAGTCAGTGTAGGGAGAATAAAATTGTTGAAACTCTTTCAAGACCCAAAAGTCCTTTTTAGGGGGTGGCAGAATTTCATTTTTTTGTGGGGGGGGACATGTTCTAAGGTGACATTGTACTAGGTGCACAGGGACAAATATTTCACAGTGCAGTGACAAGCTGACATATTCTGTTAGGTGCACAGGGCCAATGATTTTACAACGCAGCGACAAAAAGGGCCATTTTAAACGTGTGCCTAGCCATAGATTATTGTCACATTCTGTTTAGTGTGCAAATTCACAAATTAACGTCACATATTCCGTTCACTGTGCCTAGCCGCAGATTAGCGTCACATTCTGTTTCGTGTGCCTAGCCGCAGATTAGCGTCACATTCTGTTTCGTGTGCCTAGCCGCAGATTAGCGTCACATATTGTTTAGTGTGCCTAGCCGCAGATTAACGTCACATATTGTTTAGTGTGCCTAGCCGCAGATTAACGTCACATATTGTTTAGTGTGCCTAGCCGCAGATTAGCGTCACATATTGTTTAGTGTGCCTAGCCGCAGATTAGCGTCATATATTGTTTAGTGTGCCTAGCCGCAGATTAGCGTCACATTCTGTTTCGTGCGCCTAGCCACAGATTACCGGCATATATTCCGTTTAATATGAAGAAGGCGGGTAAAAAGGGACGGGGAAGTGGACGTGATCCTGATAGTTCAGGTCGCGGGTCAGGACGCGTAGAAACTGTGCCTGGTGCCAGAGCACAAGAAAGAAAGACATCCACCATACCTAGCTTCATGTCTCAGTTTACAGGGCGTCGCAGGACATCACTCTCGAGGTCAGACCACTGCGAACAGGTGGTCGGTTTGATTTCAGCTGATACTGCTTCCAGTCGGTTAAGCACCACCCTGTCTTCCACCAAGTCCACTCTCACTAGCCAAGAGTCTGGTCAACATAATCCTCACCCTGATCATCCTTCCTCCCACCATAGAGGGTCTGGCCAAAGAAGTGATCCCACACTGGGATATAGTGAGGAGCTCTTCTCATCACCAATCCTTGATTTGAACCTCTCTCCAAGCACGCTTGCAGAGGAACATGAGATCTTGTGCCCTGATTCACAACCTCTAGAGGGTACCCAATCACAAGAAGATGACAGATGTGAACGGCATTTAAGGTCAAAGGAAGTGGATGATGATGATGAGACACAGTTGCCATCAAATCAACCACAATTACTGTCTCAAGACCTTGATGAGGAGGATGATACACAGTTGTCAATGACTGAGGATGTGGTGGGATCAAGAAATGAGGAGGATGATCAGAGTGAGGAAGTGGAGGAGGACTTGGTGGACGATGAGGTCACTGACCCCACCTGGGAAGGTGGAAAGCCGAGCGATGACAGCAGTCCTGAGGGTGAGCCATCTGCAGCACCGCAACAGGCTGGAAGAGGCAGTGGTATGGCTAAAGAAAGAAGGCGGACCGCACCAAACCGGCCCGCAAATGTTCCACGGAGCACCCCCTTGCGTAAATCTCCCTTGCCAAGGGCTAGGTGTTCCGCGGTATGGCGTTTTTTAAGGAAAGTGCGGACGACAAAAGAATTGTAGTTTGCAACCTGTGCCACACCAGAATGAGCCGAGGCATGAACACTAGCAACCTCACCACCACCAGCATGATCCGACACATGGCATCCAAGCACCGTAATAAGTGGGAGGAACGCCCGGATCACCAATCTGTGTCTGCAGGCCACACCACTGCCTCCTCTTCCCCTGTTTTCGGTGCCGGCCAATCGCCTGTCGAAGGCGCAGGCCCGCATACCTCCCGTCCTGCACCTGTACCATCTGAAGCACCATCAGCGACCACATCCACTTCCCTGTCCCAGCGCAGCGTCCAAATGTCGTTACCCCAGGCATTTGAGCGCAAGCGAAAATACCCAGCCACCCACCCACAGGCCATAGCACTAACCTCACACCTTTCCAAATTACTGGCCATCGAAATGCTGCCATTTAGGCTTGTGGACACTGAGTCCTTCCGCAGCCTGACGGCAGCAGCTGTCCCTCGGTACACAGTCCCCAGCCGCCACTACTTTTCCCGGTGTGCCGTCCCCGCCTTACACCACCATGTGTCCCTTAACATCACCCGTGCCCTGACCAACGCAGTTACTGGGAAGGTCCACTTAACGACTGACACATGGACAAGTGCTTGTGGCCAGGGACGCTACATTTCCCTGACGGCACACTGGGTGAATGTCGTGGAGGCTGGGAGCGACTCGGACCCTGGGATGGCACAGGTGCTACTCACGCCGAGGATTGCGGGCCCTACCTCCATCAGGGTTTCCGCCAGCACCTACGTTATTGGCTCCTCCTCCTCCGTTTCCACCTCCGAATTCTCTGCGCGCAGCGCCACTCACCCATCAGCCGGTAGCTGGAAGCAGTGTAGCACTGCAGTGGGGAAGCGGCCTCAGAGCTGTTGCAGGGGATTAGTCACCAGACCGAGCAGTGGCTCTCGCCACTCAACCTGCAACCAGGCATGGTTGTGTGTGATAATGGGCGTAACTTGGTGGCGGCTTTGGAGCTCGGCAAGCTCACACACGTACTATGCCTAGCGCATGTATTTAATTTAGTGGTTCAGCGATTTCTAAAAACCTACCCCAATTTGCATGATCTCTTGACGAAGGTGCGCCGCGTGTGTGCACATTTCTGTAAGTCATCTACAGCTTCAGCCGGCCTGTTGACGCTGCAGCAGCGCTTACAATTGCCAGCTCACCGGCTGCTGTGTGACGTGAGCACGCGCTGGAACTCCACCTTCCACATGTTGGCCCGGCTTTGTGAGCAGCAGAGGGCAGTAGTGGAGTACCAGCTGTTACACGGTTGTCGCCTCTCCGTTCAACTTCTTCTAATCAGAAGTGAGGAGTGGGAATGGATGTCAGACCTCTGTGAGGTTTTACGCAATTTTGAGGAATCGACACAGATGGTGAGCGGCGATAACGCTATTATCAGTGTAACCATCCCACTTCTGTGTCTACTGAAACACTCGCTGCTCACAATTAAAACCGACGCTTTGCATGTGGAAGAGGTGGAAATGGGGGAGGAAGAGCTTACACAAGGTGATAGCCAGAGCACCCTCACTTCGTCTTCTCAGTGACAATTGGAGGAGGCGGAGGAGGAGGAGGAGGAGGAAGACACGGTTGCCTCCGCTACAGAGGGTAGCCATGGAACTTTATTTCCATCTCTTCAGCGTGGGTGGGCAGAAGAGGAGGAAGAGGATGAGGAGATTGAGAGTCATCCTCCTGGTGAGGACAGCGAAATCTTGCCTGTTGGTACTCTGGCACACATGGCTGACTTTATGTTAGGCTGCCTTTCCCGTGACCCACGCGTTATACGCATTTTAGACAACACGGATTACTGGGTGTTCACCCTTCTGGACCCCCGCTACAAAGAGAATTTCTCATCTCTCATTCCTCCGGTGGAGAGGACAAGCAAAATGGTGCAATACCAGAAGGTTCTTGTCGAAAAATTGCTCCAAAATTTTCCATCTGACAACGCTGGCGGCAGAGTACGTGCTACCTTGGCCAACCGAGAAGCAGAGAAAAGGGGAGCACACAGCAGTTCCGACAAAGGCAGGGCAACACTCTCCAAGGCGTGGGACACCTTCATGACACCCCGCCAGCACCCTCACCCTGATGCGCGGCCTAGTGTCACAAGGAGGGAAAAGTTTTGGAAGATGGTGAAGGAGTACGTAGCAGACCGTGTCAGCGTCCTCACTGATCCCTCTGTGCCTTACAACTACTGGGTGTCCAAGCTGGACATGTGGTATGAACTGGCACTCTACGCCTTGGAGGTGCTGGCCTGCCCTGCCGCCAGCGTTCTGTCTGAGCGGGTATTTAGTGCTGCTGGTGGCATCATAACAGATAAGCATATCCGCTAGTGTTGAGCGAGCGTGCTCGGCCGATGTTCGGATCGGCTCGAGCATCGCTCTGCTCGGCACATGGCGGTACTCGTCGAGTACCGCCATGTGCTCGCCCGCCATGTTCGGGTGGCGGGGATCTGTGCCGGAAGAGGCACAGATCTGAAGACGCTCCGCTGGACCACCAGGGACTGGAGGTACGGGGGCATTGCGGAGATGAAGGGGGCATTGCGGAGATGAAGGGGGACATTGTGGAAGAGGGGCATAGACTCTATGCCCCTCTTCCACAATGTCCCCCTTCATGTCCGCTATGCCCCTCTTCCACAATGTCCCCCTTCATCTCCTCTATGCCCCTCTTCCACAATGTCCCCCTTCATCTCCGCTATGCCCCTCTTCCACAATGTCCCCCTTCATCTCTTCAGGAGATGAAGGGGGACATTGTGGAAGAGGGGCATAGCGGAGATGAAGGGGGACATTGTGGAAGAGGGGCATAGAGGAGATGAAGGGGGACATTGTGGAAGAGGGGCATAGCGGAGATGAAGGGGGCATAGCGGAGATGAAGGGGGACATTGCGGAGATGAAGGGGGCATTCGGAGATGAAGGGGGCATAGCGGAGATGAAGGGGGGCATTGACCAGGCACCCTCCCCTCATCAGAGCAGGGGGTGCCTGGTGTAATGCTCGTGTCGCCCCATTAATTTCAATGGGGCTCGGGTGCTCGGCCGAGCACTCGAGCCTCAGGGGGTGCTCGGTCAGAGCACCCGAGCATCCGAGCATCGGGGTGCTCGCTCAACACTAATATCCGCCTTTCCACCGAAAATGCTGATAGGTTGACACTTATAAAAATGAACAAGGCCTGGATTTCCTCTGACTTCTCCACTCCACTGGAGGAAAGCCCCGGGTGAACATAAAGTCACTTTAGATATGTTATTTACAATGATGGGAATACTCTGTATTCCCATTCACCCCTTCCACCCAAAAAACGGGTATATGGTTGACTCTTAATCTTCTCATCCTCCTCCTCCTCTTCCATATGCCCTGTGATATAATTTTTATATAGGGCCAGCTCACCAGCGGGCCCTGTGATATAATTTTTATATAGGGCCAGCTCACCAGCGGGCCCTGTTTGACAATTTTTGTATAGGTCAGCTCACCAGCGGGCCTTCTCATATAATGTTTTATTGGGTCAGCTCTCTAGCGGGCCCTCTCATATAATGTTTTATAGCGTCAGCTCACTAGCGGGCCTTCGCATATAATGTTTAGGATGGTCAGCTCCGCAGCAGACCCTCACCCATAATGTTTTCGATGGTCGGCTCAGCAGCAGACCCTCATTCCTAATGTTTTAGATGGTCAGCTTAGCGGCATGCCCTCGCCCCTAATGTTTTAGAGGGTCACCAGCAGGCCATTAATCCTAATTTTTCAAGGATGTGTATGATGCCCTCCTTTATGTGTAATAAAGGGTGTATTGGAGTGACATTTCAGTCTAATGTTTGGCAGCCCTTTCACTTAGTGCATAGGCTTTATGAGTGTTGGACCACTACCTGAACTATTGTACCACAATGTGAATGAGGCCCTCCATTTTGTGATATACAGGTTGTATCGGAGTGCCTCAGGTCCTCCCATTGAATTAAATAGGGCTGGGGTGTTCGACAGAGCAGAAGGTAGTTCTTGGCTTCATCCACTAAGTCACTTCGTCACTTTTACTCAATGGATCAGACCCCACTGTTCCGACTATAAATTTTGGACTTAACAAGGGCAAACGGACATGTTGTAAAACCTGTGGTAGCTGCGGCCTCCGTTCCTGAATGCTGTACCTTACCCGGGCCATAACCACGTTGAACACCTGCTTTACGCTGCGCACGTTTCCCTCTTAATCATGGCCCCAGTTCCGAAAAATCGATGAAATTTTTTGCAGAATTTGCAGATGATTTACAAGTAAATATACAGCAAATACTGTTTGGTAACAATTTTTCGCCTAAAATCGTTTTTATCTTCCTTTTTGTGTGTTTTACGGTCAGTCTGTAAAAATGGCGTACTACGGGCGAAACATCGTTCCCAGCAGCGACGTTGGAGTCCAAGATGCATCCAGACATCCTCCCTATGCTGTCCCTGAACCATTTCTGTGGTGTTTCCATCATTTTCTGACCTTTTCCTATGAACCAGGCACCCTCCCCTCATCAGAGCAGGGGGTGCCTGGTGTAATGCTCGAGTCCTCCCATTGACTTCAATGGGGCTCGGGTGCTCGGCCGAGCACTCGAGCCTCCGGGGGCGCTCTGCCAGAGCACCCGAACACCCGAGCATCGGGGTGCTCGATCATCACTAGTGCTTATGAAATCACTTATATGTTACAAAGTGACAGTTCCACTTTAACCCCTTTTTTACCAGAGACATCTCCAATCCATTGCTCACAATGCGCTGGCGATGTCCCTAGCACCAAAAGGGTTAATCTATACAAACGGCTGTTTCTTGTGTTGCTGTATGTGCACGTTAGCTTAGTACTAGGCTTCAGAGCCTCAGCTGAAACGTGGGACTGTGAATACAGGGAGGATTTCTAACAGAGACATGATGTCAGGCCAAGGTATGACATTTCTATTGATTGAAGTAGCTCATGCATGAGGGGAGAATGGAGCCAATTATGTCAAGCTCAGCCCTGGATAATTGGGCTTCTCCCTAGAACAAAGTTATCTTCTCTCGATCTGCTTATCCAGGGGGAGAGACACACACTTCCTGTTCTTCGCTATTGTGCGAAATGTGCCAAACATCCAATATTCAAATATAAAGAGCTGGTCTGTGGGTCACTGACATACTGCAGCAAGCTAACCTTTCACCCCTTAGGTTGCAATAGACAGACGTGCATTTTTTTTTCCCTCCAGTGCATTGTAGCCTGATCCACCATCAGCTGACCTGTGGGCCTCACTAGGACAATGTTACACTCAACATTTTAAATTTTAATGAAAGTATTTTAAATCTGTTATTGTAACTCCAGAAGTTAATCATATCAATGATATCTGCCCTAAATAATCAATGTTTTCTTTTTCTATCAAATAATTCAAGATCCTATCAAAATATTTGATAAGCGTGAACTTGATTATTTTATTGCACGTAAAATTTTCAGCCTCAAAGGTTTCAGGTGCATAACAGGAGGAATTACCATTTATCACGTAAGTATAACTGTACATGACCAATCCCTCACAAGGCCTCAACTGATTTCATTTTGAGTCAGGTAACACTTTTCCTCTTTGAGGAAAAATGCAACTTAACTGTCTAATTGTGGTTCCCAACAGGCAGTCACTGCACATACCTCCCAACATTTCAAATGACCAAAAAGTGATAGTTTTGTTGTAGGTGGTGATGCTGGGCACGTGGCTTTTTGTTGGGCATTACAGAGAATTTCTAGGTTATGTCATGATCTACTGACACCTTTTTGTGTAACTGAATAAATGATTCAGAGCAAAACCAAAGTATTTTATTTACAAAGACTAATGTATAAACACATATACTGAAGTTTAAACAAACATAATTTAGGTTTTACTGCCGTGGAGCAATGTGATAAACTTATATACACACGAACAGTATGATCTCTTAAAAACAGATATACCAGGGTGGGAAAGAGGGAAAGAGGGATATGGACCTCAGAGAGGGACTGTCCCTCCTAAAGAGGGACACTTGGGAGATATGGACGCCATAATATCTCCTGAAGAGGGACACTTGCGAGGTATGACCCCAACAACTGGAAGGTATTCACCACTAATATCTCCTAAAGAGCGGCACATTTTGTTTTTATGGACCCCTAATATCTCCAAAAGAGGGACACTTGAGAAATTTGGACCTCAAATATCTCCTAAAGAGGGATACTTGGGAGGTATGGACCCCTAATATCTCTTGAAGAGGGACACTTGGGAGGTATGGACTATTAGTATCGCCTAAAGAGGGACACTTGGAAGGTATGAACCACTAATATCACCTAAAGAGGGACACTTGGGAGGTATGAACCACTAATATCACCTAAAGAGGGACACTTGGGAGGTATGGACCCCTAATAACTCCCAAAGAGGGACACTTGGGAGGTATGGACCCCTAATAACTCCCAAAGAGGGACACTTGGGAGGTATGGAACCCTAATATCTCCTAAAGAGTGACACTTGGGAAGTGCAGACCCCTAATATCTCCTAAAGAGAGACACTTGGGAGGTATCAAAGCCCTAATATCTCCTAAAGAGGGACAATTGGGAGGTATGGACCCCTAATATCACCTAAAGAGGGACACTTGGGAGGTATGGACCCCTAATATCTCCTAAAGAGAGACACTTGGGAGGTATGGACCTCTAATATCTCCTAAAGAGGGACACTTGGGAAGTGCAGACCCCTAATATCTCCTAAAGAGAGACACTTGGGAGGTATCAAAGCCCTAATATCTCCTAAAGAGGGACAATTGGGAGGTATGGACCCCTAATATCACCTAAAGAGGGACACTTGGGAGGTATGGACCCCTAATATCACCTAAAGAGGGAAACATGGGAGGTATGGACCCCTAATATATTCTAAAGAGGGACACTTGGGCGATACAGACCCCTAATATATACTAAAGAGGGACACATGGGAGGCATGGAAGCCCTAATATCTCCTAAAAAGGAACACTTGGGAGGTACAGACCCCTAATATCTCCTAAAGAGGGACACTTGGGCGGCACAGACCCCTAATATTTCCTAAAGAGGGACACTTAGGCGGCACAGACCCCTAATATCTCCTAAAGAGGGACACTTGGGTGGTACAGACCCCTAATATCTCCTAAAGAGTGACACTTGGGAAGTATAGAAGCCCTAATAGGATAAATAAATCTTATGCCACGGTCCTTCGATTCTCAGACATCTTACCATAATATTTTGCATCCTATTCCACCATCACCATCAAAGGGAAAAAGCAGTCTTAATAGTGGAAGTGGTTTAATCTACAATCATATTGTAAAGTATTTTCACAAAAACATTTTCTTTTAACCAACAGTTTTGTGGCTGATTAATGGCATTTTTTCGCGACAAAATAGAAATGGTCTAAGCTTGGAGAAGACAAATCAAAGTACTGTTATCAGGAACGAGAAGCATAGTATGGAATTAACTGGTAATAAAAAAGTCTTTGAAAATTTATCAAAGACAAAAATGTTGTTGTTTCTTGATCATTTTTGTTTCAAAGACAAAATCAAAGCCTTTTTTAACATCAGAATTGTTAGGGCTGGATTAAAATGCAGGAGATAAATGTTACCTCCCGCTTTATCAAACATTTTCCTATTGAAGTCTATGGGGAAACCTGGAGATAAAATTAGTACCTGCATCTGAATTCAGCCCCAGATCCTCTTACCGTCATTTTTAATTCTTTATGACACATTTTCAAATGTGACGGATTTAATTCTGAAAATATTGTCCTTCTTTTCCCACCAACTAATGATCTGACAATTTTTTTCATCATGACGATTTTTTTTAACACCTCGCCCTTATGACATCATGGCTTGCGGGAGGATGCAAAATTGACTACACGTGAGTCACCATGAAAAAGCCCAATTTTAAAAAAATGTATGTAAATGTTACCAACGGGAATCATAACTGAACAGATGGATGGAAAAAAAAACAACAAAAAAACAGAAAATCTGTCCTCACTCCAGGTAACAAAAATTACCAGACTCTCTGGTACTGGAAAGGTTAACCCTTTGAGTGCCAGAGGGGTACGCAACGCATTGCGTACCCCTCTGATACTCAAAGGGTTAAACGATGATTTTAACCTCTAGCAGTCTATAGCGTTCTCCATTGCCTATCCTGACAATGCATTAGTGGTCTCACTAGTCTGCAAAGGGTGTCCAATACATCGCAAAGCAATAAATTGGACACAACTTCCCTCCGGGACTCAAAGGGTTAAATGTCATGTTTATGTCATAGGGAATTTGGGGACTGTTTATTTGTTACCTATAGTGCAGTTAGTTTGTTCCAGAATTGTTCCTGTCTTTATTTTCTGTATACGACCTACTGGGGATCATTTTCTGGTGTTTTAACCCCACATTTTTCCTTAGAATATTAGAATTATTTCTGAGATAAAACCCAGTAGGTTTCACAGATAACAGAGGCCTATGTATAGGGTTGCCACCCAGCCGGTATTTTACTGGCAGGCCGGTAAAAAATCGGCTTCTGTCCAATGTTAAGTCTATGGAGGGAATGCCATGGCCGGTATTTTTTTGAAGAAAAGGTGGCAACCCTACCTATGTACTAAACAAAGTGGAAGCTTTTCTGGAGTAAACCAACTGAACCACAGGGAGAAATACAAAATCATGGATTTTAACCCCTCTAATCCTAGAGTTCTCCAAAGTATTGTAGAGCAATTAAAGGGATTGTAATGTCCCAAAAAAAGTATGTTCTAAATGGTAGCTGCAATAAAAAAAACATTTAATGCGCTTAATCCTTTCTCTTAAACCATTATGGTTTGAGAGATATAAGAAAATAAAGACCTCCGCTCCCTCCCCTTTCTCATGCGTCCGCTGTATAGCTGACGACATGAGATCCTGGTCCCAGGATCAGATGGAAACTCATCAGGAGAGCAGATATAGCGATATCTAAAGAAAAATACTTCATCTGAACGGTCTACAACGTGTGCTTGCAAACCAGGCACACGTTGTAGACCATTCCAGTAGGGTTGCCACCTTTTCTTCAAAAAAATACCGGCCATGGCATTCCCTCCATAGACTTAACATTGGACAGAAGACAATTTTTTACCGGCCTGCCGGTAAAATAACGTCTGGGTGGCAACCCTACATTCCGATGAAGTAATTATAGTTAGATATCCTGATGTCAGCACTTCTGAAGAGCCACGTCTGGTCAGGCGACCGGATTATGCCTCTGACAGCTTTACAGCTCGTCAGGCAGAAAGGGGAGGGAGCGGAGGTCTTTATGTTCTTATATCTCTCAAACCATAACGGTTTGAGAGAAAGGATTAAGCACATTAAGTGTTTTTTTATTGCAGCTACCATTTACAGGATACTTTTTTGGGGACTTCACTATCCCTTTAATTGGAGACCTTTATATAGAGAGACCACATTTCCATTCTGCCATTCAATGCGACAATGAGAACAGCAGTGTACTTGCCGTCAGCTCTAGAACACCTATGTGTGAGGGGGTTACTACATCACTGGACATCAGTGCACAACCTGCTCTTTCTCACAGAGTTCTAAACACTAGAGGGAGCACCACTCATTGGCTGCTGTGACAGAAAGCACTTCTTGTGATTGGCTACAAGGAAAGGTACACCACGACCAAACCCCTAGACTAGCATTTCACTACAATACAACTGCACTTGAGCTCCTGTTGATGTCAGGATCAAGGCTCAGTTCTCTCTCTAGTATTTAGAGCTCAGTCTGGAAGCCATTTTCTTGTAGCCTAGCAGAGGCATCACTTCCTGTCACAGTAGGCAATAGGCAGTTCTCCGTCTAGTGTTTAAAACTCAGGAGTCTTCATTTCAGGACTTTGTGTTGTCCCAGAAGGGGTCTGGCTGGGATATGGGACACACATTTAAAATCAGGCACTGTGCTGGGCAATCCAGGACATGTGGTCACCCTAACTTTGCAGTATTCATGGGTTAAAATGCCCCATTTACATCACTGAGGATTTTTTTGTCCTCATTGCTCAGTTTTGTTAGTACTTGTGCTTCAATTGAGTCCAGCCCTTACTGGGTGTGAGATCCATACCATGGGGCTCATATATTAAAGGGGAACTATAACCCCAAATAAAGTACCCCCCAATAATTAGCCATATAGTGATAAGCTTGCCAATAGTCATATTATCCAGCATAATTACCATGTTAGACAGAAATCCTACTTCTGCCAAGACTGACGGCCAGGCAACAGAGCAAACATTTTGGCTTAGAAACATTTGTGTGCCTGCACTGCCAGTCCCGGTCTCCTCTAGGGGGCGCTGCATGGTACCTTAAGGTAACAGGAAGTGACTGATGGCACAGGCACGCAGATGTCTCTAAAGCACGAAGCCCAGCCGTCAGTCTCAGAAGAAGTAGGATTTCTGAATAACGTAGTACTTATGATGGATAATATTACTATTTGTTAGCTTATCGCTTTATGGCTAATTATCGGGAGGGGACTTTATTTGGGGTGATCGTTCCCCATTAATGTGAAGTGGAGCAATTCTAGCTTCACCATAGGGGAAAATCTATTGTTATAAATGGGGCTTTTAACCCTTTGAAGACTAGAGAGCCCTCCAGCACATTAAAAGCAACCGTGAATCTTGAGAATTATTAGTCTTGTATAACCCGTAGGGCAGGCTGTTGGGGACTACAAGTCCCAGCATCCCAGTATCTCAGACCAGCCAGTTTTTAGAATTAACTACCAGGTCTCCAGAGACTCATTCTCCAGCTCTGGAGAATGTCCCAGGTAACTCCACCCACTTCCTATAAATCCCACCTACTTCCTGCCCTGTCCCGTCCACTTCCCATCCATTCTAAGGTTAAACCTCCCCTCATCTTGTCTCAGTCTTGCCCACCCGATTAATTAATAAAATGCAACAAAAGATACAATGAAAAAAGATAACGGCACAGAGCTCACAAAGTGCTATAGGAAGAACCAGTTACTTCCCTGACTGTTACATAAAAGTGTAAAAAATAGGTGAATTTTAAAAAAATGAAATGCAATTTAACTTTACATTCTATACATTCGCAGAATATGTAAATTCAAAACATAAAAAAAATTTAAAAATACCCCCTTTACCCTATAATTTATTAACCCTTTGAGTGCCAGAGGGGTACGGAACGCATTTCTCTGCAATGCGTTCCGTACCCCTCTGGCACTCAAAGGGTTAACCTACAGCTCCATGTTAATGTATAGATCTATACACAAAATATACTCTGGATAGACAGCATGTATGCTTCTTACCGCAGGTCTAATAATTATTACCACTAGAGAAAAAGAAAAAGAGAAAATACGTGAGAAAATGAGAATATATTATTTTCCTTGGTTTCCCTTAAATGGTTAAATCAACCTTCTCATTTGTCACATAGAGACCAGTTCAGTACACCATTCTATGGCCATAATCAACTCTAAGACATAATTTTTATTGGTGCTTGTAAAATTATCCATACCCTTTACCAATAGGGTCTGGTAATTGAAAGAAACCCCGAATGTCGATCATTGCCAATAATCAGGGAACATTAAAACCAACACCTTTTTCCTATTCAATATCCCGCACCACTTTCAATACAGCAGCCTGGCTAATAGCAATCTGATCCTATTATAAAGAATAAAGCCTCTAAATTATATCCTGAGGTATATTTAAGACTGCATACAGATAGGGTGGTGTACACCTGTTCTCCTTTGAGTTTAACTTGAGCATCACTGATATATGGCAACCACTCCAGAAGTGATATCTCATAGTTAGACTAATAATCTGGAAATCCGATTATGGTTTTCAAAGAGGGAACATGCAACAGGGACCTTCTGTGGTCAAGGATTGCCTATTATGTGAGGTTCACGAAACTGTAAATTCCAACTGATCCGATTAATATGATTCACTGAGAATACCTTCTGAGTCAAGAATAGTAGTTAACAGGTGCACATCTATATATATAAAAGAGAAAGCATCATTACATAATTTATGTCTCCTCAGGAGACACACACATAGAGGAGAATGGCTCATTACATAATTTATGTCTCCTCAGGAGACACACACACCCAGGGGTGTCAGTAAGGAGGAGTTACTGCTCCCATTGGGTGATTCAATGGGGGAGTGGTTTTCACAGGACTATCCAGCCTGCCCACCACTATCCAACTGAGGAAAAAAACAAAATGGCTGCTACACCACACAAACACACACACACAAAACCAGAAAGAAATATGGCTGAAACACACCACATAGTCACTCCCTCTGACTCCCAGTGGCCTCAGCAGGACCTGTAGTACAGCCACTGAAGGGAAGCTGCAGCACCAGGGGAACAAAATGGCACTCAAAGGGTTAAGGTAGGTCTTCATTGCTGAATTATTTCTTGACTGTCATCATTTGCCATGCAAGACACAGAACAGACAGCCATCAGGTACACACTTAACCCACTGTGTGGGCAGACTAGATGGACCAGGTGGTCTTTTTCTGCCGTCAATCTTCTATGTTTCTATGTTTCTATGTGTGTGTGTGTGTGTGTGTGTGTGTGTGTGTTTGTGTGTATGTGTGTGTCTGGGACGTAAAGTATGTGAGTTGAACAGTCAAAGGTGAATGTGAGTCAAACAGTCGAGGGTGAATGTATGTATGTATGTATATCTTTATTTATATGGCACCACACAGTGCACGAAGTGCCTTACAATATCACCTTACTGTGAGACTATCACAGTGCCAGTGATTGCCTCCAGCGTCTGTGTGCAGGCGACATTCTTTACTTCCCGGTTGTCGCACTGTAACACATTCGCTATTCTTATAGGCTACTGCTTGTTGCCAGAGTCAGTCTACGCCTACTTGCTAGGCCTTAAAGGCCTCAGCCTGCCACTACTAGCTTGCCCTTTCGTGGTGTACCTGTGCACTATAGCTCTTGTGATTGATTACCGTGTATGACTCCTGGTTTCGTCTGACTTCAGCTCTGCTTGATCCCTGACTACTCTCCATTCCGGTGTGTCCCTGGCTCTGGCTGACTACCCGTTCCAGTTTGACTCCTGGCTCTGGCTGACTACCTGCTCTGATCTGACTCCTGGCTCTGGCTGACTACCCTTTCCGGTTTGACTCCTGGCTCTGGCTGACTACCCGCTCTGATCTGATTCCTGGCTCTGGCCGACTACCCTTTCCGTTCTACTCCTGGCTGGACTGATTGCCTTCCGGCTACGGCTGATAGTCTATCCTCCTTACCATTGGCCTACTATCTCCTCTAGCACTCTTGGTGCCTTGGTGATTCCTCCTTACTAGCGGTGTACAGTTGTGTCAGTCCGTGATACTGGCCTTCCTGTTGCCTACCATCCTGTACTGTGCCATTGTTTACCCTAGCATTCTAGGGAGATTTATTTTTGTTTAATAAATCATGACACGGTGTAATATGTCATGTGTTGTTGTTCATCTGAGGTTGTATTTACCTCATTTTTAGACCTGCTAAGGAACAGATAATTGTTATTATGTCCTGATATGTAAAACCATAGAATTCAAAGAGGGTGTACTTTCTTTTTTACATGACTATATATATATTTATATATATATATATATATATATATATATATATAATAGGGTTTATCCTCCTATGTAAAATAAGGGAAGTTCCACTGCTGAGAGGTCAAATGTTATTACAACTCAAACTTGATTTATTTCAGGTGCAATATCTCTATGGCCTAAATCTTAAAGTGGAACTATTGCTACAGCATCCTACGGAGATTTATGGCCAAGTGGGATTAGTCACCCCAAGGGTAATAGGGGAATCCAGAGTTGGACCCCTTGCTCACGGTGATTAGAAAGATCAGCTGCACCTCACTGAAGAGGATGCTTCTCTTGTTCAATGAGGAATAGCCTGGCATTTCAAAGCTGGACTGCTATTTTAGCAGCACAGTTAGGGTTGCCACCCAGCCGGTATTTTACCGGCAGTCCGGTAAAAAATTGGCTTCTGTCCAATGTAAGTCTATGGAGGGAATGCCTTGGCCGGTATTTTTTTGAAGAAAAGGTAGCAACCCTAAGGACAGTATAATATGCTTTAGGATATTTCCTCTCTGTGAAAGGCTCTAGTGGGCTAAAAGAGACTGCACCCTGGGTAGGACACCACTACTAGAAGGCCTACAAATTTGTATTGCAGGATCTTTCTTAGTTGAGCATCTCTGACTCCTAATTTACATTTGCAAATTATCCTTGGGATTAGTCACCCAAAGGGTAATAAGGGAATCCCGCAATGGACCCCATGCTCACAGTGCTTAGAGAGATCAGCTACACCTCTCTTCTCTTGTTCAGAGAGGCATTTCGTGGCTGGACTGCTGTAAGGGCAGGACCAGTATGATATGCTTTAGGATATTTTCTCTCTGTGAAATGCACTAGGGGGCTAAAATAGGTTGAACCCTGGATTACTATAGAGCCTGCAAATTTGTATTGCAGGCTTGTTCCTATTTGAGCGTCTCTGACTCTTTATTTACAACTGACCAGAACTGTCCGTAGAATAGTATAGCAACAGCACCACTGTAAGATTTCAGGCCACTAAGATACTGCACCTAAAACATTCAAGTATGAGCTGCATTACATTTTGAATAAAACATCACTCAGCAGTGGGAGTCTATTTGTTATACTCAGGGGAAAACCCTACAAAATAATATTTTACATTTTAAGTATTACTATCCCTTTAAATTACTATTTTGTTTTGCGCCCTTCCTCTTTGATTTCAGGTCTATATCACAGCATTAGTGTACTTAGTTACTGGAGTGCCGCACTGAAGACATGTTTTGGGGTCCTCTATCATAGAAATACTTTCACAGAGGCATAACTAGAATCTATTGGTCCCTAGGGGTGGATGGGGTCTCCTCTGATGCTAGGCCCTAGTGCAACTTCACTGTCTGTGCCCCCTGTATTTACACTCCTGTATTGCAGGGAAGTTGATATACTATGGGGAACTGGGGCAATTGCAGGGCAAACCAGCTGTACAATATAGCACAAATAGATAAACCAAGTGACTTTTTGGTTTTTTTTTAACCCCTCGATTACAAAGTGATGGAGACCTCGCTAGCACTCAGGAGGTCCTGTACTTTTTCAAATCAGTGTGAATTTGGGATATTATTATTTCTCCAGTTTTGCACATCAACCTCCCTGTGCTACCACCTTTCTCTGTTAACCCTTTGAACGTCAGAGTGGTACGCAACACATTGCTTTGCTCTGGCACTCAAAGAGTTGAACAAACATGAATACATGTAACATGCTAGTTTTTTTAATGTTGCATGTAAAATAATAAGTGGACTCTAGAGGGCACCATAGCCTTGTTTTATTTATTTACAATACACCACCAGTGACATTTACTTATTAGGAGAGTGTTTGAGTAAAATATAACTTTATTGCATGGGCATCCAAGGGTGCTGCCCACCTAATTAACTATCACACATGATCTAGCAGGCCAGTAAGACCTAGTCCCATCCTTTCCAGTAGCCTAGAGTTCAAAAATAGATGTCAATTAAATATCAGTATTGTCTCTGACTTGATCAATAAATAAATAGATCCAACTTTTTCAATAGCTGATGGGCGATAGTTCACTATCATTAACAATAAAAAAATAATGTGACCCTCAAGCTTACTTGGATGCCCCTGTTTTATTAGTAGGGTGACCACATGTCCCGGAAAGCCCGGGACGGTCCCTGATTGGGGGTCTGTGTCCCATGTCCTGGGACACCCCCCCACCCGGACAACAAAGAGTCCTGGAATGGAGCAACACGCACCAGTCCAGCCAGCCAATTAAATATATTTGCTATATGGTCCTCATTGGCTGGCTGGACTGGTGCATGCGAGACAGCTGGGATGGAGTAGGTAGGCTGGTGCTTCAAGTGAGACCCGTGGTTGAGGCTCCCACCAGCGCTGACCATCTTTCTGAGGCTGGCACAGTGTAAGGAATATATGTGGCTCAGTGGTTAGCACTGTTGCCTTGCAGCGCTGGGGTCCTGGGTTCAAATCCCACCAAGGACAACATCTGCAATGAGTTTGTATGTTCTCACTGTGTTTGCGTGGGTTTCCTCCGGGTACTCCGGTTTCCTCCCACACTCCAAAAACATACTGATAGGGACAGGAACCAATATGAGTGTAAAGCGCTGCGGAATCTGTGTGCGCTATATAAATAAAGGATTATTATTATCAAAGAATTTGCGCAGCTAAATAATCCCCTATGGCAGGCTTCAAAAGAATAAATATATAAATGGATAATATAACTAGGTGTAATAGAGGTATATATTCCACAACTGTGAGAAGAATACACAATATATGTAATACAATATAGTATATGGGAACAAATAGACTGGTAATGGACAGGATGTTCAAAAAATGGTACATATGAATGAGAATAAAAAATGAATATAAAAATAATAAAAATAAATATATAAAAATGCGGTTAAAACAACCAATAAGTCCCAGTTCCAAATGAGGTAAAAATACTTAACCTAAAACAATGATGAAACAGAAATGGAAAGATGATAATAATGGGATGATTCTCAATGGAGATGATAAACAAAATGATGATGTTAGTAATGAATGATGGATCTGGTCAAGACAGTCAGTAAGAGAAATAATCCAAAGGTCTTCAATCGATCTTGGTGCAGCTCTAGAAAATGGGTGTCCTTGACACAGAGTAAGAGTTCCCACTGGGAGAAAGATCGTCAGCACCGGCGGGAGCCTCAGCCACGGGACTAGGGTGACTCGGAATGTCAGAACGGAAATGTGGTCACCCTATTTATTAGTAATTACACAGCCAATAAAGGTATCATTTACTCTAGCCGTCCCCTGATTTTTCTGCGATTAACACAGTAACACCATTTACCTAACCTGCTTTTTATTTAGACAGGCAGCATGTTCATAATATCTTAATCACTTTGCATACCATACATCAGGAGAGTCAATTGTCTTTCTTCCAGCTGTTGGGGACTACAATTTTCAGCATCCTGAAAGGCGTGATAAACAGGTGATTATGTGGAGATAACTTCTCCAGTGAGATCACTCCTCCAGTTCCTCTGTTATTTTATGGAACCAATGCACTAAGATTTCTCCAGCTTTGGAAATCTTAGCACATAAGCTCTATAGAATAACATAGGAACTGGAGAAGTGATATCACTGGAGAAGTTATCCTCGCTTTATCACATCTTAATGCATAACCCCTTAACCTGTCCTGTGAGAAGTGATATGTTTTCCTGCAGCAGTGTAATTCGGAGTGGGTAATGTATATTCTGAGGTACAATTTCAGTTTAAAGGGATAGTAATACTTTGTTTTATCTTTATTTTATTTTGTAGGCATTAAAAAAACATGAAGAACGATATAAGTCTTATCTCTCAAACATTTATGGTTTAAGAGATATTCACAAGCAAAGTTTCCCTCCCGCCCCTTTTACCTAGTGTAAGCCATCTCTTCTCAGATGTGGAATGCAGTCCATAGACCAGACAGATAACAGCAGGGGACAATCTTCTTCCTATGAGAACAATGAAAGCCCTGCCCCTCTTGACAAGTTTTTCAGGTTTTTCCCTTATCTTAATTGAAGATTGTCCCTCTCTGCAGTCTACCTGGGCACCTCCCTTCTGATCTGGCTGAGCAGTGTTACATCAGTAAAAGGGGCGGGATGGGATACTTTGTCATTGAATTACTCTTGAATAACAACTCTGACATCATTGAAATAACACTCTCCAAAATCCAAATACTATGATGATTAATTAGAGCTACTTTTATTATTAAACATTACTATCCCTTTAAGTTTGTTTTTTGCTGGTGAAGCTCTACACAGACCAAAAGAGAGGGGGATTTACTAAGCGGTGATAAAGAGGAGATAAAGTGGAGATGACTTCTCCAGTTAATCAGTTCTCCAGTTCCTATGTTATTCTATGGAACCTATTCACTAAGATCTCCAGAGTTGAAGAAATCTTAGTGAATAGGCTCCATAGAATAACATAGGAATTGGAGAAGTGATAAACTGGAGAAATCATCTCTATTTTATCACCTCTAGTGTTGAGCGAGCGTGCTCGGCCGATGCTCGGATCGGCTCGAGCATCGCTCTGCTCGGCACATGGCGGTACTCGTACGAGTACCGCCATGTGCTCGCCCGACATGTTCGGGTGAAGGGGATCTGTGCCGGAAGAGGCACAGATCCGAAGACTCCGCTGGACCACCAGGGACTGGAGGTACGGGGGCATTGCGGAGATGAAGGGGGCATTGCGGAGATGAAGGGGGACATTGTGGAAGAGGGGCATAGACTCTATGCCCCTCTTCCACAATGTCCCCCTTCATCTCCGCTATGCCCCTCTTCCACAATGTCCCCCTTCATCTCCGCTATGCCCCTCTTCCACAATGTCCCCCTTCATCTCCTATGCCATAGAGGAGATGAAGGGGGACATTGTGGAAGAGGGGCATAGCGGAGATGAAGGGGGACATTGTGGAAGAGGGGCATAGAGTCTATGCCCCTCTTCCACAATGTCCCCCTTCATCTCCGCTATGCCCCTCTTCCACAATGTCCCCCTTCATCTCCTCTATGGCATAGGAGATGAAGGGGGACATTGTGGAAGAGGGGCATAGCGGAGATGAAGGGGGACATTGACCAGGCACCCTCCGCTCATCAGAGCAGGGGGTGCCTGGTTTAATGCTCGAGTGCTCCCATGCTTTTCAATGGGGCTCGGGTGCTCGGCCGAGCACTCGAGCCTCAGGGGGTGCTCGGTCAGAGCACCCGAGCACCCGAGCATCGGGGTGCTCGCTCATCATTAATCACCTCTTTATCACCTCTTTATCACTGCATAGTGAATCTCCCACAAGATGCTCTATGTGACTGCTCATAAAGTTCCTGTGGAATTGTTTTTGTAAATACTAGATGTTAGGAGCAGCCAAATTGTTCCCTTTATGATATATTGCTGATTACATTTTCTAGATGAGGATGTTCATTTGAAGGTGCTCAGATGAAATACTTTTTTATTGTTTGATCTGTTGGAATTGCATTGAAATAAACAATTTTACTGTGCTTTACATGTGATTCTGCAGCAAGAGTAGTTATATTATTTTTATATTGCAGTCTCTAAATTCAAACAAATTCATAAGCAAATCACAAAAAGAGCCATAATTACTATATTCACTTGATCAAGTCGGGACTGTAAATAAAGGCCACTATGCTATACGTAGATTTGTTATATTATCTTGGTAATTCTTAACTGAGATACTAATTAAAGGGATAGTAATGTTTCACAAAAGAACAGCCGCTCCAATTTATATTCATGGTATTTGAGCCATAGATAGTGTTATTTCAATACTGTCAGAGTTGTAGGTCATAATTAAATGATAAAGTTTCCCCCTTTTACCTAGTGTAAGCCACCTCCCCTCAGATGTGGAATCTGGTCCATAGACCAGACAGATCACAACAAGGGACAATCTTCTTATTGACAGGTTTTTCTTTTATGTTAATTGAAGATTGTCCCTTTCTGTGATCCACATGGACACCACCCTGCTGCTCTGAGGAGAGCAGTTACACTATGTAAAAGTTGCGGAGGGGGATATTTTGTTATTCAATTACTCTTGTACTACAACTCTGACAGTATTGAAATAACACTATCCATGGCCCAAATACTATGAAGATTAATTGGAACTGCTTTTATTGTGAAACATTACTATATCTTTAAATGACACCTAGCTCACAGCATTGAAGTAGTGGGCCTTTTAGCATACCGCTAATTTGTGTGGAGCATCTCAGAGCTATACCAATTATGTTTTTTTTTTTTGTCTCAATGTCCTAATTCTGAAGAAACAGGATTACTTCAGATCGTGGTACTTGTGGAAGATAATAACACTATTAAGAAGCCAGTCACCATATGCCTAATTATTGGTGGCGACTTGGGTGGTAGTTCCCCTTTAAGGACCCAGGTGCCAGGACCGTTACAACACTGCACATCATGGAATTCTGGGATAGGAGCACGGCTACACGTCGCTCTGCCATCCCAGCATGCTATGTTCGCAAAGGAAATGGTCTGTGGTTGCCAGACCGGGTGGCCGTTAAGTGGTTAAACTGAATGTATCATGAGCTATTATATGTTTACATTGCAAATGTCACTGCTATGTCACTAAACCTCTGAGTGCCAGAGTGGTATCTAACGGATTGCAACACAGTCCGTGGATACCTCTCTGGCACACGAAGGGTTAAACTGAACCTTATTTCTGCTACTAGAGCAGACGATGGCAACCTGTGACTCTCCTCCGCAGCAAACCATTAGACATCAATTAACTGCTGGTTGGTCACACACTGTCAAACCTTGGAGCTCAGCAAAGTGAAGGTGATATCCAATTTATTTGACGTATATATATTAACCCCTTGACGATCAAATGCATGTGAGCAACGCATTAATTAGCAATGAATTGCTTACCCCTCTGCTCTTCAAGGGTTAATCTTGCAGTAAAGTCCCTTGTCATGCCATAGGTTTTGTGGCATTTTTTGCCAATGACAGGGTTTAATGTTCATTAGTTTTAATTAGGTTTATACCAATGCTTTGCACTCACTGATACTTTTCAACACTTATTGTAATTATATCTATTCTTGTCTGCATCCGTGTATTTAATTGCC
The DNA here is from genome assembly GCA_037306005.1 of Rhinophrynus dorsalis. Classification (NCBI taxonomy): domain Eukaryota; kingdom Metazoa; phylum Chordata; class Amphibia; order Anura; family Rhinophrynidae; genus Rhinophrynus; species Rhinophrynus dorsalis. The sequence continues at coordinate 32,262,162 of CM074719.1, forward strand.
TGCAGCTTTGGTCTTCTGGTTACCATAGTAACTTGGTCAAAACTTGCTCGCCTAGGGAGTTCAAATATGTCTTTAGGGTTGTTCACGAACAGTGCGCGCATCAGACATCAGTGCTATTCACTATGACGAACAATCTGAGCTGCTTGTGTTAGGAAACATCTCTAACCCTTTCAGACTGATGGACTAAGGAAATGCAGTGACATTCTGAGGCAAACCTACTCAAGAGCTCATTTCTTATAAGGACTGCACCAATCCTTTTCAGTACTCAGATTTAAAACCCTATGTTGGATCAGACCCATTTTTACAATAGATTAGATCGATGTAAGGGTGAAAACCCCCAAAAAGAAAAAGAGAGATAGCGCCCAATAGTGTAATATATTCTAATACAAATTCTCACAATAGAAATTCATTTTCTCTCTCTTTTTCATTTTGGGGGTTTTCACCTTTACAGATAATTTAACTCTGTGGGACAGCGTGATATTTGAGAGAGCAGCCCACTTGTCTTCAGTTGTCCCAGTCTGGGAATATACTGTGTCTGGAGGCAGTCGGACATAACCCACAATCCAATCTGCATACTCATACATCAAAGTTTGTACCTCTGTACCTCCTTCCAGTATGTGATCTTAAATTCACAATACAGTCTCCTCATTGCGTGAAGCCAAACGTGGCAACTCAGTATTATCTGCAGATAGGTAGGAAAACTCCCTCTCTCAAGATACAACAGGTGTAAGTACTTAGCATTTTGTGAATTCAGCTGTGATGTCGATATTTGTTGAAGCCAAATGAAAGGAGCTGTTTTTTTTTATGAAAATGTATATGTTATAGAGGTTTATCTGCTGAGTAAAACAAGGACACTCCCTCCACTGTCAGTTGGTATATTCAAATGTTATAACAGTTCAGATTGTTAGGAAGAGAATTACAGTGTGATTACTTCCTGAAAGTCCAAAATGACTTACATTCTATGGAGAAGTGTTTGTCTGTAACTTACATCTCCCAGAAATGCAGCAAAATATCGAATTGGAATCTGACACTAGAGGGCGCTGTTAATGTAAAACAGAAGTTTAAACTGTAACTCTGAAAGTATGCATTTGACAGCAATGGGGGTTCCTTTGTTTTACTCAACAGGGAAAGCCGTACAACATATAACTTTTTCATAACGAAAGGTTACTGCTCTTTTAATGTAACTTAAGAATTGTGTTAAAAGTGCAGTCACTGTTCTTAACCCCTTAACGACCGGGGAATCCGGCCGCGGACGCGACTCAACGATCACGGAGCAAATTTTTTTTTTTTGCTCCGTTGCGTTCCGGACTCCCCGAACGGCGTGCAGCCGCGGGGGGAGCCCGGAACTCGATGACGGTCATAGTACGTCATCGGTCGTTAAGTCATATCGACCCTTGACGTACTATGACCGTCAAGGGTCGTTAAGGGGTTAAAGAAAAAAAAAAAAAAAAAGATATTTTGCAGAGCTTTTCTTCTGCGTTAAACAATGGTGCTCCCACTGCTGTGAAATGGCCTTTTCCAAACTTATCACAGTTTATACTGTTGTTTTCTTAAATTAACATTGAACTATAGTGGCCAGATTTCAGATCTCTATTCTGCTGCATTCTCTGGGAGAGGTGAGTCACTCACATACAGTTCTCAATATAATGTTACAGTAACTGCTGAGTCACTTCCTGTCAGTTTGAACTCTCAGGAAGTAAGCTACTCGGATCTTTTTTTCCATAATATATAATGGTTTTAAACTATAACAATGTATGAATAAAACAATTGTCCATAGTGGAAGTATCCTTCTTTTAGGCAGCAGGAGAAGTCCTATAAAATATAGGTTTTCATCAAAAAACAAAAATTACTGCTCCTCAGCTTGAGTACTCATTTTTACCAGTGGTGGAAAAACAGGTTGTGTTCTTGCTTAAGCCTCTGGATCACAAAAAGGTCTCCAACGCATTACAAAGCAACATTGGAGACCTCTCTAAAATACAAAGGATTAAGGAGACCCTCTAATTTGGGGGTTCTCAACCAGGGTGAAGTGGCACCTTCTTTTCTATAAAATCTCAGATAAAATGTGACTGTTGAGTGTCAAATGTATATTTTTGTAGATTGTTACGCATAATGTGTTTGGTTATGTTAGTCTGATTGTAAGACCAAAAAATAACTATATATTTATGTTTTGTACCCTTCACTATGTTCTTGAGAAATGACTGTCGTAAAACCAAAGTTCTAGACATTGTTTTAGGGGAGCATTGAGCAAAAATGAGGTTGAGCAACACTGTTGTAATTTATTTGTTTCCCAGGGGATACCAGTGACTTACATTGGCCCATGTTTGTATGTAGCTATCCAGGGAGTGCTGGGATTGTGTCTTCTATTGATATCTGTATGTGTACTCAGTGACACTGCAATTTCTCTCCCAAACATCCAGCTGACAACAGAGCTCTGAGAAGTTTCATAATATTAAGTAATTTATTCACGGGATGCCTAGTGCTATCTGACCTAGATCCTTTAATTGGAAGATTTTCTGAAAAGATACAGCACATCCTATATAATAATTCGCTAAAACGTGTGTAACGCCGTGACATGCGCAGTAGACACTGCTGCGCGCAGGGGCGGACTGACCATATGGGCATTCGGTCACAGACCGAGGGCCCGTGACCGAAGGGGGCCCGCCGCCGCTTCCAGCGCTGCTCAGCTGCTCTCAAACCACAGCCGCCGGCGCGCCGTTCTACTAATACAGAGCACTGGGAGATGACATCATCTCCCAGCCTCTGCATTACTAGGGGCGCGAGGGACTTCGCCACGCCGCTAGACCACCAGGGACTGGAGGTACCGGCAGTGTGGAGATGAGGAGGCATGGTGGTGGAAGGGGCGATGTGGAGATGAAGGGGACAATGAGGAGATAGGGGCATTGTGGAGATAAAGGGGACAATGTGGAGATAGGGGTATTGTGGAGATGAAGGGGGCATTGTGGAGATGGAGATGAAGGGGGCAATGTGGAGATGAAAGGGGCATTATGGAGATGAAGGGGGCAATGGGGAGACAGGGGCATTGTGGAGATGAAGGGGACAATGAGGAGATAGGGGCATTGTGGAGATGAAGGGGACAATGAGGAGATAGGGGCATTGTGGAGATGAAGGGGGCATTGTGGAGATGAAGGGGCAATGTGGAGATTTCTGCAGGGGGCCCAGACCTCTTTTTGGACCAGGGGCCCTGGGTCCTGTCAGTCCGCCCCTGGCTGCGCGTGCCGCAGTCATGCGTAGTAGAGACTGCCCGTGCTGCGGCTGATACAGAGCTGGGCGCTCTGAAGGATCGTCCAGCTCTGTATCAGCCGTGGCGCGGGCAGTCTCTACTGCGCGTGACTGCCCCGCGACCAGGTGGCAGTGGGACTGTGGCCTGTGTAACGGGCTGTTCAACTAGTCATAACATATTACAGCATATACCAATTAGATCTGTGATTCTCAACTCCAGTCCTCGTGGTGCACCAACAGGTCAGGATTTCAGGATATTAATACTTATGCATAGGTGGATTTATCAGAATCACTGAGATACTGATTACTCATCCGTGATCAAGCAGGGATATTTTGAAATCCTACGCTGTTAGTGCACCTCTAGGACTAATATTTTGAATCACTGCACTAATACATATAAAACACACATCTGTCTCTCTCTCTCTCTCTGCCAGGGGCTTGGCAATCAAAACTCTGATTGGGTGAGAAGGAGGCAGGGGCAAAGCCCTCCTCCAATGAAAAGTGTGACTTTCTCATGTCGTATGCTTAAAGGTCAGCAAATAGAGTGAGACATGCAATGTATACATCAGTGTATGTATGCATCCATACCTTAACCCACTGAATGCCAGGGAGGTCCACAACGCATTGATTTGCGGTCCTCTCAGGCACTCAAAGGGTTAAGGCATTAAGCATATCTTTTAACAGAATGTTGCCCTCTATTTGGCGACCTTTAAGCATGCAACATCAGAATGTTGCTTTTTTCATTCAGGCGACATTCTGATGTCGCCCTTTTGATTCAGGCGATATTTTAAACTCGCCATTTTGATGGTTGCCCAATATAGGGCAACATTTCAATAGGATACTGTAGTAGATGAGCATGAAAAATGATGATGTGAAAGGGTGGTCACACCAAATATTGATTTGATTTAGATTTTTCTTTTGTTCAATCACTCTGCATTTTGTTAATTGATAAAAATAAACTATTAACATGTCTAGTTTTGAAAGCATTCTTACTTTACAGCATTTTTCACACCTGTGGAGGCGTCTATCAAAGGTGGTTTCTTTTCTTCTATTCCTATATGATACTGTGCCACTTTATAAAAATGCTTAATTGTTACTAGCATTAATTAAGTTATATTAGTGTAAAATCCCATGCACATGGGCCAAGGTCTGGATGATGTTAACCCTTTGAGTGCCAGAGGGGTACACAATGCATTGCTTTGCAAGGCATTGTGTACCCCTCTGGCACTCAAAGGGTTAAGCGGTCGGTCCTGCTCTGCATAAAGGAGAGCTCCACAGTGCAAAAAAGGAACTGTGATAGGAATGTTGACTTCCGGAAATAGTCCGTTATTTTGAGAAATACAGTAATGTGCGAAGGTTTTAGGCAGGTGTGAAAAAATGCTGTAAAGTAAGAATGCTTTCAAAACTAGACATGTTAATAGTTTATTTTTATCAATTAATGCATAGTGATCGAACAAAAGAAAAATCTAAATCAAATCAATATTTGGTGTGACCTCCCTGTTGCCTTCAAAACAGCATAAATTCTTTTGAGTACACTTGCACAAAGTCATGGATTGTGTAGGCATATAATCAGGTGTATGATTAAACAATTATTCCAAACAGATGCTAATGATCATCAATTTAATCTGTAGGCTGAAATATAATCATTAACTGAAACAGAAACAGCTGTGTAGGAGGAATAAAATTGGGCGCGGAACAGCCAAACTCAGCTAACAAGATGAGGTTGCTGAAAACAGTTTAATGTCAAAAGTCAAGCACCATGGCAAGTTTGGCCACAGCAACAAGACACAAGGTAGTTATACTGCATCTGCAAGGTCTCTCCCAGGCAGAAATCTGAAAGAAGACAGGTTTCCAGATGTGCTGTAAAAGCTCTTTTGAAGAAGCACAAAGAAATGGGCAAAGTTGTAGACGCAGTGGTCGGCCAAGGAAACTTAGTGCAGCAGATGAAAGACACATCATGCTTACTACCTTTAGTAATCAGAAGATGTCCAGCAATACCATTAACTCAGAATTGGCAGAAAATAGTGGGACTCTGGTACACCTGTCTACTGTCAGGAGAAGTCTGGTCAGAAGTGGTGTTCATGGAAGACTTGCGGCCAAAAAGCCATGCCTCCTATGTGGAAACAAGGCCAGGCGACTCGACTATGCACAAAAACACAGGAACTGAGGTGAAAAATGGCAGCAGGTGCTCTGGATTGATGAGTCAGAATTTTAAATATTTGGATGTAGCAGAAGGCATTTTTGCTGAAGGGCTAGAAATCTGTACAAGAATGAGTGTCTGCAGACAACAGTGAAGCATTGTGGAGGTTCCTTGCAAGTTTGGGGCTGCATTTCTGAAAACGGTGTTGGGGATTTGGTCAGAATTAATGGTATCCTCAATGCTGAGAAGAACAGGCAGATACTTATGCATCATGTAAGACCATCAGGGAGGCATCTGACTGGCCCCAAATATATTCTACAGCAAGACAATGACCCCAAACATACAGTCAAAGTCATTAAGAACTATCTAAAGAAGAACAAGGAGTCCCGGAAGTGATGGTATGGTCCCACAGAGCCCTGATCTCAACATCATGAAGTCTGTCTGGGATTACACAGAGACAGGAAAGCAACTGAGGCTGCCTAAATTCACAGAGGAACTGTGATTAGTTCTCCAAGATGTTTGGAATATCCTACCTGCCGAGTTCCTTAACAAACTGTATACAAGTGTACCAGGAAGACTTGATGCTGATTTGAAGGCAAAGGGTGGTCACACCAAATATTGATTTGTTTTAGATTTTTTTCTCATAACTCACTATCATTTTGATAATTGATAAAAATAAAAAATGAAGATGTCTATTTTTGAAAGCATTCTTACTTTACAGCATTTTTTTCATACCTGCCAAAAACCTTTGCATGTTACTATTCATATATAGATAAAGGTTGAGTCCCATGCTTCTTAGATGATACTATGCAGTTACCAATTCTACAGGTAGAGCTAGTATGTTTTCTAAACTAGATAACAAATCTACAAAAGGTAACGCATATAACAAACCTAAATTTAATGCTAATTTCAGTAGTAATTTCCATAATATTGCAGGTGTTCTCAATAAACATTGGCCAATCATTCAAAGTTTAAAGACAGCCTCCCCAATTAACCCAACATCATCTATAGAAAGAGTAGAAATGCTAAAAATAAATGTTAACTAAACAAATAAACAAAACAACTATCTAACATTATGTCAGATATTGGGAGTTTTCTAAATTTTAAGGGTAACTATAAATGTGAATCTACTATCTGCCTCACATGTCAAGGCATGGTCCATAGAGGGACACCATTTCAGAGACATGAGTGAGTAGGAGACTAGTAGAGTAAAAATGATACCTTAATTGGTTAACTGAGTGGATCTAATCTTAGAGCCACACAGCCAATAAAGGTATCATTTTTACTTTGCTAGTCTCCTGCATTTTCTATGGCTAACATGGTACCAAAGCTTTACCCATTTTTTTAGACTGACAGCTTTATCAATTGTCATACCATCTATGAGATCTACAGGATCACATATGGATGCAGGTTTAGCATCCAGTTAGTTATCTCATCTCCCATCACTGTACAGATGCACATCCCAGAAGTGTCCCACTAATTATAAAAATATATGCACAGAACATGTTCTATCATGTTACATTTTAAAATATTGTCCAGTTTTGATAGTATTATGCTCCAATCGACATCGGGGACACAGTAACATGAATGTATATGTGTTTTAGATTTACTTTCATGCATCTGGTATCTCTGCATGCGTATGTATGTTTTACTAGGCCTGCATTTTACTTGGTTTACCTTGTTTTCTTCATGCTTGTTTCAAAGGTTTGCTTTTAGGTGTCACGTTGTGTCTTATGACAGGACTGTCCAAGTTCAGTCCTCAAGGCCACCAGCAGGACAGGATGTAAGGATTTCCCCAACTAAGCACAGGTGAGTTAATCAGTGGATCATTCATGTTCATTAACTCACCTGTGCTTAATCAGGGAAATCTTTAAAGGAGCAGTAAACTTTTTTTATGAAAACACATATTTTACAGAGCATTTCCTGCTGAATAAAACAAGGCAAGGTCACTCCCATCACTGTCAGATTTTTATTCAAAATTTATAGCAGTTTAAATAATCTGGAAGTGAATTTACTGTGTTTACTTCCTGATAGTTCTAACTGACAGGAAGTGAATTTACTGTGTTTACTTCCTGATAGTTCTAACTGACAGGAAGTGAATTTACTATGTTTACTTCCTGATAGTTTTAACTTGCAGGAAGTGAATTTACTGTTTCTTTCACATTCTATGGAGAACTGTATGTCCCTGACTTTTCTGACTTCCTCTCCATTAGAATGTAATAGGAAATCTAATTAGAATTTGACCACTAGAGGGCACTGCTAATGTAAAAAAAACATGGGTTTAAACTGTAATAACTAGAAATATAAATCTTTTGGCAGTGAGAGTACCCTTATTTTACTCAATAGGAAAATCCCTACAATATACATATTTTCATAAAAAAGTTTTCTGCTCCTTTAAATCCTGGCCTGTTGGTGGCCCTTGAGGACTGAACTTGGACAGCCCTGTCTTATGATATGGGACTTATTTTGGTCAGACATTGCCATTAAAAATCATTACCAGGAATGTGATAGCCTGCTTAAGGGATGCAAACCTATATAAGTGGACAACATAGCGTTGTATCTTCCAACCCCTAACGATGAAATAAATATGTCAAAAAATACTCAGGGTGTTTCCTGGACTTTCTCACTGTAATTTTATTCAACATATGGTGGGTACACATGCGCACTATACATATGTGGATGCTTGCTTCACCCAAAAAATTCAGATTATCCTAGCTCCAAGTGGACCAGTTCTTTTAATTGCACTCTGATTATTTTATTTATTAAAACATACTACACTATATCCTTTTTCCACTCTCCTCTTTACTTTCCACTGTTCCCCAATTTGTTTAATCGAAAGGTTTAATATCCCATGTCATGAAAACTAGAGGTTTTTGTATTATTTCTTTACTGTCTTTAGTGCCTCATTAAGGGGACTATCTGTTTCCTTTTAAAGGGTTAGTAATGTCCACTAACAATGTGTCCTAGTTTGATTCATTAAACTTTTTCATTAAGTATAGCGTTATTTGATTTGTCTGTACCATTACCGTTTGTCCGCAAATCGTTGCTGAAGTCTTCCCCTCCCGCCCCTTTCCATCAAAGTGCTGTAAGTCTGTTGTATCCGAGTTTGTGTCGGCCGACACGATGGATCCTCTAGAGGCACAAATTTCAGTACAGGCTACATGAAACCCTGCCCCCTCTGTAGTGACGTGTCGCCTCCTCTGCAGAGCCGGATGTACTTTTCCCCAAGTGCTTCTCAGTCTTCTTTCGTGGAAAGCCATCCGCTCGGTCTGGAGCTTGCAGTGACGTCTGTCCAAGACAGACATAATACGAGCACACGCTTGAACAGAGGATTTTTAAAGATGGCGCCCGGGCTTCATTTGCCAGCAAACTTTAACTGGTAATATCTTCACAATGAATTATCTCTGAGCTAAACCATTAATAGGATTAAAGTTTATTGAGCTTGGACTATCATATGTACAGTTTTCAAAACAGGACATTACTAACACTTTAAGGATCAGTTTGGTCTGTACTGGATTGTTCTTGGTATCTCTACTACCACTTTTAAGTCCCAGAGAGCACCCCACTATTTTTGGTGGTTTAGGTCAGTGGTTTTGAATTTATTAGCCAGTGCACACTGCCCGTTTTTGTTTTTCTACATTGTTACTCATCAAGAAACATATATTAATATTCCAAGAATATAGCTGCATTAATGAGAGAGAAAAGTCTTGTTTTTAGGTGACAAAACATTCTGTTCTTTGGATTCATTAGTTTGGAATTAGTCACTGTGTCACCTAGTGTGTATTCCCAGGAGAGGAAGTCAGGGGGCGTGCAGAGAGCTTGTATGAATGCCCCTTCAAGTTTTAGAGGAAACATTAAAAAGCAGATTTTATTATAAGTTAACTACAATTTCTAGTACATGATTTTATCACTAAATGCCAGGTCATGGTCATTTCCAAGGCTCAAGTGTTCTCATCATCTAAACAACAAGTAGTCAATCTTTGGACCTCTAGCTGTTGGAGACACAAGTCCCATTATCCCAACCTGCTGCAGAGAAAATCCAAATACTCTGGTGGGATCTCTGGTGGACTTTGGGTAATTTTCTTAAAGGGGATTTGTACCATTGAAATACGTTTCTCTTAATTTGTTTAACAAAAGCACTTACCTAGTCAGGTGTCCTTTATGCAGTAATCAAGTATACATATTTATTGTTTTTTTGCACTGGAACTCTGCTGCATTCTATAACTGAATAAGGACACTTGCATTGAGAGGAAGTCATATCCCATTTGAATTGTGGGTGGGACTCTCTCTCTTTCACTAGCTAATCTAATTCCAACTGATAAAGTATATTGTTTACTGGATGGGTAAGTGCCTGTGTGCGGTGCCTTGATGGGGCAGCAAGCTTAACATGGTTTTGGCCATAAGACTGTACTAAACCTCAGTGTTTATCTCCTAGTTGAAGAGCCTGTTACACGGGCCGCAGTGCCACTGCCAGCCGGTCACGGGGCAGTCATGTGCAGTACAGACTCCCCGGGCCATGGCTGATACAGAGGTGCCGGCCGTGGCGCGGGCAGTCTGTACTGTGCATGGGTCATGGGTTATGTATTGGTAAAAGGAGATATAGAAGAAACCAGCTCTACAATTGATTTTCAATGACCAAAGGGTGGTGGAGAAAACACCATATACCATGGTTGGGTATTCTATCTAATTTCTAAGTGATGTATCAGAAAAACAAATCTTCCAAATAATAAACAGGTTTAATCTGGATGTTAGAATAGTATTCCTAATGTTGGACAATCCTTATATATCCCAGTTGTTTCTTGGTACTTGAGTGTGTTGTGCTGCTAGTTGTCCCTTCTGTCTCAGGACCTCCGAGATGTTTTTTCATATAGAAAAGAGGGTTGGGAGGGACAGATCAAAAATATACTGTATAGTGTAGTTTATTTAAATAAAATAACAAAAATTACACAGAGTGGCAAAATCCAATAAAAAAAATAGTATAAACATGCACTATATGGAGTCATGGTGACTACAATATAAGTTAAGTTGCACACCGCTCCTAAATCTCTCACTGACGTATGTGTGAGGCCATAGGCTATATGTCTACCAGTGTAGGCTACAATATCAATCAGTAGAATGAGTCCATCAGTGATTAATTGATTAATTCAAGCTGATATGTGGTAGAAACAAATACTCTCCATGCTGGTTAACCCTAAAGATGTGTGTTACCAAAACATATGTCCTATTCATCTCTCTAAAAATAAAAGAGGAAATTCAGTGTGGGAAAGAGGGACAGTGGGATTTGGGCCTGAAAGAGGGAATTATCCCTCCTAAAGAGGGATACTTGGAAGGTATGGACGCCTAATATCTCCTCAAGAGGGACACTTTGTAAGTATGGACCCCTAAAATCTCCTGAAGAGGGACAGGTGGGAGGTGCAGAGCCCTAACATCTCCTAAAAAGGGACAATTGGGAGGTACAGACCCCTAATATCTCCTAAAGAGGGACATTTGGGTGGTATGGACCCCTAATATCTCTTAAAGAGTGACACTTGGGAGGTATGGACCCCTAATATCTCCTAAAGAGGAACACTTTGGAGGTATGGACCCCTAATATCTCCTAAAGAGTGACACTTAGTAGGTATGGACCCCTAATATCTCCTAAAGAGGGACACTTGGGTGGTATGGACCCCTAATATCTCCTAAAGAGGGACACTTGGGAGGTATGGACCCCTAATATCTCATAAAGAGGACACTTGGGAGGTATGGACTCCTAATATCTCATAAAGAGGGACACTTGGGAGGTATGGACCTCTAATATCTCCTAAAGAGGGACACTTGGGAGGTATGGACTCCTAATATCTCATAAAGAGGGACACTTGGGAGGTATGGAACCTTAATATCTCCTAAAGAGTGACACTTGGGAGGTGTGGACCCCTAATATCTCCTAAAGAGTGACACTTGGGAGGTATGGACCCTTAATATCTCCTAAAAAGGGACACTTGGAAGGTATGGACTCCTAATATCTCCTAAAGAGGGACACTTGGGAGGTATGTACCCCTAATATCTCCTAAAGAAGGACACTTGGGAGGTATGAACCCTTAATATCTCCTAAAGAGGGACACCTGGGAGGTATGGACCCCTAATATCTCCTAAAGAAGGACACTTGGGATGTATGGACCCTTAATATCTCCTAAAGAGGGACACCTGGGAGGTATGGACCCCTAATATCTCCTAAAGAGTGATACTGGGGAGGTATGGACCCCTAATATCTCCTAAAGAGTGATACTTGGGAGGTATGGACCCCAAATATCTCCTAAAGAGTGATACTTGGGAGGTATGGACCCCTAATATCTCCTAAAGAGGGACACTTTGGAGGTATGGACCCCTAATATCTCCTAAAGAAGAACACTTTGGCGGTATGGACCCTAATATCTCCTAAAGGGGGACACTTGGGAGGTATGGATACCTAATATCTCCTAAAGGGGGACACTTGGGAGGTAAGGTATGCTAAAAATTACTCTCTCACCCTGATATTTTGGCCCTTCACCATGAGAGCCCTAATATATGGGTCAAACCCTGAGTGTTCCCAGGTAGGAAAAGGGGTATCTAATGCATTACAATTCAATGAGTTGGATACCCCCATGGTACTCAAAGAGTTAAAGATGAGGCTTCTCTTCTTGCATGTCTTATATTACATTAAATGCCAGAGTCTGTGCACCTGTCTGGCTAGCTGTATTGGTGGCTTTATGGAGACAGAAATCCATATCTGTGCTAGGAAATATTTAGTTTGTGGCTGACATGAATCAGGATTTAACATGAGCTACAAATAACCAGTCTATGTGGATCCAAGCACATGGACATCACAATGTGAGACAGGGCACCTGTTACTGTGTCTGCAGTGAACACTTAAAGAGACAGAGTTATCACAGGCACAAAAATAACGTGCAATCAAGTGGAGTGAACAAGATCTAAATCTGCTGTACTTTAAGTACCCCGGGGAATGCCTGGTGCAGAAAGACATCTTCAGGAAAGCGGATTAGATCAACACATGCTTCGTCATTAATATCTGACACTAAAGGTGCATGTTACAAGTGCCAGATGATATCCCTGCATTTTGTACATAGCAGTGTGACGTGCAAGCAGAATAAACCAAATTCCTTTTAACACTTTGAGTGCCAGAGAGGTAGACCATACCTCTCTGCCACTGAAAGGGTTAAACTAAACAACCTTATTGCATATACAGATATTTAGACAGGAGATAATAAGGCAGGGGTGGGCATCTTGAGACCCTCCAACCCTGTACAGATGGGGAAATATAGGATACTGAGATAGAAATGTACAATGAACTGTGTTTGTGCTCTGTGCCTGCTTAACACCTACGTATAAAGCTTTTTGTGTTCTAAATGGCTGTTTTGTACCACATGTGCCCAACGCTGGATGGTGTCGAAGTACTGGCACTCTGTACCTTGGTGTATACCATAGATTAACAAGGCACAGAGGAAACCAGCTCAAATGTCTTCCTTTCCTAACACCAGCTATTGTCTCATCAGTACAATCATACCTAGGAACTTTTTCACCTTGTGCCCCCGGGGGTCATGTGCTGCTGACCAGGGGATGTCAACGACGTGATTCTTGTCATTTAGGGTGTGTGTGGCTTAATTGAATGGGTGGTGTTTACCTGTCTATTATTTAATGTATAGGAATATCCATTTTACTGTATGGTATCTTTTGAATAAAATGATGCATATGTATCTTTCATATAGTACTTGTTTTGATGTTGAAATTATTTGTTGGATACTGCCTTGATTTTTTTTTTATATTTACAGTTATCCAATTATTGGAGAGAGGTCAGCACTAGACTCTTATTATACTTAACTCTGTCTTGTCAAGGAGTGGTTGGATCCTCTTTGAGTCTTAAAAGTACAAGGATTTATCTTTTTTGGATTCATGTACTGAACAATCTGTGAAACAGCCGGCAAGTAAAAGTTCACCATTAAGTACTTTGCCGAGTTCTACACCCTACTGAGAAACACCTCACATTTTGAGAGTATTTTGCACCTCCACTTGGTATTATTGCTTACTTGTCTATGTGTCATAAAGTGGGTGGGAAGTGGGCAGAACAGGTTGGGAAGGAGGAGAAGTGGGAGGAACAGGGTTGGAAGGAGGAGATGAGGTGGGAAGGAAGTGGGAGGAACAGGGTGGGAAGGAGGAGAAGTGGGAGGAACAGGGTTGGAAGGAGAAGATGAGGTGGGAAGGAAGTGGGAGGAACAGGGTGGGAAGGAGGAGAAGTGGGAGGAACTGGGTTGGAAGGAGAAGATGAGGTGGGAAGGAAGTGGGAGGAACAGGATGGGAAGGAGGAAATGTGGGAGGAACAGGGTTGGAAGGAGAAGATGAGGTGTGAAGGAAGTGGGAGGAACGGGGTGGGAAGGAGGAAATGTGGGAGGAACAGGGTTTGAAGGAGGAGAAGTAGGTTTAATGTGGCAAATGACATATTGCCCTGATGAAGGCATTTTATGGGAATTGTTTATCCCTATTGATTTTAATATATTATACTTTTTTGTTATTTTGTTACTTTGTATTACATATTCCTGCTTCTATGGAGCAAAAGTGGCCATTTGAGTTTTATTGTTGCACGTTCTCCTTCTATTGACACTCCTATACGCTTGTATACTAGATCTATCTGGTGAGTAGGGGGTATATATAGACTCAGGGTTATAATTGCCTCATAGAGTTACTCTCAGAGGGCTCTTTGCCCAACGTCTCTATTTTTGTTTATACCCTATTAATGGGATAGTAATGTTTTATAATAAAAGCAGCTCTAATTAATCATCATAGTATTTGGACTTTGGAGAGTGTTATTTCAATTCTGTCAGAGTTGTAGTACAAAAGTAATTCAATGACAAAGTATCCCCCTCCCGCCCCTTTTACTGATGTAACACTGTTCAGCCTGATCAGAAGGGAGGTGCCCAGGTAGACTGCAGAGAGGGACAATCTTCAATTAAGATAAGGGAAAAACCTGAAAAGCTTGTCAAGGGGGGAAGGGCTTTCACTTTGCTTGTGAATATCTCGCAAACCATAAAGGTTTGAGAGATAAGACATATCATTCTTCATGTTTTTTTTAATGCCTACAAAATAAAATAAAGATAAAACGAAGTATTAGTATCCCTTTAAGAATCCTCCAGAATGATACAAGGAGTAATCACATGAACATCTAGGAGAGAAACAATTGGATCAGATCTCCATACTGAACATCACGCTGGGATTCAGGAATCCATCTGAGACGTCCAGACGTCCACCACTCCACTGGAGAATTAAAGAGGAACCATCACCTTTATTAAAGTTTACATATTTGAAAACTACAATAAAAACTGCCTATATGTCATGTTATCCAAAAAGCCAGCAAATGTACAGTTCAGGAGATATTCACACTTCTTTCATATGCTAATGTATGCTAATTGAGGTACTTGCGGCATCGACAATGTCTTCATATGCTAATTAAGCTAATCAGTGCATTTCATATGATAATTAAGCCTTTTCAGTGATTTGTCACGTGCTAATGAAGGTTTCAATGACTATTTATAGGATAAAGCAGCTTTTACTTTTACTTTCCCCAGAAATAAAAGTGTGAATTTCTCCTAAACTAGACATCTACTGGACTTTAGGTTAACATGACACATAAGCAGTTCTGAATGCCGTTTTTCAAATATGCAAACTTGAATTAAGGTGGAAGTTCCACTTTAAGAATTTGAAATTCTAAAGGGACACTTTTCACATTTATTCTGTGAGTACAAGCACATCGGAAATAGGACAGTCACAGCTCTATGTATATGTTTTTATACAGGTGCTACTCTCAAATCGGTCTTTGCGCTCTTCTTTCCCTTTTTTGATTTTCTGTAGAACAGTGGTTCTCACCCCCGTGCCCTCAGTGGCCACTAACAGACCAGGATGTGATGATTTCCTTGTTAGAACACAGGTGAGTTAATCAATGTGAATGAGCCTCTGATCACATGATTTCCTTGTTAGAGCACAGGTAAGTTAATCAATACGACTGAGCCTCTGATCAACACACTTGTGTTCTAGCAGGGAAAGTCCTGGCCTGTTAGTGGCCACTGAGGGCATGGGTCAAGAACCCCTGATCTAGAACATTTCTCAAGTGGTGATACTGTGAACAGCTGTGAAGAAGCTGCAGACCCGGGGATAGTAAGACTGTGATTTATACATCTATTTGTTACAATTTTGAGATTTTGAGATATTTATGACAATTAATTATTTATTTATCTATCTTTCCATTGTTTCTAAGACTTCAGAACACACGGAGCGCATTGTAATGTCTCCTTTTTTGGAGGAAGTGGACATACTGGGAGGAATTCAATGGGTCTCTGTTTGCTCCGAGTCCCTGTGCATTACACTGACTGCAGCAATAGTTCTGTCCACAGTTTAACAATGCTATTTGGCATCAAAGGAGTTAAAGGGATAGTAATACTTGAAAATAATTGTATTTTATATTGTAGCCTTTAAAAAAACATGAAAAATGATATAAGTCTTATCTCCCAAACCTTTATGGTTTGGAAGATATTCACATGTTAAATATAGTAAAATTCTCTTTTCCTGGCTGTTTCAGCCACGTCTGCCATCTAGTGGACAGATTTGGAATTCGGTCCACAGAGCAACCGGTAGCTCTTTAGCAGTGCCGAGATCACGATCTTTGAAAAGAACTACTTCATTGGAACTGTGTACAAAGTGTGCCTGGCTTGAAAGCACACTTTGTAGACCATTCCAATTAAGAAATTATTTTTAAAGATGGTGATCTCAGCACTTCTGGAGAGGCACAACCGGTCCCGGGACCGGATTCCAAATCTGAATGGTGGATCAATGACGTCACTCCAGGGGAAACTTTACTTCTGAATATCTCCCAAACCATAAAGGTTTGGGAGATAAGACTTATATCATTGTTCAAGTTTTTTTAAGAGCTACAATTTAAAATAAACTTATTTTCAAGTATTACTATTCCTTTAAAAAACACATTTAAGTCAACAGGGCATTTTATTTCTGTCTCATGTGCAGATGGATTGCACCAGAATTCCACAAGTTCTTTTTAGGACATCGGCATCGGTATTGCTCTCCTGAACAAATGGTGTTTAACAGCGCTGGATTATTTCTAATCCTTTAACTGTCATAACCAAGGTTCTTTAAAACAGCAATAAAAGATAATATTCTTGCTCTGGAAATGAAGCAAACCATTTCTGGGATGTCGAGTTTAATTTTTCTTCTTTGGAAAAAATTAATCAGTGGCAGTATATTATATGAACACGTTTTATTGTTGACTTACTTTAACCCTCAGTAATCCTGACGGGTGTCCAAAGCATTGATCTGGCCATCAAATGATTAAATGAGTGTATTTTATACAGGTATTGGGAATGTCAGAATCTGCAAGCACAGCTTTATATCCTGAGTCTACATCATGCGTCTGTACAAGTTGTTTAGTGCATACTGGTGCACACAGTCAGTCATTGCTAAGACTTTGATGTGAGCCCCAAACATTCACCCCATAGCAGGTGCAGGAAAATCATCTCATTTTATACCAGTTTCCTCTGTGTCTTGTTAGTACTTGGAGAGAATCAAGAGAGGGGTAAAGGGATACTTCAAAAGGTCCATGTATCCATCTTTAGGGAATATTAGGGGTCCATACCTCCTGTCTCCCTCTTTAGGATATATTATGGGTCCATACCTCCTAACTGTCCCTCTTTAGGAGATGTTAGGGGTCCATGCCTCCCAAGTGACCCTCTTTAGGAGCCATTAGTGGTCCATACCTGCCAATTGTCCCTCTTTAAAGGGATAGCAATGTTTCATAATAAAAGCAGCTCTAATTAATCATCATAGTATTTGGACTTTGGAGAGTGTTATTTCAATTCTGTCAGAGTTATAGTTCAAGAGTAATTCAATGACAAAGTGTTCCCCTCCCGCCCCTTTTACTGATGTAACACTGCTCGGCCAGATCAGAAGGGAGGTGCCCAGGTAGACTGCAGAGAGGGACAATCTTCAATTAAGATAAGGGAAAAAGCTGAAAAGCTTGTCAAGGGGGGCAGGGCTTTCATTGTTCTCATAGGAATAAGAGTGTCCCCTGCTGTTATCTGTCTGGTCTATGGACTGCATTCCACATCTGAGAAGAGATGGCTTACACTAGGTAAAAGGGGCAGGAGGGGAAACTTTACTTGTGAATATCTCTCAAACCATAAAGGTTTGAGAGATAAGACTTATATCATTCTTCATGTTTTTTTAATGCCTACAAAATAGAATAAAGATAAAACAAAGTATTACTATCCCTTTAAGAGATATTAGAGGTCCATAACTGCTAAGTGTCTCTCTTTAGGAGATATTAGGGTCCATACCTCACAAATGTCCCTCTTTAGGAGATATTAGGGGCCCATACCTCCCAAGTGTCCCTCTTTAAGAGATATTAGAGTCCATACCTCACAAGTGTCCCTCTTTAGGAGACATTAGGGTCCATATCTCCCAAGTGTCCTTTTTTAGGAGATATTAGGGGTCCATACCTGCTAAGTGTCCCTCTTTAGGAGAGATTAGGGGTCCATATTTCCCAAGTGTCCCTCTTTTTTCTGGCCAGTTTGAGCCCCAAATCTCTCTGTCCCCCTGCTCCCCGGTTTCTGTCTCTTTAGGAGATCTGACTGTGTGGTGTGTATATACGTGTATTACATTACTCCACTGCAATATAACTAACATTAATGGTTGTATAAGCTTTAGTATATCTATATATACAAAAAGTTATAACTGTTTCTGACAATACATTATGTACCCCTCTGACACTTAACGGGCTATGAGAATATTAGATGCAAGAGGGAACATGCAGGGTTATACTGTGTATTAGTAAGTAAAACAGGCAGGGCCGGATTTACATCTCAGGAGCCTGTAGGCACATAAATCTGAAGCCGCCCCCCACCCCCGTGGGCCATCTGCACTGGACACCTCCACAATGCTCCTAATCTCTACTTTGCCCCCCATCATCTCCATATTGCCCCCATCATCGCCACATTGCCCCCCATTAGCTCCAACTTGCCACCATCAGCTCCACATTGCCCCCATCAGCTCCACATTGCCTCAATCAGCTCCATATTGCCCTCACATTGCCCCCCATCAGCTCCACATTGCCTCAATCAGCTCCATATTGCCCTCACATTGCCCCCCATCAGCTCCACATTGCCCTCACATTGACCGCCATCAGCTCCATATTGCCCCCCTTCAGCTCAATATTGCCCCCATCATCTCCATATTACCCTCACATTGCCCCAGTGTCCGTTTCCTACCTCTTCCCTGGTGGTCCAGCGGCAAGAGAGCTCTGTGCCTCCTCCTTCTGCACAGAGCTGTAGCTGCTGGATCTCCTGTGCGGTCTTCCGTAATGCAGACCACTGGGAGATGATGTCATCTCCCAGCACTCTGTATTACTAAAATCCCGATGAGGAAGCGCAGTAGCTACAGGTCTGTGCCGAAGGAGGAGGCACAGACCTGTCTTCATGGTGCCGGGGAGGCGAATAATAACAAAACAAGAATCCTACCACACAGATGCTCGGATGATCCCAGTGACAGGCGCCCCTCTGTTGGGTGCGCCTGTAGGCAGGTGCCTACTCTGCCTAATTATAAATCCGGCCCTGAAAACAGGAAGCTCTTGTAAATAGACTAATACTCATTTTAGTGGCAGGAAGTCTTATATAATTCTCATTTTGAGACAAAGATTGTACTTGATGGACTTTTTTGAACCTAATTTACTATAGTTATAGTATGTTACTATGTATGTGACAAGGATATACAGTGACCCTTCTGGGTGACCTATAGTAGTTGTCTCATAAAGTTATCAACAACCCCTTTTATCTGCTTGATATCTGCTTGATACTGTAATGCAATCCCTAGTGGTGAGTTTATGGTCCTACATAGCAAATAATAAAAACTTCATTAAAGTGATAGTAATGCTTGAAGATAACTTTATTCAGATCTGTTGTTCAAAATTTAAGAATGTGACTGATGTCAGTCCCACTCTTTAATATGCAGCCCTTCTAAAGTTATTACGTTTAAACCCCCCACACACACACACACCTTTTCTCCCCTGTCACTGAAGTCAGCTCTTTCATAGTGGCTTAACACTGTTGAGGGCTCCCCTAATGCACCTCTCCTATAATTGTTCCCCTCACCCCCCTTTCACAGTGACAACAATGATAAAACATATGATTGGGGAGGAGTGAAGTAGAGAGGCTCTGGACAGAGGTGAAGGAGAGATGTGCTGGGGAGAGGTGAATGAAAATTACTCTTCAAATTGATAAGGAAGAGACTCTGGTGAGGAGTGAAAGAAAGGCTCTTTAGAGAGTGAAGGAGAGAGGCTCTGTGGAGGGTGGAGAGATGCACTGGAGAGCGGTGAATGAGAGTTTCTCTGGAGAAGTGAAAGAGAGAGACACTATGTGGATGAAGGAGAGAGACACTGGAGAGGGGTGAATGAGAGTTTCTGTGGAGAAGTGAAAGAGACAGACACTATGTGGATGAAGGAGAGAGACACTGGAGGGGTGAATGAGAGAGGCACTGGAGTTTGTTGAAGCAGAGAGGCTCTGAGGAGGGTAAAGGAGACATGAACTGGGATGGGTAAAGGAGGGAGGCTCTGGGGAGATTGTGAGGGAGAGGCTGTTGGGAGGTAAGAAGGAGATGAGCTATGGGGAGGGGTGAAGTATAGAGACACTTGGTAGAGGTGAAGGAGAGATGCTTTGGGAGGCGTGAAGGTGAGCGGCATGGGGGTGAAGAGGGGGTGAAGTAGGAAGATATTCTGGAGGAGTGAAGGAGGCAGTCACTGTTGAGAAGTGAAGGAGATCAGCACTGATGAGGGGTGAAGGAGGGAGTAGAGGGGTGAAGGATAGAGGCAGTGGGAAGAGGTGAAAGAGGGAGGCTCTGGGAAAAGCTGAAGGAGAGAGGCACTGTGGAGTGAAGGGGGAGGCATTGGTAAGGTGAAGGAAAGGGGCACAAGAGGTAAAGAAGGTGGTTGAAGGAGAGAGTCATGGGGGTTGAAGGAGAGAGATGAAGGAGAGGTACTGGAAAGAGGCAAAAGAGAGAGGCACGGGATGAAGTAGAGAGGGATAGGGGGTGAGGAGAAAAGCACAGGGGATAATGGAGAGAGGCATAGGGATGGTGAAGGAGAGAGTCATTGAGGGTAAAGGAGAGAGGAACAGGGGTGAAGGAGAGTAGCATTGGTGGGGTGAAGGAGAGATGCACAGGGGTGAAAGAGAAATGCACTGGGCAGAGGTGAAGGAGAGAGACACTGTGGGATTAAAGAGAGATGCACTGATTGGGTGAAGGAGAGAGGCAGAAGGGGTAAAGGAGAAGGTTGAAAGTGAGAGGCTTGGGGTGAATCAGGGAGCCTTGGGGGTGAAGGAGAAAGACACTGGAGAGAGGTGAAGGAAAGAGGAATTGAGGGGAGAAGAAGAGGAGAGGCACAAGGGTAAAGGAGGGGGTTGAAAGAGAGAAGCTTGGAAGGTGGAGGGAAGAGGCTTAAGGGTTAAGGAGAAATGCACTGTAGAGGTGAAGGAGAGGTACTGGGTAGAGGTGATGAAGAGAGGAATATGGGGTGAACAAGAGAGGCAATGAAGTGGTGAAGGAGAGAGGCAAAGGGGTTGAAGAGAAAGGTACAGGGGTAAAGGAATGGGGCACAGGGATGGTGAAGGAGAGAGGTGCTGGGGGTAAAAGAGAGATGTACTGGGGAGGGGTAAAGGAAAGATGTACTGAGGGGGTGAAGGTGGAAAGCATTTTGGAATGAAGGAGGGAGACACTTGGGGGGTGTAAGAACCTTTAAATGATATGCATCCTTCTCTCCACCATGATGGACGAGAGAGATTGGCATATCAATTAAAACCTTTTAGACATCATCCTATATAATAATTCGCTAAATTACGTTTGTCAGAAGCTGTCATGCGCAGTACAGTCGGCTGCGTGCGCTACAGTCATGCACAGTACAGACTGCCCACGCCGTGGCTGATAATGGGGCTCTCCGAATTCACACCGTAGTCGGTGTGCAGAGAGGACTATGGTCTGAATTCGGATCGCCCCGCTCTGTTATCAGCCACATCGCGGGCAGTCTGTACTGCGTTTGACTGCACCGTGCCTGTTGCTGGGTGGCACTGTGGACCGTGTACACGGACTCTTCAACTAGTACAAGGATATTTAGACTGAGAGGTGATTGCCCCCTGGAAAGCCTGGCTCCAGCTGCACCCCATTTTTTTATTTAACTTAGTTTATATTTTCTGCAGGTAGTGGTGGTCAGGCCCCACTCTGTCCATAGTTTCATACACTGCGTCCTCTAGTACTTCTGGCTTCATTAATGTGTACCGTGTGTAGGCAGTGTGGAGATGATGGCTCCACAATGTAGGAAACTGCAAATAAAGCTAAAGCCCAGTATACTGTAAAATGACTAATAGATGAGGAATTTCAATCTTGGTCCATTGGTAAGGTTAGGGATGCCATGGCAACCCTAGCACAGTCTTTGTAGACACTGTGTGAGCCACTTAGCTGACCTCAGTGAAAGAGAAATAATGGTGCAGAATTAAACTTAAAGGGATAGTAATACTTCATTTTATTTTGTAGGCATTAAAAGAACATGAAGAACGATATGTCATATCTCTCAAACCTTTAAGCAAAGTTTTCCCCTGACTGACGTCAGCGCTCTAGCTGTCAGATTTGAAATCCGGTCCGCAATTACCAGCCGCGGCTCTACAGCAGAGCCGAGATTGCAAGATATACAAAGACCTACTTCACTGAAGTGGTATACAATGTGTGTCTGGTTTGCAAGCACACTTTCTAGACCGTTGCAATGAACTAGTTATTTTTATATCTTGCGATCTTGGCTCTGCTGAAGAGCCGCCGGATGGTCTGCAGAATGGATTCAAAATCTGACAGCTAGATGGCAGACTTGACCATTTCGATCAGTGAGGGGAAACTTTGCTTGTGAATATCTCTCAAACCATAAAGGTTTGAGAGATAAGACTTATATTGTTCTTCATGTTTTTTTGAATTACTACAAAATAAAATAAAGATAAAACGAAGTATTACTATCCCTTTAAGTTGAGTAGGAACAATTTTAGTTGTTTTCTTGTAAACCCCCCCCCACACACACACACAGACACACATCATATACACCATTCAACAATAGTGAATGACAACTGTCCTAGAGTATACTTTTACTATGTTCCATTTAGTATTCATTACAAACAGGTCTTCCTATAAAACGTATCAATTCTGCATTCCAGGCACAACATGATGAGAAATAAACCATGTGACCCTGCATGCAAAGTAACATAGGAACATAGTAGAACAGTTGAAAAAAGACATGTGTTCATGAAGTCCAGCCCATGCCAAATCACCCCTGCTGATCCAGAAGAAGGCAAATAAAAAACATTGAAACCATTTCCAAGTGGATAAAATATGTATTTTTCAAAGTACACAGAATTGCAGTTTTAGGGACTGGCTGTTTAAATTAATACAACAAGGCTGATAAGCTATGAAATTTCCTGAAGATGTCACTGTAGTTTATTTTCAGTATACTGAAATCCATTAAAAACCATGAGATTCCATATTAGGTCAGGTAGCTAGAGACCTCCTGAGTAAAATGGTGGTGGCAGGACCACAAAACTGCATGCACCCCAATCTGTCAATTTTCTTGCCTATAATGATATACCAGCAATTCATACAATAAATGTTTGTAACAACTACAGACAAGAAGAAAAGGTAGACCAAGCATACCATTTTGGAATGAAGACAACCTACTGCATCAAATGAGAGGTCACTTTCCTTTCCTACATTTTCAGTACCTACTGTCAGTCAGAGAAAAATGGAACTCCATTGATATTGGTTTACATACCTTAGAAGAAAATGCCAGGATCACAAAATTACATATTGCATATAGATCGGAGAATAATTTCTTATTATAATTTTTTACATTACATTGATTTTCAGATTGCCCCAGCTGATTATATAGGGATCAATGCCATCCTTTGAAAGAGAAGTGTCTCTTCTTCCAAATAATCATAGTTTCGTACATAAAGAAGCAGGTAGGTGAAAAAATGGCTCTTTTAGAAACCCCCTCCCACATCCCTAAAAAAAAACTATTAAATATATGATTTTGCCAGGTGGTAAAGAGATCACATGGTATGCTGAAAATCATAATAGTTACCCTTGTTGGAAAGGGGAGGTTTTCCCTTTTTGCAATAAGGGTACTGTGCTGTGGTTAAAAGACAGGAGGGCTAATATATATATATATCTGTTTATACTAGTTGATCATGGGATCACCTGTTATTAACCCCTTAATGTCTTTCCCCTGCTGTGTTAGGAGTTGGTGACTGACATATGGACATGGACTTATGAACTTCCTAAATTCCAGTGCAGTAAGTTAGTGCCAGCAAGGAGGAAAGACACACTTATATCTTAGAATAGAAGCTCTCGGGGCCCCACATCACTGCCTGGCTTCTTCTATTACATTGCTCCTTTCTGACCACAAATGGGTCAGTGTGGAGCAATGACCCACCTGGTTTGAGATATATGGGTCCCCACCGGTTTCTTTAGAAGGGGAGAGGCCTGCTGTCAGTCTCCACCCATGTATGTGGTTCTGTGATTATCAGTAGATAATGGATCAAGGCTGGGGAAGCGATATATGTGATTCTGTGATTATCAGTACTCAGTGGATCAAGGCTAGGGAAGCAGTGTATGTGATTCTGTGATTATTAGTACTCAGTGGATCAAGGCTAGGGAAGCGGTGTATGTGATTCTGTGATTATCAGTAGTCAGTGGATCAAGGCTGGGAAAGCGGTGTATGTGATTCTGTGATTATCAGTACTCAGTGGATCAAGGCTGGGGAAGCGGTGTATGTGATTCTGTGATTATCAGTAGACAATAGATCAAGGCTGGGGAAGCGGTGTATGTGATTCTGTGATTATCAGTAGACAATAGATCAAGGCTGGGGAAGCAGTGTATGTGATTCTGTGATTATCAGTACTCAGTGGATCAAGGCTAGGGAAGCGGTGTATGTGATTCTGTGATTATCAGTAGACAATGGATCAAGGCTGGGGAAGCGATATATGTGATTCTGTGATTATCAGTACTCAGTGGATCAAGGCTAGGGAAGCGGTGTATGGGATTCTGTGATTATCAGTACTCAGTGGATCAAGGCTGGGGAAGCGGTGTATGTGATTCTGTGATTATCAGTAGTCAGTGGATCAAGGCTGGGGAAGCGATGTATGTGATTCTGTGATTATCAGTAGACAATAGATCAAGGCTGGGGAAGCAGTGTATGTGATTCTGTGATTATCAGTACTCAGTGGATCAAGGCTGGGGAAGCGATGTATGTGATTCTGTGATTATCAGTACTCAGTGGATCAAGGCTGGGGAAGCAGTGTATGTGATTCTGTGATTATCAGTAGACAATAGATCAAGGCTAGGGAAGCGGTGTATGTGATTCTGTGATTATCAGTAGACAGTGGACTAAAGTTGTGAAAGACTGTATGTGGTTCTGTGATTATATTAGTTTCTGCTCTGGGCCAATAAGGACCCAAACTGTGCTATGAACAAATCAAGGAGGCAAATATAGTTTTTGATACCTTTTATTGGCTAACTAAGCAGATTTAAATGCAAGCTTTCAAGACCTTAGGTCTCTTCCTCAGGCATGTTATACAGATAAATATTAAAACATTTCTTTTAAATAGAAGTACACATTGCATTGTTTAGCCAATAAAAGGTATCAAAAACTATATTTGCCTCCTGTGTTTCTACAGCTAACACGGTAACAACTATCATCTGTTATGAACAAATCAAGGCAGAGGCCATACACTGGAGGTATTTTAATAGCACAAAGAGTGATGCTTTTTGCCTTGAACAGAGTCAATTAGCATCCTGCGTAGGAAATTTGCATAAATTGCCACATGGTGCCATCTCTGTGTAATGTATGGTACTTAACAGCTAGATATAACTTGCGCCAGTAAAATGTATCTATGCCCCAAATAAATAACTGAATAATCAAGGTGCTCTCGAGGGTCTATAAGCAATACACAACCCAAAAACATGAGGTATTGTGTGAAAAGAGAACCACACGATACCATCAAAAGAAAGAGACCCATTACCCCTGACAGGATTGGCGATACACGTTGGGCTGTTGGGATGACTAGCTTACCCTGAGGTTTCCATTTGGATAGATGAGTATATTATTTTCATTCATTTATCACTTTGTATATTTTGTTAATATTTGAAATGTTGTATCTTTATTAGTATGGTGTCCTTATTTTTACCATATATGGAAAGACTTCATTTATTTATTCAGGGTTTGCCTGTCTATATGCTGTTTTTAACGGTTTTTATAGACACTTTTGGTTGTTTTTGTACTGATAATAAATTTCTATTACGCTTTATGCCTTGTTGCTAGTTTGAATGATTCTCTTTCGTTTGATAGTATCGTGTGTTTTTTTTTCCACACAATATCTCATGCTTTTGGGTTGTTTAATGTATGGTACTTAGCATTAAAGGGATAGTAATGTTTCACAAAAACAGCAGTTCCAATTAATCTTCATAGTATTTGAGCCATAGAGAGTGTTATTTCAATACTGTCAGAGTTGTAGTTCAAGAGTAATTGAATGATAAAGTAGCCCCCAACCACCCCATTAACCTAGTGTAAGTCACCTCACCTCAGATGTGGAATCTTGTCCATAGAGCAGACAGCTCACATCAAGGAACAATTCTCTTACTGTGAGAACAATGAAAACCTTGCCCCCCTTGACAGGTTTTGCAGCTTTTTCCCTTATCATGTCCCTCAACAATCATTACAGATATTACGATTAGCTTCCTAACAATGATATTATCCAACGCAAGTACCACAACCTGAAGCAATCATTCTTTTTTTCTCAGACTGACAGCCAGGCTTCTTCCTGCGCACATGCACTGTCAGTCCCTTCCGGTGCCTTAAGGCTCAGTGCAATTCCTCCTAGAGGAGACGGGGACGGACATCGCAGATGCGCAGACATCTCTAAGACAAGATGTCTGCGTGCATGCCTGGCCGCCGGTCTCAGAATAAGGAGGATTACTTCACATTGCGGTACTTGCGCCGGATAATATCACTGTTAGGAAGCTAATTGCAATATGCGTTATAATTGTGGGGGGACTTGATTTAGGGTGAAAGTTCCGCTTTGAATAAATTATTTGCATCCCATAATAAATAATGTGCTGACTTGCATGCTGTTTTTGTGTTTTACTTTATCAGTCTTCGTTTGTTCCCTCCCCAACTATTGTCACGTTCCAACCAGCTTACACCGTCATCGGAGGAGGTTAGTATGAGGCAATACTTGGGGAGGGAACAGAAGAAGATTGGCAGGCTGCGGTACAGAACTGTAACCACAGTCTGTCCGGAAGTAAGGCCACAGCTGTTTTTTAAAACTTTAAATTTCACCATAGCATGCCTTATATAACAAAAAAAACACAGATTAAAGGTTATCGCTAGGCTGACCATATTTCCTTGAGACAAAAACAGGATGGGGTATGGGACAGACGGGCAGTGGGACTCCGTCACTCCGAGTCAGACTGTAGTAAGCTGCAAGCAGCAAGAACGCGTTTGCTCTGTCTGTTACTAGCAGTGTTCCCTCTCTGGCCAAAAAGCCTGCCCCTGAAGTAAATTGGACCTTTTTCTCTTCATCACTCACACTAGTGGTTTTACTGTGTTTACTGTACGCATTGATTACCATAGAGTCTTATGACTCATCGTCATATCACTGTCTAAGAGACTCTATGGTAATTTACCATAGACTAGAGAGTCTTAGACAGTTATGAGTTACTTTAGTCATAAGACTCTATGGTAATCAATGTGTACAGTAAAACCACAGTAACTTTACAATCTGACGAAAGAAAGTTCTGATTTACTTTAACTTATGAGAAATAAACAAGCCACGCTCAGTTTTTTTTTACAAAAAATGTAAAATATATATATATATATATATATATATATATATATATATATATATATATATATTAAAAATGGGGCAAAATTGACATTTATATTTAAAGGGATAGTAATACTTTGTTTTATCTTTATTTTATTTTGCAGGCATGAAAAAAACATGAAGAACGATGTAAGTCTTATCTCTCAAACCTTTATGGTTTGAGAGATATTCACAAGCAAAGTTTTCCCCTCCCGCCCCTTTTACCTAGTGTAAGCCATCTCTTCTCAGATGTGGAATGTAGTCCATAGACCAGACAGATAACAGCAAGGGACAATCTTCTTCCTATGAGAACAATGAAAGCCCTGCCCCCCTCGACAAGTTTTTCAGGTTTTTCCCCTTATCTTAATCGAAGATTGTCCCTCTCTGCAGTCTACCTGGGCCCCTCCCTTCTGCTCTGGGGGATATTTTGCTTGTGAATATCTCTTAAACCATACAGGTTTGAGAGATAAGACTTATATTGTTCTTCATGTTTTTTTAATGCCTACAAAATAAAATATAGATAAAACGAAGTATTACTATCCCTTTAAAGATCACACTGAGGCAAACTTGTATAGTGTTTCAATGTCTGCCACTTCCTAATAGTTCCAGTGTCCCAGTGTATGTGCTCCCACTGGAAACTACAGCTAACATTTATAGGTCCACACATATTGTTACATATTGGGGTGATAGTTCCCCTTTAAATTCACCAGATTGATTTATTTTACAGAAAAGAAGCTATTACAACAAATACGCAGATTTTAATACTCTAAAATAAACTACATTTGTCTTGGGGTGACAGATCTCCTTCAACATCTTGGATTCTTGGGACACCTATCTAGCATTCAAGAGCTTAACTAGGAGTTTAACCCTTTGAGTGCCAGAGGGGTACGCAACGCATTGCACAGCAATGCGTTGCGTACCCCTCTGACACTCAAAGGGTTAAAACAATGGGCGTTGGCATCAGCGTCTGTTTTTATTAATGGTTGAAGTTAGAATCATGTTATTCCTGGTCGCTTGATTAAAAACAGATGGTCTCGCGGACAAATCCGACTGATTTCCTAATTCACAGCAACTCTTTTCATTCCGATTGAAATAAGAAAACAGACAGGTGTTAAATGTCTTAGTCAGAACTTTTAGCCAACTGTTATAGCAACAGGGGACGCATTTCAGATATCTCCATATTAGCCTACTGATTCAGGTCTGGAATTAATATTAAACGTTTTCTTTCTGTGCCGCTGTGTTTTTTCTTGCCAACCACCTGTTCCTTCCTGTTCTGTCTGTATTATTCCATTCTGAAATGCTGCAGACTCATTTCATGCTAGGAATAGTAGTTTAACTTGTAGCGGTGTATTATGTCCCCGGTGAGTGGGATTTTTACAGCTTTCAGATATTGAACAGTAACTGCCAAACAACATCTTCTGTCTCTCTGTGCCAAATGCTTACTTTAAATTAGTTTTATGGTTTCTTGCACGCATTAGTATTTTTACCCTGAAGAAACTTAACACTGAGAAACGCGTTGGGTGGTAGTCTCTACTAAGGAATTTTCTAATTTTTATTTTAAGCATTATTTTAGATATATGTACAGGTATTTGTAGACATATTGTGGTATTTTTATTAAATAATATATATTTTATTTATGTTGGTGTTGGCTAAGCTGGTGAGATAGCTTGGTGGTAAATGCCTTGACTGTAGAGTCTGTTCAGACCACAAGGCTGCAAGTTCAAATCCCTGCAGGGTCAGCTCTTCATCCTTCCAAGGTGGTTAAAGGAGTACCATTGATTGGGTAATAATAACATTACTCAGCTGCTGATTCAGTTTAAGGGGATCTCTCACCCCTATAAAAGTTCGCCTTAGTAGATACAGTATGTAGCTATAATTTTGAAAACGTTGTTTAGTTTTTATGAAAATACGCTATTTGGGCTAAAACTATTGCTTACAGATTTCCCTGCACCCTACTTCTGCATACGCTGGTCTTGACGCTCTGCTCCCTTCCCACTACCCAGCCTCTTCTGATGACAGAGGCTTTCTGTCTGTAAGTTGGAGCGATCTCATTGGCTAGATATCAATCTCTGCCAATGAGATTGCTCCAGCTTACAGACAGAAGCCTCCGTCATTGGAGGAGGCTGGGAGCAGAGGCAGAGCGGCAATCTGCAACAAGACCAGTGTACGCGGAAGTAGAGTGCAGGGCACTCTGTGAGCAATAGTTTTAGCCCAAATAGCATATTTTTAAAAAAAATAAATAACGTTTTCAACATTATAGCTTTATACTGTATCTAATAAGCCTAAGTTTTATAGGGGTGTTGGGCCCCAATATACCTTGCTCCCCTATATTGTGATCCTGTTTACAGTTCCCTTGATCATAGAGTGGTATTTAGTCCTGGATAGAGGGTTTTTTTCTGTAGCACAACAAGGAGGACCGTATTCTTTGGACACTACTTGGAAGGAGCATCACTGTGATATGCGTAAAGAACTAAATTGGTTAACACTTGATTCTAGATGTGCCCTTCGCCTTTCTTGCTTAGTACACCACCACTTCTCTAGAAAACTACCACACTACCTGAGCAGTATGCTCACTCCTGCTCTCCGTACTAACTAGTGTTGAGCGAGCATGCTCGGCCGATGCTCGGATCGGCTCGAGCATCGCTCTGCTCGGCACATGGCGGTACTCGTACGAGTACCGCATGTGCTCGCCCGCCATGTTCGGGTCTCCTCCCCGCACGTTTTGCGGCTGCTGCGCAGCCAATAAACGTGCAGGGAGGCTCTGACATCGGTGTAATGCCAGCAGCCATGTTGGCTGCTGGCATTACACTGATTGGCTGGCCAGAACCCGTGGTCAGGTGCTGTATAGCACCTGACCATCGAGTTCGGCTCAGTCTGAGCCAGGGAGAGCTGAGGATAGGAAGGGAAAGGCAGTGTAGGGAGGAAAAAAAAAAATTGTGACAAAAAAGAACCAAAAGTCCTTTTTAGGACTACTGTGTGTGGGGGCAGCAGGTTATTTTGTGTGGGGGGGGGGAAAAAAAAAAAAAAAAAAAAAAAAATATTCTGTTTAGTGTGAAAAGTTGCAGATTAGAGCACATTCTGTTTAGTGTGCACAGTTGCAGATTAGAGCACATTCTGTTTAGTGTGCAAAGTTGCAGATTAGAGCACATTCTGTTTAGTGTGCAAAGTTGCAGATTAGAGCACATTCTGTTTAGTGTGCAAAGTTGCAGATTAGAGCACATTCTGTTAAGTCTTCAAACTAAAATATCAAAGTCACGTATACCATTCAGTGTGCGTCGCCGCAGTTTAGCAGCACATTCTGAGTACTGTGCAGAGTTGCAGAATAGGAAGAAATACTGTTAAGTCTTCAAACTAAAATATCAAAGTCACATATTCCATTCAGTGTGCTTCGCCGCAGTTTAGCAGCACATTCTGTGTACTGTGCAGAGTTGCAGAATAGGAAGAAATACTGTTAAGTCTTCAAACTAAAATATCAAAGTCACATATTCCATTCAGTGTGCTTCGCCGCAGTTTAGCAGCCTATTCTGTGTACTGTGCAGAGTTGCAGAATAGGAAGAAATACTGTTAAGTCTTCAAACTAAAATATCAAAGTCACATATTCCATTCAGTGTGCTTCGCCGCAGTTTAGCAGCCTATTCTGTGTACTGTGCAGAGTTGCAGAATAGGAAGAAATACTGTTAAGTCTTCAAACTAAAATATCAAAGTCACATATTCCATTCAGTGTGTTTCACCGCAGTTTAGCAGCCTTTTCTGTGTACTCTGCAGAGTTGCAGAATAATAAGAAATACTGTTAAGTTTTCAAACTCAAATATTAAAGTCACATATTCCATTCAGTGTGTTTCACCGCCGTTTAACAGCCTATTCTGTGTACTCTGTACAGTTGCAGAATAATAAGAAATACTGTTAAGTTTTCAAACTCAAATATTAAAGTCACATATTCCATTCAGTGTGTTTCACCGCCGTTTAACAGCCTATTCTGTGTACTCTGTACAGTTGCAGAATAATAAGAAATACTGTTAAGTTTTCAAACTCAAATATTAAAGTCACATATTCCATTCAGTGTGTTTCACCGCCGTTTAACAGCCTATTCTGTGTACTCTGTACAGTTGCAGAATAATAAGAAATACTGTTAAGTTTTCAAACTCAAATATTAAAGTCACATATTCCATTCAGTGTGTTTCACCGCCGTTTAACAGCCTATTCTGTGTACTCTGTACAGTTGCAGAATAATAAGAAATACTGTTAAGTTTTCAAACTCAAATATTAAAGTCACATATTCCATTCAGTGTGTTTCACCGCCGTTTAACAGCCTATTCTGTGTACTCTGTACAGTTGCAGAATAATAAGAAATACTGTTAAGTTTTCAAACTCAAATATTAAAGTCACATATTCCATTCAGTGTGTTTCACCGCCGTTTAACAGCCTATTCTGTGTACTCTGTACAGTTGCAGAATAATAAGAAATACTGTTAAGTTTTCAAACTCAAATATTAAAGTCACATATTCCATTCAGTGTGTTTCACCGCCGTTTAACAGCCTATTCTGTGTACTCTGTACAGTTGCAGAATAATAAGAAATACTGTTAAGTTTTCAAACTCAAATATTAAAGTCACATATTCTGTGTAAGATGAAGAAGGCGGGTAAAAAGGGACGGGGAAGTGGACGTGATCCTGAAAGTTCAGGGCGCGGGTCAGGACGCGGAGAAACTGTGCCTGGTGCCAGAGCACAAGAAAGAAAGACATCCACCATACCTAGCTTCATGTGTAATTTTACAGGGCGTCGCAGGACATCACTCTCGAGGTCCGACCACTGCGAACAGGTGGTCGGTTGGATGACAGCTGATACTGCTTCCAGTCGGTTAAGCACCACCCTGTCTTCCACCAAGTCCACTCTCAGTAGCCAAGAGTCTGGTCAACATAATCCTCACTCTGATCATCCTTCCTCCCACCATACACGGTCTGGTCAAAGAAGTGATCCCACACTGGGATATAGTGAGGAGCTCGTCTCATCACCAATCCTTCATTTGACCCTCTCTCCAAGCACGCTTGCAGAGGAACATGACATCTTGTGCCCTGATTCACAACCTCTAGAGGCTACCCAATCTCAAGAAGATGACAGATGTGAACGGCATTTAAGGTCAAAGGAAGTAGTGGATGATGATGATGATGATGAGACACAGTTGCCATTAAATCAACCACTATTTCCGTCTCAAGACCTTGTTGAGGAGAATGTTATACAGTTGTCAATGACTGAGTATGTGGTGGGATCAAGACTTGAGGAGGATGATCAGAGTGAGGAAGTGGAGGAGGACTTGGTGGACGATGAGGTGACTGACCCCACCTGGGAAGGTGTAGAGCCGAGCGATGACAGCAGTCCTGAGGGTGAGCCATCTGCAGCACCGCAACAGGCTGGAAGAGGCAGTGGTGTGGCTACAGAAAGAAGGCGGACCGCACCAAACCGGCCCGCAAATGTTCCACGGAGCACCCCCTTGCGTAAATCTACCTTGCCAAAGGGTAGGTGTTCCGCGGTATGGCGTTTTTTTAAGGAAAGTGCGGACGACAAAAGAATTGTAGTTTGCAACCTGTGCCACACCAGAATGAGCCGAGGCATGAACACTAGAAACCTCACCACCACCAGCATGATCCGACACATGGCATCCAAGCACCGTAGTAAGTGGGAGGAACGCCTGGATCGCCCATCTGTGTCTGCAGGCCACACCACTGCCTCCTCTTCCCCTGTTTTCGGTGCCGGCCAATCGCCTGTCGAAGGCGCAGGCCCGCATACCTCCCGCCCTGCACCTGTACCATCTGAAGCACCATCAGCGACCACATCCACTTCCCTGTCCCAGCGCAGCGTCCAAATGTCGTTACCCCAGGCATTTGAGCGCAAGCGAAAATACCCAGCCACCCACCCACAGGCCATAGCACTAACCTCACACCTTTCCAAATTACTGGCCATCGAAATGCTGCCATTTAGGCTTGTGGACACTGAGTCCTTCCGCAGCCTGATGGCAGCAGCTGTCCCTCGGTACGCGGTCCCCAGCCGCCACTACTTTTCCCGGTGTGCCATCCCCGCATTACACCACCATGTGTCCCGTAACATCACCCGTGCCCTGACCAACGCAGTTACTGGGAAGGTCCACTTAACGACTGACACATGGACAAGTGCTTGTGGCCAGGGACGCTATATTTCCCTGACGGCACACTGGGTGAATGTCGTGGAGGCTGGGAGCGACTCGGACCCTGGGATGGCACGGGTGCTACCCACGCCGAGGATTGCGGGCCCTACCTCCATCAGGGTTTCCACCAGCACCTACGTTATTGGCTCCTCCTCCTCCGTTTCCACCTTCGAATTCTCTACACTCACCGCCACTCCCCCATCAGCCAGTAGCTGGAAGCAGTGTAGCACTGCAGTGGGGAAGCGTCAACAGGCCGTGCTGAAGCTGATCTGCCTTGGGGACAAACAGCACACGGCCTCAGGGCTGTTGCAGGGGATTAGTCACCAGACCGAGCAGTGGCTCTCGCCACTCAACCTGCAAGCAGGCATGGTTGTGTGTGATAATGGGCGTAACTTGGTGGCGGCTTTGGAGCTCGGCAAGCTCACACACGTACCATGCCTAGCGCATGTATTTAATTTAGTGGTGCAGCGATTTCTAAAAACCTACCCCAATGTGCATGATCTCTTGACCAAGGTGCGCCGCGTGTGTGCACATTTCCGTAAGTCATCAACAGCTTCAGCCGGCCTGTTGAAGCTGCAGCAGCGCTTACAATTGCCAGCTCACCGGCTGCTGTGTGACGTGAGCACGCGCTGGAACTCCACCTTCCACATGTTGGCCCGGCTTTGTGAGCAGCAGAGGGCAGTAGTGGAGTACCAGCTGTTACACGGTCGTCGCCTCTCCGTTCAACTTCCTGTAATCAGAAGTGAGGAGTGGGAATGGATGTCAGACCTCTGTGAGGTTTTACGCAATTTTGAGGAATCGACACAGATGGTGAGCGGCGATAACGCTATTATCAGTGTAACCATCCCACTTCTGTGTCTACTGAAACGCTCGCTGCTCACAATTAAAACCGACGCTTTGCATGTGGAAGAGGTGGAAATGGGGGAGGAAGAGCTTACACAAGGTGATAGCCAGAGCACCCTCACTTCGTCTTCTCAGCGACAATTGGAGGAGGCGGAGGAGGAGGAGGAGGAGGAGGAGGAAGACACGGTTGCCTCCGCTACAGAGGGTAGCCATGGAACTTTAGTTCCATCTCTTCAGCGTGGGTGGGCAGAAGAGGAGGAAGAGGATGAGGAGATTGAGAGTCATCCTCCTGGTGAGGACAGCGAAATCTTGACTGTTGGTACTCTGGCACACATGGCTGACTTTATGTTAGGCTGCCTTTCCCGTGACCCACGCGTTGTACGCATTTTAGACAACACGGATTACTGGGTGTTCACCCTTCTGGACCCCCGCTACAAAGAGAATTTCTCATCTCTCATTCCTCCGGTGGAGAGGACAAGCAAAATGTTGCAATACCAGAAGGTTCTTGTCGAAAAATTGCTCCAAAATTTTCCATCTGACAACGCTGGCGGCAGAGTACGTGCTACCTTGGCCAACCGAGAAGGGGAGAAAAGGGGAGCACACAGCAGTTCCGACAAAGGCAGGGCAACACTCTCCAAGGCGTGGGACACCTTCATGACACCCCGCCAGCACCCTCACCCTGATGCGCAGCCTAGTGTCACAAGGAGGGAAAAGTTTTGGAAGATGGTGAAGGAGTACGTAGCAGACCGTGTCAGCGTCCTCAATGATCCCTCTGTGCCTTACAACTACTGGGTGTCCAAGCTGGACACGTGGTATGAACTGGCACTCTACGCCTTGGAGGTGCTGGCCTGCCCTGCCGCCAGCGTTCTGTCTGAGCGGGTATTTAGTGCTGCTGGTGGCATCATAACAGATAAGCGTATCCGCCTTTCCACCGACAATGCTGATAGGTTGACACTTATAAAAATGAACAAGGCCTGGATTTCCCCTGACTTCTCCACTCCACTGGAGGAAAGCCCCGGGGGAACATAAACTCACTTTATATATGTTATTTACAATGATGGGAATACTCTGTATTCCCATTCACCCCTTCCACCCAAAAAATGGGTATATGGTTGACTCTTAATCTTCTCATCCTCCTCCTCCTCTTCCATATGCCCTGGGATATAATTTTTATATAGGGCCAGCTCACCAGCGTGCCCTGGGATATAATTTTTATATAGGGCCAGCTCACCAGCGGGCCCTGTGATATAATTTTTATATAGGGCCAGCTCACCAGCGGGCCCTGTTTGACAATTTTTATATAGGTCAGCTCACCAGCGGGCCTTCTCATATAATGTTTTATTGGGTCAGCTCTCTAGCGGGCCCTCTCATATAATGTTTTATAGCGTCAGCTCACTAGCGGGCCTTCGCATATAATGTTTAGGATGGTCAGCTCTGCAGCAGACCCTCACCCATAATGTTTTAGATGGTCAGCTCAGCGCACGTTTCCATCTTAATCATGGCCTCAGTTCTGAAAATCAAGGAAATTTTTGGGAGAATTTGCCTCTGCGCACGTTTCCCTCTTAATCATGGCCTCAGTTCTGAAAATCAAGGAAATTTTTGGGAGAATTTGCCTCTGCGCACGTTTCCCTCTTAATCATGGCCTCACTTCCGAAAATCAAGGAAATTTTTGGGATAATTTGCAGATGATATACAAGTAAATATACAGCAAATATTGTTTGGTAACAATTTTTCGCCTAAAGTCGTTTTTATTTTCCTTTTTGTGTGTTTTATGGTCAGTCTGTAAAAATGGCGTACTACGGGCGAAAGATCGTTCCCAGCAGCGATGTTGGAGTCCAAGGTGCATCCAGACATCCTCCCTATGCTGTCCCTGAACCATTTCTGTAGTGTTTCCATCTTTTTCTGCCCTTTTCCTATGGACCAGGCACCCTCCCCTCATCAGAGCAGGGGGTGCCTGGTGTAATGCTCGAGTCCTCCCATTGACTTCAATGGGGCTCGGATGCTCGGCCGAGCACTCGAGCCTCAGGGGGTGCTCGGTCAGAGCACCCGAACATCCGAGCATTGGGGTGCTCGCTCATCACTAGTACTAACTATAACCTCCACTGCTAACAACTCACTGACTATTCCACACTACCTGAGCAGTATGATCACTCCAGATCTCCATACTAACTATAACCTCCGCTACTAACAACTCACTGACTATTCCACACTACCTGAGCAGTATGATCACTCCAGATCTCCATACTAACTATAACCTCCACTGCTAACAAATCACTGACTATTCCACACTACCTGAGCAGTATGATCACTCCAGCTCTCCATACTAACTATAACCTCCACTACTAACAACTCACTGACTATTCCACACTACCTGAGCAGTATGCTCACTCCAGATCTCCATACTAACTACAACATCCGCTACTAACAACTCACTGACTATTCCACACTACCTGAGCAGTATGATCACTCCAGATCTCCATACTAACTATAACCTCTGTTCCACTGCTAACAACTCACTGACTATTCCACACTACCTGAGCAGTATAATCACTCCAGATCTCCATACTAACTATAACCTCCGCTTCACTGCTAACAACTTACTGACTATTCCACACTACCTGAGCAGTATGATCACTCCAGATCTCCATACTAACTATAACCTCCACTCCACTGCTAACAACTCACTGACTATTCCACACTACCTGATCAGTATGATCACTCCAGATCTCCATACTAACTATAACCTCCGCTCCACTACTAACAACTCACTGACTATTCCACACTACCTGAGCAGTATGATCACTCCAGATCTCCATACTAACTATAAACTCCACTGCTAACACCTCACTGACTATTCCACACTACCTGAGCAGTATGATCACTCCAGATCTCCATACTAACTATAACCTCCACTGCTAACAACTCACTGACTATTCCACACTACCTGAGCAGTATGCTCACTCCTGCTCTCCATACTAATTCTAACCTCCCCTCCACTGCTAACAACTCACTGACTATTCCACACTACCTGAGCAGTATGCTCACTCCTGCTCTCCATACTAATTCTAACCTCCGCTCCACTGATAACAACTCGCTACGTATACCACAATATAAGAAAGAAACCAGACGATCCGCCTTCTCCTTCAGAGCTCCAAAAATCTGGAATAACCTGACTGAAGTCTAAAATCCTTAAAGGGATAGTAATGGATTATTTTTATTAAATTTGATATTGTTGATCTTAAAAAAATAAATCAGTTGATTCCAGTCCGATCTCTCAAACTTGTGTAGTTTGAAAGATATAAGGTTCTAAAGTTCTCCCCTCCCTCCCCTTTCATAGACGTCAGCCTCTAGCTGAAAGAAGCAGATCCTGGCCCTGGGACCATCCGGCGGCTCTTCAGCATAGCCGAAATAGCGATATCTAAAATTAAATACTTCATTGAAATGGTCTACAAAGTATGCCTTGTTTGCAAACACAGTTTGTAGACCATTCCAATGAAGTATTTCATTTTAGATATCGGTATTTCGGCTCTGCTGAAGAGCCGCTGGCTGGTCCCAGGACCAGAATCTGCTTCTGTCAGCTAGAGGCTGACGTCTATGAAAGGGGAGGGAGGGGAGAACTTTAGAACCTTATATCTATCAAACTATACAAGTCTGAGAGATCGGACTGGCATCAATTGATTTGTTTTTTTAAGATCAACAATATTATATTTAGGAAATATAATCCATTACTATCCCTTTAAGGATTTTAGACTGAGAGAAGATCTGATTATTTCAGTCAGGTTATTCCAGATTTTTGGAGCTCTGAAGGAGAAGGCAGATCGTCCGGTTTCTTTCTTATATTGTGGTATACGTAGCGAGTTGTTATCAGTGGAGCTGAGGTTATAGTTAAAAGTAAATGCTTCTTTATATCTAAAAACAGTACATAACTGTATATCATTTTTTAATATGTATGTACCGTAAAATCTCGGGTATAATACGCACAATTTTACCCCACTTCACCTAATGTGAAGTGGGGGGTACATACCAGAGAGTTTTTTATAAAAAAAAAATTAAGCCTGCCAGATCCATCCCTCCCTCCCCCGGCGCTATCCGCTGCTAAAATACCATTTACTTACTTCAAAGTTCAAGTCCCTGCATTTTCCCCATTAGCAGGCAACATATAACAGATGTCAATATTTCCTGCAGGCGGCATGCTTCCATTCACTGCCCGCTTCCTTCAGGACCTACCGGCTCCAGCCAATGGTAATGCCCTGTGAGGATCTGAAGGTCCTCACAGGGCAATACCATAGCCGGAAGGAAGTGGGCGGTGAATGGAAGGGAATATTGACATGGGTTACATGTTGCCTGCTAATGGGGAAAATACGGGGACTTGAATTTTGACGTAAGTAAATGGTATTTTAGCAGTGGATAGCTTCAGAGGGGAAAACAAGGATGCGTATTATACATAGACACTCTTAATATACACCTGCATATTATACACAGGTGCGTATTATACCTGAGATTTTATGGTATGTAGATTTGTGTGTGTGTGTGTGTGTGTGTGTGTATTTATATAATGATTCTCTATTTGTGTAAATATGTAACCCTCTACTGAAAACTATCCAGGACATCCTTGAAAATGAGAGAAATCTCAATGTGTTCTTCCTGTCAAAACATTTTCTAAATAAATAAAAGAGGGATCCAGAGACACCAACTGACACCGACACTGGGGGTTTGTCAACCAGAACTGAGCCAGTCAGCAGGGGTGTGAAGGTAAATATTGGCTTCAAGGAATACAAATCTCACTCACCAAGGACACTTACTACTAGTACACATTAATCTACTGTTCTTAGCCAGTGGCGTAATTATAGGGGTCGCAGGGGTCACACCTGCGACCGGGCCCGTGCACTCCAGGAGCCCGGCCTCCCCCTGTGACCCCTCCACAATCTCCTGCTGGCGCTCTAGTAATGCAGAGCACTGGGAGATGACATCATCTCCCAGCGCTTTGCATTACCAAGAGGGCCGCGCAGGAGCTCCAGGTAGGAGATGGAGGCATTGTGGAGGGGGGCCAATGTGGTGGGGGGGGGGCCGTGGCACTTCTTGTACCAGGGCCCAGAGGCTTCTAGTTACGCCTCTGTTCTTAGCATAAATTTAGTCCACTGCATTTCAGAATGGAATAATACAGATAGAACAGGAAGGAATGGGTAGTTGGCGAGAAAAAATACAGCAGGGCAGAAAGACATACTTTTCCCCGTAGCTCTCTAAATCACACTGCTATTCAGGACCAGTGGGGGAGAATCACTAAGCGGTGATAAAAAGGCAATAAAGAGGAGTGGAGATGACTTCTCCAGTTTATCACTTCTCCAGTTTATCACTTCTCCAATTCTAATATTCTATGGTGCCTATTCACTAAGATTTCTTCAACTCTGGAGTAGGGTGACCACATTTCCATTCATTTGGTCACCCTAGTCCCGCGGCTGAGGCTCCCACCAGCGCTGACCATCTTTCTGAGGCTGATATAGTAAGAGATCCCAGTGGTAACTCTTACTCTGTGTCAGTCTCAGAAAGATGGCCAGTGCTGGCGGGAGCCTAAGCTGCGGGTCTCACTTGCAGCACCAGCCTACCTACTCCAGCATACCTGCTCCATCCCATCCATCATTGGCTGGCTGTACTGGCGCATGTTGCTCAATTCTAGGACTCTTTGTTGTCCCGGTGGGGGGTGACCCGGGACGCAGGACACAGACCCCAATAAGGGACAGTCCCGGGCATTCCGGGACGTGTGGTCACCCTACTCTGGAGATCTTAGTGCATTGCTTCCATAGAATAACATAGGAACTGGAGAAGTGATATCACTGGAGAAGTTATCTCCACTTTATCACCTCTTTATCACCGCTTAGTGCATCTCCCCCCCCCCACCCCAACTGCGATACCTCAGATGTGCTGACCACATCCACATTCTGCATTGTGGATGTGGCCATAGCAATCTCAATGTCCATGCACCAGTTTTATACCACTGTACAGGCAATTATTTAAACTCTTGGATGCTTTGCAATGCGTTGGAGATCTCTCTAGCAATTGGGCGCTAAAGCTTTTTATTTAATTCTTGCTTGTTATAGACCAAAGGTATTTCCTCTCCAGAAAACAGTGGATCGGACTGTGGGCAGGGTCATTTGAGGAAAGGGGTGTGGCCATGGGCAGATTTAACGGCACGTAAAGTTTCTTGCCTAGGGGCTCCTGTTCAAGATTACAGGAACAAGAGTAAAGGGACTGTCCTCGTGCTTGATAGTGGGCCACATGATTGGCTGTGAGAGGGGGATGTAACCTTTCCCCTCCCTCCCATGTCACTTCTTGCTTCTTAGTGTTTTCCTATCCTGTGCCACTGTATTGTTCTACTGTGCCCCTCTTACTCCTGTGCCACTGTATTATTCTACTGTGCCCCTCTTACTCCTGTGCCACTGTATTGTTCTACTGTGCCCCTCTTACTCGTGTCACTGTATTGTTCTACTGCGCCCCTCTTACTACTGTGCCACTGTTTTGTTCTACTGTGCCCCTCTTACTGCTGTGCCACTGTTTTGTTCTACTGTGCCCCTCTTACTGCTGTGCCACTGTATTGTTCTACTGTGCCCCTCTTACTGCTGTGCCACTGTATTGTTCTACTGTGCCCCTCTTACTGCTGTGCCACTGTTTTGTTCTACTGTGCCCCTCTTACTGCTGTGCCACTGTATTGTTCTACTGTGCCCCTCTTACTCCTGTGCCACTGTATTGTTCTACTGTGCCCCTCTTACTACTGTGCCACTGTATTATTCTACTGTGCCCCTCTTACTGCTGTGCCACTGTATTGTTCTACTGTGCCCCTCTTACTGCTGTGCCACTGTTTTGTTCTACTGTGCCCCTCTTACTGCTGTGCCACTGTATTGTTCTACTGTGCCCCTCTTACTCCTGTGCCACTGTATTGTTCTACTGTGCCCCTCTTACTGCTGTGCCACTGTATTGTTCTACTGTGCCCCTCTTACTGCTGTGCCACTGTATTGTTCTACTGTGCCCCTCTTACTCCTGTGCCACTGTTTTGTTCTGCTGTGCCCCTCTTACTCCTGTACCACTGTATTGTTCTACTGTGTCCCTCTTACTCCTGTGCCACTGTATTGTTCTACTGTGCCCCTCTTACTCCTGTGCCACTGTATTGTTCTACTGTGCCCCTCTTACTCCTGTGCCACTGTATTGTTCTACTGTGCTCCTCTTACTCCTGTGCCACTGTATTGTTCTACTGTGACCCTCTTACTCCTGTACCACTGTTTTGTTCTGCTGTGCCCCTCTTACTCCTGTGCCACTGTATTGTTCTACTGTGCCCCTCTTACTCCTGTGCCACTGTATTGTTCTACTGTGCCCCTCTTACTCCTGTGCCACTGTATTGTTCTACTGTGACCCTCTTACTCCTGTACCACTGTTTTGTTCTGCTGTGCCCCTCTTACTGCTGTGCCACTGTATTGTTCTACTGTGCCCCTCTTACTCCTGTGCCACTGTATTGTTCTACTGTGCCCCTCTTACTCCTGTGCCACTGTATTGTTCTACTGTGACCCTCTTACTCCTGTACCACTGTTTTGTTCTGCTGTGCCCCTCTTACTGCTGTGCCACTGTATTGTTCTACTGTGCCCCTCTTACTCCTGTGCCACTGTATTGTTCTACTGTGACCCTCTTACTCCTGTGCCACTGTATTGTTCTACTCTGCCCCTCTTACTCCTGTACCACTGTTTTGTTCTGCTGTGCCCCTCTTACTCCTGTGCCACTGTATTGTTCTACTGTGCCCCTCTTACTCCTGTGCCACTGTATTGTTCTGCTGTGCCCCTCTTACTCCTGTGCCACTGTATTGTTCTGCTGTGCCCCTCTTACTCCTGTGCCACTGTATTGTTCTGCTGTGCCCCTCTTACTCCTGTGCCACTGTGTTCTCCTCTCTACCCCTTTTGCTCTTCTTTATCACTACCTTGATTAACTGTACCCTTTTTCTATATTGTGCCCCTGTCTTGTTCCCTTGTATTTATCCTATATTTGCCTTTTTCTCCTCTGGGATAGAGTCTTGATTTCCCCTGCTATTCTGTTGCTTCCTAAGTCGCTGTCTGTCTTCATTGGGTCACTCCCTATATACCTCTTTCCTGCTTTCTTGTGCCTCTTTCCTACTTTCTTGTGCCTCTTTCCTGCTTTCTTATGCCTCTTTCCTGCTTTCTTATGCCTCTTTCCTACTTTCTTGTGCCTCTTTCCTACTTTCTTGTGCCTCTTTCCTACTTTCTTATGCCTCTTTCCTGCTTTCTTATGCCTCTTTCCTGCTTTCTTGTGCCTCTTTCCTGCTTTCTTGTGCCTCTTTCCTACTTTCTTGTGCCTCTTTCCTACTTTCTTATGCCTCTTTCCTACTTTCTTGTGCCTCTTTCCTGCTTTCTTGTGCCTCTTTCCTGCTTTCTTATGCCTCTTTCCTGCTTTCTTATGCCTCTTTCCTACTTTCTTGTGCCTCTTTCCTGCTTTCTTATGCCTCTTTCCTACTTTCTTATGCCTCTTTCCTACTTTCTTGTGCCTCTTTCCTGCTTTCTTGTGCCTCTTTCCTACTTTCTTATGCCTCTTTCCTGCTTTCTTGTGCCTCTTTCCTGCTTTCTTGTGCCTCTTTCCTACTTTCTTATGCCTCTTTCCTGCTTTCTTGTGCCTCTTTCCTGCTTTCTTGTGCCTCTTTCCTACTTTCTTGTGCCTCTTTCCTGCTTTCTTGTGCCTCTTTCCTGCTTTCTTATGCCTCTTTCCTGCTTTCTTATGCCTCTTTCCTACTTTCTTATGCCTCTTTCCTGCTTTCTTATGCCTCTTTCCTGCTTTCTTGTGCCTCTTTCCTACTTTCTTGTGCCTCTTTCCTGCTTTCTTGTGCCTCTTTCCTACTTTCTTATGCCTCTTTCCTGCTTTCTTGTGCCTCTTTCCTACTTTCTTATGCCTCTTTCCTGCTTTCTTATGCCTCTTTCCTGCTTTCTTGTGCCTCTTTCCTGCTTTCTTGTGCCTCTTTCCTACTTTCTTGTGCCTCTTTCCTGCTTTCTTGTGCCTCTTTCCTGCTTTCTTATGCCTCTTTCCTACTTTCTTATGCCTCTTTCCTGCTTTCTTATGCCTCTTTCCTGCTTTCTTGTGCCTCTTTCCTGCTTTCTTATGCCTCTTTCCTGCTTTCTTATGCCTCTTTCCTACTTTCTTGTGCCTCTTTCCTACTTTCTTGTGCCTCTTTCCTGCTTTCTTATGCCTCTTTCCTACTTTCTTATGCCTCTTTCCTACTTTCTTGTGCCTCTTTCCTACTTTCTTGTGCCTCTTTCCTGCTTTCTTGTGCCTCTTTCCTACTTTCTTATGCCTCTTTCCTGCTTTCTTGTGCCTCTTTCCTGCTTTCTTATGCCTCTTTCCTACTTTCTTATGCCTCTTTCCTGCTTTCTTGTGCCTCTTTCCTGCTTTCTTGTGCCTCTTTCCTGCTTTCTTATGCCTCTTTCCTACTTTCTTATGCCTCTTTCCTGCTTTCTTATGCCTCTTTCCTGCTTTCTTGTG
Organism: Rhinophrynus dorsalis; assembly: GCA_037306005.1. Lineage (NCBI taxonomy): Eukaryota > Metazoa > Chordata > Amphibia > Anura > Rhinophrynidae > Rhinophrynus > Rhinophrynus dorsalis. The sequence goes on from CM074719.1 coordinate 32,306,058, forward strand.
CCTCTTTCCTACTTTCTTATGCCTCTTTCCTGCTTTCTTGTGCCTCTTTCCTACTTTCTTATGCCTCTTTCCTGCTTTCTTGTGCCTCTTTCCTGCTTTCTTGTGCCTCTTTCCTGCTTTCTTGTGCCTCTTTCCTGCTTTCTTGTGCCTCTTTCCTACTTTCTTATGCCTCTTTCCTGCTTTCTTGTGCCACTTTCCTACTTTCTTATGCCTCTTTCCTGCTTTCTTATGCCTCTTTCCTGCTTTCTTGTGCCTCTTTCCTGCTTTCTTGTGCCTCTTTCCTGCTTTCTTATGCCTCTTTCCTGCTTTCTTGTGCCTCTTTCCTACTTTCTTGTGCCTCTTTCCTACTTTCTTATGCCTCTTTCCTGCTTTCTTCTGCCTCTTTCCTGCTTTCTTGTGCCTCTTTCCTACTTTCTTGTGCCTCTTTCCTACTTTCTTGTGCCTCTTTCCTGCTTTCTTATGCCTCTTTCCTGCTTTCTTATGCCTCTTTCCTGCTTTCTTGTGCCTCTTTCCTACTTTCTTATGCCTCTTTCCTGCTTTCTTCTGCCTCTTTCCTGCTTTCTTGTGCCTCTTTCCTACTTTCTTATGCCTCTTTCCTGCTTTCTTGTGCCTCTTTCCTGCTTTCTTGTGCCTCTTTCCTGCTTTCTTATGCCTCTTTCCTACTTTCTTGTGCCTCTTTCCTACTTTCTTGTGCCTCTTTCCTGCTTTCTTGTGCCTCTTTCCTACTTTCTTATGCCTCTTTCCTGCTTTCTTCTGCCTCTTTCCTGCTTTCTTATGCCTCTTTCCTACTTTCTTATGCCTCTTTCCTGCTTTCTTGTGCCTCTTTCCTGCTTTCTTGTGCCTCTTTCCTGCTTTCTTATGCCTCTTTCCTACTTTCTTGTGCCTCTTTCCTACTTTCTTGTGCCTCTTTCCTGCTTTCTTGTGCCTCTTTCCTGCTTTCTTGTGCCTCTTTCCTACTTTCTTGTGCCTCTTTCCTGCTTTCTTGTGCCTCTTTCCTACTTTCTTGTGCCTCTTTCCTGCTTTCTTATGCCTCTTTCCTGCTTTCTTGTGCCTCTTTCCTACTTTCTTGTGCCTCTTTCCTGCTTTCTTGTGCCTCTTTCCTACTTTCTTGTGCCTCTTTCCTACTTTCTTGTGCCTCTTTCCTGCTTTCTTGTGCCTCTTTCCTGCTTTCTTGTGCCTCTTTCCTACTTTCTTATGCCTCTTTCCTGCTTTCTTGTGCCTCTTTCCTGCTTTCTTATGCCTCTTTCCTGCTTTCTTATGCCTCTTTCCTGCTTTCTTGTGCCTCTTTCCTGCTTTCTTGTGCCTCTTTCCTACTTTCTTGTGCCTCTTTCCTACTTTCTTATGCCTCTTTCCTGCTTTCTTATGCCTCTTTCCTGCTTTCTTGTGCCTCTTTCCTACTTTCTTGTGCCTCTTTCCTACTTTCTTATGCCTCTTTCCTACTTTCTTGTGCCTCTTTCCTGCTTTCTTGTGCCTCTTTCCTGCTTTCTTATGCCTCTTTCCTGCTTTCTTGTGCCTCTTTCCTGCTTTCTTGTGCCTCTTTCCTACTTTCTTATGCCTCTTTCCTGCTTTCTTGTGCCTCTTTCCTACTTTCTTATGCCTCTTTCCTGCTTTCTTATGCCTCTTTCCTGCTTTCTTGTGCCTCTTTCCTGCTTTCTTGTGCCTCTTTCCTACTTTCTTGTGCCTCTTTCCTGCTTTCTTATGCCTCTTTCCTGCTTTCTTATGCCTCTTTCCTGCTTTCTTGTGCCTCTTTCCTGCTTTCTTGTGCCTCTTTCCTACTTTCTTGTGCCTCTTTCCTACTTTCTTATGCCTCTTTCCTACTTTCTTGTGCCTCTTTCCTGCTTTCTTGTGCCTCTTTCCTGCTTTCTTATGCCTCTTTCCTGCTTTCTTATGCCTCTTTCCTACTTTCTTGTGCCTCTTTCCTACTTTCTTGTGCCTCTTTCCTGCTTTCTTATGCCTCTTTCCTACTTTCTTATGCCTCTTTCCTACTTTCTTGTGCCTCTTTCCTGCTTTCTTGTGCCTCTTTCCTACTTTCTTATGCCTCTTTCCTGCTTTCTTGTGCCTCTTTCCTGCTTTCTTGTGCCTCTTTCCTACTTTCTTATGCCTCTTTCCTGCTTTCTTGTGCCTCTTTCCTGCTTTCTTGTGCCTCTTTCCTACTTTCTTGTGCCTCTTTCCTGCTTTCTTGTGCCTCTTTCCTGCTTTCTTATGCCTCTTTCCTGCTTTCTTATGCCTCTTTCCTACTTTCTTATGCCTCTTTCCTGCTTTCTTATGCCTCTTTCCTGCTTTCTTGTGCCTCTTTCCTACTTTCTTGTGCCTCTTTCCTGCTTTCTTGTGCCTCTTTCCTACTTTCTTATGCCTCTTTCCTGCTTTCTTGTGCCTCTTTCCTACTTTCTTATGCCTCTTTCCTGCTTTCTTATGCCTCTTTCCTGCTTTCTTGTGCCTCTTTCCTGCTTTCTTGTGCCTCTTTCCTACTTTCTTGTGCCTCTTTCCTGCTTTCTTGTGCCTCTTTCCTGCTTTCTTATGCCTCTTTCCTACTTTCTTATGCCTCTTTCCTGCTTTCTTATGCCTCTTTCCTGCTTTCTTGTGCCTCTTTCCTGCTTTCTTATGCCTCTTTCCTGCTTTCTTATGCCTCTTTCCTACTTTCTTGTGCCTCTTTCCTACTTTCTTGTGCCTCTTTCCTGCTTTCTTATGCCTCTTTCCTACTTTCTTATGCCTCTTTCCTACTTTCTTGTGCCTCTTTCCTACTTTCTTGTGCCTCTTTCCTGCTTTCTTGTGCCTCTTTCCTACTTTCTTATGCCTCTTTCCTGCTTTCTTGTGCCTCTTTCCTGCTTTCTTATGCCTCTTTCCTACTTTCTTATGCCTCTTTCCTGCTTTCTTGTGCCTCTTTCCTGCTTTCTTGTGCCTCTTTCCTGCTTTCTTATGCCTCTTTCCTACTTTCTTATGCCTCTTTCCTGCTTTCTTATGCCTCTTTCCTGCTTTCTTGTGCCTCTTTCCTACTTTCTTATGCCTCTTTCCTGCTTTCTTGTGCCTCTTTCCTACTTTCTTATGCCTCTTTCCTGCTTTCTTGTGCCTCTTTCCTGCTTTCTTGTGCCTCTTTCCTGCTTTCTTGTGCCTCTTTCCTGCTTTCTTGTGCCTCTTTCCTACTTTCTTATGCCTCTTTCCTGCTTTCTTGTGCCACTTTCCTACTTTCTTATGCCTCTTTCCTGCTTTCTTATGCCTCTTTCCTGCTTTCTTGTGCCTCTTTCCTGCTTTCTTGTGCCTCTTTCCTGCTTTCTTATGCCTCTTTCCTGCTTTCTTGTGCCTCTTTCCTACTTTCTTGTGCCTCTTTCCTACTTTCTTATGCCTCTTTCCTGCTTTCTTCTGCCTCTTTCCTGCTTTCTTGTGCCTCTTTCCTACTTTCTTGTGCCTCTTTCCTACTTTCTTGTGCCTCTTTCCTGCTTTCTTATGCCTCTTTCCTGCTTTCTTATGCCTCTTTCCTGCTTTCTTGTGCCTCTTTCCTACTTTCTTATGCCTCTTTCCTGCTTTCTTCTGCCTCTTTCCTGCTTTCTTGTGCCTCTTTCCTACTTTCTTATGCCTCTTTCCTGCTTTCTTGTGCCTCTTTCCTGCTTTCTTGTGCCTCTTTCCTGCTTTCTTATGCCTCTTTCCTACTTTCTTGTGCCTCTTTCCTACTTTCTTGTGCCTCTTTCCTGCTTTCTTGTGCCTCTTTCCTACTTTCTTATGCCTCTTTCCTGCTTTCTTCTGCCTCTTTCCTGCTTTCTTATGCCTCTTTCCTACTTTCTTATGCCTCTTTCCTGCTTTCTTGTGCCTCTTTCCTGCTTTCTTGTGCCTCTTTCCTGCTTTCTTATGCCTCTTTCCTACTTTCTTGTGCCTCTTTCCTACTTTCTTGTGCCTCTTTCCTGCTTTCTTGTGCCTCTTTCCTGCTTTCTTGTGCCTCTTTCCTACTTTCTTGTGCCTCTTTCCTGCTTTCTTGTGCCTCTTTCCTACTTTCTTGTGCCTCTTTCCTGCTTTCTTATGCCTCTTTCCTGCTTTCTTGTGCCTCTTTCCTACTTTCTTGTGCCTCTTTCCTGCTTTCTTGTGCCTCTTTCCTACTTTCTTGTGCCTCTTTCCTACTTTCTTGTGCCTCTTTCCTGCTTTCTTGTGCCTCTTTCCTGCTTTCTTGTGCCTCTTTCCTACTTTCTTATGCCTCTTTCCTGCTTTCTTGTGCCTCTTTCCTGCTTTCTTATGCCTCTTTCCTGCTTTCTTATGCCTCTTTCCTGCTTTCTTGTGCCTCTTTCCTGCTTTCTTGTGCCTCTTTCCTACTTTCTTGTGCCTCTTTCCTACTTTCTTATGCCTCTTTCCTGCTTTCTTATGCCTCTTTCCTGCTTTCTTGTGCCTCTTTCCTACTTTCTTGTGCCTCTTTCCTACTTTCTTATGCCTCTTTCCTACTTTCTTGTGCCTCTTTCCTGCTTTCTTGTGCCTCTTTCCTGCTTTCTTATGCCTCTTTCCTGCTTTCTTATGCCTCTTTCCTATTTTCTTGTGCCTCTTTCCTACTTTCTTGTGCCTCTTTCCTGCTTTCTTATGCCTCTTTCCTACTTTCTTATGCCTCTTTCCTACTTTCTTGTGCCTCTTTCCTACTTTCTTATGCCTCTTTCCTACTTTCTTATGCCTCTTTCCTACTTTCTTGTGCCTCTTTCCTGCTTTCTTATGCCTCTTTCCTACTTTCTTATGCCTCTTTCCTACTTTCTTGTGCCTCTTTCCTACTTTCTTATGCCTCTTTCCTACTTTCTTGTGCCTCTTTCCTGCTTTCTTGTGCCTCTTTCCTGCTTTCTTGTGCCTCTTTCCTACTTTCTTATGCCTCTTTCCTGCTTTCTTGTGCCTCTTTCCTGCTTTCTTGTGCCTCTTTCCTACTTTCTTATGCCTCTTTCCTGCTTTCTTGTGCCTCTTTCCTGCTTTCTTGTGCCTCTTTCCTACTTTCTTGTGCCTCTTTCCTGCTTTCTTGTGCCTCTTTCCTGCTTTCTTATGCCTCTTTCCTGCTTTCTTATGCCTCTTTCCTACTTTCTTATGCCTCTTTCCTGCTTTCTTATGCCTCTTTCCTGCTTTCTTGTGCCTCTTTCCTACTTTCTTGTGCCTCTTTCCTGCTTTCTTGTGCCTCTTTCCTACTTTCTTATGCCTCTTTCCTGCTTTCTTATGCCTCTTTCCTACTTTCTTATGCCTCTTTCCTGCTTTCTTATGCCTCTTTCCTGCTTTCTTGTGCCTCTTTCCTGCTTTCTTGTGCCTCTTTCCTACTTTCTTGTGCCTCTTTCCTGCTTTCTTGTGCCTCTTTCCTGCTTTCTTATGCCTCTTTCCTACTTTCTTATGCCTCTTTCCTGCTTTCTTATGCCTCTTTCCTGCTTTCTTGTGCCTCTTTCCTGCTTTCTTATGCCTCTTTCCTGCTTTCTTGTGCCTCTTTCCTACTTTCTTGTGCCTCTTTCCTGCTTTCTTGTGCCTCTTTCCTGCTTTCTTGTGCCTCTTTCCTACTTTCTTATGCCTCTTTCCTGCTTTCTTGTGCCTCTTTCCTGCTTTCTTATGCCTCTTTCCTACTTTCTTGTGCCTCTTTCCTACTTTCTTGTGCCTCTTTCCTGCTTTCTTGTGCCTCTTTCCTACTTTCTTATGCCTCTTTCCTGCTTTCTTGTGCCTCTTTCCTGCTTTCTTATGCCTCTTTCCTACTTTCTTATGCCTCTTTCCTGCTTTCTTGTGCCTCTTTCCTACTTTCTTATGCCTCTTTCCTGCTTTCTTGTGCCTCTTTCCTACTTTCTTATGCCTCTTTCCTACTTTCTTGTGCCTCTTTCCTACTTTCTTGTGCCTCTTTCCTGCTTTCTTGTGCCTCTTTCCTACTTTCTTATGCCTCTTTCCTGCTTTCTTGTGCCTCTTTCCTGCTTTCTTATGCCTCTTTCCTACTTTCTTATGCCTCTTTCCTGCTTTCTTGTGCCTCTTTCCTGCTTTCTTGTGCCTCTTTCCTGCTTTCTTATGCCTCTTTCCTACTTTCTTATGCCTCTTTCCTGCTTTCTTATGCCTCTTTCCTGCTTTCTTGTGCCTCTTTCCTACTTTCTTATGCCTCTTTCCTGCTTTCTTGTGCCTCTTTCCTACTTTCTTATGCCTCTTTCCTGCTTTCTTGTGCCTCTTTCCTGCTTTCTTATGCCTCTTTCCTACTTTCTTATGCCTCTTTCCTGCTTTCTTGTGCCTCTTTCCTGCTTTCTTGTGCCTCTTTCCTACTTTCTTATGCCTCTTTCCTGCTTTCTTGTGCCTCTTTCCTGCTTTCTTGTGCCTCTTTCCTACTTTCTTATGCCTCTTTCCTGCTTTCTTGTGCCTCTTTCCTGCTTTCTTGTGCCTCTTTCCTGCTTTCTTATGCCTCTTTCCTACTTTCTTGTGCCTCTTTCCTACTTTCTTGTGCCTCTTTCCTGCTTTCTTGTGCCTCTTTCCTACTTTCTTATGCCTCTTTCCTGCTTTCTTATGCCTCTTTCCTGCTTTCTTGTGCCTCTTTCCTGCTTTCTTATGCCTCTTTCCTGCTTTCTTATGCCTCTTTCCTACTTTCTTATGCCTCTTTCCTGCTTTCTTGTGCCTCTTTCCTGCTTTCTTGTGCCTCTTTCCTACTTTCTTATGCCTCTTTCCTACTTTCTTGTGCCTCTTTCCTACTTTCTTATGCCTCTTTCCTGCTTTCTTGTGCCTCTTTCCTACTTTCTTATGCCTCTTTCCTGCTTTCTTATGCCTCTTTCCTGCTTTCTTGTGCCTCTTTCCTGCTTTCTTATGCCTCTTTCCTGCTTTCTTGTGCCTCTTTCCTGCTTTCTTGTGCCTCTTTCCTACTTTCTTATGCCTCTTTCCTGCTTTCTTGTGCCTCTTTCCTGCTTTCTTGTGCCTCTTTCCTGCTTTCTTGTGCCTCTTTCCTACTTTCTTATGCCTCTTTCCTGCTTTCTTGTGCCTCTTTCCTGCTTTCTTGTGCCTCTTTCCTGCTTTCTTGTGCCTCTTTCCTACTTTCTTATGCCTCTTTCCTGCTTTCTTATGCCTCTTTCCTGCTTTCTTGTGCCTCTTTCCTGCTTTCTTGTGCCTCTTTCCTGCTTTCTTATGCCTCTTTCCTGCTTTCTTGTGCCTCTTTCCTGCTTTCTTATGCCTCTTTCCTGCTTTCTTGTGCCTCTTTCCTGCTTTCTTATGCCTCTTTCCTGCTTTCTGAAGCCTCTTTCCTGCTTTCTTATGCCTCTTTCCTGCTTTCTTGTGCCTCTTTCCTGCTTTCTTATGCCTCTTTCCTGCTTTCTTAAGCCTCTTTCCTGCTTTCTTATGCCTCTTTCCTGCTTTCTTGTGCCTCTTTCCTGCTTTCTTATGCCTCTTTCCTGCTTTCTTGTGCCTCTTTCCTGCCTTCTTAAGCCTCTTTCCTATTCCCCTTTCTTGCCCTTGCACCCCCCAGTTGTCCTTTGCTATCTATTGCGTCTCTGTTGCTCTTCGGTTCCATGTTCTAGTTTCCTGTGCCCTTTTCTTTCCCTTGTGCCCCTATTTACTTGTGCTTTCTGTTGTCACTCTGGTCCTGCCTTACATCCCTCTATTAACCACCCTTGTGTAACTGTCTTCTTTCTATGCTCCCTATTGGTATCTAGTGTCATGTAATAACTTACTGGTCTCATGTAATTGTTTATTCCACAAAGTTATTTGTCTCACATTGAACATATTAATGCATCCTGAGCACTGACTGAGTTGTGATGGATTGAACTGTAATTACTGTTGAATGAATCATCTCTTCATGTGGGAGTACCATTGGTTTATACAGTTGGAAGGATTGTACAGAATATGTAATTTTATTACAAAACCTTACTGGTCCATTAGTTTAACTTATCACCCTTCTGGCAATCAAAGGGTGAAAAAAACGTGACTTGACTTGAACTAGACAAGACCCAGTGATTTGCTGTTTTGCATTTGTAACCCATTTTCAACTATTACATTTCCCCATTACACATTAACCCCTTGGATGGTGAAAGGGTCCCCATACATTACTTCTCAATGCATTGGAGACGTCTCTAGAAATCAAGAGGTTAAAGTGGTGTGCTCAAGGCGCTGAAGGCATTATTGGTTAGAAACTGATGGTGCTAACAGAATGTTTTCAGTACAAGAACCCAACTGTTTGGTCAAAGAGTCAAAACACGATGCTGAAGGCAATGCTGCTTATTTTGGAGTGTGAACTATTTGAAAATACATGAAAGAATGCATTGACTCGAGCGCACCCAGGGCAGGAAAACGCTGGCAAGGAGTCAGCCTCTCTGCAGGTCCCTCTTCTTGTTCTGTGTAAACAACCGGATGGTCCAGGCAGAAAGGAACAAAAGGATCAGAAAACACACGTCGGAGATGAACAAAATGGGGACCTGTTATTGTAACTGAAAATATAGAACACCTGGCCATATATATCAAGTCAAAGTGGTACAACTCTGGAGAAAACCAAATGTACCATAGGGTACAAATAAACATCCCGGTTGAATTAAATGGAGCTTTTAACACCTTAAGGCAGTGTTTCTCAACTCCTGTCCTCAGGACCCACTAACAGGCCAGGATGTGATGATTTCCTTGTTAGAGCACAGGTGAGTTAATCAGTGTGAATGAGCCTCTGATCACATGATTTCCTTGTTAGAACACAGATGAGTTAATCAATGTGAATGAGCCTCTGATCACATGATTTCCTTGTTAGAACACAGGTGAGTTAATCAGTGTGAATGAGCCTCTGATCACATGATTTCCTTGTTAGAACACAGGTGAGTTAATCAGTGTGAATGAGCCTCTGATCACATGATTTCCTTGTTAGAGCACAGGTGAGTTAATCACTGTGAATGAGTCTCTGATCACATGATTTCCTTGTTAGAGCACAGGTGAGTTAATCAATGTGAATGAGCCTCTGATCACATGATTTCCTTGTTAGAGCACAGGTGAGTTAATCAATGTGAATGAGCCTCTGATCACATGATTTCCTTGTTAGAGCACAGGTGAGTTAATCAATGTGAATGAGCCTCTGATCACATGATTTCCTTGTTAGTGCACAGGTGAGTTAATCAATGTGAATGAGCCTCTGATCACATGATTTCCTTGTTAGAGCACAGGTGAGTTAATCAGTGTGAATGAGCCTCTGATCACATGATTTCCTTGTTAGCGCACAGGTGAGTTAATCAGTGTGAATGAGTCTCTGATCACATGATTTCCTTGTTAGAGCACAGGTGAGTTAATCAATGTGAATGAGCCTCTGATCACATGATTTCCTTGTTAGAACACAGGTGAGTTAATCAATGTGAATGAGCCTCTGATCACATGATTTCCTTGTTAGAGCACAGGTGAGTTAATCAATGTGAATGAGCCTCTGATCACATGATTTCCTTGTTAGCGCACAGGTGAGTTAATCAGTGTGAATGAACCTCTGATCACATAATTTCCTTGTTAGAGCACAGGTGAGTTAATAAATGTGAATGAGCCTCTGATCACATGATTTCCTTGTTAGAGCACAGGTGAGTTAATCAGTGTGAATGAGCCTCTGATCACATGATTTCCTTGTTAGAGCACAGGTGAGTTAATCAATGTGAATGAGCCTCTGATCACATGATTTCCTTGTTAGAACACAGGTGAGTTAATCAATGTGAATGAGCCTCTGAACACCACACCTGTGCTTTAGCAGAGAAATCCCTAAGTCCTTGCCTGTTAGTGAGTCCAGAGGACAGGAGTTGAGAAACACTGCCTTAAGGACTAAGGACGTATATGTGTGTCATGGGAAGAATGTGCCTAAAGGACCCGTGACATACGTGTACATCTTGGTAATCACTGGGTCCTCCTGCTGCTGCATGCTGTTTGGGGACCTCTGATTCCAGTAAGCAAAAAAATAAAAATTCTCCATGGTCCTTAAGTGCCGGCCACGCGGCTGGTCCTTAAGGGCAGGGCTCAAAATTTCCACTCGCCGCTAGCCAATGGCGAGTGAAAATTCAGCCCTGGCGAGTAGAAATTCAGCCCTGGTGGGTATGTAATGGCTTGCGGTGGCGAGTAACTTTTCAGGTCTGGCTAGTAGCAAAGGACATCAAATTTTAAGCCCTGCTTAAGGGGTTACCCCTAGAATGCTAGAGAGGTCGCCCTACAATGTAGTTGGCTTGACCGCATATTTTTTCACTTTTATTTGATACATAAAACCCCTTATCTATTCTTCTGCTGTCCATGTGGTTTAATATGTAATGACACATAATGACATATCTGCTAGCAAGGCTGGTTTAATAGTAAAACAAGCTCTTGTCCCACCAATAGAAGGGCCCCCACCGTCAAGGACAAATTTGGTCATACAACGTAGTTTGGAACACCCTGGATTTTATTGATCAATCTCATGAATATGTGAAGCTAGGTGTGAAAACTCAACATTGTGTGAAGATGTGTGTAAAAACAAAGTATCTGTTGATCTAGTATAGCTGTAAATACTTACCACTATGTGAGCCAAGGAGTGAGCAAACACTGCTGTAAGCTCAGTATTGTGTTAGTCTACCATACGTGTAAGTGCTTAGCATGGTGGGAACCAAGGTGTGAGTCTAGGCAAAAATACTGTTTTAGCTGTAGAAAAATGCGGGAGCCTGGTAGAGTAAAAGTGATTCCTTTTTTGGCTGAGTACCTTTAGAGTGCAAGCTTTCAAGACAAATCAGCTGTCTATGTCAGGCATGTTTAGAATAAGTCAGTTGAATTCAAAGGTAATCAAGAACTTTCATTTCCTACTGTATAGGGCCAGCATCACACAAGACAAGAGACTTATTCAGCACAGACGGTACCCCTGGCAAAGCACCTCCCCATCTTCACCAGGGTCCCTGTGTCCTTGAAGAAAATTCATTGTGATCACCAAATTTAAAGTGCCAATGACCACCGCCACAGTATGCAGCATTGATAGTTCAATGCTGCATACTACTCCAAATCTCAAAAGCCTTCTTTAGTAAGCACTTGAAGGCTAAATTGAAAAAAATCCAGTCAAACGTCTGTCAGATGTAACCAAAACAAAGCCCTATGCCTTTCAACATCAGAGCGAGAAATATCTTTATTCATCCTGGTTTTGTTAATAGCTGAAGGACACTCAACAAAACTCCAAGACAAACTTTGTATAATCTCTGTCCAGATAATCAAAATACCTGGAAACAAATGTCACAATCAAGACAAATCCCTCCTCATATCCCTAATCAGGTACCGAAAAGCATAGACCCCCAAATTGTTTCCTCCCAAGAGTGTATCACCAGGATATGTGAAGGCTGTGTCAACCGGGCTAGTGACCCCACCTGTTTTAGATGGGGGCTCATCTGAAATAGGTAGTAAAAGTGAAACAGGACTTTTACATGGTCAGAGATGGGCAGGTGCTTACCACCTTCTTTACTCGAACCTTGGACAAGCTGTAGCATCCACGGCAAGCCAGCTCCCAAACTGCAAGTACCACTAGTCCTCATCTCTGCACTGCTTCAACCCCAATTTGGGCAAGGAACGCCTCCCGCTCTGACATCGGAGGCACTGGAAAGGAAGGACTGGGGTGAAAGCAGCTGTGAAGCACAGCAGCAAGATCAAGTAACAAAATGGGAAGAAGGTGGAGGACAAGCCCAACAAATACAAGGTGGTGGCCCTGATGAATAAACCTCCAGCCACACCGCTGCTAATCCGCAAGAGGGAAGCTTCCCAGAAAACCCATCCACCCAACAGAGGCTAGCTAATTCTAGCACTGTCATGCCTCGCCTCTGCTCAACCCCTTCTGGGGTGCAGCTCCGCAGAACACTTTCTTGGCGAAAGTTCAAATCCACTATTACGGTTTAGTTGACGTCAGCCTCCAAGTTCTGCTCAGGGCCGGACTTATATTCCAGGCACCACTAGGCAAGCTCCCCCCATGACCACACCCCCTACCCTCACATGGCCCCACCCCAGTTCCATCCACTATTTTCTGCCACAGACCATACCCTTGGCCTATAACAATCAAAGGCAAAAAAAAAAAACTCTTTAAACCCTTGGTTCCAAGAGAGATCTCCAACACATTGCTTCACAATGCATTGGGGATCTTTCAAGCATCCAGTATGTTAAATAATGGCCTGTAAAGGGTTTGTAAACTGCTGCAGGGAAACTAAGATTGCTGTGGACACACCCAAAATTCAGAATGTGGCCTGAACCGATTAGGTAACACCCCTCAAAATTTGGTGTTGTCTACTCTGTTTAATGGGAAATCCGTCCTTGCTCCTGCTCCCCCTGTGTTGCTGGGTATGCACATGAGTGGATGAGTACTTTAGTGTGTGTTAGATGCCAGCACTAAGACTTTAATATCATCACGCCTGAACCATCTCGCATAGATATTGTACAAGAGAATAAACTTACTCCACTTTGCTCTGCGCCTTCTAAATATATAACATTAAACAAGGTGCAGAGGAATAACCCAAAACACTTATATACTACCCAACTGCCCTGACCCCTGACGCAATTAGCGTACGGAGGAGGACTTTTTCAGTGTAAGTAGCTAAGTACATTGACGTTAGACAGGCATAGGGCTAAGACACTGGTTACAGTTCTTAATTTAGCATAGAATTGTATTACACTCGTCCTTTATTTTTCAATTCAGAATTGGTGGACCCAGTTCATGTTTAGTGTGTACTGGATCAGTTTTTACACACTGTTTATAGCTGAACTACTAATTTATGCAAAGAGGTGGGTAGAAATGTATTTCCAGCTCCTGTGCAATATGGCTGTGAAGGTGTCTACAACATCCTCCAAATTCTAACGGAATCTCAATGCCATTTACATAGAAGTATCCTGCAAAACCATCTTCTTTATTAAATTCGCTCAAAGACTGGAGGTTGAGATGAACTCCAACAAAACAAAAAGGGGGGCAACAATAAATCGCACTCATATAATATAATGGCTGTGTATATGCACCGGTCTGGGCACCGGTTCTGAAAAATGATATACTAGAACTAGAGAGGGTACAGCGAAGAGCAACAAAATGAATTAAGGGAATGGAGGACTTGATGTATGAGGAACGACTAGACAAACTTAGAAAAGACGACTAAGAGGAGACCTTATCACATTGTACAAATATATGAGAGGTCAATACAAGGATATCTGCGGTGGGCTATTTATTCCAAGGCCTGATCAGGTGACCAGGGGACACCCCTTGAGATTAGAGGAAAGGAGGTTTAGACTTCAGCAGA